>CM043866.1:22227656-22946656 GCA_023846275.1 Vanilla planifolia | reverse complement strand
TGTTAATTATCTAACACTCAATAAATTCTAAGCTAACTCGCATACAAAAAAAAC
This sequence comes from Vanilla planifolia, assembly GCA_023846275.1. Lineage (NCBI taxonomy): Eukaryota > Viridiplantae > Streptophyta > Magnoliopsida > Asparagales > Orchidaceae > Vanilla > Vanilla planifolia. Next base: position 22,946,602 of record CM043866.1, on the reverse strand, counting down.
ATCATGTAATATTTTATTTATAATTAACTTATCCTTCATTGCAACAGTCCCCTTACCCTAAATTCGTATTGCATATCATCACCAAGTCAAACATATAACTTTATCGATTCATTAATATCACAAAACATCTTTTTATTCATGCCAAGTGATTACTACATCCATTACCCAAAATTATAATTTCCTTAGAATTCATAGTACTAAGAAATAAATTACATTCTTCATGCTTCTCCTAAGCAAAATTAACTCACCATTTAGCTTCATCCTAATAATATGTCTTGATCTGCCCATGCTTCTTGCAAAATTTGCAATGCTTTACTTTATAATATTGCTTCTAATTACCTTTGCTAGTATACTTGAACCTCAAGCAACCATCTGATATTTGTCAACCTCTTCCACAAACAAGAAAGACACCTTTAATCAACCACTATCTACAATAACACAATCATTGTTCTTCCCTCCATCAATGATCTCTATTTTTTACTAAAATTTTGCTCCATTTTTTTCAAGAATCTATTCATTCATTCTTCATGTACTAACAATGAACCATTAATTTGTTGAGAAAATAAGAACAGACACCTATACTTTCTTCAATGGCAATAACTACATTATTAAATTTAAAAGGTAAAGTCCTTAATATTTTTTTAATAACTCAATATTCTTTTACTTACCATAAGTTTTTTTATGTTTTACAATAATACAAATTCAAAAAAAATACTTGAGCACACTCATGCCCTTTCATAAATAAAGTCTCAAAAATTATGTGTGGAGTTTAGAGCTTTACAATGTTACCTTATTATTTATATAACACCCATGTTGAAGAATGGCCAACTCTCTTTCAACTTTGCTACATTAGTAATTGATGTAATTCATGGATAAATTATTTCACCACTACTTATTGCATCACTAACAAGGTTTTTGCTTGTTTCTTTCTATTTTTCTTGAAATCTATAACCTTTTAAAGATAGGCCATTTTTACTAGCTCTCAAAGATCTTATGGAAGATGTTTTTTATTTTAATATTTTAAAAAACATAATTATCTTAAAAAAAATTTCATTGAGAGACATTACGTGAATTTATACTATTTTATCATATAGAATCATTAAAAAAAATTCCTCCAGCTAAAAACATATCACAACAGTTCCTTAAAGATCATCTTGCTACAGCAATAATCTCTACTACATCTAATCAGAACGCAGCTTTGATATAAGAAATTGCTGAAGTATAGAGAAGAAAAAAAAAGCAAACCAATGGAGCAAGGTAGAAGAAAAAAATGTCATAAGAATAAGTGGTTTATAAGAAGAGCAACACCAACATACATGCAGCAAGCTACATTTAAAAGGAATGAGAAGAGAGGACTAAAAGATATGCAAACTAAACAATTCATTGCTTCTACTTCCATTAACTCATACCATAACAATAACATACTTAATATACCATATTTGACTACTCTACAAACCACCATAGATAACAAAAATTGAACCAATCTTTAACAGTATAAACGATTTATTTATAGCATAATTATACATAATTTCGCCATCATATCTTCTTCGTAGGAAATTGCATTTCTTGCTTGCCGTTTCATAAGCCAGCAAATCTGGTTTTTCATATTGATTAGCAAGTTTTGTCAAAAAGGCAAAGAATGACAACAAATAACATGTAAGAAAAGTGTCACGGAATCGGACATTATCTACTCTCTTCCTTTGTTAACTTCATGATGGAATAGCAAGTTTTCCAAAGCCAAAAACAATAACGAAACAGAAAACCGCAGCAACAATTATAACTCTAGTCAAGCCCTATAATGTATTCACCATCAGAGGCAATCGTCTACTCGTATAGGCCCATTTTATTGCATTCAACTTCGTCCGAATAGCCGCAGCGATCGTTTTTATTATCTGGAAGCACTTCTCCATCAACGGGCAGCGTTTCTAACCATCAACCTCGCTTCCCTTCGTTTTAACCCAGTCTCCACCATCGTTCACAACTACCACCCTACTTGAGGCCGACTCTCCATCTCCGGCATCGATGACGACCACATCATAGAAGCCATGGTGCTCCGCCTTATTTCCCGTGCCTCCACAAACAGAACTCGCTGTCTGAGAAACCCCGTCACCGCAGAAAATTTTGTCCGGGATCTTGCAGTTGCTGGGACTCGCATCCTGCACGCACCCATCGCCGTGGTCGTCGTCATCCACGGCAATAGAAAAAACGGAGTCGTCGCTGTATTTAAGGGAGACAGCGGCTCGGGAGAAAGCCTCCATGATAGATTCGGGCGAAAGGGCGCAGTCCTCGAGACCAGCGTCTTCCAGCCTCGGAGGCCGGATCGACTCTAGTTTCTCCTCCATTGCTTCTTCTTCTGCTTCGATTCTTTCCATGGTACAAATCCACTCGGTATCGCCTGATTCTGCAGCGGACGCCACAAAAGCGGAACGAAGAAACAACGCCCCGTCCCTTTCTCCGTTTCAGTTGTTGAGATGCAAACCTCCGAAACGTCCTAACGATATTAAAAAATAAATAAAAATTAAATTATTATATAATATTTATAATTATCATATTTTAATTTTATTTTTATTAAAAGAAATAAATTAATTTTTGCACATCTATGCTATTTTAAAAAAAATGTATTCCAATTTATGGTACAAAATATTACAATATTCTAATATATGTTTCAACTTTGTCAATTTTACAGTACTTCAATCTCAATTAATTTTAAAAATAATCATCAAAACAAATAAAACATGTCCATTTCGGATATAACCATTTCTAAATCGGCTGGAACTTAGAAAAGTTTCCCAAGAGGAAGTCTAGAAAAATAAAAAAGAGAGCAGCAGCTGGGAAACATTTAGTAAAACCTACAACTGAAAAATTAAAAAGAAAAAAAAATGATTATTGGATGGAATACATTGTGTGATGGATGGTTTAAAATGTTCTTAAATAATTGAATTATTATAATTTGTTATTATTTATTGAATAACTAATGATTATTGGAGTATGAAAATGATGGTGCATGACACTTTATCTCAATATCCTTCACCTCACCCCTTTGCCCCAATCTCTTCTCATACCACCCCTCTTATTACCATCATCAGTGAACATATTTTCTAAACTTATCATGCATCCCACTCTTCTTAATAGACTCTCTTGTAACCTTTCTTATTGAGACTTTCTCACACTACTGTTTCCTTACCCAATGCCCCTCTAATAATGTATACCTCCTTAATGTTGTCTTGCATTGCCCATATATTGATCTCATACCTTTAGAATATTTGATGAAAATAAAACAATGTATTTGAGGACTAATTTGTGTTGTGAGATTTGTATAATAGGTGTAGATTGAAAGTGTAGTATGCAATACCCATACAAACAATGGCAAAGGACTTTGGTAGCATTAGTCAAGGACAAGTAGCTCAATTTTCATATAAAGGAGTCATGTTGTCTCAAATTTTAATAGAATTTTTTTCTTATAGAGAGTGATTCTTCATCTATTTTACTTGATTATAACATTAAAACCTACTTTAAACAATCATGTGACATATAAGTCATTCATAAACTTTATAGATTTCAATAATATTCATGCATCATTTCCCTATTGCATACATTGTATAGTCATACTCATGCTTAACTAATTGTATTTATTCAATATCATGTGTGAGTATTGATTTGTAAAGTAAAACTAAATTATACACAAATAAAATACATTTGTTGCAATGTAGGTTAAAATAGAATTAAGTAAAAGCTAAGTTCTCAATAATATAAGATTTAAAACATTAAATTTGTACTAATTATATAATACAATATTACTATTATATAATATGGTTAGTTCACATATACTGACTAGATATTGGATTAGACTCAACAATGTAGGTTTAAATAGTTCTATTAAGCTACTTGTATAATATATTTTTTTATTATACATGTACGATTCTAATTTTAACAGTTTTGTATTTAAGTATAAGAGAATCGTTGTTATCATCAATACAATATGGTTCATTGTAACTAGACAATTCATTTCAAGCTATAAATTTATCAAGTGAGACAAGCATGTCGTGGATCGAAAAGCATCATATAATATGATGTTGATCATCATATTTATGTGATTCATATGAAACTAAAGAGATAAAGTTAACACTTAAACACGTTATGGATTGAATTAGTTCATATTGTACTTATATGATATTTCTTAAATAAGCACTTATAATTAATCGAATAAGCGATAATCCGAGTGATCAGTATTTTGAGTAATGCCATACGATTTAATCTAATTGATTGTACACCATAAATGGAAATAAAAAAGTGTAATAACTTGTTGATCTCATTGGTAATTATATTTTAAATTTTTGGAGTTTTTAAAATAGAGTGTTAATGGTTATGCTTATATAAATAACATGTGAAATCTATTGAAAATAAATTAATGCAATATAGGCAACTTTAATACCCTTGTATAAGAGGATTGAGCATATTCAGTCTTACATATTGTACGTTTACATTTGAAGTGTTGTGAAGCATCAAGCTAATTTTAAATACTTGTTTTCTTTCTTACCACAATCATTTTAGTAACATAATTTCAAATTTATTGACATTTAATTTTTTGTCACTTAAATGAGAATATAAGAACTTCATGAAAGCTTGGTTTGTCATTAAAGCTGAATAATTATTATTTTTATTACTTATTTTTTCTCCTTGTATTAAAGAGATTGTGGCTCTCTTTTGTAGCTATTCTGAGCTATTTTTGGTCCCTGTGGATCTTTAGTTTGTATGGATATTTCATCTACCTATCAATTAGTAAAATGTGATTGTATCAGTGTATAATTATGATCAATGGACTGACTTTGGACGTAACTCTTTTGTGTGTAATAGAATCATTTAAAAATCTTACGCATCTTTTAATATTATATTCTCCTGCAAAATATTTTAAGTTTAAATAAGAGTTTTTTTATATATAAAAGAGTTTAGACAAATAATATTAATTGAAGATAATCAATCCTTTTTATTTCTTATTAGATTCAAAATTTTATTAAGTATAATTCACTTTTTCATTTGAGAGAAGATTGTTCTCACATTTTACTTCTTAAGACTCTCTTGTCTTGTCCCTCCACTTATGCCATTCCATATTACCCATCCTCTAAAAGTTATTCTCGTGCTACTATTCCTCCATTGTACCTTCCCATCCATTACCCCTTAGGTTGCTTATCAATGCATTCAACTAGAGGACATAATTTTTGCTTTAAACACTAGAAGACATTATCACCCTCAATCATCATCATAGCCATTGTTATTAAGGTTTTAAAATTATGAAATTCCTTGTTGATTTTCTGCATAATTCAATTCAATGAAATTTCAATCTATTTAAACAAATATTAATGGATTGGATTGCTCCATTAGTTGTATTGATCAAATATGCATTAATTGATATATCCAACTAATAATGTTAATCTAGTTGTACTATTTATTATATTTCTCAAACAATTTAACCTCAAATATGATGCATCTTATTTGTTCTTTAATGAACAAATAAAACTCAAATATCATGTAATACAAATTTGACATAACTCACTAACAATAACTCTCAAAATCTTATTATAAACTAATTAGATTGTAATAAACTTATGGCTTATAACAAAGGCAAAAAGAAAATGATGATAAAACAAATATACAAAATTAGTTGGATAAAATAATATAAGATAACTTTGGATGATTTTTTTAGATATGCTGCCTTTACATAATAAACTATCCTAAGATACACAAGATATTGATGATATTTAATAATAAATTCATCAATATAATAACAATAAAAATTATGTTTTATCCCATGTTCGAACCATATTAAATGCCTAACGCATGAATAATACAATTGTTTGATAATTGTTAAAATTGTTACGTCACCCTCTTCTAGAAGGGCCTCCCTTACAACTATTTAATTATTCCTCACGTACTTAAATATGCTTCTGAAATATTTTTTATCTCCCACCTTTATTTTTTTATGATATATATTTTCAAAAAAGTTTTTTCTTTAACTTTATTTATATTAACCGCTTTTCTACAAAATTGTGTTTCCTTCTAAGTAAAATTAATTATCTAATTTTTAAAAAATTTTATTTTTAATTTTTTTTCTGAAACAGGTACATAATCGTTCTATTTCATTTCTTTATATAAATTTAACACGATACTATAAAGTACTTTTTTATAAATATTTTTTAACAGACGTATACTACCAAAAAAATGTAGAAACACACATCTCTGAACAAGTTTTTTATCATGTAGATCCGCTGGATTGCTCATCTCCTGCTAACAGCTGCTCTGGCACCGCCAGTGTGGGATGCTCCTTCTCCGTTCTCCAGTTCCGCTCGATGTCCGCCGCGATCTTCCTGGCATCTATCCCCGCACCCAATAGTCCGCGCTTCGTGAACCCGACGGCGTACAGCCCTTTCTCCCCTTTCCAACTGTTGGGGAACGGCCGCCTTGGGAACCCGTCCTCTTCCGAAAACATCTTCCTCTCCTGCCACCAACAAACCGCGCAATGCACAACGAAATCCGATCACGGTGGAGATGAGCTAACAAGCACGAGAAAAACCCACCTTTAGCCAAGTGGGAACGCTGCTTTTGTAGCCCGTGGCCAGAACGATCGCGTCGAAGTCCTCCGCTTGCCCATCCGAGAACTCCGCCCCTCCTTTCCTCAGTCTCTTTATCGCCGGCCGTACCTGCAACAAATCTATCTTCATTATTTAGCTGCGTCATATAAATTATTGTTGAATCGGTGCCTTAAGGTCGATTTTATCAATGCCTTGATGTCGCCGGACGTGATTCTGGCCAGGGTACCGACGTCGAGGACAGGGGCCTTCCCGGTGAGCGATTTGAGTTCAAGAGGGCCGACAAGGGGCCGCGGAAGCCCGAGATGGGCGGTGTCGCCCAGTATGAGACGTGCCGCGAGGAGGAGAAGACGGTCGGCCCCGCGAATGGGAAGCTGTTTAAGGAGCCACATTGATAGGCCGAAGGTGGAAACTCCGAGCATCTCCCTCGGCAAGATGTGGACCTGCTTGCGTGCAAGGTGTTTGTCTTAATTACATTCGTTAAACTAACAACAAACTAATCCATTAGTAATCCAATAAACTAAAAATGCTTATTGGCACAGAAAATTCTTCCTCGCCGAAACAGAACGGCCACTTCTTTTGCTTCTTGTTCATGGACAAAGGTGAATCTTTTTTTTTTTTTTTTGGTTGAAGAATCAAAGGAGAAAAAAAAAAGCTACTTTGATAAGAAAAAAAAGGTATTTCTCACTCTTTACTAAGTCTCTTAATATCCTATATTAAGATGCGATAAGTGAGACTTAAGCTATGTTGTTTTTTAACTATTGTCATTCAAGTAGCAATTAATATCATGAATCAAACAGCAAATAAAGAATCTAACCAACAAAGCAAGTCAACCTGGGCTCCTTAAGTATATATTCCACAAAAAACAAATTTTTTTTGTTGCATAGTTATTAATTAACAAGCAAAGGAATAAGAACAATCAACAGTCAAGTCCTTTATATGGCGTCCAACTATTCGTTTACAATAATCTATTGAACGTTTTAATCATTCTTTAATTTAAACCAGAAATAAGAGTTAAAATTTTATTATTATTAAATAATAATAATAATTTACCGCGTTCCTGACGACGAGATGCGGGCTGGCGTCGTAGTCGCAAAGGTCCAAACAAACCTCCATGCCGGAATTCCCACAGCCAACGACGAGAACCTTCTTCCCCCTTAACGCCTCCCCGCTCTTATACGAGCTGGTGTGCACCACCGGCCCCGAGAACTCGTCGTATCCTTCGATCTTCGGTACAAACACATCGGCATTCTCGCCGGTGGCGACCACCAGAAAACGCGCTGCGTACTCTCTCCCCGCTGCCGTCTTCACTCTCCACAACCCGGCTTCTCCGTCGTGCTCGGCGCACACAACGTTCTGGCGGAAGACCGGCTGAACGTCGAACCGTCGCGCGTAGGACTCTACATAGGCAACGAACTGCGGCTTGGTGGGGTAGGTGGGGAAGCGAGGAGGGTAGGGCGCGAGGGGGAGTTCGCAGTACCTTTTTGGGAGGTGGAGACGGAGGCGGTCGTAAGCTCTGTGCTGCCACAGCGAGGCGATGCAATCGGAGCGCTCTAAGACGAGGCTGTCGATGCCTTTGGCCTTTAGGCATGCCGCCACGGCGATGCCGGAAGGCCCTGCGCCAACGATGATCGGGCGGTGGATGTCGACTTCGGCGTGGGGGAGAGGGAAGGCGCTGTCGTGGGCTTGTTTGCCCTCCATCTCTTGGATATGGAGGGGCTCCATTGTTAACGTAACATGGGCTGCATGAAGAGAGAGACCGCAAAGCTTTCCGCCCGCTTCCGTTCGATCTGTTACTTATAGCGGTTTAGCGGACGGATGGTTGATTGCCTACTTCCCATAAGATTCTACTAAATATTTTTTAAAAAAGTTATTTCACTCACTCAAAAGGAACTTTTTTAAATTTTTAAATCACTTTTTAAAATTTAATTTTTTTAAATCATCCTCAACGTCGAAGTGGCTTAGCCACGAGTCACACGTCGCAATTCCAGGTCCGATCAAACGACCAAAAATAATTTTTATAATTAAAAAGACATATCCATGCTAGTTTTGATTTGTAGTGGATGTGGCTCAACACGCTCCATTGGATTATCGTTCATTTTGTTTCCATGTCCATTGTTTTTGCCAAAATTACAGAAAAACCCTTTACTTTGGATGTTCTCCATGAGCTTTTAAGCGATGTTAAACGTCAAGTTTTAAAAGTTATAACATTATATTTATTTATTCAAGAATGATTAAGATATAAAATTTTTATCTATTAAAAATTAATCGTTAATCATGATCAAAGCAATTTGGTGGAGGTTAAAGACTTGCATCCAATCAGTTAGGGTCAATCTCCTAGAGTTAGCTTGTTGAAACCATACTCTTAATTAGTATGGACCTAACTTCGTTGAATAGACAATAAACACATGAAACTAGAATTTATAACTTCAAGTTATGATAAATTTTTATGATTATTATTCATTTCATCATGTCATTACAAGACAATATCTTATTTAGCAATTACAACTAAACTATATCATCAAAAATTAAGCTCATATCTAATAATTATAATCAATTCAATCACGTCAACGAGAGACAAACATCAACTAAGGTGATTAGATCGTTATAATCAAATAATAAAATGAAAATTATGACTTTTCATATGAAAAGATGAATGCAACTTACATCATCAATGAAAATTATGACTTTTCATATGGAACTCCAAACGACTCTACTTGGTTTGATCCAATCCATTCTATCCAAGTTTTCTTTGTAGAGAGTTATTTTATTTATTCCTCTCACTTTGTACTTATCATCAATGGAGATATTTTTGTTTCTTTCTTGCTCATCTTTTTATTGCAAGAATTTTAAACTTCTTTTATGACTATTTTATAATTTCTTCCTAAACTTTCAATAAAATATGCATATATTATGTTTATGAGAATATATGATATTCATTAATATTTTTTTGACATTGTGTATAATTGTTCAATAGAAAAATTAAAAGAGCAAAGACTACTCTCAAAAGGAAAACATCTTGATCTGCATGATCAAGAGTTGGTAGCAATAGCAAAACCATTGTCATCACTATCATTAGATTATGAGCCATCCATCTCGTCTTATAATTTCCTCTTCGATATGCTCCAATAACTAGAGTGCTTCAACAAGCACTATATACTCTTCCTTATTAATTGTTAAACAATTCAAATTTAAAATGTTTCATTACAAGTCTTCATAAAATTACCATTCTTCTAATCTCTCTCTTGTTTGTATCTCCCAAGCTTATGTAACTGCTTAAGTAGCTTAAATCTCTTGATGTTTCCTCCTCCAATGGATGCAATTCATCCATCTTTCCTTAGTTTCCATAAATATGCATGTCACCACTATTGCTCCATACACTCTAAATTTATACTTTTATCATTTTCTTCATCTACCCAAAATTAAAACTTTATCATTCACCACTTCATCCATATACCCATCATTCTTATAGTTTATCTTATGTTTTTGATACAAGATAGGTTATTTCAAAAGAATATTGTTAAATTGATCTAAAAAAACTCAAGATACAAGAGATCCAAACTTACTATAAATCATGATTTCAATTATAAATAAAAACATATAATGAATTCGTATACTACATTATTGAATTGTTATAAATGCATGAGATTCATGAGGATTTTATATTAACTTTAAAAATGTTTCCTATTTTTTATTTTATTAACAAAATATTTTTGTTATTTTATTTTTTATGAAGAACTTCTTGTTACGAGCTATTTAAATGTTCATTGTTTAATAAGAAAAAAGGTGTGATTTTTAGTTGTGCATAAGAGATATTAAAAGTTTTTTTTTTCTCATGTATAAAGGAAGACAAAGATTGACGTTCTCTAACCCCTGGGTTACAATCCCTTCATTGGTGTTATAATTCAATTGTAGTTATGTGTGAATATCTCTTAAAAAAACTGCATAAAAATAAGAAAAAAAAAAAAAAAGAGTAAAAGAAGAGGAGAAGAGAGATAACAAGTAAGAGAGAACAAAAACAAGTAAGAAAAAGTTAGCATTGATCTCTAAAATAGATTCAAGAGGTCCTCTGCAGCTTCATGTGCTAATTTAAAAAAAAAAACAATTATTTCGTTTGATATTTGTAAAATATGTTTTCATTTTTTTTTATTTTTATTTCTCTTTATCACTATTTCACCTAAAACTTGACTGGTGACGCTCTAAACAAAAATAAAGGAAATAAAAAATAAAAAATAAAAAATCAGGCTGCGTAATCAGGTTTTTGGGGTAAGATTGAATGAGAAAACTTGAACTATTTAGTTCGGGCAATAAAATGAAAAAAATAAAAAAAATGAAAAGTTTTGGAAATATTTATTTATTTTTTTATTTCAAAATATTGACAACTTTATTTGTGTTTTAAATAAAAATGTAGGCAAAGATGATATGAGATAATGCTGAGAAGGCATGGGAAATGAGCAAAATGTATAATGAGTAGTTCTTTGAAAACTTTATGATTAGAATGATGACATTTAGGTATATTATTTATAATATATATGATATTACATTAGTATTTTGATGATAAAAATGTCATAAATTATATGTTAATATATTGTACTATATTTGTATGTAATAACTAAATTATTTGTAATTATAATGAGAATGTTATCTTCAACATAATATCACAAAAGTAGAGACATTTTGTTACCAAAATTTCTATTAATAAACAATTATTTTGATTGATATTTTTATTCCAAAATTGATGGTGTATCTTGGTCAATTTTTTTAATGTTAAAAAAAGGCTCATTATAAAAGTCTAATTGATTATTGAGAAATTTTTTTAAGTAAGCTGATGCTATTACTCTTGTTGAAATTGCAATTTGTCATTAATATTATATGCTAATTAATTAGCGTCTACTTACCAACTAACCTTATATGACTTGATCGAACATTTTCTAAAATGTAGAAAAACAATAATCAACAAAAGTTTGCTGATAATTGAAAATTACTATAAACTTAATTTCTTATAGTACAAGTTGGATTTGCGATGATTCATCTTCAAAAATAAGTTTTTCGTATCATCCATCGATTAAATCCTAATTGTCTATGGTTAAAACCATCGATTAATATCTCCTAGTACTATATAGTGATCATTTTTTTAAATTTCTATTTTTGATGCATCTATTCTAACTTGCTCTATCACATCATTGCATGTTCATCTTTGAAAGTTATAACCCTAGCTTTAACTCTAAGATGTGGCTTTTTTATCATCATTTTCTTGAACTCCCAATAGTTTATGTTTATTAGTTGGTATGCTCAAAGGTTCAAAACGATGAAAAAACTATACATAGGAATGTTAGTTATAAACATATGTGTTTTGTTTAAGGAAAGGGATGTTCTTTGTGCTACAACGTATGTGTTTTGTTTGTCTTTAAATTTTAGTTAAAGAATCTGATTTATTAACTATGTTTGAGCACAATTTTGTTTAAAAAAATATATTTAAGATAACTCTCCATCTAAAATTATTTTATTCCTAAAACATACCTTTATTTTTATATATTATTTTATTTTAAATATAAAATTGTAGACCAACATCCTTGAGACTCGTCACAAGATGGTAAAGATGAGAGCAATTAGTTTCTTTGTTAAAACTCTTTCATTGACATATCTAGAAGAAGGTTCACAACTGTTAACTCTCTTCTTGTTGTCTTAATGCATCACGTATTAAGTCGACAAAAGGACTTGACATCATCTCTCCCCTCGCCTGTCTGCTGTATCGGCCATCGTCATGAACTGCTTTACATGAACAAAAACATTGGAAGGCAGCACAGCACTACGAAGCACAAAAGTTAAATGGGAAATCGACACCTTGCTTTATGCCCGCCGCAAAGCACCGCGAACGCATGCATCTTCTATTCTATAATGAAAAGAAGAAACATGTGGAGAAGCTTCCTTCTCGAGCTGAAGGACGCAAGGCAGATGTATAGATGATCTAAGTTTTTTTAGTTTACTTTAAGGAAAGGGATGTTCTTTGTGCTGCAATTCCAGGAAATAAATGATGAACGATATGCGTAAAGCAAACTCATGGCATTCGGCAGCTTTTGCTAAAGTCGTTTGTTGCCAATATAGCTGCTTTCTTTTGTATAAAAAACTGGGTCGAGTCTCAAGTCACTCAGGTTGAAGAGGAGATTCTCAAAATAAAGGGTTTTGTTATTTGGCCTAATTAATAAATAAATAATATTATTTTGAATTTCAAAATAGCATTTTTTTAAAAAAAATAATAAAGTATTATCCAAAGGAGTTTTTGGGGTTGGTTTGGTATAATTTTCAACAACAAAGCTGCTTTTGAAAATTTTTTGTGAGTTTATTTCTTTTTTTTTTTTGTGAAAATGATAATAAGAAAAGTTTGCTTTCTTTTAAATAAAATTTTTTTCAAATGTTCTTTTGAAAAAACTTATAAGATTCGTAGTAAAGTGTAACTTTTGCATTTTAATATTCTTGAATTATACTTGAATAACTTGATAGTTAGATAAGCTCCTCCATTGATCTTTTCCCTAACAAGATCAACCATGCAAGCTTTATTATATCTTAATAAATTTGCCTACCCTTATAGGACTCACCTCTTCTTTGGTGGACATTATTCATCAAGCATTTGCATTACAACACTAGTTCATGGCTTAACAAGCCTTCATTCCACATCTAATAATGAAAACTACATAAAACTTTTACTCAAGATTGATAACACTAAACTTTGTTTGCCAATCAAATGCTTGACTAAGAAATTACAACTTGACCTTAATAATTGATCTTGGTTCTTGCCTGAAGAGTTTGTTGTGTTGCTTGATGTGGATAATCAAGTTTATTTTCTATTATATCATTCAATGTTTTTGTCAAATAACCATTCAAATTCTTTTTTTTTTCTCATAAACAAAGATATTTTGTCATAACCTTGAAATATTCGTAATATTTAGAGAATACTTAAAACCTTTTAGAGAAAACTTAAGGTAGATTATGATCTAAAGAAGGTGACTCAAGTATCTTTTATTTTTCATTGTATTCTTATAACGTGTCTTTTTTTTACTTGAATGTATTTAACAAAAAATAGTCATAAGTTAATTAATACTAGATAATGACAAAAGTAAGTACATACATGTAAAACTATCACATTTGGATAGTTGTATGCATGGATCATTTGCACATTATAATATGAAAAAGCATGCAACATAATAATATAAAATAAAATAATTTTTATATGAACTTTTTATCACATTATTCTTTATAACTTTTACAAATTGTTTATTTCTTTTTTAAGTTTATCTTTTTTGAGGAATGTCTTAAGACACGACCTTTTATTTTTTAATTTAAAAACAAATTAAGCATATTTCAAATAAAAATAGTCTTAAATAATGGTTCCCTTGCTTATCTCAAAGCCATATTATTTTAGAATGATAGACACCATTTTGAATGGCTTATATGTTGGTTATTTTGTCTCATCTTCAAAACTTGTTACTAAAAAATGATTATCATTATTTTGGACAATCAATATTTACATATTTTTTTATTAAAAACCTTTTTAGTCATTTGTAACTTATTCTTGTTCTCTTTTTATTTTCGTTTTCACTTCTCACATTTAATTTTCTCTTTACATATTTCCATCTTTTATCTTTTGTGACAATTATCACAATATAGTTTTTCATATTTTCTTTCTTCTTTTTTAATAATACTTTTACAATATCATGAATATAAATGAGACGTGTAAATGATTTACTATAATCAAACATTACTAAATTAACATATGAAGCATATAACGTATTATTGAGTCTTATATCATGCTTTAACACCACATAATAATCCAAAATCTTAAATCATTATTATTCATCAAGAATTCTATGTCATATCATTTCTTAAGATTTTATAAAGAATGAAGCATCCTCAATAACTTGATTTAATATATTCTCTTAAAATCTTATATTCTTAGTAAGCATAATGCATCTAACATTATCTTATATACATATATCGTCTATATATGTATTTTAAACTTGACATTTATCCCAATTCATCAAGGTTTCTTACTTACAATACTTTGCCAAGTAGTTACGAGATGAGTTATGCAATCTTTCAGTTCTTAGGTAGTGGTCTCACTAAGGTCAAATATTTGACCTTTGTTCTATATTGTTACAATAACCATGGTTAAAACTCATTGAGTTTTCCCTTGCTGCAAGCTTAACTCCTCTTAAATACCTTCCAAACACTTTTTAATACTTTTTTTTTCATCTTTTCTTCTTTATTATGCATGTTGTTGAAGCTCATTACACTGTTTTTTTCCAAAAAATTATTCCAAGCTCGACCTCAACTTCCTTTGTATTAAGCTAATGCCTCTTTGCATTTTAGGTCATTTAGCATCCTCCAATAATTGCATCTGATAAATTGAGTGTCTCTTCACTTTCGTTCCATTGTAATTTTGATAGCTTCTCAATGGCTAAACACCCTCCTCGACGATTGACACAACAGTTTTATCATTTTAGATTTTAAAAATTTTCCATTTTAGCTTTTAAAAATTTTCCATTTCTCCATATCATACTAATATTATCCATAGCTTTATTTTGTATGAAGCGTCAAATTCTTCTTTATTTATACTCATCGTACTTATATGATATACTATATTATACATATATAATTAGTTGATTCTCTTTATCTGCACTTATCATACCTATACGATACACTTCATCATATGTGCATGATCAATTTTAATTTATTTAGATCAAAAAACCATCTTACATTATACTATTCAATTCCTTTATGTTGTATGATAAATTTTAGTGCTTGATCTTATTATGTCATAACCTAAGATTCCATTTTGACGTTATTCTTCATTTGATTGTATTAATATAATTGTGCTTAGCATACTTTACTATGTTCTCATCTATTACTTAATACGACTGTCTTAGCTAAGTTTTCCTTCTCTTTTTATTATATTTAACAAATTATGCTTCTTACTTGTGCATTATATTACTGAGCACATACTTCTCGTAAATTGAAGATTCAATACATGATGCTATTCTTCTCATTGTCATACTAATATGATTGTGAACATCATGCTGTACAATTCAATAAACCATTAATTAACCCATTATACTTAGTTAAAGTTTTTTTTTAATTTTGATTATACCTATATGATCTCTACTTCATAGTTGTACAATGTAATATTGTCTCATCATCTAATCTAATCCATTGATGTAATGCTCTATTTTATATAAAAATATACTTGTATAATGGTTTTAGTCATTTTTTATGATAATAATGTAAGTTATGTGTATATTAACATTGCTTCACATTATCTTTTCTCATTAAACTTTCTTTCTTACCTCTCTTTTCATCATATTATATGATATATATATATATATATATATATATCTATCTTAAGCTTAGAGTTTTCTTAATTAATTCTTAAAAATTTATACAATTCCATAATCACAATAATATAAATCATTCAAAATCATCATTATTTTCTCATTTTATAACTCCTATTTATTGTATAAGATAAAAAGTACATAAGAAGAGAGATGGATTTTGTACTTAAGAAATTGATTTCAAAAAATTAAAGAAAAATTTTTGTGCTTAAAAATAATTTTTTTTTTGATAAAATTATCAACAAGATGAGATTGTTCAACTATAAAAGAAATGCACGAAGATTTTTTAGGTTGTTTGACTAAAACCCATATCTACTTCCACCACTGATCACCAAGCAGGTTTTCATTAACCACTCTCTTTTGTTTAAGCTCATAGGAGTAAACCAAATATAAATAGATTCTCAATTAAGACACTAAAATCCACAAAAAATTGGTTATATAAAAAAAAATCAAAAGCTTCACAAAAATTTTGTACACAAAATTCTTATACTTTTAATATTTGAAATAAAAGTGACATAATTAATTAATGATGTGGATGTTATTGGAATGATGCAAAAAAGATTTTATATGAAAACAAATGAAATAGTAATTGAAAATACCTCCCATAAGCTCAAAACTATTTGTTGCTCTTGGTTTTTGAACTTTATTTGGGCACTTATAAAATTTTTCTAGTTGATTCAATAATTTTAAATAATGGTAAATAAACTCTATTTAGAGTTGAAATAAAAACTCTCAAAATAACTCCCCTAACAACTATAATCAACTTTTTCAAAAGCTATTTATTACAGGTAACATAAGACGAAGACGAAATACAATTAACGTCTAATTCTGGGTAGACACAGCAGAAACCATCCAATTAGAATAATCATTAAAAGGACCAAATCTATTTGTAGCAAGATAAGATTTGGATTATTAGATCCAAAAATCGGATGGACGATTATGATAATTAGGTTAGTATTCATAAAGATGGAGAGGCTCTCAATCATTCGATCAAACATTTTAGATGAACAGTTAGAAGAAAGAAATTTTTTCACAAATACGAGGGGAAACATGACCGTTCGATTGTAAAACCATGTGAACGATCAATGTAGATTAACTCAAGTTTGAAACAAAAATAGAACAGTTTGTTTAGTCCTACATTGCGAAGCAATGCATAAAATTTGTACTTATATTACTTTTACTACACGTAATAGAAAGCCTATTTGGGGTTGGTTACCCCTTGATGCCTTTGGGATGACACTACCTAAGGCACACGTGCACAATATAAAATGTGTCTGACTCGACTCAAGTTAATTACTTATCACTAAGGAGTCTTAATAGACTCGTTACACCTTAGTTGGGTTCCCAAGTCATTCTTTGACCCGATTGACCCAAGTTGGGCCTTACCCGACTCAGTTTCAATTGGGCTCCTGACTTACGGCTCCCCAATGCTAGTGCCCAACATTATGGGCCATTTGACTCTAGCCCTTTGGGCTTTGTGGAGGTGTTGGGTGCTTAGGTCAAAATTGTTTTGTTATTTTATTTTACATACTTTTATTTTAAAAATTATAAGATTTTTAAATATTCAAATGACTTAATTTTTAAAAACTAAATGTAACTTAGTATCTAAACTGTCTGAACCATAAAAATTGGCGTTAGTCGGCAAGTTTTCACATGGGAGACCTCCTCTTGACGTTATTTGCACTTCGATGGCCAAAGCCGATTTCCGAGGGGCGGTCACGGTCGGGCTTCTTAACTCCCGCCATGTCCTGTTAAGGTTTGCTGTGGAGGAGGATTATTTATTTTGTTGGCTGAAGACGGTTTGGCATGTTAAGGAGTTTCCTATGCGTCTTCTGAAATGGACGCCGGAATTTCGGTTTGAGGCGGAGCCGACGACTGTGCCAGTCTGGGTTTCGTTTGATAATCTACCTTTTCACCTCTTTGATAAAGCCATTTTGTTCTCTATGGCGTCGGCAATTGGATCTCCACTCAAGGTCGACACGGCCACGGCGGCCGTTTCTCGGCCTCATGTTGCTAAGGTATGTGTTGAGCTTGATGTTACGAAGGTGCTTCCGAGAAGGATCCGGATCTCGGCACAGTCCGGCGTGGCGACTGGTGGATTCTGGCAAACTATATCATATGACAACTTGCCAAAGTACTGCTCCCAATGTTTGACCATTGGACACAGTAGGGAACAATGCAGAAATCGGCCCATGGCGGTGGTATCAGTACAGGAGGATAAAGGCAAGCAGCCTTTTATCGATTTGCCGCGATCGAGCTGCTCCACGCCACCTAAAATAAACTTTGAAATAGGGCAACGCTCTTCCCCTAAATCCCCGACCAAACCATCCTTCCTGGTTACCGAGAAGTCCGCGTACGTCGCCCCAGGTCACGCCTTGCCGCTGCGGGCGTCCTCGGTTCCCTGTGAACTGGACAAGATGCTGGCCAAGGCGGCGGATTCGGATATTGACAGAACCTTGTCAGAGGAATGTTCATCGACAGCTTTACTTTACCAGCAGCCAGCTTGGTTGGAGCATAAGTTGCTTCCACAAAATCTGCAAGAAGAACTGGAGCGTAACAGAGGTCCGGTGCCCATCTTCACGCCCTCCCCATTCCCCACGGAAATTCAAACTGGGGACACGGAATCCTCCAATATGCCGAAGCAGAGGATCACAGACAATAATTCATCACACTCTCCCCCTAGGATGGAGGTACGAGAACAGTCGAACGCGGTTGATATGGATCCCTGTTCTGGCCGATCAGAGCTCCTTGGCGAACTTCAGCAAGCTGCTGAATTCCCGCCTCTGGCGGCCATCAAAGTTAAAAACAGAAGAACCAAAAACAGGGGAGGGACGAAAGTTGTCTCGCCTCCACACACTCGGAGTGCGGCGGGCTCCAAGCCGCCTCCTATTCCTAATGATTAACGTCCTTTCGTGGAATGCGCGCGGGGTTGGCAATAGTGCAACCCGGGGACGGCTTCGTCGGCTCGTCCTCACGAACGCCATCGACATACTTGTTTTAATCGAACCCAAAATTGGGGCTGATCGTATTGCAGCACTGGTTTCGGAACTGGGCCTGGCTGATGGCTGGCCCTTGCTCAACGGGAAGCTTTGGTTATTATGGTCTACCGTTGTGGTTTGTCTTTGGTTCGGTCCTCCGACCAAGCGGCTTTGGTGTGTGTGGACGTGACAGTTTCTCAGTCTATATATGTCACCGCGGTGTACGGTATGCATACTCGCAGCCTTCGCTGGTGTCTCTGGAAGTTTATTACAGAGACCAGCGCTTTGGTCGGGGATGTTCCGTGGTGCGTCTGCGGTGATTTCAACGTCACCTTGCGGGCGCAGGATCAATGCGGGACGAAGCGGTTCTGCAGCAAGGAAGCTTACGACTTTGACGAAGCCATCTCGGCGGCTAATCTCATCATCCCATCAACAACAGGAGGGCCGTTTACATGGCAAGGGAAGCGACATGGTGCCATTCTCCTTAAACGACTTGACTATTTTCTTTGCAATGACAGATGGATGGAAGAATTCACGAACAGTCGTGTCGAAATCCTCCCCCGCACCACCTCTGATCATGCCCCCATTCTGTTTCGGCAGGGACAGATTTGCAGCACGCCCCCAAAACCGTTTCGTTTTCTGAACATTTGGCTGAACCACGTGAACTTCGCGGATGTCATGTGTTCCTCCTGGCAGGCTCCTATCGCGGCAACTGGGATATTCAAACTGGTCGGGAAAATTGCGAGATTGAAGAAGGCTATTAAAGTATGGAATCGCTCGGTTTTTGGAGATCTCTTCAAGAACAGGACCATGGCTGAAAAAGCGGTGTCGGATGCAGAGGAGAAGCTAGCGATTTGCCTCTCGACGGAAGCGTCTGAGGACTTGGACAGGGCAAATAAACATCTGGCCTTAATGTTGCAGAATGAGGAGGACTACTGGCATCAGAAGGCTGGCCTCCGCTGGATGCGTGACGGGGATGCGAACACCAAGTTTTTTCACGCATCGGTCAGGATGAAGCGACATAAACTTGGGATTCAGAAGCTTCGTCGATCGGACGACTCATGGACGGAGGGTGTGGAGGAATTATCTCGTTTTCTTCCGCTTCATTTTCAGGAACACTTCACTGGCACAAGCGGTTGTAGCCAGGCGATCGGCGACTGCTTGACTTCTTCCATGAAGAAGGTCAACACGGATTTCAACGACGCTTTAACCCGGTCAACCGATGCCGTTGAACTGGAAAGAGTACTTATGTCTATGGCGGCGTCTAGTTCCCCGGGCCCGGATGGATTCACGGTGGAGTTTTACAAACGCTTTTGGGCAGTGCTGTCTGAAGACCTTGTGGAGGCCGCGAACGATTTTTTATCCGAAACTCGCATCCCAGCGGCGGTTGGTGCCACGTGGTTGTGTCTGATCCCCAAATCCCGGGCCGCGTCTTCTCCTTCCGACTTTCGCCCCATTGCCCTATGCAACGTGAATGCAAAAATCCTTTCGAAATTACTCGCTTCTCGCCTGGCTCCTCTTCTCCTGACGATTATTTCGGAGGAACAATCGGCAGTGGTCAAAGGACGATGCATCACCGACAACATACTTTTAATGGAAGAAATGCTGACCCGGTTGAACACTCGACGTCGACATCACAACGTCATTCTGAAGCTCGACTTCAAATCTGCATTTGACAAGGTCAACTGGTCGTTTTTGATTGCGGCGCTGCGGGCAAAGGGTTTTTGTTCGAATTTTTGTTCGATGGTTATGAATCTACTGGAGGCAACCCGTCTATCGGTTTTGCTGAATGGCTGCCCGAAAGGCTATTTTCAACCTTCCTGCGGTGTTCGGCAAGGAGACCCGCTGTCACCTGCATTATTTGCAATTGTCATCGACGTCTTCAGTCAGAACCTGTCGAGCGCCTTCCAATCGGGGCGCATTGAATATTTTTCTTCCCCCCGGCAGTGTAGCCCGATCTCACACCTGGCGTACACTGATGATGTAGCCATCTTTACAACCATCCGCAAAGCTTCTCTCCGTCACCTTGCTAGAAGCATCAACACGTTCCTGAAGGCTTCCGGGTTGGACCTCAATAAGGAGAAATCGTCCGCCATACATGCCAAGTCTTCATCCTTATCTGGGAATGTTCGTGTTAAATCCATCCTGGGTTTTCCCTCGGCGAAGATGCCTTTGCTTTATTTGGGCTGCTGGCTTGATACCAGGCGTTCCCATAGCCACCTGTTCCTACCTCTGGTTGACCGAGTGAAATCACGAATTGCGTCTTGGCAAAACAAACTCCTTTCAATGGGCGGGAAGAAAGTTCTTATTAACAATGTTTTGAGCTCGATGTCCGGGTACATTGCGGCTGTAATGGCCCCTCTCATGAAATCGGTAAGGGTGGTCAATAGCTCGCTTGCTCGCTTTTTCTGGGGCAAGACAAAGGACACAAATAATCATCATTGGGCTGCATGGCACAGGATTGCGCGGCCTGTGGATGAACAAGGTATTGGTATAATCAATTTTGAGGTACAGGCTCTGGCGCACTCGGCGAAGCTGTGGTGGCGGCTCCTCCACACTTCTAATCTTTGGACCAAGTTTTTTTGTCAGGCGTATCTCACGAGGGAGAACCCATTCCAGCTGAAGCATCGCGTTTCTCCCGTTTGGCGTAGCCTGGTAAAATTTAGGGCGTTGATTCCGGTCTGTTCGGAGGAAGAAGACAACGGCTCGCCCAAGGGTTCAGCTCGGGACGCATCGCCCGGTTCGGTTGGCGCGTCCGGTTTGATTGGCGTTTCCGGTTCGGAGCTGGACTAGATTCTTGGTTTAGTTCCATTTGGTTTGAACTTGGTGGATGAATTAAGCTGTTTGGTGGGATGGCTTGATAAATGCTCGGACCCGTATGGAGGATTTTCCTTTGCAGCAGCCTATGACATCTTGAGCAAGATGACGCTACCTTCCATTCCCAAGCATTATGATAATCGACTCCTTTGGCATTCTAGAATTCCGGAAAAGGTTTCCATCTTCATGTGGCACCTATTCAACAATGCGCTGCCTCTTCCTTTGAACTTACAAAAGATGAATATCTCACTGGCGCCGAAATGCCATTTCTGCCCCGACGTGGACACAATGGAACATATCTTTTGGCGCTGTCGTATGGTATACCCAACTTGGCAGTGGTTTGGCCGTACCCTGGAGGTCTATGATCAAACTAATCTCCTTGAGCTGGTGCAACATTGGTGGTCACGCAAATCCTCTCTCAAATCACTTGCATTTTCAATTCCAACAGCAATATGTTGGTTTGCTTGGAAGACAAGGAATGCGGCACTCTTCTCAGGCACATGCTGTAGGCCAAACAAGTTTCAGTGGGAAGTCCAAATTTTCTTAATTTCTATGTACCACATGCGAGCTGGGAAACTCCTTGGCATTGAAAGTCTCCTTCTTAGGAGACTGGGTCTTATGTAATATTTCTATCAGTAATAAGAAAAAGGGACGTTATAAAAAAAAAAAAAATATACATGAATCATGATAATCGTATATATCATAATTATAAATAAAATAAATATTTAATATACTAATAATAGAAATTTAAAAATAATTTTTTATACGTTAGCCACTCTACAAAGATCATAATCATTGGCTCTAAAATTAGCAAGTTAAGCCATCAATCTTCATTCATTATATATATTATAGTCTTTGCTCTATAAATATAAGTTGCTATAATTCACATTGAGATTTAATTAAAACAATATTAAACTTAACAATGTCTTAATAATATTTAGTTTGGTTTTGTGATCATTGCATCAAATGATACAATATTGTTTCTTATAATCATTAATAGTTTTTTAATTATTCTTTTTTTTCAACATTTCATAAAATATGACAACTTTGAAAAAATAATATTTTGAAGAAAAAAATAAATTTTGGAATAAATCCTTCTTAATGAGTTAGGATGTGATATTAAACGTGTTAATTTAATGTTAATTTGCTCCATATTATTTTGTAATATCTAGATTTTATTGATTATCAATTCACATTATTTAGTTGTTATATGTAATATCCTCAAATATTCAAAATCATATATGATTTGCACTATCTTGTAAAGCATGTCAAAATTTAAAAAACTAAAGTCATCCAAAATATAAATGAATATAAAAATTATATGCAACTCATTGAAATGAGTCCAATGATATTTATTTCATCTCAATTGAGGTTTATTTAGAATTTCTATAAATTATCAAAATTAATTAATATAAATATTAGTATATTATTATATATACAACTAATACATAGGTTTTTTTGAAAAAATAAACTTCCTCCCTACTCCCTTAATCATGCATGAATCTCCCTTGCCCAAGGTCTTGATTTCACACAGTTGGTTAGAGATTATGTTGTAGTTTAGTTCATCAAAGGTGAGGGATTTACTCACCATCAAGACCCACACAATCTAGGAGGAGGATGTGAGCTTTATTTGCAGAAAGTTTGAGTAAGTTAAAAAAAATTGAGAAAATGGAGATTTCTTTTATTCCTCATGATTTAATTTGTGACAAAAATTAAATGATATGATCTTAATTAAACTTCTATTTGGTTGTTAGGAAATTTTGATAGGGATTGTTAGAGATGTACTAATGTATGGCTTTAGGAAATGGCAAATTGAAGAGAGCGAGAAAGAAGAAAAACAAATATGAAATTTCATGAATTAGAAGAGAGTTGTGTAGAGAAGAAATTATAAATCTTGATAAATTATAATCACACAATTTGTATATTGAATTAAGACTTGTGGTTACTTGCCAAGCTGAAATTAAATAGAAAACTTGATTAGCAACAAGGTTGGCATGAATAATGAGTAAAAATGAGGTATATGAATTTAACGTAAATATTATGCATATATATGATGTATTGCTGCATACTAGATGTTAGGACAAGTAAAAAAATTAAACCGTACATAATAATTGAAATGATTGCTATAATAACAAGCCCATAGAGTTTGTGCAAGCATTATGAATTTTGCTATACATAAGCTTTTAAATACCACACATATATAAAATATCTCAATTAATATGAGTTACATGTTGCTATTTGTGATGTTGGCTAAAATTGTTAATAATGTAATCCTGCGTATTAAATTTAATGTTATAGATTTAGTAAATTTTAGATTCATGGTATGCATAAGTCAAGAAAATTACATTATTATATTCATCATATTTAAAATGAATTAATAAATAATGAGACTAATTAAACTAAAAATATATGATTCTTTTTTACTAGTGAATAATGAGCTATATGATTATATTATTTCTAAGATGAGCTAGTGGGTAGTGGACCACAGAGTTAATATCTAGTATAGTAGAAGTGGGCAGTGATTAGTGAGTTACATGATTGTGATTTGTCATGAAGATTAGGACTAATTGCCAATGGGTTGTATTATTAAGCTTTGTTGTAAAGGATTTATTCAAGTGAAATATTGAAAAAAGGGAACATAAGTATGCACGAAAACCTAAGATAATGAATAAAAAATAAAATTTTCATTATAACTAAATAAACTAAAATAAGGATACTAGTTGAGTACTCTAAGAGAGAGTGTGGGAATAACTACATGAGCATTGTAAGATTTACTTAATTTAGTGAAAAGAGATGTCGTTAAATAAGATTATATGAAAAGAAATGAATAAAAATGATTCTAAATTATATGTTCATGCCATTTATTTGCATATGAGACATTTCATTTTAGCATGAGATTTTATGTGAGACATATATTGCTTATAGTTTCATTTGTTACTTATTGACCCAAACACACTATGGTCCGTCTTTATGGGTTGTACAATTGTAATCAAACAGCGAGTTTGAACACAATACTCACTTGTTTTGCTTGCCAAAATTGGGTAGAATTTTTTAGTATGAATTTGACACTTAATTTTAAATGATATATGTGAATTGCCTAAATTCTAGGATGATGTGTGAAATTTATGGTATGCTAATTTCTTTAAAAGGTATACTAAGATAATGATATTTACAATTACTCAAAACGTGATTGAGCATCCTTTATCTATAAATATAGACTAAAATAAGCTTACAAAAAATATCAAGCATATTGATGCAATAGAGTTAATAACAATGAAAATGCACATTGATATAACATTAAATTAAAAAAATTGACAACCAATGATAATGCATTCTCTATTGTGGAAATATATGATAATGTGGGGCTCATTCATTGAATGGCACTGTTATAGGTGTATCTCGCATTTTTTGTCTTTTACAAGATAATGATGATGTTTTATATTTGTTGTTTGGATGGTTTAAAATGATTTATGTTATAATCATATATATTTTGTTATTGTATGTTTTGGATACGTAGATCTCAACATACATAATGTATTTTTAAAAAAAATTATCTCAAACATTAGAGATAATGTCTATATACAACACATTATAATACTAAGATAACCATAAGTAACACTTTAAGTGTTTGTCAATAATTATGTAAGACTATAGGTACAAAACATTCTTCATCAATAATTCGTGCATTTAAAGAAATTATCTTTTGCCAAATTTAAAAGTTTATAAAACTAAATTATTCTTTTTAAAATAAAATGTTTAATTCAAATTTTTTTATTGAATCAATCATTGGGTCATCTTCATATCATTAAGATTGACATGAAATAATAACAATCACTTTTACTTGATAAATGCATAAAATATTTTACTAAATTCAAGCACAATAAAATATTGTTTAACTATATATAATCTTAAGATATCATCTTTAACAAGTTTATCAAAATAAATATTATAAAATTAGAATCAAAGTGGTGTGACGGAGTTAATGAGTTAGTGTAATCAAAAGCAAATGTTTAATGGAGTCTATAAAATGATAGTATTGAGAAGGTGATGGAACTCATGAGCATACACAATCAATACAATGTAACAAAATAAAAAATAATAATTTAACAAAGTTGATATAATATAATAAAATCTATTTATGATGAAATTGGTAAAATTAACTATGTAGAAAAGCATGCAATAGTGGAATAGGGCAAAACTCAACATTCGAGAGAGTTGATATCAATAAATCTAATGATTTATTCAGTTCACAATCAAACAATATTTTCATCGAGAGAGACGGATGCAATATGAAAACATTCTGTTGTACGAAAGATATTTGCTTTACGTTCGCCCTTCCCGATCAACCCTCGCCGGGGAACGCATCCCAATTTCTCACTTTTCAAACATTGACAGCTACATGCCGGCGTTGGTTGGCCCCGTCAGCGTGTAAATGGCCACCTTTCGACTAGCAGCAACTTGTTTATGCTCTTTCTGGTGGGTGTCATCAGTTCGCAGCCTCTGATTCTGGGCTATCGGCCGTCGCAGCGCCCCTATACTGCGGGGGGGTTGCCTTGCCTTCTATTGCATTGCTTTTAGCAAGGTTTTTTGGACGATGGATCTTGAAGGGAAACCGAACCGAATCCTTGTTCTATACGCTTCCCAGACCGGGAACGCCATGGATGTGGCTGAGAGAATTGGGAGGGAGGCGGAACGCTGTGGCTGCTCATACGTCGAGGTCCTTTCCATGGATTCCTTCGATGCGGTAATAAACCTTGTTTTGCGTCCATTGCAAAAGCTACCTACTTTCGAATCTGTTTATTAACCACCATGTTGTTCTTTAATATAATTATCTCTAGAACTGTTTACCGAAAGAGGGAATAGTCATATTTGTTGTGTCGACCACTGGACAAGGAGATAATCCGGATCCCATGAAGGTTAGCCCCTGATTAACGTAATGTGATTTTGATTTGGGTTTTCCATTTCTTGATGCTGAACATTTCTTCCCTTCCTAGGTGTTTTGGAGGTTTCTTTTGCAGAGACATCTTGGTAACAACTGGTTGAAAGGCCTGCAATATGCAGTTTTTGGACTTGGTGATTCCGGGTACCAAAAATATAACGTAAAAGCTCACGAAAGTTTTTATTTTTGTTCTAATGGAACCTTTCTTTTTTAATCCTTTTAGTCCAGCAGGATTAATTTTGATGTTTTTCTTGCCTAGTTTCCTTCTGCTGGTGTTCTGGAATGTAGTAGCTTATTTCGTTTATTTATTTTGTGAGAAACTTTTATCATGTCTGATGAATATCATAAATTGATGTAGGAAGAATCCTTCAATAAGTGAAATATATTAGATGTTAACAACTATCTTGGTTAGAAAAATCACAGAGAAGAAGCAGTGCTACAACTCTAAAGTATTCATAAAAAATGTTTTGTAGAGCCTCATGATACTGGCATATGGTAAGAACTGACAACTAATTTTAGCAAGTGAATTCATTTTGAATACCTTTTTTTCTACTTTTACTAGTAAGTCCCAAATATGCATGATTATAATTATCTATATCTGTCAAAATGAGAGCTGTTTTGGCAACTTTGTATCCTTCTCAATACCATATTCATTGTATAATTGTTGTATGAATTTAAAAAAATAAAAATGAATGTTATGGTTAGCACAAAGTTTTCTCACAGATATTTTGCTTTCACTATTGATGCTATTCTAAAAGAAGTGTGCAACAAAAAGCAAGATAAACTTTAGATATATGCTATCATTAAGGGTTCCAAAGGCTACAATAATGACAAATAGACTAATTTCTAGTTTTTACTCAATGAGTTGTAATTGAAATCAAAATTCTTTGATGCAAATTGTTTCAACTAATAACACAGTAGTTTAAAAATTATAATATATATTATCATTAAAAGTTCAATAGAAAATACAACTTAAGCACATGATGATTACTATATAAGTCACCTTGATGGTCAAAACTTATGTCTTTCAAAAGCAACATGACTATTAGATGAAAAACTATCGAGGAATTCTGAACTTTAGAAGCTTATTATTTCTCAAACATTCCAATTACCGAACTGATTAAAGATAATAAGATTTTAAATTGCCGCAGAGCATATAATTAATAGAAGTAAGATGAGAGCAAAATAATAAACTTAGATCTCATATTTGTTGAAAGACACTTTTGATTTTTTGTGAGGTTACATGAGTAACAAATAATTATTCCTACATAAAAAAACATATAATTTTGTCTGCAAAATTGATGTTGATCGTGCTGGTGCTGCACTAGAAGCTTATATCTGTGAATCAATGTTGTTGAGATTTAAACAAATATTATGAATTGCTCATTACTAATTACTAAATTGATCACTTTATCTTTGGCTTAGCAATATATTTTACCAACACGACATTATATTTTTAAAATATCAATTTCTTCATTTTATGCTCTTTATCATCCACACACAAAATTAATGTGGAACCTTTTTAATTGCAACTTAGCACATTTTTGTAAGTTTGAAATTTAATCATGTAATTCAGATGATAGTTGTACTATTCACAAATAAGAAATAAATAAAACTGAAATCACATATGATCTTACTAGGATTTGTTATCTTAGACCAGGATATAACATGTAGATCAATAATTCAGTTTCATATAAATTTGAATTGTAAACCTCGTAAAATTGACCTATGTTATATTTGGCATATCAAATTTAAACCTTGACATATTATCATAGTTTATTATTCTTTCCATCTGAATGATTTGAAATCATTTCATGGTCAGGACAAAATGAGAAAGAGAACCAAAATAACTAAAGCATAAGATCTCTGAAATGTGCAAAGCATAATGATTAAATAGTAAAATTAGTTCAACGATTAATTAAAACCATATTTATTTTGTCTTATATGATGTGGTTATGAGGTAGTTTGGTATTAAGCTGATTAAACCCTCTTTCCTCCACAAGATGGAACCATGAACATGAAAAATGAGAGAGACAATAGAAGACATTTATCAATAAAATCATGATTGTGCTTATCTATATTGTCTACTGAACTATCTTACAAACCATTAGATTTTAATGGGAGAATGTAAGCTGAAAAAAATAAATAGCAACAATAAATATGAAAAGCATGAATGGAAAATGTTCTGTTAACAATTAATGAAGAATGATTCAACAAATTTAAGGTTATTTGTTGCTACTTGTATCACACGCTCGCAATATTTTATATTCTGGTTGTTTGTTTTGCTTCTCATTAATTAGTATTAAGATTATTTAATTAAAGAAAGTGAAACACGTTAAGGCAACAATGCCAACTGAGATTGAAATTAGTTTTGATTCGTGCACATTGAAGTGGAGAATATGAATAAATGAATCAGAATGATTATCAAACTTTTCAACTTGCCCATGATGTTAGGAGTGAGGATAGAAGTGGCAAATATGTAATTGTTGAATAATGTATTATTCTTATCGAAGAAGACCACGAACAAATGATTATCAATAAAGAATGTACTGTGCAGTAAGATAAAGGAAGAATATGATTGTTGAATCTGATTGATGGATGGCTAGATTCGGTAGACATTTCAAGGAACTAATGCCTAAGATTTGATGTGAATATTTTCACAACTCAAGGTACATCTTTTGGATAGCCATTTGCATTTTGTATTCTCAAGGATGGCTCTGCAAGTTGTTAGTTGGCGATGCAATGTCAAAATAAGCTTTTCTTGTACAGTTTAACCATTTTAAAAGTCTTAGCTATCATCAGCTAGCTCAATAGGTAGAGTTTGAACTTTCATGATTTAAATTATTTAAGGAAAAAGTTCTATGTTTGATTGTTGCTTTATTCACATACAATAATTAAAATGGCTTGCACGTTTCCTGAAATGCTGTAATATGCTATCCCTCCTTGTTGCTTCATATTTTTTCAATTGCTTTTCCATTTATTTATCTGCAGTTTGCTGCAAAAAAGTTGGACAAAAGGCTCATAGATCTGGGTGCAAAACCTATCATACACAGGGGTTTGGGTGATGATCAGCACAGAGCAGGGTAAATTCTTTATTGGTCAATATTGATGTACTTATTCATTCTGAAGGCTTGTGCCTTAATTTTTTAAGACCATTTGTTGGCATAATAATATACATTCACCTATTGAGTTAACAATTCACTTTTTATTATTCCATCCAAACAAATTAATTCTTATGGTTCTGTCTATGCTTCTCTAAAAAATGGCTTCTATATTCTGCTATTTATTCTAATTTTACAATTAAGCATTAAATTATTTTCTCAGCTCTTATTAATTAGTTGTCAAGATCATCCGGTTTTCAAAAAAATTGAATCACTTATTCAATCCTGTCAGCTATGCTTTCCTAGTCTGGTCTAATAGGGTTATGACCAAAGGTTTTCTTCACATACTTTGAAAGGGGTGGTTTTTAGTCATGTCATGTTTACCAAAATTAAAGTAGCCAATAAAGCAGCATGACTCGTAGTTTGTACTCAGGTATGAGGGAGTATTGGATCCGTGGTTGATATCATTGTGGAAGATGCTGAACGGAATGAATTCTGCAATCTTACCAAGAATTTCAGCTATATATGATACCAATAGAACTTTGGAACATCCCAAATACAAAGTAAAGTATCATAGTACTGGGTTGAATTCAGATTTTCCAACAAGCAAAGGTACTTATTTATTTAGTAGGCCTTTGTTTTTGTTTATGTAGGTTATTTTGAAAAAATGGTTAATAATCTGTGTAATGAAAGAATTCCTATTTTCTCTTTGTTGCTATCTTTGTAGATGTATGTGAATACTTATTAATGAAAATAACCATGGTAGCATTCTATTCAATGAGCAATAGGATGGTAAGTAAAACAAATGGAAATAGTTTCGCTTTGATACTGAAGGATAACAGAAGTTGCAAAAGATTATCACAATTTATTGCAAATTGTTTATCTTGTATTTGCTCATGGAAAGTGAATACCATAGCAGTATTAAATTTCACTTACCTTGCTTTTATTATGGGAAAAGTTGTTTGGAAGGTCTTTGATGAACATCTAGTTTGCATATAGTGGTGTGGATTCGTTTTTTTCATTCAATTTGGTTATTTCAATTATTAGATCGATCAAACTGATTTGTTTTTGATTAGGCAAAGCTTAAAACTAAACAAAGTTGAATTTTGTAAGAAGTTGAACTGAAAAATTGAATATTGTTTGACAATCAAACTGAAAAAAAAAAAAAATCAAATGCCTTGTTTGGTCTTTGGTTAATGGTTCAAATTCTGGATCCAAAATCCAATTCTAGATTGAATTAAAGCTAAAAAGCACAAAACCGAATGAATAAACAAAAAATTGAACTTAAAGTGATGATATATATATGATATTTCAGTTTTGTGGTTTGTTTGATTTTTTAATATAAAATACCAAATTGAAAACCGAAAATTGATAGCAAAAATATATCAAATCTTATATTGAAAACTAAACTGAATATTTCCAAACTAAATCGAACCAATTGAATGTGGCGAATTTTGTTTTGTTTTAGGTTTTTGTCAAATAATGCCCACGCTCCCTTTTTACATATTGGTTGTTTTAGTAGCTAACTCTTGAACTCTAATTGCTTCGTTGTGTCTGAAAATTATTGGCAAAATATGGACTTTTTATTAGACTTTTTTATTGAATCCATTGTTATACTTTTTTGGGTGGATGTTTGTATTCAAGTTTTCTTTGTTGGATGATGTTGTCTAAACTTTAATTTTTTCATATAGTTGTAAAGATGCTGCCCAATTTTTCAATTTCATGATTTCTTGATTTTATATCGGTTGTTTATGTTCATTTTTTTATGCATCAGACTTCAATACTTGTGGGAAGATGATTGAGATGGCTCGCTTGATATCACCTTTGGCACAACAAATTTTCGGTGATAATAGACCCGACCACTTTTTGCAAATGGTACAATTATAATGCTTTAGGAACACATCTTGTGTCAGAGTTTGTTTTGTTTTGTATTATTAAATTTTCTTGTTGTATAATTTAGTATCCCTCTTGGATGTGCTGTTAAATGTTTTTAATTTAATTATATGCAGCCTTATATGCTAGGTATATAAGTGTATCTCACATAAGTGTGGGAAATTAGGGAGTTAAAGAATGCTGCATAGGAGTTGGAAACTTGAAAATATAGTTTAAGGTTGAGTGCAAGAAACAAAGTTAAAGGTAGAAGGATGGTTGCAAAAAATTGAGCAATATCTTGGTTTGGTGATAAAGTGATGATATTGAAATGAGTTGAAAGCTTGAGAGAGTGATCAAGTATTGAATTAAAGAATATCATAGGCATAGGAAACTAGGAAGTTAAAGAATGCCACATAGGTGTTGGAAACTTGGATGTGTAACGTGAAGTTGAGTGCAAGAAACAAGGTTAAAAGCAAAATGATAGTTTCAATAAATTGAATAATATATTGGTTTGGTGACAAAGTGATGATAGTGGAGTGGGTTGGAAGGTCGAGAGAATGATCAATTATTGAGTATTGGATAAGTAGAGAGAAATGGAATGTGATTAGAGGGAGTTAAAGTATAATTATAGCTCATATTTATTTATAAATTTGGCATCTTGAGTCTTAACAAAAATCTAGATAGACTTAAACTCGGTTGAAAAATAATATTGTATTGTTCTCTTCGTGAATTTTTATAGTGACATCAAAAGGTGCTATTATAATCTAAGGGATGTCATAGTTACTTTAGTCATGCAGTCACATTAAGTATTTCAATATGTTTAGTCTTCTATTTGTTTTATATAATTATTTCTCACAATCTGAGCCTAATTTGATAGGTTGTACTTTTCTCTAAATTCTGTACTTTAAAACTATGGCTTACGAAATGTGATTAACATATCTTAAAATTTGTTTGTTCAAAATTTCTAGTTCCATTGTATGAGAAAATATTGACTTGCAATAAGTTTATTGTCATTCCCTTTTTATACTGATGTATGTCTTTCTAGGAAAATGATAAAGTAGTAATCTTTTGTTGTGTGGGTCAATCAATGACATGAAACTTGATTCATGGATAAATTATTTAGAGATTTACCTCACACTCTATAAATATAACATCCAAGATAAAGTAACTTTCACTCATTTAAAGTTGGGCCACCATTTTTTCACAAAAGAAATAGGCCATAGCCTTACATGTTACAAGATAGAGTAACAGTTTTTTTTGTTTGAAGTTGAACCACCATGTTTACAAGCCATCAAGGTGCAATCTATGGGAAATTCAAGAGGCTAATTCACCATTTTTATGCGCAAGGTTTTTTTTGGAGGTGGCATTGTTGTTGATGTTGATGCATTGTAGCAGTACGTCATGATATTTAGTGACAAGTAATACTTATGGAGCTAGTGTATGTTTTAGGATTACAGATAGAATATGATACAATATGTATGTGCGTCAAATTTCAGAAAAGTAGGATATGTATATGAGAGGATACGACAATTAAATACGATAAAAAATTAAATATAAATAAAACCAAAATAAAATTGTTATTTGTAGTTTGCAAAAGAAGCATCTCACTTATAAAAGTTTTGAAGTGTGGATAATCACATTTTGGTTAATATTATATTCTTGTTATTTTTAGATATAATTATTAAAATCTATAATATCCAATCATAATGCATGTAAATTTCATAATTTTAAATTTATTTTAATACAAGTATTATGATAATTTTGTTAATCATTTTTAGTTTAAGAAAATATGTCAAACAATAAACAAGTTGTTTTATTCTTTGTTTTCTTCATTTCTTTGTACTTATTGATGATTTTTTTTTCCTTTTTATTCATGCTATTGAACATATTATATGCAATATGAAAGCATGTAACTAGTAGTATCTAATTAGTCTTGGTTAAGTATGATGGAGTATCAATCTATTTGAATTCCTTTTTGTAAACATGTGATACCTTGCATGGCATATTAGGTACGTATTAGACTTGTGTATAAGAGTATGAGCACTGAATATGTATTCACTACAAATATGTACGTTTTAAAGAAGTATCAATATTTCATTTCCTTTAGCATTAATGATGCAATGAGAGAATGCATCAATGCTTGTGATGTACATCTTGAGCTTAGCCTTTTCCTTGATCAAGGCCTCTCTCAGCCCAAGTATCTTTGTGAAGTCAATTGAGTGGAAAATTTTGATTAAAAAAGGGGAATTACTATAGTGGAAAGATAATATTTCCTTGAATTCTTAACACAAGAAATACTATGGTAATTCCTCATGTTCAAAATATTGTTATTGCAAGATTGGTGAACTCATGTTGGAGTAATTTGGGAAGCTTCATCAAAAATCTGTTTTTAGGAAAGTTCATGGACTTAGTAGAAATACCTTCGATATGATCATCATGGTAGTGAAGGTAGTATATTATGCTTGAACAATCTCAAGATTTTAATCCAAGTCAATCGTTGATGAAAATTTGGAGTGGGGATGGAGTCCTTGTCAAGTTGGCTTGGGCAAGCGAAGACCTTAGAGATCACTTCCAAGTAAAGCCAGAGACAATTGATGGCATCTATTAATAGACTTAGCGACAAGAATCTTATTTTACTATTCCAGGGGTGAGGCTAACTTTGAGTTGAATGCTCTATCCTGATCGTTCACTATAGGTTGAATCAAGATAAACATTGATTAGAAAGTAAGCAATGCACTCTTTAAATGACAGCACCAAATAATATGGTGTGCAAGGGAGTGCTACTTGGTAAAGAGAAGACTTGTAATTTGTTACTACTTGATGACGTCAAAGTATAATTGTATTTAATTGTGTATTTTAACTGTCAATATTTTATTCAATTTCTAATTTATGTATTCAATGTGCTGTTTGGCATATCTAATTTAAAAAATTCTTTATACTTATCTTACATTGATAAATTATATGGTATAGCTCACTTAGTTTTCTCAGATTATTTGGCTATTAGTCATCTTATTTCATAACTAGGTTTCTATTAATAGTTAGTTTCCTTGTGTAGGATTAATTAGTTTTTTAATTTTCAGTTTTGGTGGTTTGCTTTCTCTATATTCATACTTGTATACATTGCTGAAAGAAAATAAAGAACACCACATATTCTCTCATCTTACTCTACATGGTATCAATGCCACATCCATGCTTTTGAAAATGTTCTTAAACTCAAGCTTTCTTACTCTATGAAAATCTCAGATCTGAGCCTACCAATCCTTCGAAAATCTGAAACTTGAGCTTCCTTGTTGCCACAGTGAAGGCTATCTTGCTTTCAAAGATTATTTTGATTTCTACCAATAATGCACATGTTATTGACAATACTCCAATTTTCATCAACAATCTTAATTTGCAAGGGCGAACTACTTGCAATGGTCTCAATTTGCGTTGACATCTGTGACAAAGAAAAAGAAGATTTATTTATTAGAGTTAGCTCAGCCAGAGAGAGAAGATTGAACATTAATGACTTATCGTATTTATTCCAAGATTAATGACATTGAAAAGAACTTATTTTTATATGACACTACTAAGAAATTCTGAGAAGTCACGTAGGAGACTTATTTGTATGTTGAGAACACATTTGAGCCATTTGCAGACAGAAATATTCTTTGTGACTAGTGCCATGGAGAGCTTTGTGTCTCAGTTTTTCAAAATACTCAAATCAGCAATAACAGTTGGATGTTTTTTGAGGAATACAAATAGGATTACTTGAGCATGGAAAAAAATACAAGAAAATGGTCATAAAAAATGTCTGCAAGTTTTTTATTAGAATAAATAAGAAGTTGGATGATGTACAAAATGAATTTGTTAATGAAGTGTGACATTCTATGTTTTTTGGCTTATAAATTTATGTTGAAATCAGAAACAGCCACTTGAATTTTTTTTTCATTCTTTTTTAAAATATCTTTATTTATTTTAGAATAGAAAGTCTTGATATTTGAATCTCTATACTCAGTAAAATATCATTGATATTGAGAAAATCTCTTTCTTATTTAGAAAGAAGTAAAAGTCTTGATATTTGAATATCTATACTTAGTAAAATAGCATTGATATTGAGAAAATCCCTTTCTTATTTAGAAAGAAGTAAAAGCGATTTTTATTTTGTAGCAAAAATAAACTATTTTTAATACCAAATTTAGTCAAAAGCATAACTAGTTTTCGCAACAAATTAAAGCAAATAGATTGTACAAGTCCAAGTCAGGTAACTAATGTAACAACTTAGCCTCCTTTTAAAAATCCTAATATGTGATTATTAGAAAAACAATAAATAAGAAATGTCATCTTTTTCCATAGTTATCCCTTGGAATTTCGTGAAGTGAATAATATTTTATTTGTAACTTTTATTACTTAAAAGGCTAACTAACATTAACTAAGTAAAAACTATATAATATATATGCAAAACATTATATTTTTTGGTTATGCTACTTGTTGGGTCAAACAACATATCATAACATGTATAATATAATAAGTTGATAATATAATTATGCATGGCAATGAAACTCTATCATTGTATGTCCCAATGTAATGTATATTATCCCTTTGTCCATTTATTATTTCAATTTGTTTATTTATTTATTTTTTGTTATTAATGGTTCATTAGTTTTTAAGTTTAACTTTCTTTGATTAGTTTGATTTCATTTATTATACTATAAGATGTACTCTCGAGGGTTTCATCCAACCTGAGTAATATCTTGTGATGCTTTGGTGAATAATAACATGGACTTTTGAGGTCTTCTTTAAGTTTAAGTAATACTTTTTATTTTGTTTTTTATAGGACTTCAATTCTTTTTGATATTTTGGAAGATACAATATAGGATGTACTCTCGTGGGCTCATCCAACATGATAATACATTTTATTTATTTTATTATTTTAAATTTTTCTATGATAAATCTCATATTAAATCTTTTTTTATTTTGATTCTCTTTTCTTTGCTAATGAACATGCCAAATATTGGTATAAAGTGATTCTGATGTGGTTCCAAGTTATATAC
The DNA here is from genome assembly GCA_023846275.1 of Vanilla planifolia. Taxonomy (NCBI): domain Eukaryota; kingdom Viridiplantae; phylum Streptophyta; class Magnoliopsida; order Asparagales; family Orchidaceae; genus Vanilla; species Vanilla planifolia. Next base: position 22,909,892 of record CM043866.1, on the reverse strand, counting down.
ATAAATAAAATTTTTAAGTATGAGCGTGTGAAGTGTACTATAATATTCTTATAGAAGATCAACTTGTATATAAATATGATTTTGCATCCAAATAAACATCATCATATAACTAACTGATTCACATAAATCTTTTCTACAAGCATAATACTTCTATCAATGCATGTAGAGCATGTGAAACCATATAAGCAAGCAATAAACATGTAGATATGCAAAACAATTATAAAATCATCACCTAATCAACTTTTTCAATCTTTTCAATTTCTAAGTCTCTAGATCACAAACATTCATACATCATTCATATACACTTAAATTATATAGGAATGTTTACCTCAATTCTAAAGTAGTAGTAACGCCAAAATGAGTTCGATTCTTAGCTGCAAAGCTCTTTACTAGTTCAATTACTCCTTCGGCAATTCAACTTCCTAGGATGGTTGAGATTTGCGATGATTGAAATCTGACGTTTTCTTACCCCGAGCCTTTTATAGCTGTACAATATCAGTAGCTATTAGAGTTATTAATATAATATTTTATATGTGTTAGGTTTATATATATATATATATATATATAAATTGATATCAATTAGCTTATTTAACCCCATAACCCTATTGTCTTTGTTCAACTGCAGCAACTACATCTGTTGCATTTAGTGTTAGAGTTATATATCAGTTTATATATATATATATATATATATATATATTAGGTTTAGTGATATTAAGATTTAAATTAATTATTTAATTAAATTAATTAGTATACTTAATTTATTTAAAGTCCACTTATCACACCCTTGTTTAATCTCCTTTAGGTATATTAAGATTAATTTTGGGATTTTTTTTGTTTTAAAATCTTGTAACTATTAACTTTTATAAACTTCTCTAATTTTGTATCCAAAAATTTGCTAGTCAAATTTAAAATTTTTTTACTCCTTTATCTTCTAATCATTAAATTTTCATATTTTTTGACTTTATTTGGTATTATAAATAAATTTTTTTCGATAATCTATTTTGTTTTTAATGTTCATCTTCCTATTTTGTGGTCGTTATATATCGTATCCAATACAAGATAATTTTAGCCTAAACTTCGTGGTCCTTATATTCTTGGTAATTTTTGTAATTTTCTAAATTTGTTTAATATTTGTTTTAATTTTTTATTTAATACGAATTATAAAACTAATTTATTAAATACCTTTGATCAATTATTTTATCACACTTATGATTTTTGTCATTTTAGTATTGCTGAGTTCCAAACAAATTATATTTTTATTTTATAAATTTGCCTCACTCATTTTAAGAGTCATAGGTCCTTTTTGTCTGATGTATTATTTTTCAGAGAAAATTAATAATTCATCAAAAATTCTACAAATGATAAAATCATCATTTAACAACTATTTATCTATGATGGTATTTATAATTTTTTTCTTTTCGCTTCTTAAAGCTCCAGTTTATTCTTTTGGATGTCATATGAAGTCTTTTGCAAACTTATGTGGGGCATCTGTCGAAATTGGGATAGAGTAAAGTTTGAAAAAAATGCCATGTTAGTTGCACAAAATCCACCCAAAAATACTACCTTGTTATTCAACAATGTTAACAATTGTATAGTAGTAAACAAAATATGGGGTAACTATGTTATAACCATTATCACAAGGTTGTCCATGCAAAGTACACTTGTTTGAGCATTCATGGTAAGCCTTATAATTTAAATTCTACAAAACAACAAGAAAATAATAATAATGTGATAAATTCTGAAAGGAAATCCAATTCAACCAAGGTAACATTATTTAGTAAAGAGCTATTCAACTTGTCTCAAAAGTTCTTTTGTTTTTCCCAAAGTGCTTGTAAATCCCTCAATCTTGTTGTTGGACCTATAGAAAATATAGGTAAATATTGTAAGAAGTTGTATTGTAGAAAAGATCAACCTAAGGCCACATGATCGAATATTCATGACGGTTCACCAAATTCAATTCAAGCAATGATCAATGGATTACTCTTGTGACTCAGTCCCAAGTGATAGTATGGATTTGTGGCTTAAACTGAGAACCTGACTCTCAATTTTGTTTTATTTATTCTTAATTTGGATTACAATTTTTTATTCATTAGTAAATTTACTCATGAATTTAATTGTATTGCTAACTTTTAAAAAATATGTTGAATTTTGGCTTTTTAGATGAGGGAGGATAATTTGTAGTGCTAGGTAATATTGGTGCTTATACTTAATATTGCATGATGGTTCATGTGTTGAAGTTCACACAGTCTACACAAGGTTTGTTTTACAATATCTGTCTTCTTGATTGCAACAATTAAGTAATGCTATAACATTATAGATTAAGACATTTGAGTTTCATGCACTTTAAGTAATTGGTTCCATTGTTATTAAAGAATGAACATAAGCTTGTTTTAGTATAAACTATATCAATTTTCAAATCATACTTTGAGTTCTTTTCCGATCAATCATATAAAGCATAATGCACTTTTGCAACATTCCATCATAATATGTTAAACCATCTTGAATGAAGCTTATTATCAGTTCATATTTGTTTGTTTCATTAATAGACAATCGTACTAGCCTAAGATGATTATGCCTTTAGGGTTTAAGATGGACAAAGTCTTTAAAAACTCCAAAAGCATGATTCAAACATGATTTCAAACAACAATTCGAATCTTATGAATTAATAATATTAAAAATCATCAACTCTGTCATTATCTTTGAAGTCGATGTATTATTTATAATATTTTTGTGTTGATAAATCCCAACAAAATGATATAATAAAGAGAAAAAATAAACGTTTTTTGGGTTGTTCATTTTCTCATACTTCAAACCATTGTCACAAATATTTTTTTGGGAATATAGTTTTCATAATCACTTATTTCATAAATTGTGTATTTTCTGGAGTCCTCAAATTTAAACATTCTCATGAGTTCTCTTGAAACCTCACCCTTATTCTTTAATTATGTTTACAATGCCAATTTTGTTCACTTGCGTCCTCAAAATTGTGAAAAATTAGATTCTAAGATGGTGAAGTGTACTTTTCAAGGATGTTTATCAAGTCAAATGAGACTTTATTGTTACTCTTCAACAAAAAAAAAGGGTATTAGTATTTTATGGATGCAATTTTTCTTTTTTTGAGGATCAAGCATTTTATTACAAAACTCGTATTCTAAGAGAGAACAAATTCACAAATTAATATCAGTTTAAGTAATTGAAAATCCTCATAATCGCACCTTTATTTATCTTGAGTTACCTCAAATTTCTCGCACTCTTTGTTTTACAATCTTTGAAAATCATTTGTCTAAAGAAAATCAAAATGAATTGTAGTGGTTATCAACAACCACTAAGTTAGCTATGTCTTTGCTCAAGGTTGCACCAAGCTCAAAAGGAGATAGAATAATAGGTACTCAACAAACATCGTCAAAAAGCCAATCTGGATTCAAAATTAGTTATATTCCTAAGAATGATTTGAGAAAGGGTGTGAAATCATGCGTACAACATGTTATTAAAAAAATATGTTTCGTACAAGAGAGCTGCAATATTCTATCCAAAAATATTTTGGGAATTCACAAGACTAGCAACACATTGCAATGGAGAAACATATGAAGAGGACAATGCCATGAAGACATCAATGTATAAAGGAAAAAAATTTGAAAAGCTAAAGATTTATATTAAAAACCCAAAATCCAAAGAAAAACCACATCTCCATTAGGTGAAATTTCATTGGTAAACAATGATTTCCTAAGAGATTACAAATAATGGCCCTCTTTCTCTCAAACCTTAAAGCATTCTTGAATTTTTTGAATAACAAGGGCATAATCTAATTTAATGTTAACCATCACTATTTATGATAAAATGCTACTTTAGAACATCTTTTCTCTCTATTGACTTGATTTGATTGTAAGATCAGCTTTTGAACACCCGAGACAACCTTTGCTTGCTAGACCTTTTTATTGTGATATGTATTGATACTGTTCAATCTTCAATCTAATTGAAGAAGAGTGCTTTTGTCACCATTGTATAAAGAAACCATTAGAAGATACAAAGCCACGTTGAACAATTTGATTCATCTATTAGATGGTCCAATCATTTGCAACAAAAACCTTTAAAAGGGTTTGATTGCATATGTCATCATACTCTTTCATTAGAGATTGATCTTCAATATAGCTGTGCTATTTTCACTCTTGTGTAGATCTCATTTGACAATTTGCTCTTTATTTGTTAATGTGGTACATCTTTCCATTAATCATTATGGAGACCAATTGAGGCAATGTGCAATTTTGATTTTCAATAATAACCACTTCAATAAGATGTTGATGCTTGATTTCTAAGGAATTTGTATATGAAAGTATCAATTTTTTTTGTATCTTTATGTTGGAGTCTACTTTGGACAATGATGACTCTTTTAGAAGTTGGATACCAAGATTTATTTATCATATCCTTAAAGACGTTCACATCGTATCATGTAGATGTCTTCCTTTGAATTGTATCATAAAGAGAAGTAGTACTTGCTTCTAATTATTTTAAGCACAAGTGTTTGAACTTATTTTAATAAAAAGTGTAATGAGAAAAAAAGAAATTAAAAAACAAAACTAAAATTATGACTTCCCCAAATCAAATATAGCCAAAATTTTTACAAAATATCCAATTTTTGGCTTTGGAAAAATCCCTTAATTGAATTCAAATCTAACATAGAACAAATTTTCATGTCAAACCCAAATTCTCTATTAGGGCTTAAGTTCCAAACTTAATTTAAACTCTAGGGTAAGCCAAATTTTCAAACCATAAGTGTGGACCAAATTGTTGCTTTAGACCTAAATCAAATCCAATCCTTGGACAAGTTATATTCCCTTATCAGTTCCAAAACTCAACATGGGCCAAACTCCTGAACTGAATTGAAACTTTAATTGATCAAATTCATATGATATAATCAAATCCTTCTTAGAGTAATTTTCCAAGACAAATGTAAATCCTAGAATGAGCCAAATTTCAACACCAAATCGAAATCATGGTGTTGTCTAGATTTGTAATCCATATATGAATTGTGGCTTGCACCAAGTTCTTAAAATAGATTAAAACTTTGGCTTTGGATATCTTCCATAATTAATATTCAAACTTTATATTTTGACCATAACATCCTAACCAAGATCATTCTAAAACAAGGGATTTATTAAAATCTACAATTCATTAAAAGTACTTGTTTTAGAATAACTATTCATTAACATAATGGATATTTCAATAAGATGACTTATTGTATAGATATATAGTGCCTGTTTGTGGTTGACTATGGCAATTTTCAATCAATGCTAAAGATTATATAATTCTTATTAGATTTCATGTCAAGGCGTGACCATACCCATATCTAAGTCATTAAATTAGCTCTATTAGAAATTTTCTTTGTTTAGGGAACCCATTGATTCCATCCAAAAAATTTTCACCACAAGATTACTTAACAATTAAAGGCTAATTAAATAACATAAGTGGCCTTAGGACAATGAAACCATTAGTGCTTGATTGGATCTATTCTTTAAATCGCATTTTTCCTCCTTGCACTCAATAGTTGCACTAAATGGTTTAGCCTTTGATTGGATGATCCTCTTAATTTAAGAGGGTGATTAGTAATGTGAGTCCACGACTATTTTGAATTACATAACCTGATTATTTCCTTTCTTTGCTTCTCAATAAATGCTTCCAAAATTTGGATCATCTTAATATTTTATAGCTAACTTCTTGAAGTCTGCATGCTATATTTGTATAATATTTGTTAAGCATAATATGATAAAGGGAGGATGGAACGGCATATCTTTAATTTTTTTTTTCTATGTACCCCTTCTTGCTTTTGATGACTAAGTTAAATTGGTATAGTATGACATCCATTTTTGGTGTTGTGCTTGTTCTAGCTTTGATTGAGTATATAAATATTAGAGTTATTTATGGTTTGAGTGCATTATAGTGTCTTATGAATGTATAGTCTCCAAAGCTTTATGGCTTAATTTATGGCTAGAACATCCTTGTCATATGTCAAATAGTTCTTTTGTGTCGTTCGAAGTAATTCAGAATAGCAAGCTTGCATTTCTCTAGTAGAGCTACCGTGATAGTATACCTAGATGTATCTTTTTAGTTCTCAAATTGTCATTATAGATTTGGCAGAGCTAAGACCAATGCTCTATTAGTAATCTTCTTTAATTGTTGGAATGTTTGATGGTGTAGGTTTGTTTGCTCACACCTTATGTGTGGATGCATATAGCAATGCTGCAAGTTCAGAGAATCTTATGATAAGCTTCCTTAGGTGCTAACGGCTCCAAGAAAATTCTTGACATCAATAAATTTTGAGGTGTAGGTCATTCCTCAATAGCCTTAGTCCTCTTATTGATACTTGTTTTGTTATTACTGACCTAAAAGCCCAAATACACAAGGGTATCCCTTGCATACTCATTTCTTCCGATTCAATTTTATTTAAGGACTATAGGATGTCAAATACCTTCACATGTTCTACATGTTCCTCAAGAGTATTGCTATAAATGAGTATATCATCATGGTATACCAAAACAAAATCCTCCAAGTAGGGACAGAGAATCTCATTCATTAGCTACATGAAAGTGGTTGGGGCATTGCATAACCCAAATTGCATCACGAATCACTCATTAAATCCTTGTCAAGTTTTGAAAGTTGTTTTTCATGTGTCCCTTTTTGAAATTCAAAACTTAGTAATATCTTGCTTTGAGATCCAACTTTGTGAATATTGGTGCATACTTTAGTTGGTCCAAGAGATCATTGATCATAGGTAGGGGGCACCTGTTTTTTGTGGTGATTTTGTTAAGTGTTCGATAATCTATACTATCCTTCTTCGGTACCATGACCACTAGAGAGTCACATGATGAGTCACTCTATGGCTTGCCTCTTGATCTCCTCATTTTCTACCACAAATTTGCTATGCATACTTCTATTTGGAAGCATTGTATTGGACAAAACTTGAATCTCGTGTTCCACAACACACTTCGGGATAACCATGTGGGTTTAGTGAATTGGGCATGATAGGCTCTTATTATTTTCTATAGTGCTCTTATTCTTTATCACCTTTTAATTTTTCAAGTCTAACTAATAAATAACATAGTTTTGGCATGCATTTATTAACCTCTTCAGTAACTAGCAATAACAATATCTACTGTTATCTTTTTTAATCCCATGCCATAATATCTATGCTAAAAACTATAGCAATAGCTTTTTTAAATCCTTTGTGAGCCAAGATTGTTGAGGTCAACAATTGTATGCAGAATCTTGGTTGCACAAGCATGTGCATCTCAATATTATTTGGCAAATATCCACAGGCACTATTTCACATGCAGTCTTATTAATATATTCTTGGATGATTACAAACTTGATCTTGTATTTTTTTTATTTTTGCCTTAAGTCTTTTTGAATCCATCCTAAAGAATATGATATCCAATGGAGTGTAGTCTTTAAGTGAAACCTCTTTATTAGAATTTTAGAGATCAAATTGTTCTAACTACTAGTATAAATGATAGCACTAACAAGCTTTTTCTTCACTTAAAGATGGGTTCTAAAAAGTGCATCTCTTCCTAATGCAAACTCATTATCTTCACCCGTGAATTATTTTTGTCTCATCATAAGGGATAGATTTTCATCTACCTATTTGCGGAGTTGCTGAAATACTCTCCTTTGTTGCTATAATAAGTACCATATTTTTTTTCTATTTTTTATAACTTTTCTAGGAATAGATATGGGTGTAATATCCAACATTTTTTTTTGTATGTGCTCTTGCTATTTGTAATAGTCATATTACTGGAGTCCTACTTGTAGATAAAGCATTTGTTGTCGGGGTTGCGATCTTCTTTGTTGAGGTTTACTCTTTCCTCATCTACCACTTCTTTGAGTTGTTGTTAGTCTTCTTGTTATTTAAACTTCTTGTCTTTGTACTTTTGTTTTAAATCTTATTTTCGATAGCTATAACAAATGTGTTGGCTTGTATCAAAGATTGCATTTGAAATAGGGTGAGCTTTGTAGTAATAGAATAATGCAAATTTGAGATGTATTTAGATGATGTTTATATCTTATAAATAAGTATCCCTAGAATCACAGCTTGTTGTAGGAAGTCAATGACAGGCTAGTACGTAATTTGTTATCTTTAATTGAGCACTCGTTATTTTATTAGTTGATGAATGATCATATTGAAAAAAAGACTTCTAGTTGTTCCAATTAGATATTTAATTTCTTTACATCCACACATCATCATAAATAGATAGATCAAGTTTAGTATCTACTTTGAATAAATGTTATCAATTCCCAAGTATGAAAGAGGCAAGATTAATGATGTTATCTTTTTTTTTTCATCTCCAAAATTAATACTCAATCCAAAGTTTCTTAGGTTAAAAGTATTTTTCTTGTTTGGTAGATTGTCTTTTAAATTTGTCATCAAAGAGGATTAGGATTTTAACATCTTCTCTATTGACACTTATATTTTCTGGGTTAATGGACCTATCTGTGCCTCCAAGCTTAATGTGGAATAGTCAGCATAATCATTTTGATTGATACCTCCCAAATTTCCTGCTTTCTTAGCTTGTTTTTTAACACCTTGTTTTTTAGTTCTTATTATTGGTATCCAAACGAAGTGCTCTGATATCAAAACACTATCTACAAATGAGAAATTTTGTTCTAAACCCTCAACATCAATCTTGATTTAAAGTTAAAGCAATAGAATTAAACAAGAATGACAAATAAACAAAAAGAATAGAGTGAAAGAGAGAGGGTGTTTTTTGCTAAAAATCAGAAATACCTTCATTCTTCACTTTTGTAGATGTTTGGGCATAGTCCTTTATTGCAATCATCATTTTTTTTAACAATAATGTTGAATTTTTTATTTTCTCTTTGTTGCATGGATTAGTACTCTCCTTTGGCCATTGTAGATCTAAATCTCATTCTATGATGCACACTCTACGTGTGCTCCCCATGCTACATGTGCACAAAATGTGCACCTGGTGGGAGGTGCTGTGCACATGTAACGTCAATGCGGTTGTGTCACATGGGTGATGTGAGTGTGATAGTAGTGGTACCTACTATGGTATGTGTATGCCCATGTGATGGTTGGTGGCACCTATCGTAGAACGTGTTGTGCATGAAGCGCTTTCAATGGTAGGCGGCAACTACCATGGCATGTTCCATGCATGCAGCAATTGGCCCCACGTGTGTTGAGACAGCTTGCATGCTTGTGCACATGCAGTGGCAACTCCCGCAAGTGCTGCTACATGTGCTATAATATCCCACATGCTTTTGCAGGGAATTTGGCATGTCCCACATTTACTGTTTTGTGCATTGCAGTGTCCCACACTCTCTTGCACGAGGCTCAGTATGTCCCTCAAACACTGATGTGCATGTTGTTGTGCCGCTTGTGTGCTATTCAACGTGTGCGGCAATGTTTTATCAATTCTTCATTGAAAAGTCTTTTTTTAGTTTTTAAAGATGAATCTCTCAATAATTGAATGAACTTACAATAGATTCTCTAATCATTATTTATTTTCTTTGTTATTTTCTCTTAATTCTGTTGCATTGAAGAGGTCTTGAAACAAGTTGTCTTACAATCAGATCGAAAGAAGACATTTGTAAACAGAGGATAAATTCAAAACCTTGCTCTTAGTAATGAAAACAGAAATAGTTCTAGAAAGAAGGCAAAAGTGTTTTGTTTTTTATAACAATGAATCTTGTAAAATCAACCAAGGACATGGGGTGTTCATTTTGACCTTTGATGAAGGAGGTCTTGTCTATGGATTATGGGTAAGAAATCAATGGCTAGATGAAAAGTTGGTAATTGATTGGCTGTGAATAGGAAATCTAGGGCAAGATGGGCAAGATGAGAAAAATTTTACCACAAAATTGTGGCTTTCAGACAGTAGATAGATTTGTAGATTTTGTTATTTTGTTTGTAGAGGATCTTATTTGATGCTGATATGGGGAGGATGTAGCTTTAGGTTTCCTATTATTACATAATTTTTGGCTGGTTCTATCATACTTAACCAAACTTTGGGTTACTTTAATCTTAATCATAATTGGCTATATTGTTAGGAACAACCACGTGGTCAGCATGCCAACAATACATGTCTCTCTATGGCTTAAAGCAAACTAGATTGATTCATCTAGGTTTGAACCAACAATCCTGCTGTGTAGGAATGAAATGCACCTAATTTTAACTGTCTAACATCTGTAGTCTTGGCAAATGAAATCTTTTCTAAAAGCCAAACAGGATCTCGTTTATACTTCTAAATGGTTGGAATGATTCGAATCTATAGCTGTTTCTGACTTTTTTTTTTTTTTTGATTTCTTATGATACCCAGTTACACCTCTTCGATCGTCAGTTCAATAGCGTCAATAGTAAGATTTATTCTACTAATCCATCTAAAGCAGGCTAGAAAAAAAAGAAATCCCTGGAGTCTTTTTGACCATTTGTGACACGCAAGCTTTAAGATTTACAGTTTATGCCTAATGTTTATTATTGGTGAATTCAAGTTTTTTTTTTTTTTTTTTTTGATAATGGCATTAGGTGAAAAATGAGCGGTTGACTAAAGCTGATTCTAGTAGAGACCTGCGCCATTTTGAATTTGAATTCCTCACACCTGTAAGTTTCTGCAATATGACTGAATTTTCTACATCATCAAATGTTTGGATCATTACCGGCAATTTCAACCCATTTCTGATTTATTTTCATTAATTATGTTCTTTTTATGCTACAGGGTGCAGAGTATCATGTTGGTGATGTTCTTGAGATTCTTCCAACTCAAAATCCTGTAGCTGTTGATGCATTTATAAAACGGTGTAACCTGGATCCAAACAGTTATATCACTGTATGTTTGCTCCCTTTTGTACAGTTTGTGTTCTACTAGTAAATTTAGAAATTCATCTGCAGACTGTTCAAATTTGAAGATATTCTGCACTCTAAAACTTCAAGGTTCTCACGTTTGAAAATTGTTACTAATTCTTTTTTCTTGAGTATTGTCATCATTATTGTTACCGTATCTAGCTTTGCCCAAAGATTGCCATCATTTATTTTAATTGTGAAGCTTGCAGACTAGTGGCAAAAACGATGGTCTTAATGTTGTATAAAGCAGTTATTATACCTTTTTCGTTCATATAATGCTATCAATTGAATTTTTTAATTTTGGTTGATTTTAGCTTTGAGAAATGAGTATGAAAATTTGATGCAGCTGCAAGACTCACGACATAGTGCGTGTGTTTGTGGATAATTTGACTACTTGTAAGTGAATAAAACATAAAAAATATTGCTAACGAAAGATAATGATTGAAGCCAATTAGAGATTTGCAAATTTGTAATTTTTAATTGCTTGATCGGTGTATGCATTATTCAAAATACCTATACACTTATTCTTATATTTTATAGGGAAGGATAGTCTTTTGTGCTAGGGATGCTAAAAACAATACTATTTAAGATGATTGAATGTGTAAATTTGTTTTTAATTTCAGGTACCCCCACCATAAATACTATCGTATCATTTTTCACAATGTGAGCTTATGTGGAACTTCTAAAGTTGAGATTCACTTGAAATAGATTTGCCAAACTATTCTACTTAAGTTCCACAATCAAGGCTTTTTCAAGTGTCATTGGCTCTTTGTCCTGGGATATCCTTTAATGTACAATTTTTTAAAATGTAGGATTGGATATGGCAATTGCCAGAAGTGTCAAGCTCTTAACAATTATTTTGCCAAGATTGCCTATGATTTTTTTCATATGTTTTATTTGCTGTTACCCTTTTCCTTTCGTTTGCAACTAGATTAAGGGTTTGTTTGTTTTGCAACCCTTTCCCATATCTAGTAATGTTATTGAATGACTGATTGTATAGTTTGAAGAAAATTTAAATAATATATTATGGATTTATTGTTTTTGGCTTTCTAAGCTGACTTCTAGATATCCACACTTTGGATGTACATTTTGGACCTAAGGAAAACTAAAGGGATGAAATGAACATATTTCAATAGAAGTGGCGTTGAACCAAAGAAATACCAATTAACAGACAACTAATGGACAAGATTGTTAACTACAAACCAAACTTCCCTTTAAGATGTTGATCCTTTTTTACTAGTTGACTGTGGCCTTGGTCAACTAATGAACAAGAATTTTAGTATTGAACAAGACTTCAATATATGTTTTGTGTTGAAATTGTATATAGAATCTGTGTTAAAGATTAAATGCAGTAATTGCTGAATAAATAACGCTTAAGCAATTGTAAGTCACCATAAAATCACCTTTACATTGGTGAATCCATAAAGCATTAGCTTTTTTTTCTCAGGTCCATCACAAAGAAAGTGGCAGGCGGCCTTTTATCTCACATGCAGATGACTTCCCAAATGCAATCAACCTAAGAGCGTTTGTGGCGTTGACAATGGATGTTGCGTCTGCTTCCCCTCGACGTTACTTCTTTGAGGCAAGACACTTCTATAGCATGGCAGAGAGAGATATTTATTTGGCTTCTAGTTCGATTGCATGCTTCTCGTTTCTTATGCTGATTTCATATGCTAATATTTTAAATATTCGCCGTCTATTTTAGGAGAATATATAGATGCTCTAAATAAGATTGGCTGTCAAGTAGAAAGCCATTTCCAAAGACTCCAATGGGTGTTACTTTAAGTACGTAGCCTTTTGCTTAGTAACCTACATTGATGATCAACATTTGACATAAGTTCTTTGAGCACAAGCTGTTCAGTGCGTCTTTTATTATTCAATCAAGTTTTTATTCTTCTTATTCTTTGAATCCTTATGTTGCATGCTCTCTAAACTTGAGTCCTTCGATGCATCTTTTACAGTTTAATCAAGTGTCCATTCTTATGTTTTCATGTCCTTAAGCTGCATGCTTACTAGTTCTTAGAAAATTCTGGAAGTGACAGAATATTGGATTTTCCTTCTTGTTCTTGTCTGAAAATGGCAGTTCTCCCGTCATCTCTTACATCAAAGGATGAACCAGTTGCATGATGTTCTTTCTGGATTCTTGGTGTAATGAGTGTTCAACTATGATATTGCCTCTTCTGCTTAAGAAAGAAATAGAAAACATTGTCTTATTTTTTTTTTTGTGAACACTGAATTCTTAATCAAGAATGTTATCCTATGGTTCAAACATACAGGTCATGAGTTTTTTTGCTGCGGCAGTTCACGAGAAGGAAAGGCTCCAATATTTTGCTTCTTCTGAAGGTAGGGATGATCTCTATCAATACAATCAGAAGGAGAGGAGAACAGTCTTAGAGGTGAGGTGAACATGCTTACTTTCTCTTTGAATTTGCTAATCTTTTTGAACTATTACACCTACATTGAGCAAATGGCCTGTGCTTGAACTTGGTCCTTAATCATCTTTTTACTTAGCATTTTAGCTTAGTTTTCATTTACCATAATTTCCCCCATGTGTTTGATTGATTTGTTCTTCCTTGTAGGTATTAGAGGACTTCCCTTCCGTTCAAATGCCATTTGAATGGTTGGTTCAACTGGTCCCTCCATTAAGAACACGTGCATTTTCAATATCTTCTTCTCCTTTGGCTCATCCAAATCAAGTGCATATAACCGTGAGTGTAGTATCATGGATAAGTCCTTACAAGAGGACACGACACGGTCTCTGCTCGACATGGCTAGCTGGGTTACATCCTCGCGATAGCAAAGGTAGGTGCCACAGAGAATTTAAAGAGCACTCCACATTACAAGTACTAATTGTTTTACCTACTTCCTTTTACAGAAATCTACATACCTGTTTGGATTCATCATGGTTCTCTTCCTCAGCCTGCGCCAATGCTCCCTCTCATTCTCATCGGACCCGGAACGGGATGCGCTCCTTTTCGTGCATTTATCGAAGAGCGAGCTGTTCAGAAGGAATGTAGCCCCATAGCTCCTACTCTTTTCTTCTTCGGTTGCAGGAACCAAGAAAAGGATTTCATATACAAGGACTTCTGGTTATCTCATGCTCAAAGCCCGGGTGTTTTGTCAGCAGAAAACGGTGGAGGTTTCTTCGTTGCTTTCTCAAGGGACCAGCCAACTAAGATGTATGTTCAGCATAAGATGAAGGAAGAGAGTGCAAGAATTTGGAGCTTGCTTAGTTCTGGAGCTGCAATTTACTTGGCTGGATCATCAACAAAAATGCCTGCCGACGTTACATCGACCGTCGAAGAGATAATCGCCCAGGAAAGCGGTAGTTCTAAGGATTCAGCAGCTAGGTGGCTCAAGTTGCTCGAGAGATCTGGCAAATTTCACATAGAGGCATGGTCATGACCATGGAAAGTGGTGTATGTTCCTCTTCAAGTATATAAAATATCTTTTTGGAGACACAAAGAACATCACGATTTGACCCAAGCATGCATCTACACTTGAAGATGTCATTGAAACTTTAAGCTAGAAACTGTACTGTATAAAGGGGATGTATTCTGTTGTTTATAAATCAGAGAGCTCAGTTCGTAGAGAAAAGATAGGAACAGCATGTTTTGCAGCATGTGCTGATAGCTACAGTTGCAGGTAGTTGAATTGTTAAACTTTGTTTCTTCTCGAAGAGTTCTACTAATTTAATTAAGGATTTATCCTTCTTATTTCTATATGCTTTGGAATTAACGTCCACGCATGTATGGAAGACACGAAACCCAACCATTATCTTAAGCTTTTCCTACTTCGTTTAACTTTATATGATGACCTAAGTAAGCTGACGCTCGGAACCTTATATAATAATATTCTACCTTCAAGGAGGTCCCTTGTCACTCACCAGGCTTTTTGGCTTTGGCACGTATGGTCCGACCTTCTCTATGTTTCTACGTTCTTGCGAGCTTCTCGTGTTACTTTCGTGTACTAGGAAAATTAGAAAATGATGGTTAGAAGAGGTGACAATCCTCCACAAGTTATTTTTCTGATAAAACATAAGAAAAATTATATAGATTGTTTGGTTAATTTACAGCAATTTTGAAGTTAAAAAGGAGGTTAAACATGCAAAACATTCATCCGGAATTGATTCTAAAGACTTGTTGGATTATGTTACCCTTAATTAGGTTTATTAGAGACGGGGTCAGATGGGTAGTTGAACAGAAACTAGTTAGTTGGGATATCGTTGGTCTCTCTCTCCGTGCACCATGTAACGCAACCACAGTATTCACTCTCGAATGCTACAGTTGATGGCCCGCCAACATCTAACCACCACGCGCCTGCAATATGAACCCCATCTCTGTTCTTCTTCTCGTCTATTTTAAAACTTATAAATCCTCCACATCTCCACGTCCCAATTCATCATCCATCCCCACATGGAGCACAAACTGCAGCCCACCTCGCCGTCAATCCTTCCAAACTTACCCGACTATTACCCCTCCGCGCAGGCCCCGCCCGCCGCGCATCAACTCGATCTGTCGACAATGCTGTTCCCCAACTATAATCCAACCGCTTACGACCAAACATTCACGCAGCAAAGTGCCGCGTCGCCATCAAACCCCCCGCCAAAACACAAGACGAAGGCCGCGGCTACGGGTAGGAGGAAGAAAACCGCCAGCCGGCCCAGGTTTGCCTTCCAGACTAGGAGCGACAACGACATCCTCGACGACGGGTATCGTTGGAGGAAGTACGGGCAGAAGGCGGTGAAGAACAGCGTCCATCCCAGGTGAGGCAAACCGGGAAAAAAATACGGGTCGGTTAATTAATATTTGTTATGCGTGGCTGACTGTTGCTCGGCTGGTGTGCGCGCGCGCGTAATGGCACGAAGGAGCTACTACCGATGCACGCACCACACCTGCGGCGTGAAGAAGCAGGTGCAGAGGCTGTCGACGGATAGAAGCGTTGTGGAGACCACGTACGAAGGTGTTCACAACCATCCCTCCGAGAAGCTCATGGAGGCGCTCAACCCGCTGCTTAAGCAAATCCAACTGTTGACGCAGTTCAATTGATGCCATCACACGTATGGATCATTGAAAGTTTCAGCTTCGCGTGGTGGTGTTAAGTCGTGGGATTAAATCCTGCTCTTCAGATTGATGCACAGCTTTGAATATTAATAGAAACGACAAGTGTATATCATTCGTCCGGTGGCATGAGATTTTCGGTAATTTCACCAAGTCCATGTCGCTGGTATTAGTTACAACTATCATACATGCATGTGGCTTTTTTTCGACGTTTCTAAGTTTTCTTTTGGGTTTGGATATGGAGTGTTCGTCAAAACATGTTTATAGTATTTTGCTAGAAGTAAAAAATGGGAAAGAAAGAGAGAGGGAGGAAGAACAAAAAGAAAATAAAGTGTGAATAAAAGTAGAACATACATTCTCTTTATGTAGAAAAATAATAATAATAATAATAATAATAATAGATATTAAGAACATATTCTAGTGATTCGTAATTATGCAGAGGTAAAGAGCTCTTTACTGTTTCATGGGTTAGATATTAATAACATTTTCTCTATTATTAAGATAGTTATAGATGGTATAATATAAATGATTTTAAAAAAAGTTTGATGATTATAAACTTTTATATACCCTATTTGTGTGATATTTACTCATGAATGGCCAAATTAATTATAGAATTTTCTTGATAGTTTTTATTGGAGAAAAAACTTGAGACCTATTTCGTCATTCAAAGGTTTTTATGGAAAAACTTGGTGACTTGTTATGAAATAATTTGATAGTTTTTTTTTATTTTAAGATAATATCTTTTTTAATAATCTATCATTATCTATAACTACAAGAAATGACTTTAATGTTCTAAATTTATGAATAATGTATTTCTAAATTATCATAACAATTAACTATTATTTAATTATAGATGATTAGAAAACTTATACTTTCACTATTTTTGCAATAAAGAAATGCATTTAGAGCAATGAAATTTCTAGACATAATCCATTTATTTTTTTTATTTAAGGCATAAGAAATGCATCTATATTTTTTAACAAATATTTTTCATATATTTTGACATACATAAATTATTGAATAGTACATAGATTTATGTTTTGCAACATATAACTAAATGTAAAATATTCAAAAACTAATAAAATACATTCACTATCATATGCATAAAATCATTTAAAACTTAAAAATAAATATAATACATTGATTAATACTATAATTCTATTAAGAGGTATTTTGCATAAAACTGATGATAAAATTTTAATTTTAAATTGAGGAAATTATTTTTAAAAAAATATATATAAATGACTGTAAAAATATTTCAAAGAAATATAATAAATTTACAATAACACAAAAAATAATTTTTGAAACGGGTTTAAATTATTGAATAGTACTATATTGCTCAGAAAAGTTATAATAAACTAAGCTAATATTTTAAAACAAAAGCAATAAATTGAATAATAATCAAACAATATTAAACACTATTTCTTAGGCTCGGCGGATGCCAAGTGTTTTAACTATGGAAAATAAATGATCGGTGGATCCGCGAGACTCGCCACGATTTGGTCGCACGGCCCATGAGCGGCCCATTGATTATTAATTTCATTCTCCCCTGCATTCGAGTCACCCATTCGAGTCTCCCAGAAGGCGAAGGCGATGTCGAACTTGCTGAACAAAGCCAAGGAGTTCGTGGCGGAGAAGATCGCCAATGTGGAGAAACCGGAGGCCACGGTGAGTCACGTATCCGTCAAACGCTTGGGACGGAACAGTGCCCATTTCCACAGCGAGGTCGCCATCGACAACCCTTACAGCCACCGGATCCCCATCTGTGACCTCACCTACACTCTCAAGAGCGCTGGAAGGTACAAAATCCCTAATCGCTAATCCTCAACAATCTTCTCTTCGTCCACCTATCCAGCCTCCACGTTCCGATTTTGGTTGCAGAGTGGTGGCCTCGGGGACGATGCCGGATCCTGGATGGATCGAGGCCGGCGGTGTGACGAAGCTCGAGGTCCCTTTCAAGGTGCCCTACGATTTCTTGATGAGCCTTCTCAGGGACATCGGACGGGATTGGGACATCGACTACGAGCTCGAGATCGGCCTCACCATCGATCTCCCCATAATCGGAAACTTCACCATTCCCTTGACTACCGCGGGGGAGTTGAAGCTTCCGACCATATCGGATTTCTTCTCAAAGGAGTAGAGCGACGCTTCAAATTTGGGTTATAATCGACACTTCTCTTATCTTGTATTAATTTTGTTTTTAATTCTTCGAAGAACACACATAAGCATTGAGCATCCCATACACTCTACCAAGACAACACCATCACTTCATTGAGGTTGAAACTAGCCTTAGCAACACTTCTCTATATCGCGAGAGTCTTAGTATTTGTGTTCTATCATGTTTTGTATTAATTTACTTAATTTTGTTGTGCTACGATTATTTGTTTGATATGTTCATGATAGTTTATGAAATGTCTTATCTAGATTGTAATCCATTGACATATTACAATGTTTTTGAGGTTTAAGTCTTTTTTAGATCACATTAAAACTAGTCGTAATAGTCATATGCAAGCAACTATTTGTTGTTGTTGTTCAATAGTAACCTATCATCGTAATTATTTAACAAAAATATTTGGGGATAATTGTTAGGTCACCCTTAGATGGTGTTTTGCAAAATTATAATCTTATCGATCTTGTCTTGATTAGTGATACACAATTATTAGGCTTATCATGTGCTTATAATTGGATTCTAGTAAAGTTTAGAGATAGATATGTGTGAAACACTTTTGTTTGTATTTGTTAGTGTGCAAGGCTCATACCTTCATGATTTAGGAATCCTATGGAGATGTTAATTCATCTCAAGACTATTCAATTGTATTGACACGATGAAGAAATGGGTGAAAGAAATAGGGGGAAAACAAAACACACACAAAGATGTAAAGGAAAACTCGAATTTCTTTGACAACATAAAATCCTCACATTTCAAACCCTAAATTATTAGCAAAATTTCAAAACCAAAGTATCTCTTACACAAACCTTTACCTCTTGCTTGATGTGATTCACAACACATAATCCCTTACATAAAGTCAAGTCAAACATACATTCTTATCATTTAAATTTAAATCACAACCAAGCATTTGTTTGATAAAAAAACAATGCTTATCGAGAAGACTTATGCACAACAATCATGATTTAGGCAGTTTCTTCTAACAATTTTGAATTCAATAATTTAAAGTGTATTAAAATATCAATAAAATTTATAAAAACTTTTAAATCAAAATGTAACATCTAAAAATTATCTACAATATATTATTTAAATTGTCTTAGGTTTCTACAAATCTTAATCACTTTTAAACGTACTCCTTTATCCCAATTACCTTAAGACATTCACAAGACATTTTTTCCTTCCAAAAATTATAGCGAATATCTCGAGAACTTATTATTCTCTATAAAACCAATCTCTTAACAAATCTCGCTTAACATCGTTATTGTATTTCTAAATATCATGCTTTCGTTACAAAAATTCTTGAGTTTTTGAACTACTTTGACCAAACCTTCTAAAGCTCTACAAATAACTTATGAGAATATCTAGAGACGTTAACTCTTGAAATAACATCTATAGTTTGTCTTCCATCATCCATGTATCAATCATTCTCAAGATTGATTATGCTCTTGTGATTACTTCATGAGAGTTAAATTGTTTCAAGGTACCTCAAGGCTCCAATAAACCTCTAGAACACCTCTTGAGTTCAATTGATAAGAGATTTTTGTTTTAAATTTATCCTCTTAACTACGTTCCACTCTTTTGAACAATGGAGTCATACTTGTGAGTCAAGCTCTTTACTAAAAAAACTAAATGCTCAAAACATCTTTCTCTCCTCCTTTAGTATCTAACACCTAATTTAGAAACTCCTAATTTAATTTTAGTGTGCTTAATTGAAAATCTTTCATTTACTAGTATTATTTATATTTTTTTTATAAAATTTATATCCAATGAGATATGTATTAGTTTGCTTAATCATTTTTTAAATATATGATATTTTCTCCACTTTTAGGAAAACAAGTTTAACATTAAAAAAAGGGAAAAAAAATGTCTCACGAAGTTCATTAGAGAAATATTGACAATGAAATCGGTCAAAGTAACAAAAAAAACGGGATTTGCATTCTTATGCTAAAGAAGATACTGCATTAGAGCAGAAAATAGATAGAAGAATTAGAGAAAAGAAAAACTAAAATAGAAAAACTAAAGAGAGATTTATATAAAAATTTTTAAAAGAAAAATCGTAAACATTATAATGATAAGTTAAAATATTATGAATGAAAATAGATATAAAATATTTTTTATATTGTCCTTTATGAAGAAAGAGAATAAATAAATTTATAAGAACTATAATAATGTAGCTATCCATATGCATAAAAAGTTTTGGTAGAGAGAATGCGAGGGAGAAGAGGTGCCTTAATATAAATATTCTCTTTAATATTAGTTATAGGATGACTGACCTTTACAATAACATAAGTGCAAATAAATCATTAAAATTATTATAAATAAATCAGATTATTATTGAAATCATTGTAATTAATAAAAAAATTGATACCTAATGAATATAAGCCAAACAAACATTTGAAAATAAAGCACTTCAATCACTTCATTGTTTCTTTTCTTTTTATTTTTGTGGATGCTTTAAATCAAAGATTTTAAATTTTTTAAGTTAAAAATGAAAAAAATCCTAAATATTAATAAGATTTTTATCAAAATTCATCGTCCAACGACATCTAGGGCCTCGGATTGTTAAGCCATTGTGAAAATTATATGGTTTCAAGAACTAAATTATAAATGTAATAAATTAAATAATTGGATTTAGTTTATCAAATTTAACAACACAATGAAACTTTAATTTGTTATAATAAATATATTCAATAAAAACTATAAATTCAAAATTTACAATTTTATTAATTTAAAATTTACATGACATTTAACTTACACCTAACCAAATTTACAATCTTAAGAAGTCATGTTAACATGATCATAATGAACTGCTCTATTTTAAACTCAAATTAATTATTATTAAAAAAAATATAAAATATAAAAAATCTTCTATCACTGATAATCCCAATGACATTGATTGTTTAACTAGCATGGGCTCTCTTGGCATCACCGTTGTAGCTTAAAAAATTATAAAGAAAATATAAATTTTTTAATAAATTTAATTTACATAATAAAAAATAATTATATTTTGATCGTGAGCTTTCGTGTGTAATGTGAAACGAACCTTGCCTTGTAAACTTTTATAAAGTAAGCATTAAGCGAGTCACCTCACGCATATCACATCAACCTGCAGCATGCATGCTCATTACGCCATAAGGAAGCTACACGCATGGTTTTCTTCATGCATTGTGTTGAGTAGTCTCCACGCTTTCGAGCCCTGTTTAAAACATGCAATTTTTAACTTGATTTAAAAAAAAAAAAAACCTTTTTAAAGTTTATGGTTATGATTTTTTTATCATAACTCTATTCTTAAAATTGTTTTAAAATCAGTTGCATGTGTTATCGGCTTGATCCACTTTGTTTAAATACATGAATATTTTTCTAACATGATTTAATTTAATACTTAATTTGTGTTATGTGTTTGAAATTCTTATTTCTTTATAATATGTGAAAATATCATCATTTTTTTTTAACTCTTTTGTATTTTTTATTTTCCTATAAAGTGAACTCTAAATATTAGTAAATTTTAGCATGATTGATTAATTTATTTTTTTAATTTCATGTTTATTATCTTTTTTATTAAAAATTGAACTTTAAATCATTAGTATGTATTATCTAAAAATTTAGAATTTTCTATGCATCTCTATTATTGGTTCATTATTCATTCATATAATAAGACTTACAAAAATAGTTAAAATTTCGAGCATTGATAAAGCTCTTCTTGTTTATGATTTTAATGTTGATAGGATTTTTAGAAAAAAATCTCTTTTTTTTAAATTTATTTCTCTTAATTTTTTATTATGTCATTGCTTATTTTCATTTTCTTTATTTTACTTAACTACAAAAGATTCAGATAAAATGATCTCATATTCTCTTATCTATATAATATCATTGAACTAAATATTTTTTCATTAAAAATATTAATACTTTTTCATAAAAAAAATAATGAACATTGAATTCTGTATAATAAATATTTTTCTCAAATCCTTTTTTCATAAAATCTTAAATAATGCAACCAATCCACTATAATATTTACTATGTATAAATAAAAACTTCTTGAGTCATGAATGCTATATTCAACACTTAATAATATATACCCAATATCACAATTGCACAACGTTACATTATAATTTTTAGACTTCACAAATATATTTCAAATTTAGCATATAAAGTGTTAACTAATTTTATGTGTTATTTGTTAATGTTTAGATGTCTTATAAGTCTTTTTATTTTTTTCAAGATGTCAAAATAAAATTTATTATTTAATATAAGAATTGAGATGTGGTAAATAAAAAAAATCTAAATATATCTATTTATTATTATAATATTTTGAAAATTAATAATTTATTGGTTGTTAACTCATACTTTAATATATAATAATTGTAACAAACACAATGATACATTGTGAAAATTTTTTATACTTATTTTAATGCCAATATAGGTGTTAAAAAAAAAAATTCTTCTTCAAATTTAAAAGTCACAATTTTTTTTTCAAAATCTCATACTCTTGATTATTCACAAACAAAACTTAAAAATTCATTTATTATCTTGCTATGCCTCATTAAATATTCATATAAATTATATTGATATGAATTAATTTTAAAAAAATACTTTTGCTCCAAACCAATTGGTCCAAGTGGTTCACCTAGTTGGAAAGTAGAAAAGTTCTTTAATTAACTCAATTTTTTAACCACGTTGACAAATGGTCAAATAAGGTCACAAAAAGCTATTTATTTATATAATTCTTAATAAAGAATCAATTTTCAAAATTTAATTTCTCATAATATTTTTGAAAAATCATAGCCATATAAAAAAAATTCTAAATATAGACTATAATAGTTTATGCAATCGATATCACTTGCTATTCATTTTCAACGCAAAGTTGTCTAATTTTATACCATAATGCAGCGGTTTTTCCTTAAAAAAACAACATAATAAATAATTTCGTTTTAAATATAAGAAAACAATGGTTTAAATTAAGAAACATTTACAGAAAAACCATTTCATCGATACGAACTTCAGCACGCCCTTTCTGAGTTCACATTTAACAGCGAAGGCGACGCGTCGCATGCCGCCGATGTCGCTCCAATGGTCAAACCAAATCAACTTTGCACAACGCTCTAAAGCAACCGATAAAGACTTCTCCTTCTCTCTTCCGGCGCCCGGCCCGTCCACGTCCGTCTCCATTTACTTAATAGTTGCTTCTAGTCATTTCTTCACTCTACCGTTTTCTCCATGTTGTCTGCTATCGCATTTGGGTTTTATGCGCAGCGACCTGCACCTACTAGGAGAGAATGCAAAGCATATAAAGCCAACGCCGTGAAGGGTTCTTTCTGATTCAGGCAGAAGAGGAGACATCCTTGCTTCATCTTGTGCAAGGAAAAGGTGAGGATTTTTTATTTTATTTTTTTATTTTTTTTATTTTTTTATTTTTAACTACTCGTCACTGTCTCTGTGAATGACCTTGTTTTTAAAATTGGGTGCTGGTTGTTTCCATGTAGTTTCTCTTCAGTCTTTACGCAATGCTTTAATGCCACTAGGTTAAAATTGGCACATAACCTCGTCATTCTTCCTTGTTTTCCTTAGTGGTGAGAAATTTGTGCTGGAGTTTGATCTGTGGTTGATGTGCGAAGAAACTATAGTTCCCTAAGTGAATTAAATTTACTCTCCAGTGAATTAATTAATTCTTTTTTTGCATGATAAATTTTCTTAAGTAGTTGCAATAGTATATCAAATATGTATCTTACTGGAGATGTTGGATCCAATCCAGTTTTGATAGCAAATGTTGATGGAGATGTTAGATCTAATACATCTTTGATACGGAAAAGTGACAAAGATGAATTGGAGCGAATTTGCTCTAGTATTAAAAGGTGATGGAGAAGTGTAATGATGGACTTGGCTCTGATACTGATGGAGAAGCATCGGGGTGAATTTGACGATACCGAAAAAATGATAGAGATGCAAGAATAAAATTGATACTATTCTTATTATAGGGCATGCTTCTTTTGTAAACTGCACTATTCCCATAGTAGGGTGTGAGAATTGGTACAATTGAAGCTGCAGTATTATTCCCATCGATGGGTATTGAAACTTGTGAGATAGAATGCGTTCCATCGTGTGGGAGTATAGCAATGTAATGTGCAGAGGTGAGCAAATAAAGGCATAATGGGTGGTTGTGCAAGTGCATGTGCGGTTGCATAATTGTGCGTTTGATATTGCTATGTGGCAAGTGTAATTATAAAATGACGATGCGAATACGAGATGAGTAACCTGTTGGATAGTATTGTGCAAAATTGTTTCAAACAGGAAACTAACTATAGATGTGGGCTAAGCAATTGAGGTACATGACAAGATTTGTTGTGACTATAGTATATTGTGGTGTTTTGCATAATCTATAGAAATTTATTGAGAAATTGGGTTTGTTGATGATAGTTGAAAAGAAGGATGGTGACGACAGAAATTTGGGATAATTCCAAAATTGCAATATAGGTGGGACAAAGGCTAATCTATGCTTTTGTGAAGATGATCTCATGTGTATGCATGCAATTCATAAAATTTTCTTGGTTTAATTGACGACAAATCCAAAAATCATTCTATCATAATTATTTATATAGAATACATGAAGGAATCTAAATAGAACATAAAAATATCGAAATACTTTTTGTGCCTAAAAATTAATAAAACTAATAAAATAAAATAAAAGAAAACAAGGAAATAAAGAGGTGGGCAAAAATAAAATAAGAAGCAGTCTTATGTTTTATTATAGTCCATTATAAGTCAATACAAGTCAATAAAAATTTTTAAATTGTCAAACATTATTTTGAAGATTTTCCTTTATTCATTTGGTTATGTTTTTGGCTCAAAATTAGTCTCGTATCATTCTTAAAAAAAATTTCTTGCAATTTTTCTTTTCATGAAGTTTGTAGTGCATTAGTAAATAGTACCATTGAAAACCTTGTCTTGTATTATTATACACTTGTTACGTCTTTCCTTAAACTCGATACCATTCTCTCCAACTAAATTACATGACATAAGATAGGGGATGGCTTTTCTAGTACATCTGAAAACTGAAAAAAATAAAACACATTGTAGAAATTATATAAAATAAAAGATAATAATTAAAATATTTTGATAAAAAGATATTCAATAATTATTTATCAATTTTATTACTAATAGAGTTTGTTTGTAATTCTTTTTTATAAATTAATCTTTTATAGAATAGAAAAATTTCAACATTAAAAAAATAATTTTATGAAATATAAATGATAGCAAATTTAAGATATATGTAGTTACATTTATGTCTTTTATATAATTTAAAAGTTTTTACATAAATTGTTTTTATTGATAGAAGGATATAACTTTTTAAGTAAATAGACATTAATAATCAATTATTTTTATCAAATTTATTAAAAGATTCAATTCATTTTACTAATTGAGTACATGAATAATTATTAAACTCAATTCATTCCTAAATTAAATTAATTATGTAATAAAAATTATTTTTTAATACATATTTTGAAGAAATAGAAAATATGCATAGATGTGTTTAAAATGTTTTTTGAATATTTAAAACCGAAGTCATAGATCACTTCAATTGTTTTTTAGGTTAATTTTCTTTATCTTCTACTTTTTTCTTTTTATTGTAAGTAGATTACCTTCTTTTTTTCAATTCTTGATAGACTTTGGAGGGTTATTTTTTTTATCATTTTTAAGGCAATAAATTTTTAATCAAACTGAATTTTTTTAAAAAAAAATTGGTGCCTATGGATGGCATAAATGTTGAAAGTGAAGGTAATTTTATGGGGTTATAAAATTTGTAGTATTTTCAATGGCAAATCTATAGATGTTATGTTTGCAATATCTATCATATTATTTACAATAATATTTATGTCTCAATAATTTTTTATTTGAACCTATTATTTTGAAAATTTTATTCAAACGAATTAAATAAAAGCTTATTTTAATTAAAAAAGTAGAGGGTGATGATTAAAGATTTGGGGAGGGAAAGTGTTGGATAGTCGCATATCAAAGGTAGTTAGAAAATTGAGAAAATAGAATATAAGATATTTCTCTCTATTATTGATCTTCTTGGACTGGACGTTGGAGGGTATGCTTTTTGTTGATAAAGTGAAGGTTGCACCTTGGCTTCCCCTTGGGACATGTGTTGTTTCCACGATGGTTGCTTAGCTATTCGTGCACATAAACGGAGTTAACGCCATTTCATTAATTGTGGTTTTTAATCGTATAGGACATTTGCACTTAAAGAGGAGTTATTGTTGCAATTAGTAACTCTGGGAGTTACCTTAGTGTTTATTCATTGCCCTAAGTAAAACATCCAGGAGTTTGAGAAAGAATCTTTGTGCGGTTAGCTTGGAATGACTTAGGCTCGAGTATTTCAATTCCAATGGCTTGGATGCTAACATTTTGACCTCAATTGGCTAACTCAAGCATTTGGGTCTCGAGGGCTCGACCTTGTGCATTGGGTCTTAAGGGCTTGTTCTCAATTGCTTGGGCATCATTACTTGCCACATGATTTCTTTCTTGATTGATAATTAAAATTGATTTAATAAATTTTTGTATATTTATTTGTCTCTAAGTTCTTTATACTATCATTTATGTTGCAATAAAAAATTGCGTTTAACTTTTGCATGAAAGGTAATCGTTGGAAGGTAACATGCAATTTTAAATTCGTTAAAGGGCAGCAACTTATTTGATACATTATTTGGCTTATTTATTTGCTCTTTAAGTGTCATGTAGGGTTTAGATTCACATCAACTTGTTAATCCAAATCAAGGGATTGTTGACATGAGCTGATTTGAGATTGTGCTAAGCATTTTGGAGAAAGTTTTGATGTAGGGAAGCAAATCCCTTGAAAGGGAAGTAAGAGAATGTCAAGATTAAAGTGATGTCAATGACTATTTTGAATACTCCAATAGTGCCCTTGGTTGAGATTAAAATTATTGCAAGTATAGATGAAACAATGCTCGAGACAATTTTCACAAATGTGTGATCATCGACTTGTTGAAATTTCTTAGTTCTTTTGATGTTGCTCAAACTTTTATAGAGGGAGGTCATTGACTTGTAGTCATATTATTATACTAGTATTATATAGTTCTCATATAATATCATATATTTTATCTTGTTTTTATTTTCAAATTTATTTTATCTTTTTAATTTTTTTCTCATTTTTTATTTGTTTGTCTTTTTTTTTCATTTTTATTTATTAAGGCTATGATTTTTCCATAAGACCACTTTTCCTACTTCTCAAAATCTTATATCACCTCATCATATATTACAAAACCGCGGCTCATATCGCGTATCATCTTGTGCTTATGATGACAGGATTTTTGTTGTGTTGTGACTGTAATATAGATACCAATAATAATAAGAGTGTTCTCATTGTATATCACAAAACTATTGCCCACATCGCTTAGCATCTTTTGCTCATAATGATAGAGTTTCTACGATATTATGACGCACAATGTAGGCACTTATAACATCAGGGGTGATCAAGAAGTTACGAGATTGGGTTATAGAGAAAATTTAATCATATTCCCTTTTCATTTTTCTCATGATTTAAAGATCAATATACTTTTTAGAACACTTTATTTTTCTTTTTCTTTTTATTTAATTCATTATTTTTTTATTTAATGTCTTAATTGCTATAATATTCAATTATATAAATATATATCATAATAATAATATGTTACCCCATAAGTTAGAATAAATACAGATGAATTTACGTCATATCATATAACATTTTATAATATTATTTTAATATAATTTATAATTCAATTCATTTACATTATAGTTATTCAGTTTATCTATCTCATGATTTTAGGATATCTTTTCTATCATTTGTTTTTTCTTTATTTCTTTCTTCTAATTTGTACATAATTTCTATTTCATTTTATCAATGGCTATTTATATTTCATTTGCAAGATTTTCAAAATTCTCAAACTTTATTTTAAGATTTATTTTTTTCATTATTTATTTAAATTGTATGTTATATATTAAATAAGTATGCCTAAACATAGTCATAAAAAGCTTATAAATTCTTTCAAACATTTTCTTACAATTTTCTATCCAAACCTTTCCATTATACCATATGATCCCCCTTATTGTACCATATTGCATCATTATACATATGCTGCATCGAACAAATCAATCTCTTGCTTTAAGCCCATTCTTTAAATTAACCGTACAATACGATAGACACATAATATTGTATTTTATTCATAAGTACAATAGATACATCGTATGTTATAATATCCTTTCTCTTTTAGATCAACCAATACCTCCACCTTGGTGTGGGATAAGGTTGTAAATTCATCCTTAATTGGAGACCTCTATGGTGGCATCAAGAATTGGCAACACCTAATCTCTTAGTCTTTTTGTCAATCTTTGGCTTCACAACTTATCAAAGTTTTTTTTCCAGATCTATTTCTATTGAGAAATTTTTGGTAGCCCTTGAGCATTGTATCATCACACCATTGCAAGTACTTCCGAAGTGATTCTCTATTCTTTTGTTGAATAGAAAATAGGTTGTCCCATTTCTCCATCGTTGAGGAGGTTATAAAGGCTGATATATGAGCATGTTTTGGATCTACAAAACAGTGAATAAGGGCCTTAGGAAGACTCCAAAGCCACCAAGGGTCATGTATTTCAAGAATTTTGTAAAAATCTTGCACTTGACAACATCAAATATTGTTCTGATGAAAAGAACAGCATCAAATTCTCAGAGAAACAGGTTGTATCACCATGTTTGTTGTGACTAATTAACTTGAGAATTTTGTACTTCGCAATAATTTATTAGTTGAGAATGCCAAGGTCAAATGCTGATGTTGATATTTGTAGAGTTTGTTGAGTGTTGGCCGATACCGCAACCATCACAAGCACAACACTCATGAACTATTAAGTCATATCCATGAATGCCTGGATGTTAACTTTGAAAAGCCGAAGAATTGTTGTCACTTGGGATGTTGTGTCAACTTCAATGGCGTTAGGAATGACCAAGGTAAACTCCACCTCTGGAGAACCTGCTGAAGCAAGGTTATGTCTTGATGCAGTTGCCATGAATGGTTTCTGGTACTTGTCTTCTATCTGCTTGGTATTGCCCACATATGGTGTTAAAAATGTTGACAGTGCTTTAAGAAATAGCAAGGATCTGCTCACGGTAATATAGGAACTATAACAATTGTAAGTTTGTAAGAGGAAAAGCAAAACAAGTGTGGAAGGTGAGAGAATTCCACAAGAAAACGAAAAATAATACAATAGAGTGCTTAATACAAGAATATGAAAAGCAAGTGCTGGTAGCACTTTTCTTATATCTATGATTTGCAAATAGGTTATTTATAGGTGCATGGAGATGGACATTCTGAATTTTTCATAACTATATATTGAGATTTGTTGAAGTGACATGCAAAGAAATTGTGTTTTTTGAGTTCATAACCTATTAGAAAATAATATTAGAAAAGTGCTTGTTGGGAAATGGTTTAGAGCAGCCATTGTCAAAAATGGTCCAATAATGTCTAAAAATATTGTGAATTGAGGGTTGTATAGACCATGGCAAAGTAGAAGGGCTATAAAAAAGACTTTCCCAAGAGCATTGATGATCATGACATGGGATGATCATCAAAACTATTTTCTAGAATGAATGATCACAATCCAGTTCAATCATGATTAGTACTTCCAGATATTAAACAAGTTGTAATATTGATATAAGAAATTATAGCCATAAATTACTAAGGCTTTTTGGTTGATTGCTGTCCATGCACTTGTGTTTTTGGGTCCTACTTGGGTCCACAAAACTTGTGGAATTAATAGCCGAAGGATGTAAAACATGCTAACCATAAATAAATCATGGCTTGAAAGAAAATACTGAATGAAATCATCCTCTGTTGTGAAATATTGCTCAGTGAGTTGTGCATAAATACATCATGTTATTGGGGGCTTACTGTGTTGAATGAAAGAGATTGAAAAGAAGGAAATAGAGGATAGGAGTTTGGATTGAAATTTGATCAGGTTTATGTCCAATTCAACGGATATAATTCTGGCAAAAACAGTCCATGATGCACCATGTCAAGGCTTTATTTAAGGCTTTTCTAATGAGCTAAGTGCTACCAGCAACTCTTCTTCTTCTCCATTTTAAAAATTGAAAGAACAACTGAACAAATATTACACATAACTCATTTATTAATTGCTTTTGCCGTTATCGTATATCAAGGAAAATGATACATAGCTTGGAAGGAATACTTTTGTTTGTTTTCTAATGGACATGAAGTGAACAAGAACATTGGTTGAGGGTGCTATTCACCTGATAAATTTATATGGTCGAACAATGGTAACACTCAAGAGTGGAATTTGCAACTTCTTTAATTTTATTTTTCCTTTCTTTTCTTTTATTATCAGACCTTTTCAGAGTCCTTTTGATACAAAACTTGGCATCTTTACTAATCTTTGCTTTGGGCAAGCTAAGGGCATACTAATCTGTTTTTTCTGCTATTGCTTGCTGTATAAAATACAGGCATGAATTAAAGTCGGGTGAAAAGACAGGATCAATGGAGCTTTCTTTTTTTAGTCGCAGGCATAGTTATGGCTCAGTTATGGGAATTTTATTTTTCCTTGTGATGTTATCATTTCAGAGCTATAGATTGGTGGTTTCAGATTCGACATATTTAATTGGCCTTGGGAGCTATGACATAACCGGACCTGCAGCAGATGTAAATATGATGGGTTATGCTAATTCTGATCAGATTGCTTCTGGTATTCACTTTAGGCTGAAAGCTCGCACTTTTATTGTTGCTGAACCCAGTGGAAATTGTGTTGCATTTGTGAACCTTGATGCATGTATGGCGTCTCAACTCGTTACGATTAAAGCTCTTGAAAGGCTTAAGTCGAGGTATAATTTTTTTTAGTAAAATGGGTTAGTGTTGAAAGCTATTCACTTGAAACGGATTTATTGTTTCAATTTTATTTTTTGTTGGTAATTATTGTTTAACATTATTGTCAAATCATGGATTAAAATGCTCTGGCAAGCTGTACAGTATATGAATTTATATTGCTATTTATATAGGTTCAGGAAGAATGCTTGCTTTCGATTTCAGTTTTTTTTTTTTTACTTTTGATTTCAGTACTTTTAACTGTAATAAACAATTTCTGGTGATATTTTATAGGGGAAATTTGCATAATGGTAGAAGTTACCATACAAACTAGAGGTTGTGGGTTTGACTCATAGAAATAGGATTTTATAAACTGTGAGATTAGCTTGCTTACATTTGACTTTCTGGGTTTATCCATTCCTTAAATCTTGTATATTTTGGAGCTTTTATGCACTACACTACGTTTTTTCTATTATTTTTTAATTATAGCATTGACATTTGGATTTTTTATGATTCATTACATTCTTACAAGCTAATATTTAGCTGGAAACATCTTTTTATAAAATGTTGAATAAGACTGCATATAATAGACCCTTTGGGTCAACTAAGAACCTCATGGCCCTATTCGATATGTTTCAATTTTGTGCTATAGGAGTTTTGTGGGGCTGTATGATTGTTCAAACAACTATTCAAAGTCGAACCACTCTTTATGAACAAGGCATCTAGATCAAGATCTTGGTAATCCTGGAACATCTTGGTAGACCCAACATATGTTTGATGAAGTTGAATATGATATTCACTTCTGATGTTCTCAGATAATTAACCATCCATATAATGAACCACATGGTTGTAGTGCCTAATCCTCCTTTTAGTTAAAGGGAAGACTATTCCTTATTGAAATCATGGTATATCCCTTTTCAAATATTTCCAATATAAACAATTAATATAAAAGCTGAATGATTCATTCAGCTGTACTAAATTTATTTGATTTGATGAAATTGGTAAAATTTGTCCCTAATGCAATACAACTTTATTTTTTTTGGCTTTCAACTATAATGTAATCTAAATTCAAATAAATTCTATTTGAAAATTTTTTAGGAGTTTGATTTAGTCACTTGAGCATACGGTGAACTTACGAAAAATCCTCTTCATTGTTTTGCATTCTAGACCAGATTTTGGTATTTCCTTAAAACTTTTCTTTCTTCAAAAAATATGAACAAAATCTCTGCAAGTTGACTTGGAATAATATGTATTCTCATTCAAGAAACTTAGGACAAACTTCTATTGATATGCATGCCGACAAAATGATGTCAAGGGTGAACTGATTTTAAGTTATTTTAGTTTGTTAAATTTGTTTTCCAACATTTATTTCTCTTTATTTGTGTTGGTCATTTCAATTAGCCTTGATAATTATTTTGGATCACACAATTTTGATAGTATCCCTAAATTAAGAACTTAACTTTGCCAACAAATCACCTAAGATTTCCATATATTTACTAACATGAAAACTGAATTCCATAGACTCGATTTCATTTTACAATAATGATATTTTGTTGAACCAAAATTTGTTTTTGTTTGCTTGTACCTTGTTATGTACTCTCCTTGCTGCTTAAAATCCATTTCCATATGGGTTTGATCCATTGCACACATTTGGAATCGAAGTCTGCACTGCTTCTCTTTCGCAATGTTACTTGTATGACTTGAATTCTATGATTATGATGCTCTTGCATCACTTGTTTGGTTATTTTTTTTAACGGTCTAAAAGAGTATCTCTGATAGGTATGGCAATCTTTATAATGAACAAAATGTTGGCATCAGTGGCATTCATACCCATGCGGGCCCCGGGGGTTACCTTCAGTATGTTGTGTATATAGTAACTTCTCTTGGATTTGTGCGGCAGTCATTTGATGTTATTGTTGATGGCATCGAGAAAAGCTTCATACAAGCTCACGAGAACCTTCGACCTGGAACGATCCATATAAATACTGGTACTCCCATCAACGTGCTCTTATGAAAA
The DNA here is from genome assembly GCA_023846275.1 of Vanilla planifolia. Lineage (NCBI taxonomy): Eukaryota > Viridiplantae > Streptophyta > Magnoliopsida > Asparagales > Orchidaceae > Vanilla > Vanilla planifolia. The sequence continues at coordinate 22,876,939 of CM043866.1, read as the reverse complement.
TCTTTTCTTGCATAGCTACTATTGGTTCTGCTTCTTAACTATTTGTCTGAAACTTTCTCCTTTGAATTGTTGCATTTCTTCGCTGATGGTCATTCTTTTGTTATTATTTCCTTTACTGTTTCTCAAGTGATAAGCTGTGGAGTGTCTACTTTTTTTAGTCAATCATTTTCCTTTTAAATATAAAAATTATAATATATCTTTTCAAGCAGTTGATTGATAGAATTTTTGACATCAATTCAAACTAAATTCTAGAAAACTTCCTTAATAAATCTAGTTATTGAATGGTGTATATTCAAGGGGATCACTTTTAAATTGTTATGTTTGTGTTTTTGATGATATAACAAGTTACATGCTGTTGGTTCTCTACAAGAATGAGTGCAAGTGAGGCCAAATTTTGGGACCCATATATCCTTAGATTAACACTTAAATAAATAAAAGTTTAAGCCTACGAGTACAAGCTACATTAGTATTTATTAATGTTTCAATAGCTATGGTGCATGATAAGTTGCTAATAGATGATAGACAGTAAACAAATTGGTTCTTCTCAAGTAATTTAATTATCTTAAAAGATTTAAAACTCTTCTTCCCAACGTTAGTTCCTCCAAAAGGGAGGCATAAGATTCAAATCTAAGCATAGCCCTTAATCTTCTTCTTCAAAGTTTTTGTTCCAGACATCAATTGCAAATTAGTTTTTTGTTACAGTGTACCCCTGCTTAGATATGATGAATTTAATGGACATAAAATGGATGTAACTAGAGAATTTTTTTGCCAAGTTTATTGTTTATGCAACCCTTTTACTTGACCTTCCATCTTTAATTAATAAGGTTAAGCTAGTTGATATTTGCCATGTGGTTCACATTTGAAGCAACCCTTTAGTGAGACAACTCTTGGGCTTCTGATGTGATTCGAGTGCTTTAAATGGTGACAGTTGTTTTCCCTTTGTATGTGCTTCACTGTAATCTTGTACCTTAGCTTTTTTTACTTCTTCCACTCTATTAAGGTATGATATTGATGAACAAAACCATGACTTTCATACTCAGGAGAGCTTGATGCTGGCATAAATCGCAGTCCTAGTGCTTATTTAAACAATCCTGCTTCAGAGAGGAGCCAATATCAATATAATGTAGACAAAGTGATGACACTGCTGAAATTTGTAGATAACGAATTGGGTCCTGTTGGTAGTTTTAACTGGTTTGCAACTCATGGAACTTCGATGAGCCGAACAAATTCCTTGATAAGTGGAGACAACAAAGGTGCTGCTGCACGTTTCATGGAGGATTGGTTTCAACTTGCTGCTTCTAGCTCTCAGAGTGAACAACTTGGGTTTCAACGAAGAGTCTCAAACATAATCCCTCCTCTTCATGAGAACTGTATGTTTTAGCATCTCTAAATAACTCAATAGTACCTAAAGACTAACTTATAGATGCTCTAGTTATCGTTAACAATTTGGGTACTGATTTTTGCAGTGGATGAGTTAAAGAAGCTTGCTTCCTCCTTCCAGGCATCAGGTGGAATGCAAACAACAAGCCCTCAATATGGATCACAACGGGTGCGGACGTTTCTAAGTCAGCCAAGTCAAGCTAATTTTGTGTCTGCCTTCTGTCAGACAAATTGTGGTGATGTAAGTCCAAATGTGCTTGGAACTTTCTGCATAGACAGTGGACTACCATGTGACTTCAATCATAGCACATGCAATGGAAAGAATGAACTGTGTTATGGACGTGGACCTGGGTATCCACTTGTGCCTTTTGGATAAATCTTTTTATTGGGTTTTTTTTTCCCTGGAGAATTACTTTGGAACTTGTTTACTCTTCTCAAGTTATCCAGATGAATTCGAGAGTACACGCATCATTGGTGATAGGCAATTCACTAAAGCTGTTGAGCTCTTCAATACTGCATCAGAGTTGGTGAAAGGGAGAGTAGAGTCTCGTCATGCTTACTTGGATTTTTCACACCTGGAGGTTAATCTTTCAACAAGTGATGGTGGGCAACAAGTAGTACAAACCTGCTCAGCTGCGATGGGGTTTGCTTTTGCTGCAGGTACTACAGATGGTCCTGGAGCTTTTGATTTCAGGCAGGGGGATGTTGAGGTATCTTTTGCTTATCCTCTTACGTGAATAATGTCGTAAATCTGGCTCGAAGTTTAAGTCCGGATTTGTGTTCACAGGGTAATTCTTTCTGGAAATTGATTAGAAATGCATTAAAGACTCCAAGCAAGGAACAGGTTGACTGTCAGAACCCAAAGCCAATTTTACTCGATACCGGTGAAATGAAGTTCCCATATGAATGGGCGGTGAGAAGCATTTATCTTTTTATCTCTTCTAGTTTGCAGTATGTCATAGATTATGTTGTGTCTAAATTTTTGAGAATAGCATCATATAATGATCAGTTCAAACATGGGAACTTGCATATTTTCATTTCATCTATTTTATTTAAAACAAGGGGATTATATTTTCCTCTTGTTGCAGAAAAGTTGATGGCATTAGCCCTATTCGATATTTTCAAATAACCAATGCTCAAGCAAAGCTATGAGTACACTACAATCTTTTACGAGATGAACCAAAGTTTTACAAAATGCACAACATGTATGTACTTAGAGGACATGACATGATCCGAAATCGGGCTGGATCCCATTTTTGCCATGCTTGCTCCTATTGTCTAAGATCGAGCAAACATTCCTAGTCATCCAATTGCAAGCTTTACAAATTATTACCATCTTTCTTCAAATGTCTCCATAACATCTCTTTTTATTTGAAACATTCTTTTATGTCTCTCTTGTTGTATATGCCAATTCCAAACATCAACACCAACTCTTCCTTTCTTGTTATGCACGCCAAGCAAAAACATCAACACCAACTTTAGATTAGGGATCATGCCCACTTGCTTATTTCATTTTTCAACTTTGCTAAAAACCTCCTTATTTAAGACAAGTAATCAATTGGGAGATCACCACACCACACCTTACCTACTAAAGACTTGCAAAATCTGAGAGGTGGGTATTCAATGGAAGTGCATAGATGTGATCTGTCATTTAATTAAACCAATGAAAACATGATATGCCTGGCAAGATTCTCTTTGGTTTTATACTTGTGAGGCAAAGCAAGCCTAAGATCAAATTTGTATGTCAAAACAAATCACATGAATCTATATAGAGAAATGAGATGAGAAATTTCTTCTTAGCAGGTAAAATCCCATTTTAGTGGTCCATTAAGTAGGATGAGGAAGTTGTCACACATCATATTTATTTAATTACAACCATAATTTTCCTGTGGATCTCCATGTGTTTTCTAAATTTGTTTATATCCATCAAATCTTTTGTATCCAGCCAAAGATCCAAAGTGACCAACCATTTCCTATCCACAACCACCTTTCAGAAAACCAACTCAGTAGAAAAAAACTTACCCCAATCGTAACTAATTTTTGAAAACTAGGTTTGCAAAAGCAAGAAGATGTAAATCTCACAGTAAACCTTAAAATATCTCTCAGCAATTCACTAAATCCAATTACCATTTTGATTTCAACATCGTGCAAAAAAGTTTGATAGCTTGTCTATGAATGCTGAAACCACCATATTTGATACTTTTACAAAAATCAGTCAATGAAATGAAAATAGACATCTTCCCATCTGCATCTTTAATAAATGTAGATGCTGAAACCGCTATGTGATCAGTAACATCAGCACGAAAAGAGAACAATTGATTACAACAGGTGTTATTTGTCTTGAGCACAGATTTAACTAGTTACACCTTCATTGCCTTAATCAAGATCTGTAGGTCCCGGGCAATCAAACTTTAAGTAACTTGTCAACTAATGATTGAAAAGGGCTTTTATGCAGCTTATAAGTGTCTAGGGATAGCCCAAAATTTTTGAAAGGTTTAATCTTTTAACTTGTGTCAATGGTTGAACACTGTGCATGATCTAAATAAACCTCTAAGATGATTTTTATTTTAGTACGCTACGAGTCCATTTCTTCCCAGATGGCTATTGGGGCTTCCCCCTGCTCAGAGGATATCTTTTTGGTATTGAGAGATGTTTATTTTTTGCTTCAGTTGCATTTACTTACAGACTTCACCCTAGTTGAGTTTGTCTTATCCTTGACGTTGAATTGTTCAAGTACAAGAGTGTCTGACACCAGCAAAGAGTTATTTGAGTGAATTTGCCTTAATTTGTGCATGGTACTTTGGGTGAATTGCTGATGAATTGGAATGTGAAACCAGAAGCTAACTGTGTTATTGAGGATGGAGGTGTGATGGTGGAGAATTACATTTTTCAAACAGAATAATCAGCCATTTTTATGACTATGTTCTTTTTTTGCATGTGTTTCTAAATATCAGTTAATTATCTAGAAGATATCCTGATGAACGTTCAAACTGTTTCATATATATATATACATATATATATTTGGGTGAAGTAGGGCAATCACACGGCATCTACTACTGCTTCTGAACATATATTTGGGTGGATTAATCATTTTTTAAGTTCAGCTGACTCCTTGTTTCCTACTTCTATAATCGATTTTACTTGAATCACCTTTGTTTGTGCAGCCTTCAATTCTTCCTATTCAGATAATTCGTGTGGGGCAGGTAGTGATCCTGTGTGTTCCTGGAGGTAGATATACCACAGCCTTACCAAAAATCATTTTTTTGGCATAAATCTTGCAATCCTATCTTCGTTATTTTGAAGAGTCTTTTCAGATCAGTATGCCTTCTTTTCTTCTCTGTTTTCTCTCTAGAGTTTACAACCATGGCTGGTAGGCGACTGCGTAATGCTGTAAAGGAAGAACTGATTAGTGGTGAGAACGGTGAATTCGATAACAACATCCATGTCGTCATTGCTGGGTTGACAAACACATATTCCCAATATGTCGCCACATTTGAGGAATATCAAATGCAAAGATATGAGGTTTGTGGATGTATCTTATGGATTACTGCATCATGATTTAAACCCTTCTCCTATAGTGACTTGTATGAATGGATTGGATTACCTTCATCAGGGAGCTTCCACTTTGTACGGCCCACACACCTTAAATGCTTACATTCAGGAGTTCAGGAAGCTTGCCTCTGCTCTTGTAACTGGAGGGAGCATTCCGCCGGGTCCTCAACCTCCAGACCTGCTGAACAAGCAAATAGGCTTCCTTCCTCCTGTGGTCGTGGATGCAACTCCCGCCGGTGTCCATTTTGGCGACATTAGCTCCGACGTACCGAGCAACTCGACGTTCAGGCGAGGCGAGATGGCCACCGCCACCTTCTGGTCCGCTTGCCCTCGAAACGACCTCTTCACAAACGGCACATTTGCGCTCGTGGAGTGGTTGGATTCCGACAAAAATTGGGTCCCTTCTTACGACGACGACGATTTCTGCTTGCGATTCAGGTGGTGGAGACCATCGAATCTCAGTGCCCACAGCCACGCCACTCTGGAGTGGAGGATCCCTCAAACAGCAGCTCCGGGAATCTACAGGTTTCGACATTTTGGTGCCTCCAAAACCTTGCTTGGGTCAATCAGCCATTTCTCTGGCTCTTCCAGTGCATTTGTTGTGGTTTAAACAATCTGGTTCGTTTTGTGCTTGCTTTAACTCAAATGCATCCTTGCCCATACATCCACAGGTAAATTAACCATTAAAAAATCCTTCCAGGTTCAACGTTTGTTTGATTTTCGTTTATTAAGAAACACGTGTAAATATAAAATTTGGCATGTGTGATTTAAAGAAATGAGCTATTTGCTGGCTGCAGGACATTTTGCGAGAGAATAAAATTATAAAAATTATTTGATGTTTTTGTACTTTAAAGAAAATTATTTTTAAATTACCTCAAAACCGAAGCACCTGTCGCCCGCATGCTCGAGTAACGCCTGGACGAGGTTATACATTATATTGATTGTATCGGACAAAGGTTGTGGCCTAATAAAAAAAAAAGGATTAATATTAAAAAGGTTATTTATGTAAATTATGCATTCGTATTTAAGATAGATGATGCCTACGTCATAAGTGGACCTAAATAGCATACTCTGCATATATTTCTATCTCAGGCTTGGATTTATGCAAGTAGAAGTGACTGAAATTGGTATTTGAAAAATATTTTAAATATTTTTTAAAAAATATGCTCTATAAAAAATTATAAAGGTTTAAAATTTTTTTTTTCAGGTCCGAAAACAACACGATGAACAGATGGGGCGTTAATCGTCCGACCGATGTTTGTTTACTCTAATAAATGGCTTAAGATTAAGACACTGATGCCTAATATATAAGAGCAAAAGGAGCCCAACTATGGCTACCCCTTCCATAACTTTATTTCCTTTGGGTAACTAATCATAATTCTCTTGTGCAATCCCCCGCCAGTCCTTCACACCTCCCACCTCTCCGGCGACCCCAATCGCGTTGCCCAACAACACACCACAACTCTCTCTTTCTCTCTCTCTCTCTCTCTACTTTGGTAGTCATCGATCGCCAACTCGTAAACGCTTATTTCTGGACGAGTCAAAGCCATTAGAAAGCTTCCAATAAGATCGGTTGCGGGCTATGGCGGAGCGGTTATAGCATACCACACCTCCTCGTCGATCTGCATCGAGCGGCGTGACATTTTTTTGCCTTAGATCAGAAATGAAGGGGTTTCAAAGGCACGAACGGCGATTGGCGTCAGATTCTGAGCCAACTGACAACGTCCTGAGCACCGGATCATCTCCGCGCAACTCAGCGGTTTCCTCAAGAGACTGTGCGGAGGAGTTTGTGGAGGTGACTCTCGATGTGCAGGAGGACGACACCATCGTCCTCCGAAGCATAGAGCAGCTACCTCCTGCCACCGTCTCCTTGGAGCTAGATGCCTCGTCGGAGAGCGTTGGATCGAAATCGCCGTCGGTGAGGCGGAGCTCGTCTCATCGTCTGAAGCAATTCTCGCAAGAGCTCAAAGCGGAGGCGGTGGCCAGAGCTCGTCAGATCTCGCAGGAGCTCAAGGCGGAGCTGAAACGCTTCTCAAGGAGCCACGCTCAAGCAGAGCGGACCTCTGCGGCGGCTTCGGATTGCGCGACGGCCGCTATCGATTCGGCACTCGCTGCTCGCGCGGCGAGGAAGCAGAGGGCACTGCTTGACCGGACACGGTCGGGAGCGCAAAAGGGCCTCCGTGGTCTTAGATTCATCAGCACCAAGACGGCCACCGGCGTCGACGCCTGGAAGGAAGTGCAGAGCAATTTTGACCGCCTGGCCCGCGACGGCTATCTCAGCCGATCTGATTTTGCGCAATGTATTGGTAATTCTTAGTCCGCATTGCTATTCTTTCTCCTTATTTTTCCCCTATTTGATGCACTTCTTGCTCGCATCAAACAATGCATTTCGATTTCGATGAGCATGCTCACTCGTCGCGCGATTCGTCTTGAAAAGGAATGAAGGATTCAAAGGAGTTCGCGCTGGAGCTGTTCAATACGCTAAGCCGGAGAAGGCGTCTGAAGGCGGAGAAGATTAGCTTGGAAGAACTCTCCGAATTCTGGTCGCAAATTACAGATCAGAGCTTCGACTCCCGCCTACAGATCTTCTTCGACATGTAGGAGGCGAAAAAGCCATTTCTCATTGCCCAAGCCCGAACTCCATTTTTAAATTATTGTGAGAAACTTGAAATTTCGTATAACTCATCTCTTCCGCTTCGCTGTTTTCAGGGTAGACAAAAACGAGGACGGGCGTGTCACTGAGGAAGAAGTCAAAGAGGTGAGTCGATTATTTATTATGGTAAGATTCGGCCTTAACTAATCAGTAAGCACTGGAGAAAGATATGTGAAGAGGTTCGCTGCAACGTCGTGGAATTTTATTGTCTTTTCTATCTTCTTTTATAAATAAAAATACGGTAAAGCTCTCGGGCAGCGCTTAAGAAATGAAGGACGAATAAAATTCCGCGCCTGGGTGTGACTAATATGTATATTTTAGCCACAGAAACGGGTCAAGTGTGCATATTGCTAGGTAAAGTATTACTTTATAGCCGGAGTCGGTGAGCAGAACCAGAGACGAGGCCAACACAACAACTCCACCCGCCAGCTTCGAGAAGCCCTTAATTTGATTCCTTCAATAATTTCCTCGAACAAAACCTGTTCGTCATGATTTTATTTCAGAATTTTTTAGAACCTGACATGACGTAAAAGTCGAAAAATATTATGAAACTCTCAACTAATTTACGTTTTAAAAATAAATATTTTTAAATATATGAAATTCCTTTCTTTATGAGTAAAATTATCATTTTAGAAATTAAACTATTTTTTGTACAATTCCACTGTTTTTGTTTTAAAATTCTATGCTTGATTTCATAGCTATTTTGTTTTGTGTGTTTTCCAGCTGATAATGCTAAGTGCATCTGCCAATAAATTATCAAGGCTGAAGGAACAGGCCGAAGAATATGCAGCATTGATAATGGAAGAATTAGACCCCGAAAAACTTGGCTACATTGAGGTTAGTTTTCACTTCTTGTTCTTTGTATTTGCTTAATGGTTAATAATATGCATTTATGTCTTTGCATGGATATATGACTTTAAAAGATTAAATTTATTTCTGGCGAATTTTCTTTGAGTCGCATCAGTTGGACCCATAGTTATTGCGCCCAACATACATTATTCACATTTAATTATTTAGCACTTTATAAAACTATTTAGTTCAATATATAATGTCCAGGAAAATTCCTTCATTTGCGTTTTTCACTAGCTGAAGTTTTGAAAAAGGACACATTTTTTTTTCTACGAATTTAGGCTTATTATGAAGATAGGGGATTTTTGTTATTGATCATGACATTATCTTGGAGATTTAAGATTTTACTCCGTATCAATAATTATCTTTTTTTACAATATTATATGTATAACTTTTTTTATAAATTTCTGTGACATCTTACTGTCTTTTATATCTACATATTCATATTTCTTCAAATAACGCTAATAAACTAGTTAAACAATACGGTATGTTATTAGTCTTCTTTTTTTTTAATGATTTAATCTTTCAACTATACCCTTAAGTTCAATAAGAATAAAAACTTGATAATTATCTATAGTAAATAGTGGATTATCCCTTTAATAAAATAATATAGTAATCTATCTGTTAATATTGAATTTCTGTCATGTCGTTTCCTCTAGTTCATCCATCCTAATTATGGTATCCTAGCCAATTGAGCACTGTACAAGAACAAATCATTAGCAAAATTTAGAATATATTTATACATAATTTTGTACGAATTTTTTTCAATAAAAGACAAATAAAAGTGTTTTAAAACTGTCTCTGAGCAATACATATAACAAAAACAAAAGAGAAAAAATACTAACAGCAAAGCTATCATCATCATAGGTCTGAAAACAGAGTGCCAGCCGGAAAATGATAATTCAAAAATTCATCAATGAACTTTTAGATAATGGGGTACTTATAAATATCCTATGAGTCCTCAAGCTCACGATATTCCAATAGTTACCTCCACTAAGATGATGGCTTCTAGGTTTGGCATCCCAACTTGACGTTCCCTTCCCTTTCCACTTCCCTCGCAATGCCAAGCGTCGTTCTGCGGTTGAACAGCTGTAGGCCTCTTCTTTCCACTACATTAAAATGGTCCACAACAATAATCTCGACAAACTTATAAGGAAATGCAGTTCATACAGACAAGGGAAATTTTTTTTGTGAGCATAGCCGCATATTGCATATATATTTGAAGAGCAAATTATAATTTAATTTTATCTAGTTGAATGCTATTTCCATTTTTTTAGCATTACAGAATACTCGGGCATTTTCCAGATTGAATTCAAAATTATACATAAATTAAAAAAAACAGTAAAATTGGAATAAAAAATTTCTTATGAATTACATTTCATCGAATGTGTACCAATGAGCTTTTATTTGCAGCTATGGCAACTGGAGACTCTGCTGCTACAGAAGGACACTTATCTGAATTACAGTCAGGCCCTGAGCTACACCAGCCAGGCGCTGAGCCAGAACCTGGCGGGCCTCAGGAAAAGGGGACCAATCCGGAAACTGAGCAGGAAGGTGGGTTACTTCCTAGAGGAAAACTGGAAGCGTCTCTGGTTACTTGCGCTCTGGGTGGCTATCATGGCAGGGCTATTCGCCTGGAAGTTCGTGCAGTACCGCCGGCGCTCTGCTTTCCACGTGATGGGATACTGTCTCCCAACTGCCAAGGGCGCCGCGGAGACTCTCAAACTCAACATGGCCCTTATCCTTCTCCCCGTATGCCGCAACTCCATCACCTGGCTCCGCTCCACCCGCCTCTCCCGGATCCTTCCCTTCGACGACAACATCAACTTCCACAAGGTCAGCATTTTGTGCACAAACATAATGCTAAACAGTTCAATGGTGCTGATTGCGAAACTGATTCGTATATATAGACCATAGCAGCGGCAATTGTTGTGGGAGTGATACTCCACGCTGGGAACCATCTCAGCTGTGACTTCCCGCGCCTGACCTCAAGCTCACAGGACATTTATCATGATGACATGAGTGCTTATTTCGGGGAAAAAAAACCTACATATGGAGAGTTGCTACGGGGCGTAGAAGGTGTGACTGGGATCCTGATGTTGGTGTGCATGACGGTGGCTTTCGCTCTCGCCACCCGCTGGTTCCGGCGCAGCCAAGTGAAGCTTCCTCGGCCCTTGGACCGTCTCACCGGCTTCAACGCCTTCTGGTACTCCCACCATCTCTTCATCATTGTCTATGCGCTGCTCATTGTCCACGGCCAGTTCGTCTACTTCATCAACCGCTGGTATAGCAAAACGGTACTTATTTATCTCTCTACCCCTAAAAATTCCACCCCAAAATGCATAAGCCAACTGATTCGCCACGAGTGGCTGTTCAATTGCAGACTTGGATGTATCTAACCGCCCCACTTCTTCTGTATGTGGGTGAAAGGACACTCAGATTTTTTAGGTCCGGCTACCACTCTGTACGATTACTCAAGGTATAATGTTCGATCATCGCTCCAGCATTCGGATCCGTAGTTCAAAATGAGCACTTGGCCGATGTTAATTTTGCAAATTATTATTAAGGTTGCCATATACCCTGGGAACGTTCTGGCTCTGCATATGTCAAAGCCGTCTGCATTCCGCTACAAGAGCGGGCAATACATGTTCGTTCAGTGCCCTAAGGTTTCGCCATTCGAATGGTAAATTTGAACATTAATAATATACTTGTTTGTTATGCTTTAAAAATTGAAAAAATTAATCGAAAAATCTGTAGGCATCCATTCTCCATTACTTCGGCTCCGGGGGATGATTACCTTAGCATTCATATCAGGCAGCTAGGTGACTGGACCAGGGATCTCAAACGAGCCTTTTCAGAGGCATGTGAGCCATCGGTTGCCGGTAAAAGCGGTCTTCTAAGAGCAGACGAAACCACAAAGAAGAGGTTAATCTATGCATTACATACACTTGAAGTAATGCTATTTATTTTCAATCACATTGAATTGTTCCTATTAAAATGCACAGCTTACCGAAACTGTTGATAGACGGCCCCTATGGTGCGCCTGCACAGGACTACAGCAAGTATGATGTGCTGCTGCTTGTGGGGCTAGGGATTGGGGCCACACCGTTCATCAGTATCTTGAGGGATTTACTTAATAGGATCCGCAAAATGGAAGAAGAAGAAGTACGGATGCTTCTTTCCAACGACAGTTTAACTACAAGACAACCTATCTATAATCGAAAGTACTAATTGCCCTTGACCACGTATGCAGAATGCGATGCAAGACTACAGCCCCGACTTAGATGGTCACGTCAACTTGGCCACAATCTTGAAAGCAACTGCGAGACCCAAGTGGAACCTGAGAACAACGAATGCCTACTTTTACTGGGTGACAAGAGAACAGGGCTCATTTGATTGGTTCAAAGGCGTCATGAATGAGGTCGCGGAGCTGGATCAAAGGGTAACTAACCGATTCGCACACGAACTTATTATTTTACACGTTAGCAAAACTTTTAAACCTCTAATTCTGGTTTCTTAACAGGGTGTGATCGACATGCATAACTACCTTACAAGTGTTTACGATGAAGCAGACGCTCGGTCAGCGTTGATCTCCATGGTTCAAGCACTCAACCACGCGAAGAACGGAGTCGATGTAGTCTCTGGAACCAGAGTAAAATCTTAGTCCCATCATGTACGTTATTGAAACTTCGCTGTAAATTGCGGCCTTTTTGTTTATTTAGCTCGTCATTTTGCAGGTCAGAACGCACTTTGGTCGTCCAAACTGGAAGAGGGTCCTCTCCCGAATAAGCTCGAAGCACTCTTCCGCCAAGATAGGTGTGCTTAATTGCCCCCTACTTTTAATCAAGTCAATTTGGCCTTAGAAATGAACCGTGCTAATTAAACTCCGGTCATGCTGATGCAGGGGTCTTTTACTGCGGTGCGCCGGTCCTAGCGCAGGAGCTAAGCAAGCTCTGCTACGAGTTCAACCAGAAAGGGATTACCAAATTCGAGTTCCACAAGGAGCATTTCTGAAGCGATCGAAATACGAACGCAAGTACATACTAATTACACGTTAGGGTAAATTATAAAGTGTATAGCGTCAATTAAATATTTTCTTTTTATCATTTTTCTTTTTTTGTATTTTTGCATATTATCATTTACCAACAAGAAGTCACAGAGAGATCAGGACAACAGGGAGGGTTAATTATAAAGGCCATACTCCATTTTTGTCCTCTCTAGGGGTGATATAATCATAATAGATATAAAAGAAAAAGTGAATGGAAACAAGGATAGGATCCGGACGGATGTGTGGTGGTTATAATCGCCAGTGTTCCAAAGCAGGAAGGACGCGGATCTTTTGAATATGTGCGTCACAGCTAGCTTCTCAAATGGGACGTGCAGTAGTTTTGACTTTTGAGGCGGAAGTGGAAGTGTTACATCGAGCGGTGGGTGGGGACAAGGACCGCGGGTGGAAGAAAAGCTTTTGCGTCTTGGCGCGCTCCACCGGGGTAGGTAAACCGACGATTTATTTCAAAAGTACGTCGTTACTTCTTGCTTGAGGCCCTTTTATAAGACCATAGGTGACGAACATGGGCCGGGTTTTCCACTACTTAGGTGGCACAATTAGTAATGCACGAACATGGGCCGGCTTCTATGAAATGAAATCCTCACCAAACAAAGATCTCAATATGGACTCAAAGGGCCCTAAAAGTTCTTCCATAATCACTGAAGAGCAAACACAAATTCTGTGACATAAACGTTGCTTCATACTTGATCCAATTAAAAGAGATCTTCATATCTTTGTGCTAATAATAATTGGATGGAAGGATCAATATTTTATAAACACGAAAAATTGTTTTAAAATAGTGATCTTTTATTAAATAAATAATCTAATAAAATAAATAAATAAAACGCTTGGCCAATTGGAGGTCATTGTTCAACAAAAAATAATTATATTTGAGTTTTGCGTTGAGACAATTTCTTTTTTTTTATGATCATCCATTATGTTTGTATTGGTGGTATATCAAGTATTAAGTAGAAAAATTGACTATATAAAGGGTAGTTTTTTTTTTTAATTATTCACATCATTTGCTCTTGATACATATGCAATTATAACCATGTTCATACCAATAAGACCATTGCATTTACAACTATAATTAAGCTATAATAATAGTTGTTATGGGCATGGATTTGTGATGCAATCTAACATCATAGCACATATTATTTCTAAACTTCAATTTTCAAGTGTTATATAATATTTGGTTTGTTAGGATTATAAATATACATTGGTATGTCAAATCACAAAAACTTATCATCTTTGTAATTTATATGATTTAAAAAATATTTAAATAAATGACACAAAAAAGGGTACAAATACTAATTTAAAAAATAAAACTCATTGTAATTTGCGTTTGTACCAAAGGAAGAATGTGCAAAAAATTTTAGAAGTCATTTGAGCATTGCTTTTTTCTTAACAATTTTAAATTTAGAAAATTTAGTTAACAAAATCCTTCATGTCATAAGCATATCTCTTCCATGTATTTAACCCTTAATGCTTATTGTGAAAGAATCCTTAACTAAAGAAGAAATTTTATATTTTATTAACTTAATTTTAAAATGATTTGAATTTTTTTATAAAGAATCTTTATTTTTAATAAATTTTGCTCATATTTATGTGCTAATAAATCATTAGTTACATATTTCATCGTTCTCATTGTTGTTTCAATTACAATTATGACATTTTTACGTATAAATATTTTATTTTTTTTATTCACACAATCAATTTGATTGAAATATTTATATCCAAAAAATAATCTTATTTTCACTTCACGTAATTGTAGCAATTATTATCAAAATATTAAATATTTTTTTTATCATCTAATATAGTTTGGTCATAGGTAAAATATATTTTCTTTTTTTCTTGTTTTAAGTTTTTTTAATTATTATTATTTTTTTCAATCTATAATTTTTCTTGTAGTGCTTAAATTTTTTTGTAAAAATAAAATTAGAGTTTCTCTTCTATTTACAATCAAATATATTACGATTTACCTTTTTCTAAATATCATATTAGGAGAAAATTTGTCATTTTCCATAATTATCTCTATGTTTTATTATTATTTTCTTGGTATTTCTTTTATTCTCTCTAACCTAAATGATTTTGAAGATATTTTTAAAAATATTTAATTACTAAAAATATCTAAAATTTTTAAAATACATTTTCAATTAACTTATCTATGTACTTTAGCTCTTTTTATTGTGAAATAATAGAAACCTAATTAATTTTTTAACTATTATCTTAAGTAAGGTTTTTTTTTAATTTTTTTTTATTACTAAAATTATTTATAGCCACGTTTCTCTCATAAAATAATATCTTTGAAATTTTTTGATCATTTATATTTCTTTATAAATTTTTATTTAATTAACTACTTATGTTAATTTAAAAAAATTAATTTTTTTCTTTATTTATTTTTTAACTTTTTAATTATTTATGAAAATATTGAAGTTTGATTATTTTTTATTTTATCATTGCTTAAAAATTCATTTTATAACATTTCCCATACTTGTTTTGGCCTAAATTGCTTAAACAGTCATTGTTCTTAATTTTCTCATGATCTTTGAAAATATATTTGTGGTCACTATTTGTTGAATGATGCATAGTATACTTGCATCTTTCATTTGATTGTCTTTGAAACCTCTTTTATTTTTTAAAAAAAAACTTGACTCCTATATGTTACTTTTGAAACTTTACACTTACAATGATTCATAACCTTACAAGCTCAATATAGTTTGTATTTAATATTCTAAAAATTATAGTTCTCTTTATCAAAAAATAAGAATAGTCAAACAAATGAATATGAGAAAACCAACCTTGTATTTGTAAGGAGATAAAAAAAGTCTATTAAAACTTTAAATTAAGATGATAAGGCCAACAATTAAAATTAAATTCACAAGAAAAATCATATTAAAATGAGATATCACTTATCAAAATCAAACTTTAATATCATTATTGATGAATTTAGAGGGAAAAATAGAAAATTTAAGAGTGATTAAGAAAAATAAGTTTTAAGACCAAATAAAATAGATGAAAAGGGAATAAAAAATTTACTCACTTTTTACTCAATTTGTATTAATACTTATAACAGTAATAAAAGTAACTTGCAACATAAATTTTGTTGAGAAATGTTAATAATACAAAAATTTTAAATGACATTGGTTTAATGAGATAGAAACAAAACTAAATAAAATACTATAACAAAATGTACATAAATTATATCATTATTCTCACGATTCCTTATTCTAACATTTGTTTATCTCTTTGAAGACAAACTTTGGTTGTTCTATAATAGCTTTCGCACACTCGCTTCCAACAATTTTACTTTCATTAATAAGGCAAATTCGTTATCTCAACATTGTTGATGTTCTTTTACACTCCTTGATTTCACCCAAACAAAAGAAGTAGAGATTGGATGATTAATATAATAACCCATATAGTATTGATAGTCATCAACAAATGAAAAGTTAGAAAGAAAAAATATTAGATAAAAATAGAACATGTTAGATAAACATAATTATCCCTTCACAACATGGTTATCATTGATGAAAAAGACTTCAAATTTCATCATTCTTGCACTTGAAGTCATATTTCATAATCTTCTTCTTTGCCATCATGTTACTTATATTTCTAGTAGATTACACAAAGATAAACACTACACAAACTTGTGAGTGTTTACTATTTTTTTTATGAAATGTACTATGATATCTTTTGTATCAAGTTTTTACACATCTACAATTCCTTCTTCCACTTGCTCACAAATAGGGTGATGTTGAATTCAAATGTGTTTTGTCTTTGAATGAAAAGCTAGAGCTCTTACATGATGTTAAGCATTTTAAATATCAAAAAATAGAGTAATTTTCTCTTTTTAGTGCTTGAATTTCTTGGCATAGACATTATTTAACTTTACTCTTAGATGTGAAGCTCTTGCAACAGCTAGTTTCATTTTACTAGAGTTGGACTTGTAAAATTCTATATCTTTGAGATATATGAACAATGTTTTTAAAGAATTGTAAAAATTTTATATTGCTTTAGCTTTTCTTTACAGAATTGTGAGCATGTTATTAGCTTTATTTTTCTAAATAGTTTTTAATATATATATATATATATATATATATATATATATATATATATATATATATATATATATATATATATATATATATATATATATATAAAGAAATAGATGATGCAACATCAAACCCAAAAAATGTTAGGATTGCCACAAAACAAAACTCTTAATTTGTTTGATGTGGTTTTAAGATAAACTAAGAAATTAGTAATTTTATAACATTCATAACAAAAGAGGTGGAATGACTGTCATATAATTTAATTAAAAGTCACTGGATAATAAATAATTTTTGACAAACTTATAAATTGAGTGATATATAAATAAATTGTCTCATAATGACTACTAAGATATCAATTTTAATATTTATATGATATATTATTATCTTAAGATGTCATGATAAGATAATTTAATTGAGCAATATCTTAAAAAAGTAAGACTGGTATATCATATAATTTAATTATAATTTTTTTTAAGAATTGTAGGTCTTTTTACCATTTTTTCATTGAGCATGTCTTAAAATAAAAGAGTGTTTGTATTTTTGTTTAGAAATGCAAAAGCCTCCATATGGATGATTGTATATACTTTTTGTTGTATAGTCTACGATGAAGGCATATAGACACATCATCATCCTCCACCATAAATAATTATAGTTGTTTATTGGGGTTTTATAACAATGGGATTAATAATTGGATTTATAAAAGTTGATATTTGTCGATATATATCAAATGTATAATAATTTTGCTTCTAGAGCTGGATGTGTTGAATTTTGAAGTACTTATGACATAGTCTTCTCAATATGGTAGCGATGGTTTTGTGAGTCCAAAACTAGTAAATAATTTTCATTCCTAGTTCAAATAGATGTCCAAGTTTCTGATGCAACATTATTGTTGAACTTTTGCTTGAGTTTCTTGTACTAAATGATGCTTTTGCCTCTTTTAAAATCTCTCACCTTTAACATGTACAAATTTTTAACCCATTTTCTCCCATGATTAATATAAGCACACCCAAAGCTAACTCCATTAGATCATTTTTAATTATGACCTTGCACCCAACATTGTCCAATTGTCCTAAAGATAACAAGTTTTTCTTTAAGTCCTCCACATGTCACCCTTCTTAAATAGTATAAATTGTGCTATCATATAACTTTTATTTGTTGTGCTTTGTCACTAAAGTACATTTTGACATCCATAAAATATACAACTTTTTTTTGAAGTAAATTTTACTGTGAAATTCTTTAGTCTCATAAAATTTAGTAAGAAGGTTTCATGTCTCTTTTTTTTTATTTTCTTCTCTAAAGTTAACAATTCCCCATCTATTTTATAATAATATTTTTTTTTATCTCTCATTACACTTAGTATTATTTATGAAATCAATTAACCTTTTAGTGATAATCATCAAACAAAAATATTGTTTCACAATAGCTTTTATTTTCAACTTTCATAGTGACAAATTAGTCTGGTTGACAACTAAAATAATAATAAACACCAATATGTTAAATATATATTAAAAAATTTCAAGAAAGATTAACTTTTGCTCTTATACCATTATTAACTTTTCTAATAATAATAAGAACAATTTGTAATGTAAATTTTATTATAATTTGTTTTGCAAGTCACATAATTTCAAGCTCTCAAGAATAGACTTTTATTCACAGTTATGACAATAGAATATAATAGAAATAACAAATAACTAAAATAGCGTAAGTGTGTGTACGTGTGCTTTTACAAAAAAGTTGTGAATTAGAACTCAAAAGATGGTTCTTCATAAGAGAATGAATTACATAATTATAATAGTATGATAAAAACATTTTGCTCAATACTCGTATAGTTATTTAATTTCTCTCAAGTTTTGTTCAATTAGTATAAAAAATGTCAAATTTCATGTCTGCTCTCTCCATGTACAAAAAATATGCACATGAGTTGTTCTTGTTGACTTATCGCATATGCGAATTATGTCTTGGTGATAGGTAGCATGCATTACACTAACTGCATGGGTAGGTTTGCTTGCAAGCTAGTTGATTTGTGTGAGTGCATAGGTTCATTGCGAACTAGTGTGCTTCCAACCATCCGTCATATGCCAATATGTCACACCTGTCTATTTGACACACCCATCATTCTATCGTGTTCGTTAGTTTGCAACTTGCTCCCATTTGTTGTACATGTTTATTTGCCCCATGTGGGTTTGTCATGCAATAGTTTGCTTAGTGCGTTGCTCTGTGACACACCATTTTACATTGTGTTGACTCTTTGCCCTCGTAGTCTATTATGCCTATGAATAGTGTCCCACTCTTTTCGCGATTTGTTGCTACTTCCTCGTGTGCCCCTTAAGCTGTTTCTTAACATATGCAATGGTTTACTCATCAATTTCTTTTGTGAAAAGATCATTATCTTTTTCAAGATTTCTTTAATATAAGATTGTTCAATTACTTGCTAAGCTATGAATAAATTCCTTCATCACTTTAACAAATAATAATAATCGAAAACTTAAAAATGGCACAAGATTTATTAGAGAAACAAAATCAAATAAAAACTATGATAAAAACACAAAAATTTTCTCATTGCTCTTGTTACTCATTTTTTTTATCTTATGCTAAACATTTTAAAGATAAGCTCAAATAATTCCACACTAACTTACACACGGTCCATCAATGGTTCCAGATACATCAATTTCTTACAATTTAACCTTTATTGTTCGAACAACTTCACTAATCTTGTTTCACTTATCTCTTTTATATTCCTTGATTTCACCTAACAAATTAAATAAGTAAATACAAATTCGAGATGATCAAAATAATATTTCACATACAATTTTTATAGACCATAGCAAATAGAAAGTTATAAAGAAAAAAAAAACATTAAAGAAAATAAAGAAAAAGATAAAAAAAAGGCATAATTATTCCTTTCTAACATACTTATCTTTGATGAAAAATCAGTTCACATGTCATCAATACCTTAGTTGTATCACTATTGGCATATTATTATATACTCTTCTCTGTTTTTTTTTTCTTTATTATAGCGAATTGGAATCCAAAAATTAATTTCTAAGCTTTTTATGAATTGCTTTTTTTAAAATTTTTATTCACTTTTCTTTTTTAAAAAACCGTGACTAATCTTTATTATAAAAAATTCCAACTAATTTAGCCATCACGGAATTCTCATTGACAACATCATCTCGTGTGAACCTCCTACATAACATCTTATCCAGTGCCGTCCCAACTTGCTTGTGAAATCAGAAAACAAATCTAACCTAGGGTGATCATATCCAAGATAAAATACTCTACAGCAAAAACAAAATTGGATCTGTTTGTTAACAACGTTTGAAAAGCGTTTTTTATTTTTCAAAATGCTTTTTAAACCGCTGTTTGGATTCAGCGGTCGGCTGCGTTTGAGTGTGTGAAGCGCAAAACAATCGGCTTCATAAATGTAAACGAAGAGTACGGTGTTCAGCCATCGATCCCAACCACACGAAAGAAGAGGGGAAAAGGAACAGAGAGATGGTGGGTAACGTCGATCCCCAAATTGATAAGGAATTACAGACCCGACCCCCCTCCCTCCCCTCCCCCGCTGTCTACCCCACCGCCGACGACGACCAACGCGGCCTTTGGGGCGGCTCCTCCTACGAATACCTCCGCAAGCGCCGCTGCCTCCTTTGCTGCTGCGGTTGCTGCGGGGCCGCCGTCGTCCTCCTCGGCGTCGTCATCCTCATTCTTGCCTTCACCGTCTTCAAGGTTAAGGATCCGAGCCTCACCATGAACAGTCTCAGCCTCGACCGCCTCTTCGTCCCCGGTATAGGCTCGCCGTCCAACCCGGTCTCCGTGAACGCTACCCTCACCGCCGACATCTCCATAAAGAACCCCAACGTGGCCTCCTTCCGCTTCCGGAACAGCACCACGGAGTTCTTCTACGGGGGGGTGACGGTCGGCGTGGCGTAC
Organism: Vanilla planifolia; assembly: GCA_023846275.1. NCBI lineage: Eukaryota > Viridiplantae > Streptophyta > Magnoliopsida > Asparagales > Orchidaceae > Vanilla > Vanilla planifolia. The sequence continues at coordinate 22,856,469 of CM043866.1, read as the reverse complement.
GCCCCAGGCGGCTACGTGAAGGCGCGCCGGACGGCGAGGATGAACGTCACGGTGGACGTGATGGCCGATCGGGTGCTGTTTGGGACCAACGCTTTCGGGGCTGCGGTGCTCGGCGGCGGAGCGAACTTGAGCAGCTACACGGATGTGCCGGGCCGGGTGGAGCTTCTCGGCGTCTATAAGAGGGATCTCGACATCCTGCTCAACTGTAGCTTCACATTGGATGTGCTGGAGAGGACGCTCACGAATCGGATGTGTTGGGCCACCGTCATGTAGCGGTGGTGTGGCCGTGTCGATGAGCTTCATCTGGTTGGTAACTTGCAAATTAAATCGTTTATTTGCTAGCACAAGAAGGAAGAATTAGAGAGCGCATCCGAGGGCTGTTTCATAATTTTGTACAAAAATGGGGCGTTCAACAAAAAAATAGTGCAATCGTGTGAACAGGTTGCCGGAGTTCTCTCGGGGTTGACTTCTTTTGCATTATTGCAAGGCTACTTCATATCACGTAGCTTTATTTTTTTAAAGGAAAAATGGCTTTTTTTACACTTAATAATTCATTTTTTTTTCTATTTTTACGGTGCGTATCATAGAAATCATTGTTAATTAATCGTATTTAATATCCATTATATTTATATTTTATTTAATTTTGTTACATCGTCTGTCTTATCGAGATTTCGATTGCATCGAAGGTTTGAAGTCCGATCAATAATTCAATGTGGGGTTCACACGAAACGATGTTTGTTACGTGTGACAATATTAAAAGTTATTTTTATTGAAAGAATGAATATTATTTTAGTTATTTAACCATAGTAATTATTTTATCAAGCATATAAATTTTAAATAGTATTTGATGAAAATATTTTTAAGTTTTATTTTTTATTTTTTATTCTTTATGAATTTTATCACTTAATTTAAAATGATATATTATTTAAAATTATATATATATGTATATAATTTAATAATAATATATTTTAATTATAAAAATATCAAATATCAATAATTCTAATAATATCTTTTAATATTGTCGTTTTAATTATGTTTTAACTAATATAATTATGCCAAACTATTATAATCTTTATATGTTGAAGACATATGGAGATGCCAAGCAACAAATTTTTCTTTTTTTTTTTTTTTTTTTTTTTGCTTCTTAGTCTTTTAATCTAGTTTAACTAATTAGTCCAATAGTATAGCAAAAATGTCAACCTCATAGATGATCTCTATGAAAATGATCACATCTAAAGAAAATAAAAAGAATATAAGAAATTCTTTTAGACAATATAACTATTTATAGTTAGATATTTACAAAAAATTTAAGATTGAGATATCCATATTTGTAATATATACAATTTTAGTAATGCATATAATCTTAATAAGTTTTTTATTCCCTATCACAAATAAATGATATTTATAATTGATATAAATTTAATGATTATCAAGTGATTAATTTTGTTAAGATGAAGTTGCTGACTTATACAAAAATATTGACAACAAATATCTTAACGTGAAAATAAAAATTACATAAGAAGATCCTCACTATTTTATAGATAGAAGAGATGTGACAGGTAAGTATTGTCTTAAAATCTAACTACTTAGAATGTAAGTTTATATGAATAGCCATATAAACTAACGCAAATGACCTTTACAATTGTAAACTTATTAAATATAATTGAATATTTAGTAGTTAGAATAATTATAAGTTAGGTGTGCAAAACAAAATGACAATGGAACATTTCTCCTTATTGCTTATGCGCATGTAATGAAAAAAAATTTAATGAGATATATAAAATTATTAAAATTGCTATGACAACTATCATTTCGTATCTTCGTTGAAAAAATTTATATAATATCTAAAGAGTAGGCTTGTTTCTAGAGTTATTGAGAATAATGAATATAATAAAATTGACATTAACATAAATGACATATTATAATATATAGACATTATATATTACAATATATGTTTTTATTTTGATTATTTTAACTTTTTAGATATTAATAATTTAAATATATTTTATTTTTTTATTAACAAATAATTTGAAAAAAATATATAAGTACATTCATATCAAATTATGATTTTTTAGGAGCTCTATATATTAAAAAAAATAAAAAACAAGTAACGAGTGAACAAGGATAAAGCAACTTATTTTTAAATATAGACAATACTATTTACTTAGGAGAGAGTAATATTTTTAAAATAAACTTAGAATAACATAAAACTTTGTATGATTTAATACATGAAATGACAATGCAAATGTTGGATATGAGGAGATTGACACTGGATGATGAAGTACTTTACAAATAAAGACAACACAAGTTTTGCATATATTAGTATATGAAAAAAGCCTATAACAATAAAATAATAGAATATATTAAATTGATAACATACAAAATTAAAAATTATTCAAATGTTATAGACAATATTATCTAACATAATAATATCCTTTAAGCTAAGCATGTTGAGCATATATCCATGCCTACTTTGAGCAAAAATGAATCACAACATTATTCCAATTATTTAGTTCATTCAAATATCATATTATCTCAATTTTTATGATCAAATATCTTAAATAAAATTAAAAATTATAATTATTTTTTTATGAAAAACTTAGGAATTCAACTTACATCATGATAATTCTTGTTTATTAATAATATCACGATCAGAAGAATAGGATTTCTAAATAATTATTTATTTGTTGTTGTTTATTTTTTTCTCTCATAATATTAAAAAATAGGTCATTCCATATTATTTATTAAGACTATAGTTGGTAAAACTATTGACGAAAAGATGAACATTGTTTTAATCTTCAATACTACTTTGATATTATTGGTAACACATGAAATAATTGGTTGTTGTATGTTGTATTTCTTAATTAAGTATTAATTTTTTGGGCTAAATTTGATGTGGAAGTAATGTCAAATAAATAAATATATCTATAAATGCTAACAAATCGAATAAAAATTAAACAAATATCTAATTTTTAAAGCTATCAAACCAATTAATTAACTATTTAAAAATATGCATTATTCTTATAAATTAGACAACCAAATGACCCATACTGTATTCGAATCGAACCGGCGGGTTGAGTAAACCAGCAAACAAGTCATAATTACCCAAAAAAGCATTTGAAGAAAGGTTCAGGCGAAAAGCAGTGCCTCGCGGCATCGACTTGTGCTCGTCTGGAAGCGTAGTCGAAGGAGGTCGTCATGGGCGTTCCACAAGCTATGGAAGCCCTAACCGAGAGGGCGAGCCTGCTGAGAGAATCATTGCAAAAGAGCCAGACGATCACAGACAATATGGTTACCATCCTCGGCTCCTTCGACCACCGTCTTTCTTCACTTGAAGCATCCATGCGCCCGACTCAGGTTGGCCCGTTGTACTCCTTTCTCCTTCTCTATTGAGTGGATTATTCGCCCCATTGATCCTTTGTGTGCGGAGGTTATTGTTTGATTGTTCGAGTAGTTCTATAACGTGTGTTTGGTTGGCCTTTATGGAACTTTGAATTCAGATCCGGATGGATGACATGTGTTTTTCAGGTGCGCACCCATGCTATTAGGCGTGCACACGAGAATATCGACAGAACACTGAAGGCTGCCGATGTCATACTGGCTCAATTTGATCTTACCCGCCAGGTTTGCTCCACGCTGCAACAACCTTAATTTGGGGACATCAGTCGTTATCTCTTATTAGGTGTTCAGTGATATTTTGCAATCTTAATATTACGACTGGTTCTTTTGATCGCATTGGGGTGAGGGATTGCAATAGGATACTTTTCATCTCTTTGATCAAGAATAATATACTAATAATAGTTTTCTCTTAATCTGGAAAATAAATATAGATGAATAGGCACTAGAAAACTACATTGAGTTCAATGGAAAACATTTTTACAAGAAAAACTTATGTAAATATCACGACACTAGTTATCTCTAAAGGTACAATCAAGTGCAAGAAATTTCAATAAAGGAACACAGAAAAAATTCCTTAAGGAGATGAAGTACACTTGCAAATTTCTAACTTATCTTTAGGAGCTGTCTTTGTCATTGTATTTGATGGAGATCTATTGATGTGGACCTTTAGACTTTTCATCTCCTTTTGAATAGACTTGTTTAGTTGGTTTGATCACGGTGCATGGCATGTTTGCTAAGTCAAATTTTGGCCATTGCAATAGACAACATATTTCAATGTTAAACTCAACTCTTGGAGAAATTGTCTCAATCATAGCATCTTCTTATGAGCTACGATGTATTCTATCTCAATAATAGGAAGAGCATAGCCTTTTTGTAGTCTATATTGCCATGAGATTGCTCCCCTACATAAATAAACAAATATTCAGATGTAGATTTTCTACCATCAAGATCTCTTTCCATGTTAGAATCTATATCGTCTTTCAAGATTGATCTTAAGCCTTCAAAATACAAACATATCTTGGTACTCTTATTAGTATCAAAGTATTCATTATATTGTTTCATAATGAGTTTTGTTAGGTTCAGACAAATTTATACTCATAATGTAGACAACATGTTCTAATTATGATATGATACATATCATAACATACATTGAAGTTTCAACCACTCAGGAATAAGGAATTTTCTTTGCATTTGTAATAGCACAAAGATTCTTCCTAAGCTTTACTTTATGCAACTTCTTAGAGACATGCTCATATATATTTGGTAGGTTTTGTGTTGAACTTTTCAAGCATTTGTGACAACCATAGTTTCCTAGTTTTTTTTGTTGTGCAACCACCTCATGTGCAAAACATGTCCAACAGGATCTAATTCCTTCATGTAAAAGGACTTAAAAATATACTTCTTTGACTTCTTGAGTATTTTAACATTCTAATGTATGATCAATTTATTATTAATATAAACTAAAAGAATGATAAATTTATTTTTAGAGCATTTTCTTATATTCAAATAATGATTTGTTTAAGTCTTGTCATATTCATGACTCGTTACAAATGCATAAAATCTCTTGTACTGTTGTCATGGTGCTCGAATTAGCTTGCATAATCTTTTCTTTAACTTGCATATCAAGTGCTATTTTTCTTTTACTTCAAATTCTTTCGACAAAGCCATAAAAATTTCTTCTTTGAAGCCACTATGTAGAAATTCTAGCCGCATGTCCAATTGCCTTATTGTTATGCTCTCTATGTTCATGATGGTTCCCAAACTAGAACCATTGTAATGGATGTCATCTTCATTGTTGCCAAAAAATCCCATCAATTTCTATCCTCTTTTTTTGACTAAAGTGTTTCATAACTAAATTAGCTTTGTACTTCATTTGATTATCATCTTTCTTTAACTTGAAATGCAATCTATACTTTAGTAGTTTTTTTGCCCTTAGAAAGCTCCATTAACTCATAGTTGATATACTTATAGAAATTTGTCTGACATTTGGTCTATGTGTGATTTGTTCAATAATAATAAGACTATTTTCTTGTTATACTAATACATTTTTTTTAATAGTTTTCAGATCATGTATTTGAAGAATAAAAAAGCTATAAATTTGAGGAGCTTAGTATTGACTTAAAAAGCTAATTGATGTTATTTGATGCGAATCATAACTGACATAAAATATAAAACTTGAATATATTTGGAGAAGATTTTTGGTAGTCTCTTTATTTGGTTTAGAATGCTAAGATTTATGATAGAATTTTTGAGCCAGTAGGATAATGATGATTTTTTAAGTGAGTAAACAAGAAGATTTTTAAACTTTCTTTGCACTCGTATTGGTAAACTTAAGGCATGCATCTTACATAGGTTTTTTAACTTATAAATATGATTTATTAAAGATCAAAACACAAATTGTGTTCAAAACACTTAGAATGCAGAACCTTTAAAATATTCAAAAGTGAACATATAATTTAGACGATTGTACTTATAGGACAATATAATCAGTACATTTTTGTGGCTTACATAGAGAACGATCCTTGGAATGTACAATGCGATTAGTTCATTTTTGTATTACGAATGGGAGAGTGAGCTGTGCAATAAGAGTTAATGTGAACCTGAGGATTTCAGACGGTATGATAATTTATTTCCTACAATAAGATGAGTTCTTTGAGAAATTCTTTATCATATAATATGATTAATATATTATATCTTATCATACAACATAATTAATACATTTAAAGCGTGTCATATAATATGATCATAGAATAGCACAATATGTTAATACATTTTTTGTGAGTAATGACTAATGTGAATAGATTTTGTGATATGTGAAAATAGTCATTGGAGAGCTATTGGAGGTGATTAAAGTTATTGAAAGTTTTCTCAAAACTTTATAAATAGCTTCTAAAATACTAAGAAAAACTAATGAACATTTGCATATCATAAACTCAATTGTCATTTGGCTAGGTGTTGTAGGCTCTTTTTTTTGAGTTGATACTTTGTAAGAGCTTTTAGCCTAGTGTGCATGGTCCTTTAGTCCAGTACTTCATAGTATCATTTGGCTTAATGTGAGGTTTTACTTATTTGCTTTTGCGAAAGGTGTTTTAATATAAGTTAAAGCCTCTTGGTTGTCGTTAGATGTAGACTTAGATTTAGATCAAACCATTTAAAAATATTCTTATCATTATTTTATTTGCATTTCTCATTCGAAGTGTTTTAAACTTAACTAGAGTTTTAAAATAAGAATTAATTATATTCTAGATTTTTAAGAAACTTCAATTATGTTTTTACTTGTGATATTTGAGTTTACAATTTTTACAATTCATCCGTTACTTTGCATGAATATCTAGCTTTCTTTTTCTAACATAAGTAATGTTATGTTTTGCATACATTTGCTATATATATATATTTATAGTTCAAGTAAAATAAAAGTATAATAGTATTATTGAGAACATCAATATTATAATAAATGAGGATGACAAAAAACTGAATGTATACTGTAATCAAACTATTTCTTATGTAATAAACTACAATAAAATATGACATATGTATACCTATTCCAACTACAAACTCAAAGTTAATATATTAAGTGCAAGACCATAAGTTATAGAATACTACACTCACAATCAGCTCACATGTCACTTTGAGTACCTTTTCTTTGTGTATCTATTGCATAATTTGTAGCGTAAGTTGGCGAGTCTTACAAAGCTTAACAAATGAATTTTATATAAATAATAGTATAACAATGTGATGAAATGAACAAAAATATAATTAGATATTACGTGTCAAAGCATCTCTAATGTACTCATGAATACATCACAAATAATATTAACATTCTCTGGAAAATATGTTTACACATCAATAGATGTATGCCATATTTCATATTTTTTTAATTTGTTCTTTTATCTTTAGTTTCTGTTCTTTTTCTTATTTTTCAATTTAACTGGGTTTAGATTTTTTCACATGTTCATTATCTCATAATCATAATCATATCTCATCTAATCTTTAGATAATATCTTATTACTATATTTCTAGGTTTTTGCTTATAGATATATTATAGTTGGTTAGATATATTAGTTGCATCATATTCTTAGTATATTAGCCTTACACAAATTACTAATGGTATTTGAGGATAATGCAATCATATTGATACATCTCTACTTGCAATTAATACATTTTACTAAATAGGACTAACACATTAAAATTTTATTTTGCTGTCTTTCACAAAATGCCAACTTTATGACATCAAAATTCTTATATTTACATATTTGTACATGCATTTCTTAATTGACACAATTTACAAAAGTTGCAAGAATTGGGTCATTATAACTAATCTCTTTCTACATACCTTTCATTCATGTTACTTTATGTGGAGGAATCATTGCTTCCAAGAAACTTTATTGGCTCTTCATGATTAAGAACCTAGTTTGATGGGATTATCTTCTAGAAAGTTGGTGTGGGTAAGTAGAATGTTGTATGATTGGCTTGGTTTGTCTACTACATCTTGGGAAAGATTATGTTTCTATTGCTCAATGGTTTGATCACCTTGAGTTACTTCAACCTTCTCATCTCATTTTTCTCTGTTATATGAAATCAATCTTGGACAAGGTACTACCGTTAAATCTGACATGTGAGTATCAATTTATAAAAGCTTATCAACCTTTCTATTGTTTTCCATTTTTTGATCTTGAAAGATGGCATCCTTATGTGAAGAACCTTATTTTTAGGGTCTCATAATTTTTAGGCAAATTCTTCTTGTGCATAGCCCACAAATGTATAGAGAATAGGTTTATTGTCAAGTTTGCTTCTTTCTTGATTAGTTATGCATATAAATACTTTTCACCTAAACACTTTCATACGACATTATGTGATACCTTTCCCTCTTCAAAATTTTTTTGGAACATCTCCCTTCAAAAGCAGTGAGGGGAACTTATTAATCAAGATCTCGAGGGGTCCACATGAGATGTAGGCTGTTCACATGAAATAAACTGTTCAATGGCTTTTTTGAAATGTAGGCTGAAGCAAAGATCTTGAGGGGTCCACATGAGGATTTAGAAAGCTATTTGGAAGCAGTTGATCAGTTGAGAAGCATTGTAAAGTTTTTCAGCTCCACTAAAGGCTTTAAGAGCTCTGATGGTGTGCTTAACCATGCCAATAATTTATTATCAAAAGCAATTCTGAAGCTTGATGATGAATTTCGGCAGCTGCTATCTACTTACAGGTTTGCTCAATAGCTCAGAGTATTTATGAGTTATCAAGATCCCTATTTCCTCTTTTAGTTGTTCGGATTTTTCACCGAATACTGCAATAGATCTTTTTTGAAGAGACGAATTGATTTATAGTTTATATTTTTGGTGTCAGAATATGTTTTATTTTATGCCGATCTTCTTCATTTCTTCAGCAAGCCTGTGGAGCCGGACCGCCTCTTTGAGTGTCTTCCGAGTTCTTTGCGGCCATCAGCGGGCTCCCCTGCTCAACAGGGTGAGGCAGGGAAGAATCCTCCATCTGGCAATAGTTCAGATCAGCAAGTCAAAAGCTTAGAAACGGCCATATATAAGCCCCCAACTCTCATTCCTCCAAGGCTTTTACCTTTACTGCACGACTTGGCTCAACAGATGGTCCAAGCAGGAAAACAGGACCAATGCATAAAATTTTATTGGTAAATTCTCAAAATACACTTTCATACCCTTTATTCTTAAAACTATTATGTATCTGGTACCTTCTAGTTGATACTTTTGCTTGTGATGGTTAATCAATGAGAATTTGATGGCACAAGACATGACACATTGGATTTGTCTTAGCCCCTAACATATATTGTGAAAAAGAGGATTTGTGCTTCTCTAATGTGGTGTAGACTGGAAAGAGGCGTTGACAACTGTCATTACACATGGTTAATGATGACTGAAAAACTAAATTGCACTGGGATAAAAGATTGGAATGATCATAAATAATGTTGCTATATTTCAATAGATTAGCAGAGCTGTTCTTTGCAGGAAACGGATCTGGGGTAAGTTCAACATGTGTGTAATGGACATCTCTTTGATCATCACCAGTTTTGTTCATCTACTATATTGCTCAGGCAGGATAGAGCTGCAGTATTGGGACTTTACTAGCCTAACGCATTCTGTCTAGTTAAATCCAGAGGTTAAAAAAAAATTAAAGGAGAATCATGAAATTTGAAGTGCCTATTAAGTACGTCCAATTAGTTAATACTTTTTAACTATTTATCTAGTTTCTAGGAAAAAGTACTATCATTTTCAACACAAGTCCTCTGGTTTCACCAGAATGTGGAGGAAATTTCTGAAAATCTAGTTTTAGTTGAATTTAATGTAAATGGTGTTATGTGAAGTGATCAAACCTAGGCCTGATTTTTTTTTGTTGTGTCAGTGGGTCAGATGAATTTTGCATCCATGCCTAGTAGTCTTTATGAAAACACTGACTTATATCCTTCACATGACATACCTTCCTACAGAATGGTATTGGTTAAGCAAATCGAGTTGGTAACATTTATAAATGAAAAATGCTATCGTGCCTAATCAACTCACCAAAAGAGTTGATTTGAATACCAAAATGACTTTTCAACCCCTCCAATTCAATTGCATAAAATTCTCGTTGACTTTTAGGAGCGATAGATCGGTTATTTTTGTTGCCTAATCCAGCTCTTTTGGTGAGTCTGTTGGGTACCATTACCAAAGACCTATATGAATTATTGCATGGTCAAACTCCTGTTCTTTGTATGTATGCTTTTTAACCTAGCTGGAAAGAAGTATGCAGAGATGAAAATATTAATCTGCTGATATTATAATTATCTACTTCTCTTTGTATGCAATTTTATTGACAAGTCTGGATTCAGTGAAACACGTTCTTCAGCTCTAGAGTTGAGCCTCCGGAAACTTGGGGTGGAAAGGCTTAGTAAAGATGATGTACAGAAGATGCCATGGGAGGTTTTAGAAGCAAAAATTGGAAACTGGATTCATTATATGAGGATCGCTGTAAGCATTTTCTTTGATATGAATGTTAGAATTCTATTAGCTTTTTTTTTTCAGTTATGTGACTGCACATGAAACAGGTGAAACTCTTGTTTGCTGCAGAGCGAAAAATTTGTGATCAAATTTTTGATGGCATTAATGTTACGAGGGATCACTGTTTTGCTGAAGTGACTGCAGACAGTGTATTGATGCTTTTTAGTTTTGGTGAGGCTATTGCTAAAAGCAAGAGATCACCAGAGAAGTTGTTTGTTCTTCTAGACATGTATGAAATCATGCGCGAACTTCAATCAGAGGTATTTTGAATATTTAGCCTGGCATAGGCAACTTCTCTTATTTGTTATTCTATTACAATTAAGTCTACTGCTGCTACTGCTTTGCAACTTTCGTGGAGTTGTTTTTATTCCTTATACATTTTTGGCCTTCCAACTATTACAGAGAATCATGTGCAGAGTTCCTGTTTTTGTTTTTTTTTTTTGATAAGTTAAGTTTGATTATTTTATTCAATAAAGCATTGGAAATGCCAGAAGATTGGCAAGATTCAAGGTTGGCCTGTTTCACCGTTTCTCTTTTTCTCCTGTATTCAGCAAGATTATGCCGTGGATATGAGATTATTTATTCATATATCTACAGCTGTGTAAATTTAGGTTTATATATATTTCTAACGCTTAACCTTACTTTTATTTGAACTAAAATAAAAACTATAAAATTTTGAATTTTTTTTGTGAGATTTTATTAGTTATTCAACAAACTATTATATAAGCTTTGAATTTTACCTGTCTTTGTTAACCAAGTTAAAGTGCTGGGAAGGGTTATTGCTTACCAATAATAAAAAAATATTATCATATAATAGATGGCTTGTTTAAATTACTGAAGTTTACTCTCAGTTGTGATGAGGGATAGAGGATTATTTGTCTAAAATGTGAAACTTTGTTAGGTTGAAGCAATTTTTGATGGTAAAGCTTGCTCAGAGATGCGGGAGGCCGCTCTTAGTCTAACAAGGCGTCTAGCACAGACCGCTCAAGAAACTTTTGGTGATTTTGAGGAAGCAGTGGAAAAAGATGCTACTAAAACAGCTGTGCTTGATGGAACAGTTCACCCCCTGACCAGCTATGTAATTAACTACGTGAAATTCCTGTTTGAGTATGTTTTATCCTCAATTCTTCTTCTCATTACATGTTTTTAGGTTTTCTTCAAGAAGTTTTGTTGATGCTTCTATTTGACATTCCGCCTTTGAAAATTGTCTTTAATTTCTTAGTTTCATTCTGAACTTTCGGGGCGTTTAATTTTTTCCTGCTTTTCATTATTTTTATTGTATAAACTGCTGTTGCTTTACAACATAACTGGTTTTTATCGTAGCACCATTATGGTTCTCAAGCTTATCGATTGTGTTTTGTTTCACCTGCTTGTGATATATGATTGTGGATGTTGTTTGTTGCAAATGATCTCCATGTAATTAATTATTACTTATTTCCACCTTATCATGAAACTTAAATGTGAATGGTATTTATTTTTTCATGATTTTCCTTTAGATGCTTATAAATGTTGATAGATTTGTATTTAGGTATGTGTTTGTTGCATTTACTATTGAGGATATTGCATTAAACGAGATCTTATTTGGGCCCAATATACGATTCGATGGACATCTAATATTCCAAAAACTTAAGCTTATAAATAGGAGCCACATTAATTATATATTGTGATTTCAAGATTATAATGTTATACTTAACCTATAATATGAGACTAAATTGAATGATGAGTATGCTAAACATTTCACACTACATGTGAAATGTTCCAATTTTACTACATGGATAACCAAAGCATGAGTAATGCACTAGTTGCTCTAATTAAGCCCAAGTAGCTTTATGAAAGTATGACAAAATCTTTTAGTGTCATACATATTAAGAACTATTCATCCACATTGAAGTAATATATGAGTTCATTAAAGTTCTTCTCAATCGTGTAGAAGTTATCAAAGATCCATAAAAGCTACTAACTGTTTGAACTATTTGCGTTTTAATCAAACGTCAATTCTTTCGTAGAAAAAACAAAATTGGCTCTGAAGTCAATTGTTACGAGATTTGCACTAAATGGGGGCTCAAGTTTGGGCCCAATGTACCATTATGTAGACAATCATTTAAAAGTTTTAATTTATAGATAGAATCGCATTAATTATATCTCACTTTGTATTAAAATAATTACTATGGCATAACTCGAGGCATCAACTTGTAGCTCAAATGATTGGCGAAGATTAAGTAGAGCCAACTTTGAATGATATTTTTCAATTTGAGGAATGTCTTGTGAACTTTCTTCCAATCTAATTTTTGGTTTAATTTAACTTAGTGAATTTAAATATGTAGTTATCAAAGAGAAATCTTTAATAAGTTTTTTTAAGTATGTGCATGGAAACTTATAACCTATGTAACAGTTCAAAGTCTTGACTAGTGTCAGACATATGAGATTTTGTTACCCAAACTCGTATTTCTTCAAATCGAGCATAAGGTCATTCACTTGTAAGCTTGATAATACTTTTCTCACATCTTCAACGTGTTCTTGCATGTTTTAGTTATAAATAGTATATAATTGAGATATATGATCAAAATTTCTCTATATTAAATCTCAAAATAACATTCATTAAGCTTAGTAATGTAGTTGATATATTACATATTCTGAATGACATCACCAATCTCTAGTATAACTGTTGTTAGATCTTGAAATCTATTTTCTAAGTATCTTCTTGAATTCACACTTGGTAATGCTCAAACTTAAATTGAGTTTTTAGAAGATCTTGACGTGACATAGTTGATCAAGAAAGTCCTTAATATGAGATAGGGGATAATGTAAAATTACTCATCAAATTAATCTTATGCTCAATTGCTCTTCTTGAAAATAGCACTTTACTTCGTGAATAAGTTAGGATAGGTCTCGATCAGTTCTCTATTCATGATATACTTTTTACGATCTTTCGTCAGTTGTTATTGTTGAGTATGGGTGTGTTTTAGGATGAGGTGTGGTCATTAGTGTAGCCACTTCACAAGGTTCTTTGCAATAAGGTCTTTTTATCTTTCAATGTTAACTTATTACTTTAATTAAATTCTCATAATGAATATTTTTTTTGTTTTTTTTTAAAAAGATTAATTGTTGGTCTGTGATTTCACCATAAAGGAAAAACTATCATAGGCCTTTTGATCTATCTCAAGCACATGTCTATCCTAATCAACTACATCACTTTCCTTTTTCACTTATCTTTTGTTTTTGAATTTTTTTACAAAAGGTTTAACATAAACTTTCCATCATTTGTCTCAAGTGTGCCATTTTATTTGACAATGGTCACTGAATTCTCTACTTGTATTAAATCGAGCTTTAAATACTATTCTAGTACGACTACCTTATCTTATCAAGGCCATCTCCTTTTCCTCTTTCATTATTTTGCAACGATGTTTGCTTTCTTCCTTGTTTATCTCTAGACATTGCCTCTTTGAGCTTTATTCTTCTTTCTAAAAACCATGACAGATGTGCTACCCTTGTTTAGTTCTAAATGCGGTAAAAACTTAGCCTAGTTTGTTATGGAATAATATAGTAATACTATAAGGTTCATCATTGTTTGCATCTTATTTAATTGGAGTCTTAATTTGATGGTGTGTCTTCTAAATTTAGTAGTATATTCTTGTACGGTTTGCCTTTGATGATGTGGGAGACTGTGTCGTATCCTTTATTGCTCCTCATGTTGTCCCATAAGGTAAAATTTCTCTTTAATTATCTTCTTGATTCTACTCCAAGTGATGTTATTTGATAATTACATTCTCATTTGGGCATTCCACCATGCTAATCATTATGTGATTTCAATAAGGCAAAAAGTATATCTATAAATAGAGAAATAAGTTTCTAATTATTCTAGCTAGGTGTCTATCTTCTCAGTTTTGACTATAAAAATTCTTGATCATTTTCATTTTGATAGATCGATCTTCGCTTCTACTTAAATGTCTTTGGTCGAGTGGGATGCCAAACGCTTTAGTCTTCTTCATCTTCCTTGTCTTCATCTCTTGGAGTTGGATAATTTTGAATCTCTTGAATCTCCTTGTTTATTGGAACAAATCTCTTCATTAAGATTTTCCTTCGATTTATTTATCGGATTGATTTGATTCTTCATTCTGATCTCCATTAGTGGATCTGTTGGTATGATGGGACAATTTGTTGCTCCATTAAATTTCGTTGAATATTTCTCCTTAGATTTTGGTAGATCCTTTGTTGATCTTCTTTTTTTTGCTCATTTAATTGCTTCTTTTTGTTTGGTTCCCACCATGAATGGTGTTATGATGTCAAAAATATATGATCATTCAAAAGGGCTTAATCTCATTAGATGATTGCCTAATTTGCCAATCTTCGGCTTCTAAACAGCTGTAGAAATTGGATTACATATCTCTAATTCCTTAGGGCATTGGCGACAAGCAGGAAATTTGTAGCAAAAATTATCTTGTGGATAAAATGCTTGGAAAGAGAAAAAGTGAGGAATAACTAACTCACTTGCTTAGTAATAAATTTTTTTGACAGATGAATCTCCCTCATCTTTCATCTATTAGGTATTTATATACTTAGTTGAGGGTGAAGATGGGTAATGATGGGAAGTTGGTGATAGCATTGATAATCCCCATACGAACCTTTCTCGAAGGACCTTCAAGGTTAGATTAGCTCTTGAGGGTTAGGCTTAAGGCTATTCACAACCATTAATAGTTGCCTTGAGACCTGAGGTGGTAGACACCATTCACCTTTGTAGGCCTCAAAGAAATTTAAGAGGACATGGTAGCCTTCTAGGATGACCTCTCGAGGGTTAGATCATCTACTCAAGACTTTACCTTTCTTATTTATCTTTACTTTTTGTCTTCACTTTTTCCTCAAGGATAGTAGCTAGGTCTTGGCAAGTAATAAGAAGTTGAAAGAAGTTCTCAAGAGAATATACAACCTCTCAAAAGGTTATTAGTTTTTTTTTTGTTTCCCTTATTGAAGTCAATCCTTCATCCCTTGAATTGATCTTCTGATTAGCACCTCTTTGATCCTTATTTACCTTTTTGCTTTTGATTATTGTACTTGTTTTGACTAAATGTTAGAAAGCATCTTTTTGCAAGTGCACATCTTGTGGAAAGAATTATTTACTTTGGATAACTTTTTTGCAAGCGACCTTTGCACTTCTAAGGGCTTGAACAACTCCTTAGGACAATATTGTTGCACTTCCTAATGATAATTTTTTTGTAATATCTTTTTTTATAGCATCATTGATGACTTTTCAATATTAGAGTGCACGATAATTGTTTGAATTGTCTTTTATGGCATGATAGTGTTTCATTTATATGTTGTCATGTTTGATGTCACCAATTCTAAAATTGTATTTACCAAGACAAAACGTTTTAGTGGCAGACAAAAGTTATGTTAGTTCTTGTTCATGTTATAGATTATATTTTTATTGTACCCATTCTTGCCAAAGTATCTAAATCTTATGATACACAAATGGTTGCATAGAATCACAATGATAAGATCTATAAAAGTAATTCTAAATGCTTTAGCAAATGATCTATTTGTTGTTGATTGCAAAATGAAACATGCATATGAAATTTGGAATGCATTTGTTTCGAAATAAATTTACATGATATTGTTGTGAAGAAGTATGTTAAATGAAATTTTCTTAATTTTAAGATGTTTGAAAATAAGATTTTTTTTATTCAAATTCACGAATAGTATGTCCAAATTGTGGAATAGAATATAATAAATATTTTTGTCACATTTGAAAAAGGTGAATGGTGTATGACTTGTAATTTAAACTCTTTTTATGACGATAATTGTATGGTTATGATATCACTCTCTATACTTTTTTAAATTTAATCATATGAGAGAAACAGAAAACATGATTTTCAAAATGTGATAAATGATATGTTGATTTATAGTATGTATAGGAAAGTTATCCTACCATATCTATCATGTATAAAATAGAATTGTTTTTAAAAAATATATGAAAAACTCTATTGTAAAAGGTGTCTTGCGAAGATCCCTTTGAATTAGGTCTAAGAAAAGAAATATTGATTCTAATTTTATTGATTTTTTATTATTGGTAAGATTGAATATTTTGTTTCTTATATTAAAAGGTGATGTTATGGATGCTAACACAATTATTTAAATCTAAAATGTGGAATTTTATAATTTTTTTAAAGTATAAAATTTATATGTATGTTTATCTTTTATCAAAAGAGCATAATTTTAATGAGTCCAATAGTTATTTCACTCATGAAATAAGTAGACAGGTGTTAGAATTATTACTAGTTTTAGCAATAATATTTGTTTATATAATGAGCTAACTTCAAATAAAGAAGTCACTAGTTCTTTCGATGTATCTTTTAAGAGAGAAACAATAAATAATAAAATGGAATCTATCATGTGTAACCACACTTGGAAGTTAGTTGTCTTGACACTTTAGAGGAAGCCATTTAGTTGCTAGAGGTTTTATGTAGAAAAAAGATTTTTGATTATTTTTATTCCTATTCTCTTATCGTTCATATTTCATGTTTTAGAGTGATTTTTGTTTTGATTGTCATTCATGATAATGTATTTTTCAAATAATTTTTTTTTAATGCTTCTTTGTTATTTTTTTCTCCTTTAGAACATCCTGAAGACCATAAATGGCATGGCATTCAACTTAGCCGTTGATTGGCAATTAAATGTTAATATCGTATCTTCATCAGCTTTAACCTATATGGATTTAATCCTTGAACTCCATGGTCCATCCTTTTATAGTTCAAGAGATTGAATATACATAGTATTGGGTTAGTTAGACAAATTGTGTTTATTTCTATAGATATGTTTAAATTATTTTTTCGGTGTGATATTGTTTGTTTCAATGAACATTGTGCACATCTTATTAGGATAATCTTGTCTTAGCCATTGTCTTGTTAAGTAAAATAGTGAAGCTAATATCTATTTATTTAGGTTTGTGAATCAATGTGTTGTGCTTAAACTCATTGCCCCAAAATCGAAGATACTCTTCATGTTGCCAAAGGCACTTGAGCTAGCTTTTCCTTTTATTTTTAATAATCCTACTCCCTATATTTCATAACATGTAATTTTGAGTATACAAAACATGAGCAATTGAATGCACCTGTGGAAGTTGTGTCCTTTGGTATGGGTTCCGCATCTATTGTTTGATCACTAGCTAGAGTCAGTACCAACTAATGTGGTACGTCATTTATTAAATTAGTCATGCGATGGTACATGTTGTGTTGGAGACATTATTACATGCATATCTATATCTATATATATATATATATATATGTATATATATATGTATATATATATGTATATATATCTATATGTATATGTATGTATATGTATATGTATATATATCTATATGTATATGTATGTATATGTATATGTATATATATGTATATGTATATGTATGTATGTATATGTATATGTATATGTATGTATATATATGTATATATATATGTATATATATATATATTACACTAGTTGAGGATAATACAGCGTTCCATGCAACAAGTTTACCTTTTGATGGAGTTCTAAATGTACCATCAGCAAATGCATATTTGTTTTCTTTGTATCTCAAGTGATAGTTTGCATGATAGTTTATTTGATGGTCCAATGGATTAGGCAGTTGAACTTGATCGTATTTTTCATCATTAACATCCTTATGTGATAGTTTGCATGATAGTTTATTTAATGGTCCCTCAGAGAAAGTTTGTGCCAGATTCATATTTGTCACCATTGACATCTCCAAAGAGTTTAACTGATGCTGTCATTATTCCTTGTATGGGTTTGATTGATGAGATGGTTAAGAAGTCATATTTTCTTCTCACAATTTCAGACTCGATAGTCATATTAGAGATGGTTAAGTCATATTTTCTTCTTACAATTTCAGACTCGATAGTCATATTAGAGAGAGTACAAGATGATATATTGCATGTGGATTTTGTTCAATTGCTTATGTCAAATGTCATTTACAGGTCACCATTGTTGATGGAGTTCATATTAGTTCTGTCATATTCAGAAATCGGTTTATCATTGCTGCTTGAGTTAGTATACCCCAAAGTGTTATTCATAGTCAGATAAGGATGGGATATTTCTTGTTTGAGCTGTGTGATAATCCTGTTTGCAATGCAGACATTGTTCCTATTGCTCTTGCATTTGATCTAAATTGATACCCCATCATAGAGGATGTACCAGAGACTTCATAGATGTTCTCATCATAACTTGTTGTTAAGGCCAAGACCTATAATTCCTGCATTTTAGTTACATTATGCATGCTAGTTTTGTTTTTGCATCCGTATGGTATGCTTGGATTTGTCCACTTAGGATCATAGTTTATTTGTTAGGATACTTGGGAGATCGTATCAGATTGTTTGATGCATTGATAATCAGGGTGATCCAATTAGCAGTTTGCAGTTTGCTCATAGCTAAACTTCCAGGACTGCTCCATGTAATAATCACTGGATTGTTTGGGGCTTTAAAGCTCAGTCGATCAATGTGGCCCAGTTGATCCCCTCGATAGCTGTACCCGTGCAACCGGTTGCTAGTTGTGGCTTTGTACACTTTGGGTATCTTTCTTCTCTTGAAAACACTTGAAAATGAGCCATTCTGGGATGGCTGGCTAATTCTATGAATGCTTGGTATGTTCCACTCCTGAATGGTGAAATCCTTTCTTATTTTAGTATTCTTGGTAATAATACAAGGGCTTGCAAAATGCTGTGTTAGTTTCGATGGAGTTTGTTGAAGGTTATTCGTTCAACATAGCTGTGATTTATTAATTGTTCTTGTTGTTTTGTTGAAATTTGGAGGAAACAAGAAATCTACATACTTGTTATTGGGATATGTTGGATGAGCAAATGAAAGACAATTGATGTGAGAATTTCTAGATGGAAGTTTTTTAAGTTCTCTAATACTTTCATATTGTGCACTTTTTATGAATTCATCATTATGTGGGGACTTTAAAGGCTTGAACGTAAAATTGTAATTGTAAACTAAATAAGGCTTACTGTTTTTGTGATATTTACCCTATCTTTAGGTTTCCAAATGTTATGAAATAGGCTTGAAGAAACTTTGAAGAGTCCTCCACGACATTAATACTCAGGCTTGTTGTTTGAGAATAAGGTTGGTTTTGATGGTTTGAACACAAACTAGAAGTTTATAAGTGAAAATGTGAAATGCTTGCTGTTTAATTCAGTTGCCTGATAAAAAATGCACAAAATAGTCTAAAAAATTGCATTTCCCTAGTTAATTTCTTTATCAACGTTTTTCATGTTAAATCATATCTTCGTTTGAAAACATCTAACATATGTTTTAACAGCCTAAGTTTGCTGCACAACCAACTTTCTGTCAAAGTTGGGATTTTTAAGCTTCACAACCCTAATTCATGATCCATTCTCAATTGTCTTCTGTTTCTGCAAGTGGTATCAAAGCAAAGAAGTGTTGAGGTCCTTTTTAAATAGCTCCAATCTTCTTCTTTTGGTTTTGCTGGACTAGACTCACTTTGTCTTGCACATCTGGCTTCAGCATTAAAGCTCTCCGTGGGACAAAATACTTTGGGTATAAGTCTTCTTATCATTCAATTGCATGTTAAGTTCTTAGAGACATATTTTGATTGAATCTCGTCACAAGAAACATACTCATCAATGATAACATTTCTTCCTTTTTCTTTTTATTGTTTGTCTGATAATCATGCTGATGAATGATAGCTTATGAAAAGCTTTTTTTTTCATTAGCTATATTTTACCTTTAAAGGGTTTTCAGATTTTAAACTATTTTCATCTGTGAAGTTAGAATTGCTCTGTAGGAGAATGAAGTAAGTGTTCTGACTGCTGGACATCTCTTTTGTTTACAGTTACCAGTCAACGTTGAAACAACTTTTTCAGGAGTTTGAAACAGCTGGGGAAGATTCTAATTCACAACTGGCAATAGTGACAATGCGGATAATGCAAGCTCTTCAGAGTAACCTTGATGGTAAATCTAAGCAATATAAGGATCCTGCTTTGACGTATCTATTCCTCATGAATAACATCCATTACATGGTCAGATCTGTTCGAAGGTTTGTCAATTTTACCTTCTAATTCTAATTCTTTGGAACAACGTGAGGAACAAAACCTGGGATTTCAGGTCTGAGGCAAAGGATCTATTGGGTGATGATTGGGTTCAAAGACACAGAAGAATTGTGCAGCAAAATGCAAATCAATACAAGAGGGTTGCTTGGGCAAAGGTGCGATTGGCAAGGTTTAACAAATTATACTGAGCATTTATGATGTCAGGAGTTCGAACATTAGGGCATTAGTTTGTCCATACTACGATAATTATTGGCTCATTGGCATACTCTTCTTTTTCTTTTTGGAAAAGTGTTCACATGATCTGGGATCCTAAGTGGGCATCCATCAATGTGGGCATGTAGACAAAACTGACTATATTATCTTTTATTGGTGGATATTAGTGCAAATTCTATTTAATGTAGAGTTCATGAGCCCATTTCTAACTGCTGTTTGGGTTTGCACACTCTATATATCTGGACAAGTACAATGTGCATTAGGATTCATGTGTTCTAGTCCAATTGACCACATGATTATTTTTGTTCTAGTACAATTGACCAAACAATTAATTTGTTTTTGGTTCTAAGTGACGTGATATTAGCATCTTTGAAGATTCTTATTGTTATTTTTGATATTCTATAATCTAGTACGAACGGACTTATACACCCTGCAAAGATAATTTAGCAAATCCCATTGATCATTACCTAAGGGTAGTATTACACCAAAAGCTCTCAAAGGTTGTTTAAACACTTGGTGTATGAGTTAACCTAGAATTTTCGTGCTATATTACTGATATTTTCCCTTTTCTTTGGTTTTTTGTGTGGATCTGCAGATCTTGCAGACCCTCACGGTTCAAGGTTTGAGCTCTTCTGGTGGCTCTGGTGCTGGAGGAGGTGATGGGAGTAATAGCAGTGGAGTTTCAAGAGCGACTATTAAAGAGAGGTGAAGTATCCTTAAAAGAGGAATCCCATACTGGTGAGTAGAAATTTAGAAATCTTTTTTTGCATCAGGTTCAAGTCTTTCAACCTCCAGTTTGAAGATCTTCATCAAAGGCAATCCCAATGGACAGTACCTGATCCAGAGTTGCGCGAGTCTCTAAGGCTTGCAGTTGCTGAAGTTCTCTTGCCTGCTTATAGGTCCTTTGTAAAACGCTTCGGGTAATCTTCTTTTAAGCTGTAGTCTTTTTGTTCATTGTTTGTCTATGTTTGAAGCTCAACATGGCTCCAGGATGTCTCGGTTAAAAAGATTGCAGAACTAAAAATCCCACAAATCCTTTCAATATTAGATTTGACCCATATTCAATCTATCCACCTCCTTTCCCATTGACGACTACTCTTATTCTCTGTTTCATTCCTCGTCTCTATGTAACATTTCTCTTATCAGATAATGAATTTTAATACAGGAGAAGAATGGCATAACATATTTAGAAATTGTACAATTTGTACAAAAAACTTTGTATGAGTTGAAGAGCTGGCACATAATCCATCCTTAGGAACTACTATGTGTATGTTGCAAGTGTTTTGTGGAACAAATCGTTGATGCTTATCATGTTGCATTTGCTTATCTTCTTTGTTGTCATCGATCTCATTTAATAAATTTGATAGCAAATCTCGCTGAAGTTCTAAATGATAGTCTCGTCCTGTTTCAGGCCGCTAATTGAAAGCGGGAAGAATCCTCAAAAGTATATTAGATACACACCAGAGGATCTGGAGCGAATGCTTGGAGAATTCTTTGAGGGAAAGACTTGGAATGAACAGAAACGCTGATGACTGCTGTCATTTGCCTATTTGTGAGATTTTTTTTTCTCCACTCAAAACCAGTGTTTTCTTTTGCTGTTCTGTTAATAAATCTTCGATTTCTTCCATTATTATCTTGTTTCATAAATTAAATCTTTTTTTTTTTATTAATTTTGTGAGTCATTTAAAAATGGTTGATCAGAAATGCTGCATTTGTGCAGTTTGTGCCATGTCTTCAAACTTTCTTAAATGTGAACAATGGTTTGGGATTATCGATTGAGCAAGTAAAATTTAGACAGCATGTCATTTGGTTTATTTCAAAGAATAGAAAAAAAATAGTATGCAAGTATCATTACCAGTAGCCAAACATCAACGCATAAAAATATATTTTGAATGGTATGCTCTTATAAATAAAAACATCATGAAAATGATATTGATCTTTTTAAAATAATATTAAAAAAATCTATCATACTTTTATCAATGAAAATTATAATTTTTACAGTCATTTTTGTTTAATAGTACTTACTATATTTTCAATTTTATTCCCAAAGCGAGAAAACAACACTAAATCTCACATTTCATCCTTTAACAGTTTTTGGAAAAATTTTCATTATAACGTTAAAATGCGTAATGTTCCTATAAAAAAATTAGGCTACACAAGAATTCAGGAAAAACCTAACCTTCGAAATGGTGTCACAAGTGACCTCCCTGTGCATCTATCATAGTATGGAAGGTTGCACTAAGAACTAACAACATTTTTGGTTATAAACACATGAAATAAAAGAGTGCATCATATCAAACAGTTCACTTGTCTCCTCCAAACATCCCACCCATCATATCTTTAGAGCCCATCTGCTTCATGAGGCTCTGAAGACCGCCCATGCCACCAATTTGCTTAAGCATCTGAGGGGGAAGGACTTTGCTCATGTGCTGTACATTCATGTTACGGGAGAGAGCACTCATCTCACCCTTCTTAGGGATCTTCAACCCTTTCATCTTGCTCCAGATCTTGGCAAGCCTCTTGTACTCGTCCATCATATCCATGACCTCCCCAACTGATCTCCCGGAACCCTTGGCTATCCTCAATACTCGCGACTCTGTAAAGATCTTCGGATTTGTGCTGTCAAGCTCTGCATTCGTTCAAACAAAAATTCTATTTGACATAATAATTATTATTGAATACTAAATTAATTAATAAAAAAATTAGATTTAAAACAATGTTATCGTCAAGTTTTATTGAAAAATCATGCATTTACTAAATCTGTTGCTAATAACTACTTGATGAAATGATTTGTATTGTAAAATAATAATTTTTTTTTTGATGAAAGAATGTAGTGTATTGAAAATTATGCAAATTGAGCTTGAGTAGATCCTATATTTGAAATGAATGAATTCATTTGAATGGGTTCTCCATGCCTCGTTAAATTCCAGCAATTATTGTAATATTTTTATTTGAAAAACCAAGCAAATGCATCAGAGTATACCTGCATCGGTCATGGAATCCATCATCGTCATGTAACGTTTGATCTTTGCTTGACTTTCTTTCTCGTGACCTTTGGGCATCAACTCTGCGCTAAATCCCGGTAACATGGAGAACACCTGCTTGTAACATGATCTGAATAATTTTGATCATCATAAAACAATCTTGTACTATTCAATGACAGAATTCCATGCATTTTTTAAAAATTAAATGTTCAAAGTTGGAAATTCAAGAAAAGGCTCTTCTTGAAGTGGAAACATCATGCAAACAATGGAAGAAAACAAAATTATGCTTACAAACCTGGCCTATTGGGCCCATTTTTAGTATGTTCTGGAACTGCTCATACATCAGCCTGAGGGTAAAACTTCCTTCAGTGAGCTTCTGAAGCAGCTCCGGCTGTTGATCTGTTGGTACAACTTCCTGAATTTTATCCATGAATCCCGACCAATCACCCATACCTGTTGTTAGTAAAAATTTAAGTTAAACTTTTACTAGAAGTTGAAGTTTAGAGCAAAGAAAAAAATTATATCTTACCTAAAAGGCGGCTAACAAATGGTTTAACATCAAAAATCTCAAATTCATCCATATGCTCTCCAGTTCCAATAAAAATGACAGGACTTTTTGTAGCTGCAACTCTGCATGAAAAATTTGGATATAATTAACCCTTTAGGAAAAAGGGAACTACCATTGCACTCAATTCTAATTCTAATCACTTATGAAACAAGCATGACATGGCCACGATCAAATAAGGAGAGCTTTCTGATATCGTCATTAGGAGTCAGCAATCAAATTTTCCCTAGAAGACTATGGGAATAAGGGAGCTTTCTTTAGGTTAGTTCAAAAGTTGAATCAGCAAGAGCAGATTGGCAACCGTTTAATTGAGTTCAACAGCATCCCGCACAGGATTGGTAACAGTTTATTTGGGTTCATCAGCATCTTGCACTGATGACCATTAAGTATCTATCACTACTTTTTTAATCCAGATATCGCATATGAAGTGTCCCACATGGCATCCTTCCATGTCCATGTCCTAAGAAATATCTACCACTGACAAGATGAGGCACATAGAGGAGTCGTTTTCATTGTTAATCACAAAAACAAAAGATAAATAATGTGACATATAAATGAATGCAGAACAGCACCTACAAAGGACATGATTATAAAGTAACATAAGATGTCTTTTAAGGTAATCGTATGCAATAAGAACGGTCAACAGGATTCTGTAGCAGAAGAGGAAGTTACGAACTACAGATTACCGAAGTTAAGATTATTTTTGTCTTTTAATATCCACTGATTCTATTCAAGATAGAGCGATACCCTTTAACTTTAAATGAAAACATGCAATGAGGACTAGGAGAAAATCTAGAAAAATAAATGAAAATAAAACCAGGAGTTACAGTACTCACGCACTCAGTGCACCTCCTCCTTTTGCATGACCATCCATTTTGGTGACGATCACAGCTCCAACTGGAACGCTCTGTTTAAATGCTTGGGCCTGAGCAAATGCCATTTGACCAATACTACCGTCCATGACAAATATCACAAGGTCTGGTTTCTGCAACAGCAAATAGTAGTAATGCATACTGAAGTATGAAAAGTTACATAATGATAAAAATTCCTCAAGCTTTACCGTTGCTTCTGACACTTGGCGCATTTCTTCAAAGAGGGCAGCCTCCTGCATGTGTCGTCCACTAGTGTCTACTATAATAAGATCATTGTTCTCCTTTTTGAACCTCTCAACACCCTCGGCAGCTATTTTTACAGGATCTGATTCCATGTAGCTGAGAAAAGCAATTCACCCACAAAAAGGACAAATCATACTGAGATGGCAGTAAAAAAAAAATATATACAGGATTATTTGCTCAAAATACAATCAAGCATTTGCTGTTATTTCATAGAAGGCAACTCAAAGCAGGCTTATCCAAATATTTCTGTCAGGCCAATGTAAATACATAAAGGGTGCATGTCCCACGAGGGTCCCACCAATGCATTCGAGGGATTGATCATCTAACCTCAATTACAAGTTAAAAGCCTAACTCCATGATTGAACACCATGTTTTAAGAATTGAAATTTACCATGGGAGCAGCTATATCAGTATGTCTACACACATAAACAATATGAAAACTTGGAGTACATAACTTCCAATTCAAGCATCATTTAAACAGATTATCACCTCAAAAGTAAGAATGGATGGTAAGGCAAACTTTATATATATACCAATAATGATTAGTTTTTGAACTGATAAATAGAAATTCTCCTTCGATGTTGGATTACACGTTCCAACAAAATATGGCTACTAGGAAACAGAAGTGAATGTGCCTTGGAAGATGTGCATAATAACTTCAAATGAATTTTAAAGTGATTTTGAAGGTATGTGGGCAGTTTTGGTTATGTTGATGACAGAAAGGCATTTTGATAAATTTACCACCTTGGTGGCAATTTGTAACCTTGAAGAGATACAAAGCTTAGAAAGTATCCATAAAAGACATTTAGAACCATTGGGTTAATTTGGTAAGCTTGGAAAAGTTTTGGCTTGCTTTGGACATTATATAATCCTCAAAGGTATTTTTGTAATTTTTCTCTTTAACGACAATAGCGAAATTTAACAGAAAAATTGAAGACTTGAAAAATATCCATTGTAATATCAATAATCCCTTGATATATTTTTGGGTTTTTTTTCAAGGCTTTTTGTAATTTTTTGGCACTTTTTAGCTCGAAGAGCATCTCAGTAATTTTGTCACCCAATGGTATTTCAAGAACTTTGATACTTCTAAAAATTCTCTATCATTACAAAGTTCCAAAAATACTTTCTAGATTATTCTAACTTTAAATTATTCATTTTTTTTATATTTGTTATGTTTTTTGTAATTATTTTAGTCTCCAAAATCTGATAATGTTTCAACAAATTTCAACTAAGTGATCAAGGCTCACAACAATCCAAGTAAAGATTTTGGCAACATGCAAGAAGACGCAAAACAATCCAAGTCTTGTATCGAAGCCAAGTAATATAGATTTGAACACATATTGATGACCCTATATGAAGTGTCATCCACCCTCAAGGCCCTTGAGATCATGTCTTAATCAATTTAATTGTTCGAGTTGTAACTATCTGATGTGGGATTCAAAGACATCCAAGAGTTGTATTTGAGTCCAATTAAAAAAAAGGAGTGGGCCTAAGTTTAAGATACATTCTTGTCATTGTTTGTTCCAAAACTTGATGTTGTAGGCATTTTAGAATGATTTGAATCAAGACAACTCTAATGTGGCTCAAGTTATGCTAATTAGATAAAGTAGGGTACTTAGGCAAAATTTGGCACAACTTTGATTTGGATTCAATTAAATGACTCAATCTTGGCTAAGTGACTTACCATGAGTTTTCAAACCATATAGTTACATTAGGTTTTGCTCGCGTTGGTTTCAACTCTGGTTCCATTTAAGCCAAATTACCACAATGGATATTGGTTGCAAGTTGTTTGCACAAAAACATTGACATATAGCATCAAGTTGATGCATGGCTAGATTTGAACTCTATTAGGAAAATGTGTTAAGAGTGTTGCAATTTTCAAGGTTGGGTGCAACTTAGGCTTGAATAAGCATCATCAATCTAGATGCATAGTTTTAAGTGTAGGTGCAGATTTGGCCAAAGGTTCTTAAGTTCAACAAAAACAAGCTAAGTTGAGTCAAGGGTTCTCTGCTCAATCAAGCAAAGTCACACTGCAAGTTACAACAAAAGAAATTTTTGCTTTCTTAAGCTCAATCGTGTAATCGCCCTCTACTGCCAATGATATGAAGGGATGATTACAAAAAGATTGCAGTTAAGGGGGAGAGCGACAACTGATGATGTAACACAAGCCTGGTTGTGACTATTGTGGATCCATGATAGACAAGGGAACATCAAGGTTGCTTTTTTTAGAGTAACGAGGAACTGTTTCATAGAGACGAGTACAAAAATGTTCGACTATGGCAAGGGAGCAACAAGGAATACGAAGAAAACGTTTGCTGCTGTCAATGATGAAAGAGGTGAAGGGTGTTGAGAGAGTGGGAAAATAAAAGAGGGTAGATCGAGGAAGTGTAAAAGAGAATGAGAAAGGTGATGATAGTGAGAGGGGGATGACGACGATGTGCAATGGTTAGGTGAAGTGTGGTTCATAAGGTTAAGAGAGAAGGAAAGTGTCAATGAGTAATAGTTGTTGACGTTGAGTGGCACAAACAACAAGAGCTTTTAGATGAATGTAGTAGAGAGTTGATCAGCGGGGTGATGCCAACAAGAATGTGAGAGGAAGAGCATGAAGGAACAAGAGAAATAGGGGAGATTAAGAGGGATGTACAATTGGTTATGAAAGTCTTGTAGAGAATAAGGATGAAAATGGAAATGGATGTCAGAGTGCAAGAGAAACATAGGTTTCAATTAGAGCAAGAAAAGGGAGAGTATAAAGGAGAGAAAGGCAATGAGAGAAGAATAAGAATAGGAAATGAAGTGAGGTGGAGGAGAGGATAAATTAGAAAAGAGAGATACAAGAAAAAGTGATAAAAAAGAGTGATATAGGGGAAAAGAAAATATGATAAAAGTGGAGATAAATATTTTTATATTTTAAATTTATTTTATTTTAACTAATAATTTATCTTCAAAGAGTTATTAAAATTACAACTCTTCCTGTTTTATTACCTTCTCCTTACTAAGCAATCTTTTGTAATGAATACCATACCAAGATCCATTTCAAGCACTCCAATTGTCTCTTTTCCATAATAATGTTACTATTCAAATGCTCTTAAAGTAAGAGAGGGGAGAGGATAAAGGATAGAGAGGCAATGAGAGAAGAATAAGAATGGGGGATGAAGTGAGGTGGAGGAGAGGATAAATTGGAAAAGAGAGATAAAAGAAAAAGTGATAAAAAAAAGTGATACAGGAGAAAAGAAAATATGATAAAAGTGAAGATAAATATTTTTGTATTTTAAATTTATTTTATTTCAACTAATATTTATCTTCAAAGAGTTATTAAAATACCAACTCTTCTTATTTTATTACCTTTTCCTTACTAAGCAATCTTCTGTAATGAATACCAAGATTCACTTCAAGCACTCCAATTGTCTTTTTTGCATAATAATGCTACTATTCAAATGCTCTCCTCTAACCATTTTATAAATTTCAAAACTACTCCCCTTGTATTAGCATCCATCATTTATCTTTAACTATATTTTAAATTTTAACCCATAGTTGAATAGTTATATCTCCTTAAAAAAGGGTTCAAACATTGTTGTGAAATCCTCATTCTATCATTTTTTTCTCTAATATGCTCTCACATTTAAATGAAAATATTCGATTTTGAATCTTAAACTTGAATTTTTGAAATATTATACAACTTACTGGGGATTTAAAACAATCAAAAAATGCCAAATACCATTTTTAACATGAACTAATTCACCTTTTTATTTTGGAGTTACCTATGCTCATTGCTAAATAATTTTTTGTGCTTCATTTTTTTTGGGTGAATCAATGGTCTAAAACCCCAAAACAAATAAAAACAATAAGTAATCAAACCACTACTAGCTCTTTCTACATTGTATATATCGCAAAGTGCAGCTTGTAGAAAAACATCAACTCATTATCATGTAATTTCAAAGCCATTTTTGCCATTCTATTTATAACCTCACTAGATTTTCCAAAAAAATAAGTGAAGTTGAATGTTCATTGCTTCCAAAGAATTCCTCTAGTCATAGACAACGGTTTTATGTCCACAAAGAATTGGATTAACTCTGTAGAATTTTGATTCCAATTTTGCAATATGATTCTATAATTGCTTCTTGAACTTTCTTTATGGAGAATTTTAGCCCCCACTTCATCGTCCATAACTCAGCTAAAGACGAAGAATTCATCATATTTTCCTCTAAAATCCCCCACAAAAATCATTATTCTCAGCCTTGAAAATACCATCAGCTGCAGCCATACCCAGTATACCAGGTACTGCGTTCATGATCCATGATTATTTAATGCAATCTTTCCCATAAGAAAACTATCCAATGAAAAACTGATGTGAACACAACACCGGGTACCTTTTTTGTCACGAGACTCTATACCTCCACGTTATCAGATACCGTTATCTATTTTATAATTGACCAAGTCCATAAGACTTTTAAAGTTCTCTTCATATGTCCCTCTGTTTGTCCACTGCCATTGTACACATTAAACAAACCTTCCAATCCTTTCACAGCCTCTTCTCTGATTGTTTTCAAGGATGAATGCCAACCACACAATTACATACATTTCAAAAAACAGCTTCTTCCACCATGGATGAATGATTTTTTCCTAAATCATCCAAGTCTATCTGCAATCTCTCAAGCGATTGAATTGTACCTCTTCCTACTAGTAGAAAAATTTTCCTCTAGATTCTCTTCTATCACTCCATTAAGATATTCAGGTAAAGATAAGCAGTTTACCAATTAGTATAATAGAGGTATGATAACACACTTCTATGAAACATTATTGCAACATAATTTGTTCCAATGGATTGGATTATCCTCACTTGTGATTTAGATACCATATCATGTGCAGAAGTCATTTGCTTACCATCTATAGTCAGGAACGAAAAAATCTCATTTGCTTAACCAAGGCTTGCTTGCCTCCATTTCTCAAGATCTGATTGGACTATTATCTATGTAGGCGTTGCTCCAAATGCCCCCACTTCAATGTAGCATCCGTAGCAAGAAACTATGAATTTTTTTCCCATGTCATTTAACAGCTTAAACAGACTAGCCAAAAAGTTTACCAACAAATTGAGTCAAATATATTGCCGAAACTGTACTCTATAGGCCATTCCCCACCTTTCACCTGCAGCGTTCTAGTAACTTTAGTAGCACTCTACATATTTTCTTCCAATACAGTGAGTCAGCCAACTTCTCCTTCCAACCATTGTAGGTCACTCCACCCTTGTAATGTATTTATCCCACACTAAATTAGCCCACAAAAAATATTATTTCCATCACTCCCCAACAGGAAAACCTTGTTAAGACAAACTAATCTTCCCAAGCCCAACCCTTCATTCTCCTTAAAGCCACACGTCCTCTTCAAAGTACTCAATGTAGCATTCCCTTTTTTCATCAACACTTGCACTACTTCATTTGGTAGTGTCATAGATTGCATAATATAACATGGAAAATTCGAAATTAATGATTCAGTTAAGAGGGAATGCTTGATGCCATCTTCGCCTTCAAACACATGAATTTGGCTTTAGCCCTATCAATTGAGAAAGTATATTTGTTCATCATGATTCTCCCATCCCAAGTTGGTATACCAAGGAATTTGCCAAGCTACTTGTTCTCCTAAATACACAATTATTAATGACATCTCAAATTACACAAGCCTTCATGCATTTGGTGTGCATCACTAACATTTTTAGCCCTTTGTCACCCAAAGCTGTGCAAAATCACTCCAGATTGCTTAGAATTCCATCCACTAGGCTAGCTTCTACAAGTAAATCCACAATATCAACAAACATAAAATAAGAAATATGTGGAACACCTTTCTTTAACCTTTAAGGTCTGAAAGTTTCTATCTCCATCTTATCCTAAATGATGCGAGTAACATGTTCCATGCAAAATAAGAAAATACAAGAGAAATGGGATCCCCTAGCTAGTCTCTCTTGTGGAACTAAATGAATATAGTACTTTCCTATTCCACATAATTTCAATAAAAATAATGGTGATATTTGTAACTAGGTCAACAAATCTACTTTGGAAACTAACGGGAGTTATAACTTCCCTTATGAAATCCCAACTCAATAAGCCATAAAACTTCTCAAAATCAATCTTAATAGCCATAAACTTCTTATAACTACTCATGTATAAAAAATTTCCTAAAGCACCGATGCTATCTTCAATGCTTCTTCCAACAATGAAGCTCATCCAATTCAATGCCATCAACTTTGACTTATGTTTATCAATTTGTTTGGGATGACTTCTGTGTTAAATATGGATGCAACATTACACAATGAAATGATGCTGAGATGATTACTAGTCTCCGACAAATTCACCTTTGGTATTAACACCACCACATGTCGTGAAGCCCTTGGACAAATCCCTTGCTCAAAACATTATTCATATCGACAATTGGAATTCCGAATCTCCCCCATGCATGATGAAAGAAGCTAGGCAATAATCATCTAGAGTTTTGAATGCCCTCGTGCATTGAATTGCTTTGAAAACCTCTTCTCTCTCTCTCATGGATTAGAATAGTACGAAAATTATGTGATGAAACAAGAGATTGCCTTTTTTGTTATCCATCATGTTACAAATAAATTTTGATACTTTTACACATGAATAAATAAAAGATAAAACTATTTCATATCTTCTCCTCATCCACTATAAAACGTATTTTATTTTCCATTATAACAAATAAAAAAAAATATAATTTTTTCTTTATCCATAAACAATCCATTTCTTCTTCTAATAAAAGTCACTTTAAAATCTCCTCCAATTCCTCAGTTAATGTTTTTTGTAGTTTCTCGAGAAATGGATTATAAGAATTGTGTGAATAACATTTTTTGAATCTCTATCAACCTTCTTAAAAGCATGTTCCTCATTTTGTGATTCCAAAGTTATCCTTGTTCCATTCAACAAAATTATTTATGAGCTCAATTAATTTTTTTCAAATTTTTTATTATTCTTCAAGTACTCCATGTTGAAAGTTCTTCATGCATATTCCAAGCTAATCTATACTTAAAATGTTTGGCTTTTCTCTTGGAGTAACCACCTTTATCAGCTCTATTTAAGTCCCCTTCATGTAAAACACAAACCCACCAATGCTCACCAAGCCACACTTATTAATATAATTGGCAAAACATAAAATTCTCCAATAATCATACAAAGCTCACATCATATCATTAGTTCAATTACAGCTAACTATTGGATGCAATATGACCGTATGATTAACATATATTCTTTTTTAGACACTTCATTAAGAAACTATTTGTTACCAACAACCCTTGAATGTCTTCCAACAAAATATATTAAGTTCCATAACAAATTAGTATTGGAAACACAAAACTTATAAAACAACAAAATTATATCAAAGGCCTACACTTCAATTGGTGGATCATAAGTATCCAACTTCACATCCTCCACCCCACTATGTTCTCCTAATTGAGTAACAACATATACCAAGAGAACTTCAAAATCATGTTGGCCCCATAATCACAATTTTCATTAACATTTGGTACATTATTTACTTTATCCAATCAATCATTCTTCAATTTTCCTTTCAAAAATTCCTCCATAAGAACCATCCCCGTTTACATTATTTTGAATTAACAACCAAGAATTCCCAATATCCTTCCATGTATAAACTTTTTCTTCCCTTCTACGTTATTTTGTTTTGAAATTAAGTGTTCCCAATACCTTTATATATCCTTCACCCTTCTTGTTTGCTCAAAATGAAACTTATCTTACGAATTTCAAAACCAAAAGGGTTTTTTTGTTTCTCATTATTTGATACTCATACAATCATTTATTGCAATTAAAGCTCTTGCATTCTCCTCTACACTACTTCCATGAATGTTCGGTAAATGTTCTTATTTTTCTCATCTAATCAATCCATCTTAAATTTAGCTCTCAAAAATCCTTAAGCACCTCCCGATTTAGATTATTTTAAATTAAGATGCAAGAATTCCTAATGTCCTTCTTTGTACAAACTTTTCTTCCTCCTTTCAATCAACATACAAGAATTTTCCATTTGAGCCATTTGTTTTACTTATTTCTCGTTAATTTCCACGCTAAGCATTCTCTATTTTAATTTAAAACTTCATGAGTTATTCTCAATACCATTATTGAGCTCCCTTATTTTATAGGAATTTTCATCTATTATTTCCTTGTGTAGACCTTTCCTTCTTCCATTGAATCATCATATAAGAATCTTCCATGAATGGTATTTGCTTTGCATGTTTCTTCTTCATTTCCACATTAACATTTCTCTCCTTTTAAATTAAGAGCACTTTTCAATTCCATCATTGAGCCCCATATTTTCTAAGAATGTTCAGCTATCACTTCCTCAATCAACTCTTACAAAGTATCCAAATTGCATGCCAAAAATCAAAATCTTGCCAACCATCCTTCTTGATCATAAATTCCACTTTTATTTACTCTGTTTCTAATTTCTACAATACAACCTTTTGAAAAACTAATGTTTATTTGTCTGCAATGTCTCTTGCTATCTCATTTTCTAAGAAGACGCATCTATGGTCCATAATTCTCTCCGTGGAGCTGTGATTTGTTTGGGCACATAAACTTTTGGCTGTTTTAATTTTGAATTCATAAGAACATTCTTTTCCCACATTTGCACTCCCCCTTCCTTAAGAGCATGAGCACATGCAAGGAAAATCAAGTGCAAATCTGGGTATTAAATGGTCCTTTGCATGTCATTCTTTCTATGTTTTGTAGGCAGAGGATTGTTCAGCTTAGCTTCAATGCACACCTTCATACTTCCTTTGCATCACTAGTTTCATAAACTATCAATTTTAATTTACCTTTCTAATCCTGTTCAACTTAGCTTCAATCCACACCTCCATACTTCCTTTGCATCACTAGTTTCATAAACTATCAATTTTAATTTACCTTTCTAATCCTGTTTTCAAACATCCAAAGACCTTATCTCAGTATTCAATCAAGAATGCAGGGATTCTAACCCACATTAATAACTTATCTTGAGCTTCTTTTTACTCAAATTCTAAGTTTTCAGCTCCGAATACGAAAGTAATATCAAAGAATAGTCTATGCTTCTCAAATAGCTTAAAGATGATATAATACTTTCAAGGTCTTCTAATATGTAGTTTGCCTACCTTCAAAAGCTTTAATGTTAGGCACACTATCACAATCTTTGGATCTATATCTTAATCTTCATTCACTTATAGTAACACAATCCTCTAGATTTTCCATGATGTCCTCTATATCAAATGCTTTCAATTTATCTGCATAGTATGTCATTGCCTTTGACCACTACCCCAACAAATGTCAACAAAAGGTTTTTTTATGATGACACCATACTTGTTCTTCCTTGATGTCAGACTTCTCTCCATTCTCTTGGATACTCCATTGTTTCAAATATTCTAACTCTTCATGAAACTTCTTTTTGGCACTCTTTATTAATATATTTGTGTGTGTATATATTTATTTGGAACCCAAACAATTTCATGAAAAAGCATCTGAAAAGGTAATATAAAAGTTATTATTCTAAAACAGAAGCTTTGATAAGATGTCCTCTTAGCCAATTCCAACCCCTTCATGATTTGATCCCATAATATTCTATTGCTACAACTATGCATTCAGATTGAAACCCAAACATTTCTCAAGTTTTCGTTAACAAAAAGCCATGAAGTACAAGATATCACTAACGGTATGAGATAAAAAGAAATTGGAGACACGACAAGGCTTGAGAAGTTAGCATCCAGATAAGTCTTACTACAGCAGATTCCTTAATATTAGACATCCTAAAAGTACCTGAAGGCCACTGATGAAATAAATTGGTAGAACACCAATGATTCCTCATTTAGTTAAGTTTAATATCATTCTATCACGTAAGACTGAGATATTAACAGGAAGCATGATGAAAATTCAGGTAGTTCCTTCTAAATATTAATTGTAAATGCTAGTTAACTTCAATATTCTAATGTTTAATACTGCTAAGTCATTGGGAAGGAATCTATTGGCAATTCAAGCATAACTTTTTTGAAAAATACAAAAAGAGGAAAATAACCGACTTAAGGATAGAGAAATAACCAAAATCTACTTCCAACAATAAACCAATTATTCTGCAAGGATATCAGTTTTAACATGAATATAAAAGTTATCTAAAATTGTTGATGAGTTTAGCAAATACCTGCCGTAGAAAGGAATTTTAGCTTTGGTTGCATTTTGTTTTAACTGATCAAAAGCACCTGCTCTAAATGTATCAGCACAAACAAGAGCAGGTTTGAAACCTTTTTTCTGATGATAATATGCATACTTGGTGCAGGTCGTTGTCTTCCCAGAACCTGGACACATCATAGACATAACAAAGCACAACTATGAATGTGCTCAACCAAAATTTTGGGCATTTCATTTGCATGCTAAATAGTTAATCACAAGTGATTTATCTTGTAATTTCATTTAGCTTCCTAAATAAATCATGGAAAAACACCAGATAGAAAGAGCACAACAATAGCAAGCCATTGCATTTACCTTGTAAACCAACAAACATTACCACGCTTGTCTTTCCTTTCTTAGGTGTGAAGGAAGGCTTCCCAGGATCCATAATCTTGCAAAGCTCATTAAATACAGCCTACAAGGTAAAGGAAAAAAGGCAGGTTTATGCATACGAACACTAAATCTTTAAACAGTGCATGGACTTGAAAATGCAGTTAAACTAAGAAAAAAAAGCGCTCCTACAGATTTGACAATAAAGTATAAGATAGAAACTAAAACAAATGAATGCTTCAAATGAGAGGAAATGCAGAAGATTGATAAAGAAGAACAAACAGATTGCCAAGCAAAAATAAGAATAGATTGTTAATATAAGAAAGTTATTTGCACAAAATTGACAAACAAAAACATGGTAAAATGACCCATTTGTCCCTTATCTAGAGAAAGGGGTGCTATAAGTGTTCTTCTATGTGCATGTATGTCTATATGTGTGTATATAGATATTGCAATAGCATTTTTTCTCTCTTCTCTAAAATCTATGACAATAAACATATAGTGGAAAAGTCCCATTTTCTTACCTCACCAACTTCCAAATTTTTTAAATCCATTTTAAAACTTTATTTAAGGAAGGGCAATAAAAGGATGGATGGCAACAAATAATAGTAAACAGTACATAACAAATCCCTCAACAATTGAATCTCAAATTTATCAAGAAGCTTGGTGCAATTCTACCCCCAATGTGAAACAGCCTTACATTGCCTTCTTGATTAATTTCCATTGTTCAAAACCACGATTTCCACCTCACAACAAAGATGAAAATCTTGATTATTACTTTAGTAAGATTAAATTGATCTTATAATAGAACATTCTTATTGAAAGTTCTAATAAAAATGTCAACACTTGATATTACTACAATGCCCTATTTACTTCTTCAAACAAGCTATAATATCCTTTGCAGGCACTAACAGTTATTAAAATAACTAAAATTGACACCACATCAATGGTCTTGCCTAGAAAGTCTTCGAGGTTAAATTTTTGTCCAAGAGATTTACCTAAGTTCTTTATTTAA
The DNA here is from genome assembly GCA_023846275.1 of Vanilla planifolia. Lineage (NCBI taxonomy): Eukaryota > Viridiplantae > Streptophyta > Magnoliopsida > Asparagales > Orchidaceae > Vanilla > Vanilla planifolia. The sequence continues at coordinate 22,819,575 of CM043866.1, read as the reverse complement.
GAGCAACATCCTTAAAGTAAATCACCTATAGGCTATAACCTAACAATTCAATCCCTATCTCTCTAGCAACATCAACCACTGTTGATGAAATTTGGTATCAACATAAGAGATTACTTTCAATAATATTGATTGACAACCACCAAACTTCAAGAATATAGGTCTATGAATACATGAAATCTATCTCCATCAATGAAAAAAATTCCATCTCTTTCAGCAAAGCTTTTCAAAGGTGATATATTCTCCTTCACTCTTTTCCACTTCATATTCTACTAGTTTAGGAACCTCTATGCTAAGGAAAATGCACTTTATTGGGCTAGAAAGAAGTGCATTGTAGTATGATTGTGTTAGGTGATGATGTTATCATTGCTGATCACAAAGTAGCTATAATATTTGCATATATTTTAAGTGATTTTAAAGTGACTACATCAAGTAAGAAGTTGTTGACATCTTTAATTGGATGTTCAAAATTTGCTGAAAGATTTCTAGTCAAAAGGTTAGCAAAGGATCAATCCCCTTTTAGTATTTGTAGACTCTGTATTTCTCATCATTCAATAGGTCTATTTGTTGTTCAAATTACTTACTCTCAACTTAGTCATAAGACTTTGATGAGAATTGATGGTTTTGGGTATAAATCAATTGATTAGTTTTTCTCTAACTTTTCTAAATCTAAAAGAATGAAAAGTGTTATAGCATGTATTAGAAAACCCAATCCCCATTGAATTATGGTAAGACCGAGGTCTTCCGCTTAACCCATATCTCCAAACTCTCTTAATCGAGTTTCAATTTATTCATTTGGAAACTATGGTCGACTTTTTTTATATGTATTTTGAGTTTAACTTCTTTTTATTGTTTTTCGGTAAGGATAATGCTTTCCACTAGCAATCCAAGGTGTCCTTTCAATAGTCTAATTTGCATATGAGCCATCGAATAAGTCAACCCATAGTATCAATCTAATATTCACTCATGTTGCTTAAAATACGTGAGTCATATTTCAATCCTTGATTCTAGGTTTTCTTTGATAGTATTCTGGTCAAATAAGATCCATTGAGTTCCCTTTTGTGCCTTGTTTCATTGTCTCTTTCTCTCGTAGTCCATGGGCTAAGGTGCAATTTCCTTGAATCTTTTTGCTTCCTCAAAAGAAAAGGAAGTCCATAAAAGGAAATCATCATTTTAGTTTGGTGCAAAATTCAAATCAGGACTTTCTTTGTTTAAAGGGGATTAAAAAGGCCAAAGCAAAAGAGGAGAGGGTTGCTTGGATAGGCTAGGACGCATGCTGATTGATTGATTCATTGATATATGGATTGTAAAGCAATTGTTCCTCGGAGCAATAAACGAAACAAGGCCCTAACAACAGTAGTAGAAATGGCGATAAACTTGAAAGACCTCACACACCATAGTTTGAATATCTTTCTGAGATTCCCACATCCCGCCATCCAACTTGAAAACAAAAAAAAAAAATAATTAAAAGTGCTCGGGTTCATTCTGGATCGGAAAGTGAAAGGCCCAGAAAGAAGTTCCACAACTGGCTTCCCTCTTCTAAGCATGTTTTTGGGGAACTTTTGAAACCTCAATATCTTCTTCATATATCAGATCATAAGTACTCATACACGATTCCACATCAAAAGGAAATCCTTTGGAACAATAGTACCATAAACTTCACGTAGCAAGAGTTCGTTACAGAAATATGCACTTCCTGAGCGTGCTCTAAAGCCGTCCATGATAGATCTGCCCCCATTTTCGTACGTAGCAGGCTGCATCCATAGAGACACACCAGCGGCCATTCTTTTTGTCGACACAACATATCAGAAAGGCAATTGGACAGGATCTCGAGAGAAATAAGTTACCTGCTGTATTATGCGGCGCTTGTTGTGACCGGCGGCGAGATCTTCCAGGTTGACGATGCGCTTGATGTTGGCCATCATGTCACGGATCATCTCAAATTTGACATCGGCCTGCATCAACGCGCGCGTGATCTCGTTCAGGCATTCACCCAGCACCTTTTCGTCGATGATAGTCGCGTTGCTCATCTTCTGCAACGCGCGGGATATGCTCCCGCCCAACTCCGCGAGCACCATCTTCCTCTAAAGATTGGATGATTCCTGATTCGTTGTTGGGTTTAGGGTTTCAAACACAAACCTTAACTGGAGCAACTCTGAGATGGCAATGCCTTCTGAGGAGCTAAGAACGATCACAGTTAAAACGAAACGTTCGCATTAGGTTGGACTTCGAGGAAAAGATTGAACATGGCAAATTTGGAATAAGGTTTGATTTGTTTGGAGGTACCGCCGACTGCGTTTTGTTCTTAACGAAGATATCGGCGGCTGTTTTTTCTTTTCAGGCAAGGGGCCTCGGGTGAGAATATAAGAAACTAACGAGTTTCAATTTGATATAATACTTATTGGTAGTTCATTATTAGTTCATCATGTGAACATATTTTTCAAAATAATAGTTGAATAAACTCCTTGATATAAGTACTACCATTTAAAAGAATTTGTTAACAAAAACAAATGGATATTCCATGGTGGGTACTAATAACTTTTTCTTTCTATTGATTAATTTTTTTATATGATATAGTATTATATCAATTTAGGATAAACTTTGGATATTTTCTTCATTCTAGGTTAATAAACATATATTTTTTAGATTTATTATAATTTTGTCTTATCAAAATTTTCTACCACTTTTAATATGTGAACTAGTAAAATCTACTTATGTCAGTTTTCATCTATAAGTGTACACAATTGTTGTTGTTATTAAAGTGATCCATCTTAGAGTTTGAATTTTGATAATTTTGTAATCAACTCCTCTAAGATACATTGGTACTTGTTTTAGGTGTATCTTATGGCATATCCCTTTGATGGAGTTACATGATTGTGGTTGGGATTAGATGATTTGTTGTGGGTCTAGAGAACATGCCAACCATTATGTTTTGTATCTTATATTTTATTATCAGATTGTGTGAATGCAATCATGTTATCTTCTTCAAGTGTAACACTTTCTTTACATTTAAAGGAATTGGAGAAGGTGATCAAAATGAAGAATGGTTTATTTTTTGAGCAAAAATGGTTGACAATGCTTCACTACGTAGTGTATTTCTAGTTTCACTTTGTTGTAGGTAAGGTATGTTTATTATGTTCCTCATTTCAACTTAGAATAATATGTTGCATGTTTTTTATGTTTTAAAAATAAAGCCCAAAGTGCATAATTTGAGACATTTGTTTCAACTTCAAATGGTTTGGGAGTAATCCCTAGGTCATATCCTGATTGAGAAATCATTAAATAATGAATAGCTCCTAGCAAGCTTCTATGTGGAGCGGTATAAGAATGAATTATTTTACATTATCTACTCAGAGGTTGACTTTTATATTTATATGATATTATTGTCTTAAAATGTTGAGATGTCATTTGAGGATAAAATCTACTTGACTTGATAAAGGATGATCTAATAAGATAATATCTTAATATAAAAAATCAAGATATCATAGTTGGTATTAAAACAATATCCTCCACTAATCCAATATAATTAGATGATAAATCAAGTAAAAGCTGTTGGGTTTGTAACACCCAGAAATCGAGAGAGAAATTATTAGATAAAAAACCTCATAACAGACTTCTAGATGAAAAGGTAAATGGATGAATTGTCCAATATTCATGCTTAGAGATTTATCATCGTGTTTATATGAGATGTCATAGTCTTAAAATATAGAGGTATCTCTTAAGTATAAAACTCACTTAGGTCAATATGGGATAACTCATGCTCAATCTTACTTGCTTTTATACTCAACAAATATTTCTTTGCATTCCCATCTATTCATTTTCTTCCAATGATTGTATTCTTTCAATTTTACATCTTTTTTATTTTATTTCCACTTAACTCAAACGATGTCCTTCAATTAAACTCTCACTATGATGATTCATGCTATTCATTGTTTAAAATTTAAATTATTTGAGTTTCTTGATGTCATACTAATACTTTACTTATCATTATATTATACAATTAGTTAAATATCTCATTTCTATGTTTATTCACAACAATTGCATTTATAGGATCCACTAATCATATATGTACGATATATTTTTGCTTACATATCTCAAGCATTCTTTCTATCTCATACCTTTGTAGTTCCTTAATCATATTTATACAACACATATTTCTTCTTATGTTATAACCCAATGATTTCTGTATATTATGCCTATCATAAAATAATAATACTTATATGTTAAAGCTCATCGTATTATATGATTTGATCATTTGTTATTCAACCCATAAGATAGATAATTTTTTCTTCTCAATTAATTATATGTGTATGATATTTGCTTTCCTACCTATACAACATTGTATTGCATACAATGACCCTCTACTTTATATAATAACATTATTGTTCAATTTCTTTGTTGTCCTTATACGATCATCAATCGAATTCGACATTTATTTACATTGATACAACTCCATTTCTGACTTGATTATACTTTGTGATATATGTTATATTGTACAATCAAATTTTTCTTAGTTTAATAGACTCATCTGATCCATTGTGGCAAATCATATAGGTACAATTTCTTAGTCATATGTGTACAAATTTGTTCACATTACATTCAATTCCATTTTTTATTTCTATATCATATTATACAAGATACCTCTATCATACTATACAATACAATTTATTCTTCCTTAACCTACCGAACTAATATGAATATTTTAAGCAATGCAATAATTTACCATAATATTATATTGATATGATGGTCCTTATCGTAATATACAATCTCATTTAGTTTAGTTTACTTACTAATTATATTATTGTATAAAATGATTTCTTTTATTGTATTGGATGATGAACTTAATTAAACTATCTTTCTTACTATTTTTGGTATCAAATTCAAGTAATCACTTTGTCATGAATTGGAGTACAACTTTGTGGGATAAAATTCATCTTGGTGGAGTGGATTGATATAAGAGAGACTATATTATGATGATAATTGATCAGATCCAATATATATTATTTATTTTTTTATTTATTTTATTATAGGTTATAATGTGTCACATAAATAAGATCATCAATGTTTTCAACATTATATATATCTTTTATTATTTTTACATATTTTTAAGAAAAGATATTCTTATCATTTTGTTTTTGAATCTAAATTTAGTATTATAATTTATTTAAAGCCTTAGTATATAATGAAAAAGGAAATCTTTTGGCTTGGCATATTACTTTTAAATACTACGTTTTATTTTATCGTGCATACATGCACAACCCTATGTTATGATTTAGTTCATTTGGGTTGTAATATAAAGATATTCGAGTTTTGATTCAAATTTATTTTCATTGTTGCTATCATTTTCATCATCTTGTATGCATGCACACCCTTAAGTTACAATCTAGATTCTTTTGGGTTACAATCCAAATATCTTCAAGTTACGGTTTTAATTTATCTCCATTGTTGACATTCTCCTCGTTGTTATCATCTTCCACTTTAAATTCCATTATAGGAGTTTCTCTTACCCTATCTTTCATCATTTTTAGTATTAAAGTTAAGTTATCCATTTACCATCAATTGGTATCAGAGTATAGTTCGTTTCTCATAAAATTTTGGTATCAAAAACTTGGTGATCCATCCTCCATCAACATGAAATGAGACAAGGGATTTTTAAGCAATTCAGCTTAACCTCAAGTCTAGATCTACCCCTAAGCAACACGTTGAAGCACCAATAAAGTAAATCACTCTGATGCAGAAAAATGTTACATCGATATGATGATCGAATTGATCAAATAAATCATACTTATCTTTTATTTAGTTCATTACATTTTAATTTTATTATGAATTATATTAGATCACATATAAAAATCCCTCGTGATTTCATCTCTTTCTATAATTTTTGTTATTTTTTTATTTGGAAAGATGGTCTTTTTATCATTTTGAGACATAAGATTTTTCAAGTTGTGATATGATATTCAAATTATGATTCAATTTTATCTGCTATTGCTATTATTTTTATTATTATTGTTTTCTATTTCAAATCTCACTACGAGAATACTTCCTACCCCTTAATCTCTTGTCACACTTCTTTAATACTACAAAATAATTATAATGATCTTTAACCTTTTAACAATAGAATAAAATATTTTTTAAAATAATTTTAAAATATATATATCAAAATTTTAATATATTTTTTAACATTTTAAATTAAAACAAATATATTTTATCATTTAAATATTACATTACGTTTTTAAATTTTTTAGAAAAAAATAATGTTGATATCAAGCGAAACCTATTATCTATTTCTTCTAACTTCTTGGCTGTCGACAAATAAGTTGATAAATACAGCTTTTATTCTTCCATTCTTTGTTAGAAAACTCAAGTTGTTTTGTTCATATTTTAGACCTTGTTTAAGTTTCTGTAATGAAGGAAACAATACTAAATGTTAGTCGCTCGAGCCATGCATTGAAACTTCGCATAGGTTTCTTAAACTGCAGCTAAAATTAACTATCATTAAGAAGTAATCACCCTTTTGTTACTCGTTTCACTTCAGTAAAAATATATACAGCAAACACAACGAGGTGTTGAATCTATTGCTTATCATTTTAATAAATGAAGGATGACAATTCTTAAAATGCTGTACAAAGTTTAAGCAATATGATTTGCCTGCTATGTTATCACATCTTAGTAGCATTTTTCTTTACAAACGTTGTTAAAAACAGGAACTTAGTAGTTTATTCTTCATTAACTTCTCGCAAAATGAAGTACAAAAGGGATTATTTGTGCATAGAATTGCACTTGAACAGTAACATCTCCAGAATAATTGATCAACAAGATATAATTTCTATAACCAAATTATAGAAGACAACTTCAAATTCATTCACTACAGAGGCTAAAGTGGGAAGAATAACTTCAGCTTTTTGAATAAAGTCACAGGCGCCTGGCCTTCATGTGTACAAATAACTGCCTTTATATGAAAGAACAATGGTTGAGGTTAACTTACAGAAATGACAATGCTGTTTAATTTAAGTATATAAATTGAAAATTATTTATGGGAAAGATTTTATTTCGGCTTTGTTAGCAATTAGATGGATAAAGTTAAATACAATGATGATTATAGATGACTGTCATCAGTATGATCACTCGTCTAATGAATGCAATTCTTCGAGCACTCTTTGAAGCAGTCCTCTCCTTCCAATGTACTTACAAATGACTTTTCATACTTCCAAAGATTTGTTTTAGGCAAACATTATGCATTTTTTCGTAAGCATGCATACAACATAACACCTTGACACCAAATTGTTTGGGACAATTACAACCACCCGTAGCGATGTATAAACCACATGGGGCCACTCGAGGTAGTTCATGCGAACCACCCTGGGTAGTCCTGGTAGCATACAAGGTCGTTAAAACTCTTGTGTATAACATCCACTGAACTTAGAACAACGAGCACACAATGCCAACATGCAAGTTATGTGCATAAACATAAAACAAACTTGAACACATCTAATCTTGCACACCTACATGCATAAGTATCAAACTAAAAACAAAATACAACTTAGTAGCAAAACAGAGCATCAGTTGAAATGTGTAAATGTCTTATAATGACTAGAAACATGCCCAGAATGATGTGAAAACCTCAAGACAATCTTGATCTATTGTTGGATGTTAACTTTGATCTAACTATTATTATAATTTGTCTGTGAGAAATATCATAAGAAAACTTAGATACTCTAAATACGTAAATATAATATAAAAAACTATAAAAAATTTTCATAGGAAGTAATCTCGCTTCTAAAATTTCACAAATGACTATCAAGTTTGCAATGCTACCAATAAAAGAGCTATGCTGATCATTGAGAGAAAATCAATCAATATTCTCGTTACAAAACTACATTGTCCTAGACAATAGATGAGACATTTCATAATATATAAATAAAAAAATGCATCACAATCAAAGACTTTATTACTCATATGAACCTAATTCATGAATCTCCATTCACATAGGTTGAGGTTCCATCGCTGTTAACTCTTACATAAGACATTAAGTATCATTCTCTTTTGACAAACCGTCTATTTGTTTCTTATCAAGCGATTTTGTGAGAGCACCTACAAGGTTTATCGCTAACCTTACAAATTAAGATAATCATCCTATCATTGCAGCTTCATAATATAATATCTTTATGCTTACTCTTCTCATTATATGATTTATTATTTGTCTTAACTATAGAAGTTTAGTAATGACAATGAATATATATTTGTAGCATTTATTTCTTTCACAAGAAAATATTTGCCAAAAAGTTTTCAAGCCATTCAACCTTAGATAATACCATTTCCAAAACAATAAACTTAGACATCATGGTTGATCTCATTGTGCAAGCGTTCTTAAAAGATTTCCAAAAGGTTGCATCACTATCAAGAGTAAACATATAGCCATTATTGTTAGCAGGCTGAAAACTAAAAAATTCATAGTTTTACAAATTTTTTTTTTACAAAACAGTTTTCTGATATTACCAAAATTAAATTTTGATATTTTGACTTGTAGAATGATTTCATCTCATAATAAATAAAATTAAATAATAAAAATCAAATTTTGAATAAATACATCTATAAACATCATTTACAAAAAATCGATCATGTTGAACCCTATGAGCCCCAAAAACAATATATTATTTTCCATATAACAAACCTTTTAAATACTTATTTTGTGGTCTATCTATTTAATGTGCTATAGGTTATCTTAAAGTTGAGTAAGCAAAGAAGATTACATACAATGATATGAAACGAAGAAACTCCAAAAATAACAAGCCTAATCAGACATGGAATCGAGAAGAAAGAAGACCTTCACGATGGGTACCACATGTTTAAGATGCTTCAAGAGAGTCAAAATACTTAGGACATGTGTAAGGGATAAAAATTTATAAGCACTAACTAGTTCAAGAGCTGATATGGCACTTCATATAAGCAATTCATTTAGAAATACAAGGTTTTAATGGTTCACAACAAATAGATTATACAAATAATTTTCTAATGAATTAATATTGATTTTGTGCATTCAGATAAGTTTACAAAGAAGAATCATTTAATAATGATGAAAATTGAATCGTAAAAGAAAGTGAAGTTGATTTGATTTTCTATAACATTAAGTACATTGCACAATATGATTAGCATGCATTGAGTGGACAAAGGAGAGAAAGGATTGTTCGACCTAATATTCTAACTAGCGCATTGTGTTATTGTACAATACGATTGTATTATTATATGATGTGATCATTTCAAATGAATTAAGTACTCAGGTTTGAATATTGTGGTAAAATGAGAGGACTATAAAGTAAGCAAATATCAAAAACCACGAGAATATCATACGACGCGTTATTTGTTATCATTTTATACAAACAATCAAAGAAAATCTACACGACGTTCAGAATTTGTCAATATCTATATATATATATATATATGTACTATATGAATAGTGCATTGGATAACAAAATGAATAAAAAGAGAACAAAACTAATAAAGTGCTTAAAATAAGAATAATATCTATATAATCCCAAGACCTTAGTATAGTATGATAATTTCTATCATACAATACGTTTGGTTTAGGATGATTTCACAACATCGTTTCAAAAAATCAAAAAATTCGATATAGGAAGTTAATATTCTAACAAATTGATCGGTTAATATGATATAAGAGCTTTGTCCAATACAATCTACCTATCATAATGCATCCAAGAGTGGAAAAGTGTAATAGTTAGTTCAATAATGGGTTAAAAGTTAAAGTTAACCTTTAGAGAGCCTTTTGTAGATGTGTGAAGGGTTCCTTGCGTGACAAAACACTATGACAACCCATTGTAACTACAAGAAATGATTGGTGAACCAATTGGAAAATATTGGAAAGAAAATCTAAAAGCTTGCTATAGTAATTCATCATGATATCCATTTTGAGCTGTTTGTACAAGCTGAGATCTCCTTGCAAAACTCTTTTAAGCAAGCATTTGAGAAGATGGTTTCACAACAACATCAACAAGATTTGATCAAGTAATGGAGGAATATAAAGACTGCATCATCTCTACACATTGCATCACAAAGATTCAAGTGGTATTTTTAACTTTCAATGTATTAGTTGTGTGTTTGTATTTGCAAATTTAGTTCACTATGTAGTATGCTTAGGAGTTGTATTTGCTTCCTTGCACTTTTTCTTTTCTTCATCATGCTCATAGTCGTATAGTGGTCAAAGGTTTGGTTGATCTCTAGGTAGTCGGATGTGGAGTGATTTTGGCTTGTGATTGATTAATGGAAAGCCTTGGTTTGTATTGGGTTTCTTTACCTGATAATAGAAAACGAGTGATTTGGATAGCGGTGCTCAAACAAATTATTTGGGAGTAGATGTAGGCTTGAGTTAAGTCAAACTACTTAAAAATTTTGTATCTCATTTGCTTACTTGTGTTGTTATACTTAAATATTTCTTAATACTATAATCTTGGAGACGCAAATAAACATCAAGATAATTATTAATGGTTTCACTTGAGATTTGTATTTGACAAAGATTTTGCAAAAATTTTATACCACTATATCACCTCCTTTTTTATGCCTTGCATTCCCAACCCACCAGAAAAAGTAAAAAGATCAAAGTTAAAAGTATTATTGTTTTGGTATTTGTTTAATAACGTAAAAATATTTAACTAATTTACATGCTTTATTCTCACAACCAATCATTACAAAGCCTTTTTATCAATATATCTACATCTCTTCTTCTTCACAACCACATCAAGAAAAAATAAACCACATGCAAGAAACAAAGAAAACAAAACTTACAGAAGAAATATGAGCTACACATAAATATCAAATTAATATAAATATTTTGTGTAAAACCTCTTGCAATTAATCTAACCTTAAATTTTTTTGAAAGATCAATTAGATTTCAATTTCTTTCTAAATACCTACTTACAACTAATTGGCTTTACCTTATGTAGCAAATTAGCTAGTTCCAAGTGTTAGCCATCATGGATTCCATATCATTATTGATAATTTCTCTTAAAAAATATGAATCAATTGAACTAATGATCTCCTCATATCAAAGTGGTTCATTATCCAAAAAATATATAAAAATCATCAACTAAACTAATATCAATTCTAACACTTCTACTTAAGAATCATTTTTTAAAAAAAAATTAGAAACATGTAGAAAAATTTAATTTTTCTTTAAAATTGGTTTTAAAAACATTTTGTATTTTCAAATTCAGTAATTATATTGGAATCTTAAAATTCATTTTTTTATAACAAGAACCTTACAACGTAATGTTCAACATAATCAATAAATGGAAAGTTCATAGTATTAAAACTAATTTTGAGGTAAAACTAACTTAACAAGATATCCATATATTTTTAGGTAGTCTACATTTGATAAGCCATCTCAAATCTTAAAGAAAGCCGTTCATGTTTTTCAACAAAATTATTCTAGTTTGTGCATAACAAACAAAAAAAATGACTTTTAACCAAAGATTATCAAGAGCTCCTAAACTAAATAGCATGAGATTTTTTAATTTCTTTTTGTCACAACATTAGATTCAAGTTAAGGGAGTCACCTCATGCATTATGCCATGATCTCCACAAAAAATGTTTTGAGAACTAGTTTCATAACTTTCATCTATATTAAATCCAAGCCATTTAATTCACTTATCATACTTATTTCCAACTTCTAATTTAAAAATTCTATTTTATTTAGTTCTTCAAATTGTTGAAAATTTTGATACAACACTATAGAAAAGCACTACAAAAATAATAACAAGGAGAATCTTATCATCAAGACAAACAAAAACACTGCTTTTTTGCACTGTTTTCACTCATATTCAGTATTATACTAAAAAGGTCACTGGTGACGCTCCTCGTCTCACACAATGTGCACTCTTAATGAGACTCTCAAGTATCAGTTTGTAAGGGTGTATAACACAAAGTAAAAAAAAAATACAGAGAAATAGAAGAGACATAGAATCAGAGAAATGATCTAATCAGGAGAAGATTGTATGCCAATATCATGTTATCGAATAAATGTAATGCTGTGTGATACAACACTTATCAAAGGTATTGATAAAAAATTGTTAAATTAACAAATAAGATAGATATTAACTTCTATTTTCAAATAATAAACTATAAACTAGTCACATTCATGGGCTGCAAATCCTGCATTTCGAGCTTTGCTCGGTTTGTGCATCGAAACACAATTTCCATTTTAAGCTCAACAATATGACTTAAAAGAGAAAACTCATGTAAACACCTCAAAAACTATTCCCATATAAATGAAGGACTAAAGCTATAGAGTAAAATATGACAAATCATGATTTCTTTTATCATTCAAATACCCTCTAATTGTTATAAATTTACAACAATCTCATGCATTCAAAAATAAAATAACTGAAAAAAATTAATTTAAGATGTATACAAATACTGATATATAAACACTAGTGTATTTTGGATTATGGACTAATATACAAAGTAAATAAAAACTACAAAACAAGAACTTTGTGAAACTAAGCTTTTATAATGTTCATCCCTTAAATATGAAACCAACGTTCTCATCTATACCACAATATTCTTGTAAGGCTTGAATACCCAAATGTCAAATTTGTAAAATTAAATTAAAAAAAATTTGCCTTTGCTTATTATATGAACATCATTTTATTAGGAATACCATATGTGGTCGTTTTAAATAAAACTTGTATTATTTACGGAGACACATTAGAAGACAATTCATGTTAACAAATGTTTCGAAGTTAAAAAATAGTATAGATTTGAAAATTACTTGTTAAAATAAACCTAATGACTTCATCAAAATTGGAGATCGTTTCTGCGGCGACCTTATTTGCCTTTTGGGTGGAGTCAAGTCTTCTCTTTTTATTTCTTTCTTATTTGGTTTCACTTCAACTTTTTTTTTAAACAAAATAAAAATCATGAAATAGAATTATATTTCAAAAATCACAATGAAAACAACATAAAAGTTTCACATTTCTTTTAAAACATAAAATGCATACATCACAATAGAATATTAAATCATGTCCATACTAAACCTTATCCATACTATTGAAATATAAAAGAGGTATCGTAACAGCTTATACAATATGATGATAAAAATAAACAACTATTAAGTTAATAACCATGAACTACCACTCTCATTATTCCCCTAAAATATCGTACAATCACATCCTAATCTAAAATGTTAGGTCATAAAAATAAGTTAAGCCAATTGCCATTAACTTAGTAACAAAAATAGTAAAACATAAATATAAGCAAATATCTTTGAATCATACCACATGTTGGGTCAATATCATATAATAAATATATGAACATGCGATAAACAATAAGATAACATATCAATTTATCTTTAAATTTCTTTAAGAGGCTAATTTGTCATTTTAAAAAAATAATATTCAATTATGCATCCCAAAATATGTCATTCTGAATAAGAAATATATTTAAAACATATTATTCTAAATTACAACCCCACTTTCGAAACATGTTATTTGAGATAACAGATTAAATTATTTTGAACAATCATCTGTTCACTTTTTTTTAAATTGTGTTTAACCGTTTTCAACCAACCCTTATTCTTATATTATTCTTTTTTCATTTTTTTTGATTTGCATCATATATTAATTTTTTAATCCCTTACATTTTTCCTTTTTTATTTAATAGTCATAAACATTCGTTTACACAAATAACTTTCATGAAAATAAATGGTAACAAATCATGTTGATTTAGTCAACAACAATTGATAACTCAAGCAAGGATCACAAGCATCTTAAATTTTTTTTCCAATTTCAATTTATTCCAACAAAAAAAATATCCTGCATATAAACCCATGATATAAAGCCTCTTTGCCTCAATTTTGTTTCGTAATAGTCTTTCAAAATGGATCTTGAATTGCTGTCTCTTTATGAACATGAGCCTTCTCTGTTGAAGTATTTCACAAATGAAGTAGTGAAATTTCCAATTTCTCTCATTTGGTTCTCTTGCACTTCTCTTTTATCTTATTTTCTCACTTATGCTCTTAGCTTGATTGATTTCCCTAATTTTCAAAAAAATTCCACACATCCTAAGCCCCCTTCCATCACAGTAAATGCCTCTTTGCATACTCGATGACCAAATCCCTCCAAATCCCTTCAATCAACATCACCACCTTGATTGGATGCCTCATCATTGTCCTTCCACTAGAGAATTTGAGGATTCCCCTTTGATTCAGGTCGTCATCAGGTGGGATGACTACTATTGTGTACTTCGGACTTGAATTTAAGAAATTAATAAATTAAATTAAAATTAAACTCAAACTTTAGAAAATCAAATATTTATTATATTTTTCTATCAATTTGACCTCAAAAAATTTGTCAACTAATTTTGTATGAATTCATATAATAGTTCTATTATTCGACCAAATTTCACATTTTTTCAACATTAAGAATATTTAATAATTTCCCAAACTTCAAAACTTTATTATTTTTCCTTAAAATCACTTTAGCTTTTAATTCTGTTATCATTCCACATCTTTTTTGTGTCAAAAAAGTCTTATTAAACTTGTACTTACAAATTCAACGTTTCAATAAAATCTCATAATTTTTCAAGTCTATTTACTATTTTATCAATTTTCAGGACTTTTCAAAGCTTGGAATTAAATCCTTATTAATCTTCGATCTTCCGTTTTAATATTCAAAAAATTTTGATTTCCATAAATTTGGTATAATTGGTACAATTTATTTCTTATTTCTTCTCTCTCCTTTTAACAATGCACAATTTTTCAAAGAAAATAAAATAAATTCTAAAAATTTTCAAAAACTAAAAAAATTTAGATAATTCCAAATAATAATAAAAACACATGTTATACAAATTTACAATGCTATAGTTTGGAACTCTTATCAATTTTTGACAAAAAGATACTTGTTTTTCAATCTCATGATATTATGGTTGATGGCCACTAATGCGCTGTCTCATCCTCCTCATCACCTTACTTATAAAAACCATCTTCACCTTGTGATGTTGCCATGTTGACTAAACCCAAGACTGCCACATTGCCGATGATGACGAGGGAAACCTCCCCCTAGTCTGTAGACAATTTTGGTCGTGACACTCTTGGGACTCCTCACCACCTATAAAAGGACTAAACCAAGTACTCTAAGGAAACCAACTAGATCCCGATCTCAACTTATATCCCTTTTTTGGATTTCTTGTAGATGTTGCGACCCTATCTTCCTCTTTCTCCTCTGCGATTTCAATCACCAAAGGTGTAACCCCCATTCTTCTTTTCTTACATTTATGTTTTGAAGACTGTAAACATGACACTCAAAAATTTGACTTTGAACAAAATAAAATAATATTATTCTGATGTATCTTGACAAATATGCTCAACAAAGTAATTTGGTATGCATCGATAAACATAGTTTGGATGGAACTTGTCATGAGGAATCCATTAGTATATATATTATAATTTTTAAATACCAATTGAATTTATTGTGAATTGTTGAAACTAAAGAGATTAAAGAATGTAACCTAATTTTTTTCATTTCTCCCAACCTAACACCTATGAAAGAAATTATGGATTTTCCTTTTTTCTGGAAGAAGCTTCTTGAGTTGAACTTTTCGAGAAAGCTCTTTGGTACTAGCTTGTCATGAAGATTCGAGTGTTCTTGCCTTTTTCACACGTTCGGCCAAGGAATGGTGAGAAGTGCTAAAGCCACAAGAGAAAGGGCCAAAGTTATCATTGGCTTTGAGGGAAATTTGAGAAATTGAAAAGGAGCATTTGTGAATTGAGTTTGAAGGAGGCAACAACAGCCAGAAGTGGTTGTGGGAGCTAGCTATGGAAAGGACAAAGATATAGTTGCTTGATTTCCCCTTTTGACCATAAGCTTTCCCTATATTAATTGATATTAATGCTGCAGTTGAGAGTAGAAAATTAGGAAAGTGTTTGTTAGAGTGATTTGAAAACTCCTATGACCAAAAAGGAAGACAATGAGGGCCAAAGTTTGGAAGACATGAAGGAATATTGCTACCATTAGATAAGAATAAAAGATAAGGAATTGTTTTCCAAACACTTCACATGGATGGAGCTATTTTCTAATAATGCTATTTCTATTTGCTTACTTAGGGTCTAAGAGATTTGGAGTTGTGCAGAAAAGAAGCTGCTATAGTTCTGATAAAAAAAATTGGAATATCCAAGAGAAAGGAATGGTGTGTATTTCGTGGGTTGTGTATTTAACTTTTTGTGTATAAATGTTGTATGATGTTCTATTTGAAAGAATTCAAAGATTGTTGGGACTGCTATAAGGAAGCATAAGGAAGAATCTTTGAAAATCAAATTAAGGATAAGATCAGGTTGTAGAGCCTTGCTTCTAAATCCGTTTTTCTGTTATCTCATTGAATTATTTGCTTGTAGGCTTTAAATTGCTATTTGAGAGGTTTTAGAATGATAGTACGGTGTGTAATCCTGAAAGCTTTATCAATTGAATGCACTTTAATCGGTGTATGACACAAAAGACAAAAGAAAGTTAGGAAAAATTCATCCCCAAAGATTTAGATAAACTAAAATAATTATGATACAAATAACTATTGTCATATACTTTTGAATTGCATAAATTAGAGCATAATAACATGTAACTTAATATCGTGTGTTGCATGTTATAAGATTTGATGGAAAAGTATGAATATAAACATATGTATATATATCTATATGAACATGATGTAAAAACAATGCAAAATAATACAAAAAAAGTTAGAAAAAAAAGAAAAAAGGTTTGTTAAACCTTGAAAAATGTAGGTGATATGATGAAATAATATAAAAAAATGCAAAAGAATATAAACATATTGAGCTCATTATAACATAATTGATAAAAAAAATGTAGTTTTCTATGACTTTATTTCACAACTATTATTTGTTAGAATTGAGACAAGTACTGCTTGTTAAATGTTTAAACAGATGAGATGAGATGATATGATACAACTAAAATCAGATCTCATTTTTAACTGCTGCTTATTAGGTGCTAATTGTTAGGTGTTAGTTGACTATAAGCTCTAAAGATATGATATGATGAAATGTTATATGAGATGAGATGAGAATCCTAAAAATAATAATCATGTGAAAAAAATATAGTCCAATATTTTTAGAATAATGATAATATTATAAATATTATTTAAAATGATATAATAAAGAAAATATATGAAAGCAATGAGAAAAAGAAATGTTATATCATATTTGTATGAGTGATGATTGTGTACACGTATAAATAAGATCTCGTGTTATCCATAGTGCTAATTGTTAGGTGTTAGTTGACCATAAGCTCTAAAGATATGATATGATGAAATGTTATATGAGATGAGATGAGAATCCTAAAAATAATAATCATGTGAAAAAAATATAGTCCAATATTTTTAGAATAATGATAATATTATAAATATTATTTAAAATGATATAATAAAGAAAATATATGAAAGCAATGAGAAAAAGAAATGTTATATCATATTTGTATGAGTGATGATTGTGTACACGTATAAATAAGATCTCGTGTTATCCATATAATGCTTTTGACATATGATTATTTCATAGATGCCACGAACTAATTACTTTTTTTCTTGCTATCATATTTTATCTTCTTATTTGCAATTACAATGTTTTACTTACCTGTAACTATCAATTTATTTGTTAAATTTATTATACTTATTTACCTAATTGCATTATAAGTCATGATACCAATACTCACCTAATAAAGGAACTTAGTAATGCATAAGATAGTTTCTTAAGGTAAGAAGATATTTTTGGATTTATATGTGATGTTATATAAGATGAACTTTACATGATATTTTAAAGTACTTGGAGATTTATGTAGTTGTATATTGTGATGCCTTTTGCACCTAATTTGAAATATCTTTGGAGTTGATTTATGATGTTGATATTTCATATTGTGAATTATATAATGTTATGGTGTGATATAACAATATTTGTGCAAGGAAAAATAGACATTTTCATAAAAGCTTATATTTGCTTAGTTTCTAAACTTTTGGAATTCTTTTAATTCAATTATAAAAATAGTTTGAAAATGATGAGGACTTGAATCTTTTTGTTACAGCTCGCCTAAGTGTGATAGTGTCTTTGACATATTTTTTTTCACTTTGATGTTTCACCTGATTATTCGATATTTATAAAGCATTGGGTGCCAAAGGTTAGATTGTGTGTGATGCTAAGCCATCATTGTTAGCCACTGACCATTCGCTAATCATCGTGCAAGCAACAACAATTTCAACCTGTCATATACCACCTTATCTTCTTCCTCCAACTACACCTCCAAAATCATAGCTTTATTTGAACAAATTGACTCAACTTGACTTACAGTTGACTAATTTGACCAAATTACCCATAATAATAAGAAAAGTTTAATTTACTAGATCCAACCCATGTTGACCCAAATTCGACCTAGGTTAAGCACTGATCAATGAAAAAAACTAGATTGTGAAAGAACATAATCAAAGAACCACCAAAACTGCTTGAACATTGAAAATGTTCGACAAAAGAGGAAATTTTTAATTGCATAAATTGAGTTAAGTGGATTTAAATTCAATATGGTACTGTATGATTTTATGGCGTCATGTTTAAATTTTGTTATGAATGGCTTTATATGGTACTATGATTAATAACATTATGCTTATATATTTACTTAAGACATCGAGTTTATCAGAATATATTGCTATTATTGAACATAACAATTTGATATTTATATTTAATTATTATATGAATGATATAACCTTATATAGATAATGATGAGATATGTTTATGTAGATAAGAAACAATTATATGTAATAACTATGAAAGAGATTAGAATCTCCTTGATCAACTCAAGCCTATCAAGTTGAGTTATGAAATATGATATAAGATATTGTATGATTGAGCCATTTGAAATAAATTTGCTCTACCATTGGACCCACTAAAATGAATACATTCCCTGTTTGGCATATATGATGTAATTGAGCCATTTTGATGAGTTGATTCTCCTTTTGAATACATTATATGAGCTATTTCTCTTTTTAGTGTCTATGATGTGGTTAAGCCACTTGGATGAGTTAGTTCTTTATTTGGACTTTTGGAAAGGCTAATGGTTAAGGAAATTAATTCTATTATGATGAGTAATTATATATGAAAAAAATAAAAATAAATAAAAGCAATATTCACAAGATGTTCTTAACATGACTCATATTATCAATGTTACTACCTATTATACACATTTTATATTTCTATTGCATATAGAATATATTTACTATAGTGTTATATTAATTTTTATTTGCTTATTGAGTCAATTTCAACTCATGCCAATTTATTTAGCATTTTTTAGGTTTCTTTGCACAAAAATGGGGGAAATGAATATGTTGAGTGAGTTGAACAAGTTAATTATACTTTTATACTTTTACATTTTATCTATGTTTCATAGACATCATTTGTAAAATCTCTACTTTGAAATTATATATATACATATACATACATATATATATATATACATACATACATATATATATATATACATTTATATATATGTATATATATATATGTATGTATATATATATATATATTAAAATTTTAATAATTGTTTTACATTAACAACAAAATATCATTTAGTCAACCTTTGTCCAATGCAACTTCTAATCTCATTGTTATTAAGCTAGAGTAAAAATCCAATGGGCTAAAAATGTATTTTAAAATAGTTTGATTGCATGCCACTTCTACAAGTGCCCTAAAGAATCATATCTTAATTCTCCTAAGAAGTGGCCCCACTTTGACACTCAGATAGGTGACCCTACCAAATGAACACTACAACAAACACACCATCTTATCAAATGTTTATGGAGATCATTAACAGTACATATTACTTAACCTTTTGATTGTAGTTCTATGTTATCCAATACTTGGGAATAAAAATTTGGCAAAGTTCTTGCGATCTTTATTAGCATAATTTAGCTTATCATTTTTATTAACTTTCATAACAAGCATAGGTCTCATTCTCTTTGACATAATATCTAATCTATTAATTTCTTAATGGTTTTGTCAGAGAACTACAAAATTCATCTTTAATCTTACAAAATTAAAGATAATCATCCCATTATTTAGTAATTCCATTACAATATTATGCCTTGAACAAATATACTCGCTCTTGACATCATATGATTTAGTATTTGTCTTAACTATTACAGTTTGACAATCACAATCAATGTATATCAATAATACTAATTTCTTCTAAAAGAGAATTTGTTAGAAGATTTCTAAGCTACTTAGTCTCAAATTGTGCCTCTTCCAAGAAAAGTGGATCTCTAGACCTAATTCTTCGAGAAAGGTGGCATCACCTTCAATAATGCCTTTGTTCTTGATAAGGCCATTACAGTTAAAGAAATATCAGCAAAATAAAGACACCAAAGGTGGAGAATTCTACAAAATGACAAACTCTGACATCAACTCAGAAATATGCACAAACGACACCTCTGACTAGCAGCGAATGTAGTCAAGTGCAATATATATGTATCCTTTACCAAAAGTTTAATCATGCAATGATTTTGGAGGATCTTAAGAGGATCCATCAATGATTTTGATGAATTCTAACTCAAGTTTATGGCAAGCACTGCCCTTTTAAAAAGGCTAAAGATACCAATTACCACTCCTTTCTATCCAAAAAAAATAAAATTGGGGAAACCACTCCGAGTATCTTCAAGGATTTAAGGACAGCAACTGAATTGAACTGAAATGAAAATTTGTAAATGGGATAGCTTGTTAAGATTATAGTATGCATAAAATAAGCATGCATGCTAAATGTATACATATCCAACTCCTTTATGATCATCCAAAAATTGATTTGATTTTGTTTTGAAATCAGTTTACATTTAAGCACAACAAGCTCTACAAAGTGAGGTCAAACATAATCTTTTCAATCCTTATTAATCATCAGTTAATAAAAAACAAATAACAAGGGAGCTTGAACAATTCAGGATCTATTCCATAACCTGACTAATACTACAATGTTTGCAGTCCTCTAAATGAATCTCTTTTTGGATCCAAATTTACAAAAGTCTCCTCTAAGTTCGATAAATTATTTATAACTTTTAATAATGATAGAAGACAGTCTAGTGACCAAGTCAACGAAAGACATGAAATCCAAAGCATATTTTTGTCCAATTAAGAATAATAATATACAATGATATATATAATTCATTCATTGGGTTGGTCAAGTAAATAATCAAAGCATGATAAATTAAGCACAAAAATTTTACTATATTATCACAAAACAGCAGAAATTAAGCATAATTTGTGCTATCACTAGATTATCTAGAAAAAGTTGGAGCAAACTTAACAGCTAATATGTCTTCAGAATAAAGTGGTGCTCTTAAGTGTAGCAGCAATACAAAAATTACAGGAATTGTGGCACTAAAGTGAGCCACAAGATATACCTTACATGTTTAGTTGCTTGGATCCTTCCCAAAACCCATTAAAGCATGAGTGATTAGCATTGACCCCCTTCGCGAGATTTCTGCAAGACGTCCAGCAAATGGTAACTTTACAGTCTCCCTGTTCTTTAGAGGTTTCTTATCCCAGCTGCAATTTAATAAGGGAATAAACGAGCTGAGCATCATCAAGCTTAGTCTTGTCCAATTAGAACCAATGTTTGAAAATTAAAATTTGCCCCATTCTTGATTGGCTCATATCTGACATACTTTGAAATATTCATGTTGAACAAACATGTATGAGTTCGAGCAATTTGCAAGCAGCTTGATTTAACATTCTAAAGCTTAGCTAGTAAAAAACAAAGCCATTTCAAATTGAATATTGTCCTAAACAGCTAAATATGGAAACTGTCCAGAGTTTTTCCCATTTCAACAGATTTTTGTGATAAAACTATGTTATTATTCTCTTTAATTTCATGATATTTGGAGATTTTTTGTGATTTCAAATGACAATCAATACTTCTATTTTTAAGATCAATATTAGCAAATGAAATCCTAAAACTAATTAAAAAAAGCTCCTAATAAAAATTTCAACTAGCAGGCTGGCATTAAACGTTATCACAGTACATATGTACGGCTAATTCTACAACCAACATTTAAACAAAACTTTCTAATTGCACTTCAATTTAACTTCAGAAGTTCAAAAATAATTCCAATTAAGAGGAACACAGATGAACAAGGTTAAAAGACATAATAATAGTAAGGACTACTGATGTTGGATGTTGATTGTTGACCAAAGTATAGAGTAACTGTGAAATGATTGAATAAGGCTTGTTATGAAGCAATAAATTCAGAGAAAAAATTGCTACATAAGAACCAAAGGGAAAATGAATGGAATGGCTCACCAATCTTCATGGCGGATAATCTTTCCTTGCTCCATTTTCAGCTTAATAAGGGATACCAAATCCACATCCTTACCAAATATTTTGTAGTGTTGCTTGTTGTCAATTAATACCTGAGTGAAGATCAAACAGAAAGCTTATACAATCTCTCAAAGCACTGAGCAGATACATACTGTTAAAAAACAAAATATAAGCTCAAAATGTTGCGTTATGAAATTCTCACCTCAACTGTTCCAGTTCCAGTTGCATATGCTTTGAGAGTATATTCTACAATTCTTGACTCGCTGAATAACTGAAAAATTTACATGATTCCAAATGTAGAGTGCATTCAAGTGTCGACATCAAGTAATAAATTCATTGCTTTAATATTTCATTATGTACATAAAGAAAGTAAAAACAATTATAAAAGTAGTGCATAAAATCCAATTACAAAAAACAGAAACTCTTTGCATCACACTTTATCCGATTTGATAGAGTATACTTATAAATCATTAAAGAAATAGAAGCCGTGCATCCTGGAAAGGAGAAATCTATAAGCACCTTGGGAAGGGAATAGAAAGCCGATTTGATCTGCTTCACCCTACAAAGAGATCAAAAGGAATCAATTTCCGCCATTGGACCACCTCCATATTATAACTAACAACAGTGATTATGCCTCCCACCCATGAGCGCACATAAGAGGATCCTCAAAAGTGGCGTTAGGAGCGTAAATTTCAAAATCTTTAGCAGTAGCTCTGGATCCATACCTACCAAATAAGCACAAATTTGACAAAATCACACACTATCCACGATAAAAAAAAAAAAAAAAAGCATTGCATCTCTTCCATTTTTCCATCCCTCCCGTCTAGATTGAAGAAAGCATCGGAGAAAGAGAGAGAACCTACATGTTGAGAACATGCGGCATGATAGACTCGGATACAAGACCGGAGTCGATGGATTTGGAATCGTCGAATTCCTTCGCACGCTGCTCAGTGGCTGACCCGAAGTCCATCGTGTTCTTCAAAGCCCCACTTATCGTTGGACCTCTGCAGGTACGAAGGGATGCGATGAAGAAATTTCTCTTCGAAAAGATTAGGTACCTCAGCCGCTGCATGCAAACAGTTATAGGCGGGAGAGTGGGAAAGCTAGCGCGTAGTCGGTCCGCCTGGAATCTGGAGGAGAAGGGCTCGTCGGTTCCGGAAGATAGCGGACAGGAGAACGACACGTGGTTAGACCGGGGTCATGGGCAGCGTGGATCCATTTCGAGCACAACCGTGGTCGCCAAAATTGATTTGACATTACATAATAGAAAAATGAAAAAAGACTACAAATGGTATTTCTTGGCTTTTAGCTGTTGGACTTTTAAAAAATCTTTTTTTATTACCTTCATTTGTTAATATAAAACATAACATACATATTAACACTTGTTTAAAATATACTTTATTTCAGAAGAATAACCGATTATTTTCAATCGGTTAGAGATCTTCTCTCCAATTCTTGCGGAGGTTGAACCATAGGAACAACAACAAAGACTAAATTCAAAACATATATACGTCATGAACTAATTTGTATATTCCAATATAAATTCATTAATTCATTTTTCTTTTATAACTTTGCCATTATTTTAAATTAAAAAATAAATTAAACAAACCAAAAACAAGACTACAGCACAACATTGCCCATTTTTAGGAACAACATTGCATGCTTTTCTTAAAAGACTTCCAGCATAAAAAACTTGAATAATAACTATCACTAAAAACACCAAATTCAATATTATTAAACCAAACCAAATCTATCAACGGCTCGACCGCAGATATAAGAAAACAAACTGTTTTAGTAATAGCTAAAAGAAAACATTCTGTGCAAAATAAGCTTAAATCCCTGTAGTGACTCAGGGATAAATAAATATCTGTAGAACAAATAAAACAGGAAATTGCCTGCATGGAAGCCATGGATTCATATGTATGTTACGTAGTCGAAACAAGAGGCATTTAATCTGTTCAGACGCCAAAAATGGAACAATCCCAGAGTTGATAAAGTACTGTCATAGCTCAACTTTGACTTAATCATAGCTCACATCTAAATAAACAAGAAGCAAACTTTGGCTTGACAAATGCAAGCGTTTAGAGCCTCCTTCCTCTTCTACCACCTTTTCTTCGAGTGCTGTCTGTAGGAATGGGGGTCACATCCTCTGCATGGGCAACAACAATAACAGTTAATCATTAAAGAAAATATTAGAATACTTATTATTGATGACAACTTGAAAAAAATACTAGTTGATTTGATTTATTTAGAGGATTAAAAAAAATAAAGCAGAGGACAAGTTACCAATGCGTCCAATCTTCATTCCAGAGCGAGCAAGAGCCCTAAGGGCAGATTGGGCACCAGGACCGGGAGTTTTGGTCTTGTTACCACCAGTGGCCCGAAGCTTTATATGCAATGCAGTAATTCCAAGTTCCTGCAAAAAAGGTAGACGACCAAAACTTCTAACCCAAAAACAATTAAAAAATGCTTCTAAAAGATAGAATCAAGGATAACTCAAAAACACCTTGCATCGCTGTGCAACGTCTTGGGCAGCAAGCATGGCTGCATATGGAGAAGACTCATCTCGGTCAGCTTTAACTTTCATGCCACCTGAAAAAACAAGTAAATGAAGATACATACAACAATAGTTAAGATATGCCCATCATTCTTTAATTAAAAAAAAGTATTGACTACAATATAACGTCAAACAAGCAGTCATGGGCCATACAATCTGCCAGTTAACTAGAATGACATGATAAAAAATAATCACAACCATAAGTGAGAGAGCAAATACACAAATATATACATACATATGATGTACATGCACATTTGTATCTTGCATGTATAACTACAAATAAATATAAATTCATATTTTTCAAACCACTATGAGACAGCAGGTTAAAGTCTTGAAAACAAAATACTTAAAAATTGTTAAGATAGAAGTGATCTAGAGTTCAACAGAAGATTCAAGCCTGTCCAGTTGTACTAAAAATTTTTTTTAACTTATGAAAATTGTTATGTAAAAGTTATGTAATGGATTAATTTAACTAAAAAAAAATATAAAAGAACCACCCAATGTTGCAGCTTATCCAAGTGAACCAATTGAAACCAAAATGCAAGGAGTTCAAATTTGTCAAAGACCATGCACTATATCACAAACAAGGGCCCAAAAGGGTTTTATGAGTAAATTTTATTTATGGAACAGAAGATTATTATATATTTTGTTTTTTAATGTTTATTTATTTTTGTAGATTTTCATTATTATTTATTGACTTTTTAAAATGAAGAATATTTTGATTATTTGATTTGTCATCAAAACAACTTTCTTGAATTCTATATAAATACTTGTAATGAAATGATAAAAATAGTTCTTTTAGCCTTCCATCACTTTGAACCAAGACAGTTTTGTTAGGTGTCATGAATAAGAGATTGTCTTCACAAAAACTCAAGTTGTAAGTCCGCTTTCTTTCCAAGTTATGATCCAAAATTATCCTAATTTTTAGTCGTTAACACCATTGTCACTATCATCATCCTCTCCAATGGCTGCTAATTAACCCCATGCCCAACTTGCCATGCCACAACCTTGCACCAACTATAGCAAACTTGGCCCTCTTGAACAAACATGTCAACCTCAAAATAGCCTCACACACACAATGAGAACACTGATATAACCACATGTGCATGTGTCTTCTCATCACACATGCATTCAACTTGCCAATTGCACATTTGCTTGATCATGCAACACCTCATATTACTCATGCATCCTTACATCCAAATTGCTCAAGAACTTGGAAGGACGCACAAGCGAATGCATGCAAATGTGAGCATGAAGTTTTGGGAGAGAGAATAAACACGGAATATGTGACACAAAGACGTGCATGCAAAGGGTTATGTGGGTGAACTAGCCTAACATAGGACGTTATGAAGACACTCTTGCAAGATCTATCCAATTAAGAGGACAATGCTTGATACAATCAATGCAAAGATGTGACTATATGCAAGCATTAATCAACAATCAAGGTATCATGCTCATCAAATAAACAAAAGAGGAGGGTGACAATGACAATGGAATAAACATAAGGATAATTTGAGATCACAAAACAAATGGGATGAAGCCCATCCAACACATTTGAAGAGAATCTCATGTAAATGTATGTATCTTCCAAAAACTCATTAGTTAAAAATGAAGAAAAATTTAAAAAAAAAATCCCATTTTATTCCATGGCATGCATAAAGAACGCAAGGAAAAAACACTAATAAAAAATAAAATGACCAAAATATATCCCTCTCTAATGAACAATAAAATAATGATAAAATGATATGAAAACAAAAAAATGCAAAAACAAAAGAGACAGCCCTTAATCTGATAAGCAAATCAATACATTAGTGAATCAATGCAACAAAATTAAACCCTTTTTGGACCATTTCTTAAGATAAAATCAACAAACTATGATATGCATGGATATCCTCCATTATCTTCATTGGAATTACTTGACATGCTGCATCACTCACCTTCATGAAATGATATGATTTCATAGATTTAAGCATTCTTTGCATATTGCTTTGATCACATCAAGAACATCTAATGACTTCTAAATGCTTTTCAAATGTCTTGTTACTTCCACAAGTTACGTTTATAAACAATGTAAGCAAATTTTAATGTGTACAATATTAAATTGTATATACTATTCTCTTTTTTTATGGAATGCAACACAATTCTTATAATTACAAATTTCGATTAGTTAGTTAATTGAGTTTTAATGCACATCCACTAATTGCCATGTCATATAATTCTTTAACTAAAATCATTCTTATAAAAAAACTCCACAACTCATCATAAATCTAAAATAAATCCACAATTATTATGTATTTCACAAGTTTCAAAATTGTGATAAAAAGATATAGCTAAGGGCATCATCATATGGTATAACTCACTAAAATGTACTTCAATATAAGTCAATTGGAATGATTTTTTGATTTCTTTAGATATCCAAAATGAATCTTCAATTGTACATTAAGAGTTCAATTAGCATCCACACAATTTCCAAATTGAACAGGCTATCAAGCCCACAAATGTTTTATAACAATTTGTATAACACACCAACAAGATGAATTGTTAATAATACCATTGTTCATAGCACATTGTTGTTCTAGAACAGAATATTTCAATAGACTACAATGTTAGAAAATCCATACCATCTAAAATTGCCAAATATCTTTTAGAATTTTTTCTTATTTTTAGCAAATTCTCTATATTTGCATAATTTTATTCCAATATCTTTTAGGGTACAAAAGACCAATATATTTTAAGGTATAGAAGGGTCACCATATGAGAAGACTTCTAGAGAATTTTTCCTAGGTTTCTAAACCAACCACCCCAAGACTATTCAAATCACCCTAGGCAACTATAGCTAACCACAAATGCAACTTTTTCTTAGATTGCACAACTTGCTCCTTAAGACCACAAAGTTCGATACCCAAAACCACAAATAATACCATAAATTCCCAAATGGATACATGACTGAAATCCCACCCTCATGAGGAACACAATATATCTTTCATATGAGATTCATTAGATTTAGATTTGCATAAATTACAGTTTTGTTGTTCAACATACTTTTGCTTTTTATCTGCACATGATACAGAATTTCATTATGAAAATAAAATAGAAAAAGCAAAGCAAGTCAGAATCAAAGTATGCCTCATGATTTAAGTTCACAGGAAACTTGCCTCACACATCTAATTGATTCATCATACTTGCCAAGCCAAGTTCATCAAGTTGCTATATTAACCAAAAAAAATAAAAAAATGACTTAACAAAAGAACAATAATGCAAGAAGAAAAAAAAAGAACAGAAATATCACAAAAATTAAACGTTTGTAAAAATAGGATACTTGTACCCATCCTATGAATATTATAGCTCGATCGCAATCGACAAACAATACAGTAAAACCTACACACGCAATATTTTTATCATTGCTAACTACTGAAAAAACAAATTACCAGTCTAGTTTGAATACCTAATCATAAGTTCATAGAGCATACTAGCATACTTGCAAAAATGAAATCTTGTTCATTTCATACACTAAAATGGCCTCTACTCATACAAAAGCACATTGCCAATCTAATCAAAATACTTAGCCACATGTTCATTATGTAAACCAACATACAAAAGTCCCAATAATAAACTTCCATTCATTTGAATTTCTAAACAAAAAAGGGCTTTTTGTACTGTTCCCTTTACGTGTTCATAGTTCCTATGTGTACAACTCATTTGTCAATGAAAAAATAATACAAAGAAATGAAAAGTGCTGCAAGTCAGAATCAGTGTATGCCTCAAGGTTTACGTTCATAGCAAACTTGCCTCACACATCTAATTGATTCATCAAGCTTGCCAAATTCTTTGGGTTACTAGAAAAAAATATAAAATTGAAAAAAACACATAACAAAACAAAAAACCATAAACAAAGAAAAAAAAGAGAATTATCACAAAAGTAAACATGTCTGTAAAAGAAGATTTGGGCAACTCTGAAAGCACTCTCTCATAACAACTTGCAGCTGTTGAAAAAAACCAACCATCATGAGATCTAATTCTATGAAAAACAAAATTCAAATGATGGCCATTAAGTGCCTGACACATGGACATAGTCATTAATTTAAATAACCACACTCAGGAAAGTTTGTTTGGCAGTGGCATGAAGTGCTCCAGTAAAACTAAGCCGATCAGAAGGGCCATCATTCAGCACAATCTGACACTAATGGTCTGAGTTGTGAGCAATCTGATAAACACCCATTAAAAATGGGCTGCCTGTACCAAGCCTACAAATATTTTAGCCGTTCCTAATCAGGTAAAACGCACTAAAGTATACATGCCTCAATTTTACCATTGTCTACTCATACAAAAGTATATTACCAATCTACTCGTAAACTATCTAACATATTAATGGCCTCTTCACAAACAAAAACAGTTCCTATAACGAAATTTTGTTCATTGAATGTCGAACGTACAATATGCGTTTTTGAATTATGCTCCACACTGTAGAAACATGTTACCTGTAATACGTACTAGTGTTTCCCTGCCAGATAAATCCGTGACGTGCTGCATACCAAAGAAAACCAGTAAATAGTGAAAAAGATCAAAATATACTAATTTATAAAGACTACACGTTAAAATATTCTCACGATAAAGGTATCATTGAAAGATGCAAATATATGTGCAACACCAAAGACATGTTCTCCTTCACGAACTTTCGGTCCGAGAGTCACGGTTTCCTCTTTGGTTTCCTTGGCCTTCCTTCTCCCCGACTGCAAAAAAGTCAAAAATGAAAAGGACGATTGATTTCGTCAGCAAAGCATAGACTATCACCGCGACTAACAGCCGATCGTTTTCATATATGACAATCAGCCCTGAACAAATAGTAAAGTAAGATCTCTGTAGTTCGAACATAAACCTCCGCAAGCCAGAAATATTGGAAAAATAAAAAAAATTGATGATCCAGGAAATGCAAACCAATGGATCATAGACATTCGAAAAAAAAGCTTTCACACGAGTTGATAGACGGTCTTTCTTGGTTCCACAAGCATTGTGAAAAAAATTATAAAAACTGCAACAGACGAAGATGAAGCCGAAGATCTCTTACCATGATCTTGGCAACAGAGGGCGAAGAAGCGAACTAGCGTTTGAATCGCCGGGACGAGAACACAAACTAGCCTTGGCCTATCAACGCTTCCGGCGTCTCAGTGTTTATAGGAAGTTTTAAGCCCTAGAGATCTGTATATTGACGAAAAAGTCCTTCTCACGGAATAGGTTTACAAAAACTTATGGATATAAATGGCAAATCATAATTACGCCTTCCCGAGACGGATGTCGTCATGTAGGCCGATTAATGGGCTTGGCCCGGCTCGAAGCCATCCAAATCGGTTTAAATCTGGGCAGGAGCCCTAAACTTGCAGCTCGTGGCATAGATTGACGTGTTAATGGATTGGATTCTGATCAGATCCAACTCAAAAACCAACCAAACCGTTCAGTAAAACCTCATGATAGCTTAGCTTGTTTATGGACCAAATTCAGATCAGATCTAGATCTAACCCAAACAGCATCCGGGTTGGGTCAAAGATCGAACCAAGACGGGCTTCACCTCTATCCAATCCATGACCCATGACAGTTCAAGTTTTCAAGTAAACCAAACTTTATACATGGGTTTTAATTAATAATTTATATATTTTTTCAAAAAGTGATAGTTATTAGTACAATTTTAAGTGTTTCAAAATTTTTTTGTATCATAAAATTAATTCAATGCCTTGCTTTCAACGATAGATGAGCTCATTTGTAGTACAATGTGTGATTTCTGCTCATTTGTTTTTTCAATTAACATTAGCATTAAAAGAAAAGTAATTTTAACCAATAAATAAAATATGAAAACGTATTTCAAAAATTAAAAATGTAAATATTTTAAAATACTTGGTCACGCAATGAACAAACTATACAGAAATATTTATCTATTATTATTATCATTATTTAAGTATGTGATCATAAATTAAGATGATGATAAACAAAATACTGATAAGATATTATATAATCAAAATTAAAAATTCTAAGAAAATTATAACTATCAGATAAATTGCAAAAATATATTACATAAAAATGATTATTAAACAAAGTTATAAAAATTCATTGTTTTAGTAAAACTTTTTCTCTTATAATTGATTTTAATTTATCAATTATATTATTGTATTTTTATTAAACAAGATAAATTTATTTAAATATTTAACACCTTAAATTTTATCACTAAGTATGATGCAACACTTCAAGTACATCAAGTACAATGTTGGATGTTGAAAGTTCAATTTCGTCCTTGAATATAGATCAAATCTTAAACAAAGTCATAAAAAGAGGCCTAAATAATGGATTACTTGAAATTTATTAGTATTATTTTGTATATTTTCTTAGACTTTGATGAGTTATTTATGGGATTCAAAGATATTCCTTGTATTTTTATTCATATTCTAATGTATTTTTTTTCATTTTATCTATTTTTAATATTAGATTTAAGTTAAGAACATTCTATTATACTTTCTTCTTATACATTATTTAAGCATTGCTAAGAGATGGAAAACATAAAGCTTCTTATTTGTCGTTAACTAGGAACTAAAAAAAGTAGTCGTTAACTAGGAATTAAAAAAAGTATCTAGGACACATCTGTGTACAACAATTTCTCTTTAACAAAGTCATAGGTTGGATTTTATCATTATCTTGGTTATGATTAGGAATTATCTCCATCATTATTGTTATCTCCTCCTTCAATCACTATTGATGATCCCAAGGCTCACTACTTGCATTAGCTGTTTTTGCTTGGGCTCCATCACATTCAATTCCCTCAGTTGCACTTGAAACCACTTAGTGATTACATTTGCACATTTCACCAATGTTCACCATCACATATTCAATTATTAGATCTCACGTATCGCTTATCTTTCTCATGCATAAACATCTATGAACTTACATTTGCTTCAATCCACCATAAAAACAAGGCTCTCACAGAGACCTCTGTTATCACTAAACCTTAATGACTATCTATATATGGGCATTGTAGCCCCATTTGAATGAATTAGTCACTCTTTTTTTGTTTCACTATTATTGAGAGTCTAGTGACCACACAAGTCATGCAACAAAGTGATCCCATCTCCCAATTATTCACTCATGAGCCATACAAACTTAGATCACATTCATGAACCATTAGTTGTCCTCGTTATTAAGAGATAAAGTAATTGGTCTGCATTTGATACGACACACCATACAAAAGATCCACTCACATACCTTTTATAGAAGCAAACACTTCCTTACTATTTGTGATTAGGATCCTAATTACGACCACTGTAATAAGTAATTCATTAATCGTTAACTCATCGTTCTATTGTCAGCATTAAGCCATAATCATTATGGGCCATTTCTATATGATCACCTATCCCAAATCTATTTTAAACCTGTAACTATGATACTAACTATACCCATTATAATAAGCAATTTCTCGACCATTATCCCATTGTTCTATTGTCAACATTGAGCCATGATCATTATGGACCATTTTTACATGGTCATCCATCTTAAAACTATTCTAATCCTAACATGTTTAACTATATATTCTTATAAGATCATAAGCAAGTTTAACCCTAAAAGTGCATTAATATTTTAACACCATGGTAGTTCATATATAGAATAAGATTTTTTGGTTAGTAGTTAATATGCAATAATTCATTCATGTACTTTTAAAAGCCTTGCAAATGAGTCACTCATTGTTTAGTGATTCATCTCTCAAAATATCACTAAACATCCACTCCTCGACCTCCTCAAGTATAACAGGCTCATCAACTTTTGCTTAGTAAATCCTAAAAGTATATCAAATTAATAGAGGGTCGACTCTGATATCACATAGTGACATCCTAGTGTCACTATGTTAAGCTATTATTCTTTTACAAACTCATCTTGACTTAAGTGGGTTTTATTTTTACATAGTATCCCTACTTATATGGTTAATTATTCTAAAATTACTCTAATCCAAACATACTTAATTATGAAGTTCTTATGGGATCTTATACAAGTTTTCTCTTCAAAAGATGTCTCAATATTTTGAGATTATATATCTCATATATAGACACAATTCTCTCTCTTAGTTATTATTGTGAGACAATCTATTACCACGATATAGAATTGTTGAATAAGAGCCTCTCATTATTTAGTGATTTATTCCTTGAGACATTACTTAATTCTATTTTTCACCCTCTTTGGGTGTTGCACTCTTGGGACCACTTCGGAAGATAATAAGAACACATCATGCATTATTCGCTAAACCTATAGAGTTACCACAAAGGCTTGTTATAGAGCATGATATTCAACTTTTATTAAATATTTTCAAACATAGATATATATAACAACTTTATGATACAAAATGAGGAGATCATGATGCAAGTCACATAGTTACTTGATAATGAAATACTCAAGCTAAGTAGATCACCATGCAGCACTTTAGTGATTATGTTACCAAAGAAGGATAAAGAATAGCTTATTTGCATGGATTATCATGCACTTAATAAAACCATCATTAAGAACAAGTACCCTCCACTTAGAATCAATGATCTATTGGATCAATTAATATGATCGACTCATTTGTAATTGATGATATTAAAATTTTAGAGATCTTTTTAGATTTCCAAATGATTTAACTCCAAACTAGTTTTTCCTATATTGAATTCTCTTTTTTTGACACCTTATGTTATGTTCTAAGGTCTATTTAATTTTCTTTTTCTTATACATAAGCTATGTTCTAAAATATATTTAATTTTCTTTTTCTTATGCTTATGTTATATTCTAATGTGCATTTAATTATCTTTTTTATGCATAGTTATTAAGCTATCTTCATTTATAAATAAGAGAATAGCTCTTATTATAACGATATTTTTAAAGTGAGTTTCTCTTATTTGTATACTTTAACCTTACGAGCAAAGAGTGTGTACTTAACTCTAGTCAGAGAAATTTTAATTTTCTTTTTCTTGTGAGAGTCAAAGATTAAAGGTGAGAGACCTTTTACTAGGAGAGTCAACAAATAATCAAATTTTTTTTTCCTCCAAAACCTCTTCTCGATATCGTCAAGGCCTTGTCCACCTTTTTATACTCTTGCTCAAACCACCACCCTCCTCAACAAGACTTCAAATACTAGTCCACTTGTTATCTCTTTAGCCAAGCTTCCTCACCAACTCAAACCTCTATCTGGTTACCATTTTTCATCTTTGGTATTCCACATGCCAACTCCAAAGAAAAAGACAAGTCATCATCGCCTAAAGGTGAACTCTTTCTGTAATTTTTATTTTCTATCTAGTAATCCAAAGTTAGAGTTGTTTCTATTAAGGTACTCCAGATAAAGTTTATCTTTAATTTTTTTTATATATGTAAAATTAGGTCATTACAAAAACTATTTAGTAAAATTTTATACTTAACATTTAATATTTAATGTATTGTCATTTACTCTACTAAATTATTTATATTATAATTTAGGATATTAATCTTTGAATAATTCTAAAATATCATACATATCACTTAACCCTAATTAATATATAATATCTTTTAACATTTCATATTAGTTTGTTAAATATCTTTTATGTTGTAAGTTTTAAATTAAATCATAAAAGACTTCTAATTTATCCTACATCAAGAACCATCCAATATATGATATTGAAGCTTCTAGCTTTATTGAAATTATAAAGTATTAAGGGTTATATATTGTCAAAATAGATACAATGATGAACTCAATCCATAAGTCACTATAGTACCTACAAATGCAAACAAAGCTAAAAAAGCAGACACTAAGAGTGATTTCATACCTATAATAATTTAACTTAGTCATTAAGTATAAAAATGGCACACAAAATAAACTTGCATATAAACTTTGTGATCCTTTGATATGATTGACAAATATTATATAAATATAACTTATAGAATTTAAAAAATATGATATTAACTATGAAAATGATCTAGATTTTGAAGGTTTTATTAAGAATAAAAATAAAAGAAATACTCAAAGTATGGAACTCAAAATGAATTGCTCAATACAAAAAGTACTTATGTGTACCCCAATATGATTATTAAAATAGATGGATATGTGATGCTCATACATCTAGGATATTTAAAAATTTGGAGCCTTAAAGTCTATTCTAAATTTATAAAGGCACGTTTATTAGTGTAGAAAGCACCTGCCATTCAAAATATGCCAGATCACTTCTTTTTTAAATCATTTATATATACATATATAAATCTAATCACATGATCAAAACTTTAAAATCCAAAAAATCTTCATAAAATCTATCACATTTTTTCAAACCACTATTTTTGCAAATGTTGTCACAACAATATTTAAAACTATAACATGTTCACAAGAAAACTATTTTGTAATAGAAATAAGCCACTATATATGTTTATAATAAGACAAATGCAAACATATAGCTAATGCAACAACTTTTACTACATGATATAAGATGAAACTAAAGCAATTAAGTCATAAAGATAAATTGTCTCTCTTAAATCCTTTTTAGAGCCTCGTGATGTATCTCTTTATTACTTAAAAGTGTTATATTATAAAATAGACTGATTTGATCAATACTAGCTCAATAGACAAACTATAAAATATACATACAAAATATTATATTTTTTAATTATGTTATATGTAGGATCATGTATCACATCATAACATGAATAAAATAAAATAAAACTAATTATGTAAACATGCATAACAATGAAAAGATCAAGTTAATCCATTTTCATCTCCTTTTTAGTTTAATTTGAGTTTGATTATAGATCAAAGATTAATAATATTTTTAAAACTTTGTCTCTACCTCATATGCTACAATAAGATATGTCCTATCATTGGTTCTTAATGCTTTACCTTTGGAACATGTTGTAGAATGAGATACGTTCAATTGACAACTATAATTTGTGATGTTTTTTCAATCAAGCCTTATTCTTAAACTAAGTAGTTTTCTATACTTTTTCATTTTATTTTCAATGCTTTATAGAAAAATCATTTATTATGAAACAAAAATCAAGTATGAAACTATAAAGCATGTATATAATATGAAGTCTACAAACAACCAATGAGCAAATGAAAACAAGTAAAACAATCATCACACATTAGTATTCAATTTCTTTCAATTCTAATTCTAAACATTTATCAATACAACAAATAGATATGCATTAACTATTATAAGTTTTAAAGCATTGCATTGCTTATAAAGGATTAATTTATTATTAATTTAAAGTCTTCTAATTTCATTATAACATTACAACACATAATTGTATTTATATTATAAATCTTCCTTATATTAAATTCTATATTATAGTAGTTCTTCTTAGTTGATTTGATTTCAATGGTTCCTTTTTTTTTAAGCTCAAATTTCCTTGACTTTCCTGATTGAGCCACATGAGGAAATTTTCAAAATTTTCATACTTACTTGGCTACTCCTTCACATAACTTGCCTTGGATGTTCTTAAAATTTTTTCCCTTATTTTTCATTGGATCCTAAAAATTCTATAATAGTCAATGATCTCTTCTTTTAGAACCCAATTGTGCTATTTTTAATACCCCATCTTACTTATTCCTCATTAAATACTTCTCTTTGACAGCCCATTCTTTCAACTTCTTTTAATAGTCATATTCCTTCTTTTGGTGGTTTTTTCCACCTAGAACCATTGCCTCTTTTGCCTATTTTTGTTAGTAGATTATAAGGAATTTTAGGAAAATCAATTAAGTTTAGATTAAAACCTTAGAACTAATAAAATTATTTGTATTTTTTTTTATCAATTTGATCTTTAGAAATTTATCAATTAATTTTATTTGATTTTTCTCATTAAGCTCTATTATTGTCCCATTTTTCACTTGTTCAATGATATTTTTTATTTTAATATTTTTTATTATTAATTTTTTTATAATAATATTTTGTTATTATTCTTTTTAATATCTAACCTTTGTGATATCTCTTATTTAAGTCGAATAATTTTGTATTAAAATTCTTTTGATATTTATATTATTTTTATAATAAAGTTTGTTTATAAGATGTATGTACTGATCTAATTTCATAATAATTTGTTTTACTCTCTTTATTATTTTTAACAATTCCTAAAATATTTAAATCGTTATAACCTAATGGAATATTTGATTGCATAAAATTATGATATTCCATTTTGTAGTTTAAGAAATTCTAATTTCTGTCAAATTAGTGTGGTTGAACTTTTAATAATTTGTATCCTTATTCTTACAAGTCATTAATAATACTTCCTTTTTTTTTAGTATAATATTTTAATAAAATAATAAATCTTTAAAAATTATAATTAATATTAAAATTTTCAAATTGATATATCTATTTAATTTTAATGATAATTATAAATTTTCCATCATTATTTCTCATTGATCCAAAAATAATGATTTTTATTTAATTTAAGTATTTTATAAATTCTAAATTATGAAATAATTATTTAAATAATCCCTCCTCCCCAAATCACTTTTAACCTATCCCTACATCCACATAATGCATATGACATATCGAGATAGATCCACCTACTATTGCACATACACACATGCATGTGACACATATTGTCACACACATATCATGTGAGAATGTTGCTTACTATTAAATGGACATTCTCTATGCATGCAACACAAGTGTACAAGAATAAAAAAACCTTAGCTTTGCAAACCAGTTTTATAACTACCAAGTGAGAGTCCTAACATATGCACGAAAAAAAATAAAAAAAAAAATAAAATTATAATTATGAAGGCAATATTATTAAGTATAAAAAATAATGATTGTATTAAACTATTGCATTTAAATACCTATTAAAAGGACAAAACATAATATTCTTGATTTTTTACAAAAAAATACTTTATTTTTATTTTTATTAAATTTTGTTTTACTAATTATGAAGTAAATATAATATTATAAATTAGTCTCGATCGAAATACCCCCAAAAATATATTACCAATTGAGCTTATTTAGCTTTGTATCATGGGCCTTTTAGGCCCATTTTATACTTACCAATATCTACCTACTTAAATTCCTTTGCTATTTGCATTTTTTTAAATAAATATTGAGTGAAGAAAATAATATATTAAAAAAAACAAAATAAAGAGCAAAACATCAGCTTTAAATTTTTTTCTCCTTAAAATTCTACTTTTCTTTTGATCAAATTTTTGAAATTTAATTACAATTTTAAAAATAAAAATAGCATAATTTTAACACATTCATTATTTAAAAATTTTTTAATAAATTTAATACAAGTTAATTATTCTGTAAGCTTTTTTTATTTTTAAATATATATATAAGAAACAATAATGACAAGAAGCCAATCTGCAGCGAAATTAGCTCTGCATTAAAGCTTCTAGAAATCGCAGTATTGCTTCCTGCTTTCTCCCAGTACTCTCCAGTTAGCTAATCTTGGCTTGGATTTTAAAGAAAAGACTAAAATTTGTACAATAAATAAAACTAAACAAAAAATTAAAATATAAATCAATTTCTCAATAAGTAAATATTTATGAATTAATTTTTTAAAATTAATTCATAAATGTCGTTTTTAGTTGTGTAAAATTTGTGCTTGTTTTAATAGTCGTGCAAGGGGAAGCAGTTCATCCAACTTTAAAATGAGCAAAAGGGTAAAGAGATATAAAGTTCCTTAGTGAAAAAAAGTAAAGAACAAATAATTGATTCATAGAAGTTTTTTTTTTTTTTTATCTTTATAAAGGACAATAATGGAAAAATTATAGAATCTCAATTCTAAGAAGATTGAGAACTTTATATATGATACATGAGCAAGGTATTTATTATCTATCGAACTTAGCTACAAAATGGTGGCATTTGGCATAATCGTCGAAGGCTTTGGAAGAATAAACGAGTTTAGAAATTCCACAACTTCAAGTGAGGTGCCAATGGATTCTTGAGGATGTGGTTTAGAGGAAACTTCGACAATTTTCGTGGAAAGTAGCCTTAAAAGGCTAGAGTTATTGGATTAAGGGTTTGAAGTATGCCAAAATAAAAGGGAAGTTATATGCTTGAGGCAAGAATTAAAATCGAGAACAAGCCTAGTAGACTTGAAAAGTGTCAAACGTGTCATGCAACACCTATAAATTTTAACCCTAAAGATTGCTTAATTGATAAATCAAGAGTTAAATTAGAATAATAATGCCAACAATGAGGAACAATAACTTAATGATGATAGAATGTCTAATTCTTATTTGTTTTTCATGAGAAAATACAATCATTGCTAATTAGACAAACAACCAATGATGTTACTATAATATATAATTGCATTCCTTACAATAACATATCATAATATTTTACATCCAAAATTAGAAAACATGCATCATTTAAGACAACCCATTAAATAATTAATTATTTCCAATTTCATCCTAATCTTTACTTCTTGATGTTCATGATGTATAACTTGTAATATAAGAAGAGGTAAATAATGACCATAAATTTCAACAAATAAATCTCAACAAACTTGTAATATAAGAAAAATGCTAGACTTTGCGAGCTTGTCGTGTGAAAATAAGGTAAAAACATATAAGGGATTTGATGTTGTTTGATCCAAAATTATATTAATATATACCCTTGATCAAAAGGTTAGACTACTAATCACTAGTTTAAAGATCTCGCAAAATACTAAATTAATACAAGCCTACAACACTAACTTAATGAAAGCGTAAAACATTAGCTTAATAAAAATCTACAATATCATCAAATGATATATAAGAAGAATAAATATAAAGTCTTGATAACAAGATAACCCAAGCATAATTTAAACAAAAGTTGCATGAGAATAATATTAAACCAATTAAACAATATATGCAATGTTACTCAAAGAAGTATGAAACTTACAACTCAGCTCAAAGAGAGAATGATGAAATGATGGCTGAAATGATGAGGGGTGTTATATAACCAATAACCTTACCTTTATTCCAAACATTATTTAAGTATAAGATAATTCAAATGAGTAATCCTTTCATAATAATAAGAAAGTTAAGTATTAATCTCTTCTCTACATTTAGATCCATTTATATAACCCATAAAATCCTCTCAAACAGATCTAAACTACTCTCTAATGATTATTTGGTCCAATTTCATAGCACCCAACAAACTTATATTTGATGTGTGATCATACACTATGATAAGTTTTATGATTGTCATTTTCTATTGATCATAAAGGTTCACATTTATACATTTAGTATATCTTACTCACATAACACAAATTTACTCAATACATTTCAACCTAAACTTATTGAGTGAATATGTATCATACTTATACGAAGATTGTATCATACTAATACAAAGGAAATCAACTTACTAATTGTCTAAGTTCAATACTTTGCCTTGTTGAAAAATGCATCATATTGGTCGAAAGTGGTACACACTTGTATGATACAAAATAACTCACTCACAGCTTAAGTCCTCAACTGCCATCACTATGTTCAAGTAATTGTACAAATATAATTTATTGTGATAAGTGACTAAGGGAGAAAACCTTAAAAGTACTAATGGAAAGTGTTTTTTGAGAACAAAAAGTTAAAACCTAAGTGGTTGAGATACTGCTCACTAGGAAGAAATTCCTTTATCTGATGTAAGAAATTCAAGAAATTTTCTTTACGAAGATTTGAAATTACATTTCCAAGGTTTGTGATACATACTATTTCTCTTGAATGTTTTTGAATTCTTTCAATAATATTTAATGTGTTGGATAAGTAATTTCTTTTCATAAGATTATTGTCAACATATATAATGCAATAGTGTTTAGTACATCATGCAGAGATTCTACTTGGAGACGTAGTAGTCCTATTCAAATTTTTACTCGTACCAAAATTGGACAATCTACTTCTCATTAGTCTCTATTATTATTATTATTATTATTGTTATGGGGGTCAATTTTAATTGTCGTTAATTTATTATACATTTTTGTTTCCTTTCAATAGTTCATTATGTTATTTGCTTCCACAATTTCATTTCAATCTTTAAAAAATAATTGGCAACTTTATAGATATTTCTAACTTTAAATTCAATGAGATCATCCCTTTAATAGTATTGTAATTCTATTGGTGCAAAATTTGAGTGAAAAAATTACTTCAAAAGAGCTAAGATTTTAAGTTAGAGTTGTTCTCATGGTCGTCTACCATATATGCCACCATTTGTCATCATATAATCACCATTAGCTACAGTGTTGTATCCTGCACTGACTCACATGCCTCCTATAATGACCACATCTACCAACTAGATAATGTCAACCCACGTGTCCCGTGTCAAACCATCAACACTTGTAGACCTAATTCATGAATGCATAAACCAAAAACAAGCATGTCAACTTGTTAACTTGCATTGATTGGCTTTGACTTGTGCTAACACGACAACCTGACCCAAGGTGTGATGCATGCTCTGCCTCCATCATTCACATGGTCTATTACCTTTTTTGTCGTTATTGCTGCCCAAAATACATATGATATTTGGGAACTACTTAATTCAATAATTTTGCAGCTTTAAGTCATTTTTTCTAAATTTTTTGGTACAAATTTAAAATATTTACTTTATAATTTATGGTGACTTTTAGAATTCTAAAATATCTTTTAAAATTACAAAATTATGTTCCTTAATATTTCAAAATATTCTTTTATATTCTTAGATTAACAAATTACTATTATATTCTTAAGATATTTATAAATATGGATACTTTTTGTGTTATAAGTGATGAATTTTTGAACAAAATAACAAAGTATTATAGTCAAACTTGTGTGATAAAAGCGTGTTGTGTGCAAAAGCCTGATGGTATGATTATGGAGGTGCTTTGGAAAAGTGAGTGAGAGGCTAAAAAAGGAAGATCTTGACCATTTATACAACATTCACAAAAAGGTATCAAATTACCAGGAAAGTCCTTAGTCACTTTATTTTATATTTCAAAAATTTTATTCGTCGCATCCAACATTTTTATTAGTGTATGTAATTGTGTGAATTCTTGTTTGGCCTTTTATAAACTCTACTTGTGTATGTACCTTTCCACTTCATCACTAACATGAGTACTTAGGTGTGTGTTATTAAAATCATATTTCTTTTAAGTTGAGATCCCTTATATTAAAAATCAATACAAGTCCTTAGCTATTAGAAAAATTCTTACTTACTCGATGATCATAGAAATTACTTTTCTAAACCTATAACATATTTGGGTAGGTCCTTGTATGGATATAAAACTTGAACCTAAGTTTTTTCTTAATTATCTATGATTTAAAATAGGTTTAACATATTAACCTACATCTACTTTAGTATTAGTGCATGATTTGCTTTAGAAACTTATATGCTTTTTAATTTGTCATGAAATAATCATCTTTTAATTTTGTATATTTGTTTATAATTTCTAGAAGTTATTACAAAATATATTAAAAAACATCTTATTTCATGTTTGATATTATTAATCTCTTTAATCATATAGTTTTTTGTTATTATATTTTAAGATTTATTTATTTTCTTTTTTATGATCCCAAATTAGAACCTTTATTTCCAACCCAATAGTTTATAACCATTCGGTTTGAAAAATAATATAAAATATCTAATTTTCTACCATCATAATCAATAATAGACCCAATAATATAACATGTAACTTTAGAATTAAGTTATTTGATGTAAGATTTAAAAACAACCTTAAAGACATGACTAGATTTATTAGAATAATGTAGAAATAATAGATCAAGTGGAACTTGTAGATCAAGTTAGTTTACGATAAGTGACTCCAAAGTAAAGAAAATATCCTTTAAATATGAACCTAACCAACTGGAACATCGAGCTAGATGTTAAGCTACTCCATAAACCCATGATTGAAGATACGGTAGGGATGATGATAGCAAGGTTAACATGGTTAAAATAGAAGCCCCTACATTTTGATTGTTATGATCTTAGTGAGCTTTGAAAGTACTAATATGCAAAAACTACACTCATATCACATGCTAGATTATTTGTTCACACATTAAAAAAGAAATGCCATGATGAAGATTAAGCATTATCCTAATCATGAGAAGAACTCAAGATTTATCTATGAGCCAAATATGCATCCATCTCTTATTCATATAAATTGTTGAATAAATGATAATTTTTATCCCAAGGTTCAAAGACTATTGATTAGTATATTGCTAAATTTGAGGATTATATACTTAGATGTGGTGTACAAGAGCCAGATCGAATAATATTATCTTGATTTTGAGCTAGGCTTAGAGAGTTAATTCAACCCGAGTTATACTTAAAAAATATTATTAGTTTAGAAAAGACATATAAAGTGGCCTAAGATGTAAAAAAATTTAGAAGATTGAATATCTATAAGAGTGAGATTCCTTCATCTATTTCTTGTCCTCAAACTTGGATCACCACTTCTACTATTCTTATAACTTCTCTCAAGCAATATGTGTCCATCCACTCATAACACTAAACTGTTGAATCCAACCCTCAAACAAACCATTTACTATTTTTAGAGTTGAGTGCTATCATTGTCATGAAAGATGACATACCACAACTGAATGCTTTAAAAGAGCTCTACACATAGACATGAAAGAAGAGATAGAAGAAAGCATTAAAGTTGAGGAAGAAGAGGTTATACAACCAAATGAGAAGGTTGAAAAAATTAGAAGTACTAGGTAAAAATCTTTATTATATTGGACCACCTATAGGCA
This sequence comes from Vanilla planifolia, assembly GCA_023846275.1. Classification (NCBI taxonomy): domain Eukaryota; kingdom Viridiplantae; phylum Streptophyta; class Magnoliopsida; order Asparagales; family Orchidaceae; genus Vanilla; species Vanilla planifolia. Next base: position 22,776,002 of record CM043866.1, on the reverse strand, counting down.
TTATGAGATGAACTTTAACTATATTAAGACCATCTAATAATTGGTGATAAACTAACATCTTTAGTACCTTCATTAGGATTAAAGACTAACTATGTAAGATTATTATTGATAATAATAAAGATATTAATTTCATAACACAAAATGTTGTCAAAAGAATATGTTTAACACTTACAAATCATTCCCACTAATACATCATATCTCAGATCAATAAAATCTCAATTTTTATACAACAAAGTTGTTGTGTTCCTTTAAAGTTTAGTCAATATTTTAAAAAATTATTATATGATGTTATCCCAATACAAGTAGATAGTCTTATCTTAGGAAGACCTTAGTTGTATGATCGAGATGCTAACTTAAATTAAAGAGCCAATATGTGTACCAAAATACTCCAAAAGGAAAAAATTACTTAATACCATTTTACTTATCGAGATTGAGAATGTTATGGCCAGTTGTTTTATGGTTTGTAATAATTAGAGAATCCCTTAATTGTATATCCATCCCACCATCTATAGTCCAGCTTTTATTAAAAGAATTTATAAAAGTATTTTCTAATGACTTACTAAACAAAATTCAATATTTGAGAGATATTCAACTTATTATATATCTAATTTTTGACACCTCACTATTATATCACCAACTAAATCCATTAGTTTAGGTAAAACTTAAATTTTTATCAATTTATCATCTCCTAATAGACAAATAAAAAATAGTTAAACAAAATTTAAGCCATCATCTTTGTAGCCTAAAAGGGGAACGTGTTCCAACTTGGGGTTATTTATTATTATGCGTTGAATTTACTAATCAAACAACAAGTTTGAATCTTTTTAAAATATGTTTTGAAAATCGTTCTTAGAATTTTATTGATTTTATCCCCTTATCTTATGATTTCCACACTTCTAAGTCTTTTACTCATCGTATTTCATAATTACATAAATATGTTATCAAATAAATTAATTTTAATAATAAAATATATAAACTACTTGTAAATACTTATAAGCAATTTAAAGAATTTATTAAGAGTGATTATGTAATGATTCATTCTAAGTTTGAGAAATTCTTATTAAGAACCCTAAAAATATTGCATGCCTATGGTGCTGAACCATCTAAAATTATGAAAAAAAACTAAGATTATTGAATAAGCAATATATTTAATATTCAAGATTTTTTACTCTATAAGGAACCATGCCCAATACCTAATGAGTCTTTTGGGCCATCACCATCATTGTCAATTGAACTTGTCTCACGGTATATTTATCCCCATCTAATGAGTTGAGAGGTCAAGTGGAGTAAATCTTAGATGATCAAATAATTTTCGCACAGGATCAAGCACGACAAAGTTTTTTGGTATGTTAGTGAGAACATACAACCTTGGACAACAGTTCAATTACTAAGGATAAGTTTCATGGTCTAAACCGATATATGTTAGAGCAATATCAGAGATTTTACTAAGTCCATAGAGTTAAGCTCTTTTTTACATAGCGAGGATGATATAGTATCGTCCAGTATGCCATGTAGAGGTTCTAGTTGGAGATGTACTGGTCTTATTTGGACTCAAACTCGTATTAAGATTGGCTCCCTTATTTTTTATTAGTCTTCATTATCATTGTTATAATGGGGGTCAATTATAGTTAACCCTTATTAAATATTTTAGTTTGGTTTCAATAATTCATCAAATTATTTGTTTCCACAATTTCGTTTTAGTCGTTTGAAGAACAATTGATAGTTTTTCAGATATTTTTAGTTTTAAATTCAATATAAGTCATTCTTTCAATAGTATCATGATTATATTGATGCAAAATTTGGGTGAAGAAATTACTTCAAAAGTGCTAAAGTTTGAGTTTGGGTTGTTCTAACTGTCGTTTATCGCCTCTGTCGTCATACAGTTGTCATACTGTCGTCATCAGTGTCGTAGCCTGCACTAACCCAAATACCTCCCACAATAATCATGGTGACCAACACGTGTATGTTGATCCGCACGACTAGCTCGACCCACTCCAAACCATCAGCACCCACAGACCCAATCCATGAACGTTCCAAAACCAAAACAAGTGCACTAACCCATTAACCCAGGCTGATTCTCTTTGACATACGCTAACTCAATAATCAAACCTGAGGCATCATGCACCTCTCCTTTTAGCCGTTCATGCCACCCACCACCTCGCTATTTGTCGTTGTCGTCGCCCGAAATGCATATGCTGTTTGAAAAATGCCAAATTCAATAATTTTTAAGCTTTAAGTTAGTATTTTTTCAATTTAATTTTTGGTTACTTTTAGAATTCTAAAATTATGCTTCTTAATATTCTAAAATATTATTTTATACTTTTAGATCAAAAAATTATTATTATATATTTGAAGTTTCTATAAATAGGGATATTCACTATGTTATAAGTAATAAACTTTTGAATAAAACAATTAAGTATTATGGTCAAACTTATGTGATATGAGTATGTTGTGTGCAAAAATCTAATTGTGTGATTTTAGAGGTGCCTTAGGAAGATGACGAGAGGCTTAAAAAGGGAGATCCCAATCTATTATCCAACATCCACAAAAATGTATGAAATTATCTGGAAAGTTCTTAATTGATTTATTTCATATTTTATAAATTTTTAATTCTTTTAAAATAAAAAATATTTATTTATAGTTTTAATAATTATTATCTATTTTTTAAAATTTATCTAATTTAACAAAATTAATGACATTGGTTAAAAAGATGATTACAACTTCTAAAAAAGAGAAAATAATTTCAAATATTTAAGCACATTTAATTAGTATTATAAAATTTCTAGGGCTTGTAGAGCTTGAGTAGATTATTGTACAAATTGTTAGAGGCTATTTGGATAATAAAATTCAAGAAATATTAAAAGATATAAATTTTTAATTAAATTTTAAAATATTATTTAATTTTCTTTTTTTTCCTAAATTCATAACAATGACGAATTGAAGGGTGTGAAATGACAACTTAGACCTAATCATTGATGGCTAAGCCGATAGAAGGTGAAGGGGTCACTAATGAGGATCTTTTTACGAAACTTTTAGCCTTTCTGAAGAGAGAAATCAACGAGGCTAATGCAAAGGGACTCAAGAAATTATAAAGTGGGGTTGCAATTAACCATGGTGATTTTGAAAAATAAATAAAGATGTTTCAAGTATGAGCTATAAAGCATTTTGGTCCAATAAAAGGGAGAAGAAGAAAGATTTTACTTGAAGCTAAGAGGAGAGAGGGGCATAGCTATGTGGGGGGGGGGGGGGGTGAAAGAAAAAAGAAAAAAGAAATAAAAATTTGGACTTTAAGAAAATTTAAAAGGGTACACGTGCAAGATTCCTAAGCCTTGACTATTATAATAAAAAATTATGTAACTTTGGTGCATTTGATTGATGTTTGTTGCTATGGAACAAATTTTCCTTTGTATCAAATTTGGAACTCATGGATGAGTGGGCATATTATGTACATCATGATACATTTACTTTATGTGTGATGTGTTGCAATTCAAAAGCCTAATTATATACTTTGTTTGAACTCATGGTTGAGTATGACAATTAGTTGTTAGTAAGTCATTAGAAAAAATAAAATAAAAAGAAAAAGAACATGATTTTATAAGAATAGACAAACAAGTTTGTCGAGGTCAAAGATTGGAGCTAGTCTTCCAAGAATAAAGATAAAATAAGAAAAATGTCATGAAAAAGGATAAGATGGTGAAGAGTAATGGATTAGATATAATCGCTTTGAATATAGTCTATAAGGGTGCACTTGTATAAAAAAACAATGATTGAAATTGAGTTGACTTATTGCATATTCAAAAAAGGAAATACCTAAGCTAGATGTGTTCCTTGGAGGTGAACCTAAATGTAGGAACAATGACATTGTCAACCTTGTACTGAATATGTAACTCAAGATCTGACAACAATGTAAAATTATGTGGTTGACAAAAATGTCTTAAGAAAATAAGTGACCAAATGAAATTAAAAAGGATAAATTAAATTAAAAGAAAATAAAGGCTTTAAATTAAAGATTAGATGCATTGCATTAGTATATTATAAGATCCTCAATTTTATAAAACAAAAAAGCAACATTAGTATTTTTGAGAGAATTTGTAAAAACATTGGATTATATCACAAAACATATTAGAATTAAGTAGAAACTAATGTTTTCAAAATTCAAAACTAAAAATTGTGTTAGATAGAATAATTTGAGATAAGTCTTTATGGCCCTCTTCACCTAATTAGAATCTATTTAGATGTATTGTTAATTGTTAAAGTTTGAGAGATTAAATTACAAACAAAATATTTAATTAAGATAAAATTATATATGAATAACCTAACACAATTTCTCCAGCAGTGCTTCCCAACTTCAAAAATCCCTTTTTCTTTCTCACACATATGTCAAGTCATCCTTTGCCCAAAATCTTAACCCGAGCTCATTTGAACTTTGGCCATCATATCACCTATCCTCTTCTCATTGCATTGTCTTGAGGAGCTACTAGCCTCAAAGCTAGTACCATGAGGGTGAGGCACTTGGTTGACTAGTGTTATGCAAATTGAACCCTAGTTTGGCTTTGCCCTTTGGTTTTTGTTGGGTTGAGCAGCACCAACAATGAGGGGAGGACAAAGAGGAGAAACTGAGCATAGCACTCATCTGTTTGACATCTAAATTTTAAATCCTTTATTATTTTTTTTGTAAATCATTTAGAAAATCATTATTTTATAAAACCATTTTAATTTGAAAGACTTTTCAAGATAATATAATTTCACTTTGAAAACCATACAATTGCTTCCAAAAAATAGATTTATATTCTTAAGTAAAGATAAATGCACATATATAAACAATTCTCAAAGTAGAAAATCAAATTTAAAATTGTAATACTTTTCTTTTAACTTTGGCTCATTCATTTTATGGTGATTAATGTCTACATTTCATGAAATTTATATCATTTGATTATTAGTAATTTGTACTCCATTGTTTGAAATTCTCTTACCTTCTTTTAGGACTCAACCATTTTCTTAATAATTATCATCAATTTTATTAATTTAATAAATCACTCAAATTTGATAACACTTAATAGAATTACAAAATGAGAAATGAATATACTAATAAGAAACTTTATAATTTCTCCACCCCCTTTATAGATGTCAATCTAATCAAATCATCATTTTATCCAATAATTATATCTAATTTTTTAAAAATATTTGTTTGATTGAATTTCCATGCACTTATGTGCTATACTAAGCAAAGTGAGGGTTAAGAGAGAGAAAGAAGTGATCTAAGGAGAGAGAAAATAAAAAAGAGAGAGAGAAATAAGATTGTTCTACAAGCATAGAAATTTGGTATGCTTTTTTCCTATGTTTTTTTTCATTTTAAGGTTTAGTGATCATAAAGGTATAGAACTCAAGTTTGTAATTATGAAAGTTATTAGATACTATAATAAACATAATAAAGCCAATGCATAAAATTCATGATAGAATTGTGATGCATGCCTTATCTATGAATAGAGGGTATAAAAGGAAAAGATAAGGGAATTGAATTCCTGACTTTGTCGACTTTGAGATAGATGTGTGACACTTTTATATGTGCATGTACTTGACATATTAATAGCCTTGTATTGAAATTTGACTTACTTATATGTGCATATACTTGATATAATAATGATTGTATAATTATAGCATTGCGTAACATGTAACAATAATGTTTAATGTAATGATGTAATGCTATATTCCAAACAAGAATTAATTATATAAAATATTGTTGTATTGTATTGTTTCACATGTATCTATTTATTATAATATCAAGAGCATGATATCTATACTCATTGTTGAATAGGTACATAGTAGCATGTGTATGGAAGAGTTCTTATATAATAAACATGTATGATGTATGTATTGAAATAAAGATATATGAAGATGTGTTATGCCAATAAAACAATAATAAAAAGTGTTGAATATGATATTGACTTGGAAGATAATAAGACATATGAGAGCTAAATAGGTGCCAATTAAAGATAAAAGAAAGAACTGACAAACACATGTAATATATGTTTTACAATATTATAAGATTGGCATAATTGTGACCTTACATGTGGCATAAATCCAAACAATGTATTACTTTTCATATTATAATTGAGTTTTTATATCTATTAAGCTTGTGAAGTTAGTTCAACCTATGTTTAGCTTTCATTATTTTGCGTGTATTGGATGAACATCTGGACATATAAAGGTTGAGATGAGATGCATGTTAAGAATAAGAAAAACATTAAAAATGCTATTTAATCTTATTATAGACATGCCAATATATAATTAATCTACTCCATGTATAATATTATTATACTTATTTTTTTGTGTATGTCAGACATTAGAGAGAAATTTGTTAATGGGTTCATCTTCAAGAGTCCCTTGATGAATAAAAGATCTGCAAAGCTTTTAGAATCCATGAGGGGATCCTCACCTTAAAATTAGTTACAATAGTAGATATCATAATGATTGGCATGGTAAATAGGATTCCTTTGAAATGTGAGATCTTCAATAATGAATTTGATCAAAATTTTGCTTTTTGGACATTTTGAAGGTTCCATGATTAAGGTATCCTAAACATTTATGGAGTGGCCTTTTTTGATGCGTAGGGCCTTCCACCATAAGTGACTCTCAATACTCATCCACATTTTCCCTTGTCATCTTTAGTTGGAGGATGAGTTGGAACAAGCTTGAGATCAAAGAGGTATGGAGAATTCAAAGAAGACGGTGGGCACCCCTTTGTCTTGGAAGCTACATGACAATTGATGTTAAAGTATAATATCCAATGACAAAATAAAGAAAGAAAATCAAAGGAACAATTATAGTCAAAATTATGACCAAAAAAGCATGTTGCCATAATTGTAGTTACTATAATCATGATCAACAATGTGGTCATGAATTGGGCTATCATTAATTTAGACATCAGTATATTGACGTTCAAACTTTCAAGGACATTAGTTTATGCACCAACCTCAAAAATCAGTATGAGGTCCATTAGGACATGTTGATAGGGTCAAGGTCTTTTAAGTTGTGGTTTAATCAATAATCTCTCACATCTTTTTATTTCTCTACCCTCCCCCATCTTTTAACAAAAAGTACTCATAAATATGAGTTTTGCAACTAGCAAAGTAGAGATGCACTAAACGTAAGAATAGATCTAGATAATAAAGCCAAAAATTGGTTCACATTTGGTAATCAATTTCCACTTTTTATGTATCACTTTAAGAGACAAATACTTAATCTAAAGTTTTGCCAATTATTTGTAGTAAACACATAGCCTTGATAATGAACAAAATAGTGTACCCAAAGTTTTATCTAAAACACTAAGATTTCATCCTAAATATTTTTATCACACTTTTTATTTGCTTAGTTTCTTGATTGCATATATTCCATGTTAATCTTTGACATGAACGTCTCGTATTTACTCATTTTTTTAACAAATGATTGATGATGTTATTGTGGCATAGGCTCACATTTAGAGAATATTATCAAAAGATTGGATCATGATGATAGAGTATATAAGAGAGAGAGAGAAAGAGAAAGTTATCATCATGTATCTTTTTTGAGAAACATGATCATAAGAGTAAAATTTCTTCTAGTATAGTTATTATTTTTATAATTTTTTAAAAATTTACTTTCTTTTCTACATAAATGGTATTTTTATTAAGCTTTGTTTTTATAATTATTTTTTACTATTTTGTGTGAAATATTTTGATAAAAAAATGTTGTTATATTCACACTAATTCACACATTTGTAGACAACATAATATAGCGTGAATAGTTAGTTCATTAAGAACCATGAATAGCAATGACCATGGGACCAAAAGGACAAGCATTCAATGAGACAAATTAATTTCCTTGCCAACCTCTCAATAATGAGTCTACATGTTAGTTGGCATGGACTATACCTTTGTTATCTTAGTTCTTTTGTTTGTTTTGTCTTTAAAAAGTTATCTTCAAATCTTAAAATTATATCTTTTATATATATATATATATTTCAAAACACAATATAATTATTTATCTCTTTTCAACATAGAAACATGTTATGAGCTAAGGTGAATTATTAGATATGTTTTTTTCTGTATATTTACTCATCAAATTTTTTTTTTTTAACTTGAAGTCATGTATATAGTTTTTTTTTTTCCAATGCTAACTTTAGTATTATGAGATTTGCACATGATATTTTATAAATGACTGTTAGCCTATAATGAAGTTCGGTATTCACTTTGTTAAATTTCATTTGACCTTTTTTATGTGTTGTTTAATTTTAGAAAGTGAATACTCAATGTAATCCTAGTGAAAAATAAAATCTAGCCTTAGAGTGTATTTTACATATCAATAATTTTTTTAAAGAAATTAAATGGTTTATTTTTATTGAATAAACTATTTTTATAAAGAAATGTTTTTTCATTAGTGATTGAATACTGTAAATTTCATAAAAATAATTTTTATAATCTTTTTGTTAATATTATTTTTAAAAAAAAGTACACTAATTCTATTGAAATGTCATACTTTTAAGTACATTTTAGCGGTTTCAATGTTGCATTGCTTGCATAAATATATGAATAACGTCAAAAAAAGTATTTACAATTTAACTGCAATTGCATAACAAATTGAGGAAAATTACTATAAAATAAATGCATATTTTTTTAAAAGTACTTATTTAATATGTGCTATATTTTTTATTTTTTAAAGAAGATGAAAAAATACAATTAGTAAATGTTACCTAAAAATATTTAATTATTTTTTCACCATTTTTTGTGATTTAAAGTAAAAAAATAATTATATCTCTATTCAATTAGTGTTAGAAATATGCTAAAGATTATATAATTTATTTTCATTTACAATATCTAATTGTTGAGTTAAAACAATAACATATCAAAGCGTTTAAATATTCAACACACTTATCAATTTAAAGAGGATTACAAAACCCATTTATGCAAATACCTATCTATTAAATAATGAAAAAATCATTTGTAATTAGACATGTAGTAGCTTAACATCCTTTTGTCTTGAAAAGAAAGTCATTGTTCTTGAAAAACTACTTATTTAAGGTACAATTAAATGGAGATAAGAAAGGCTTAGAATAAAAATTTGAAGAGCATTTTCAAAAAGAATATTAAAAAGCTTAAAGATTAATGATCAATACAATAGTGTGCAATACATGTCATGTGCTATTATTGCCCAAGCAGTAAAGTGTAAAGAAAAAGTGGACATGAACAGGCGTAATGATTGTGCATAATGGTTTGACAATGTTCACATTCGCGTTGTGCATGTAGGGGGTAGATGTGTACAAAATGAGATGTTGCATACAATAAACATAAATGTGCCACTATGAGTAGAAAGAGTAAATGGAATAGAAAGCAACAATTAATATGTTGCTTATGATAATTGATGAGTAAAGGTGCTATAATTATTATTCTAATAAATTGTTAACTCAACTATATTGAAGACAAGACTAGTGTTTTTTCTTAGATTACTCTACCTCATAGGCACCATCACCAACACTCTTTACCACTTTGAATGACCCATTTCTTTCATTCTTAAATCTTTTAAGAATCCCATAATAAATATGTTTGAATGTACTCAAATCATTGTCATATCACTCTAAATAAACTAAATGAAATATGGTTCTCAAGTTGTACATTGATAACTCTTCATAACTTCAATAAGTTTTTATCATGCCTCTATGTGGAGAGCAAACATATGTATGCAAATAAATCTACAAACTTACTAAACTCATTAAACACGTCACTAGCTTTCCTACAATCCACAAACTTAGTCATGTCCCCCAAAGTCTTATGGGAGACTTAAGAAAAAGTCCATATTAACATCCTTTCTATAGGGAATTAGCAAATGATCATACAAGTTGGCATTTTGTTTCCTCAATGAATTCATAGATGTGATAGTGGGCTACATCTTTGGTCACATCATTAAGAAGAACATGCAAAAACAATTGTTCTTCTATCATTCATAAAGGTTTTTTCCTTCTAGATTTTTTGGCAAATCCTTTAAAAAGTAACTCTTCAATAACAAAGTCATGAATGAAGGAGCCTAACATACAAAGTCTATAAATTCAAGAAGAGTATATTTTTTTCCAAAATTTTTCTTGTAGGATAGATCTCCCTCAATTTCTCAAATCTTATGATGTTTATGCTCATTAGGTTGAGAAGTAAGAACATTCTTCTCATAGTAAGAATGGGTTCACATATTCTTGCTTAATGCTTTAAATTAAATATATAATCTTACAAGTGCTCAACTTGCTTGATGTGTAATGAACTTAGTTTCTTTTGAGTGTGAAGGTATTATAGGTCTTGATGATTAAAGAAGAGACACAAACTCCTAAGAAAGCAACTAATGGCTCTAATATTTATGTGATATATTATAGTCTTAAGATGTTAAGAAATATTTTAAGAAAAAATCTATTTAGTTAAAGAAAATGAAAATACCTCAATATAATCAGATTAAATATTCACATTTGATATTAGAAAAAAAACCCTTATAGATATGATGTGGTTCACAAATAAATCAAGTAAAAACTAGCTGACTTGTACACTTAAGACTAAAGAAGATAAAGAGTGAATACTAGGTGATGTCTCAAGAGAGAAATCATTAACAATGAGTAGCTCCTAATAAGTTTCTAAGTAAAGTATAGTGATAAATTATTTGACATCAATTATTGAGTAATTGATTTTGGTATTTATATGAAATATTATAATCTTAAAATATCAAGATGTCTTTTAAAGGCAAGCCTTATGTAAGTCAGGATGAGTAAATATAATATCCAAAAAATAAGAATAATTTTTTTAAGAAAATATATTACATTAATAATAATTGATGATCTTAAAGAGAGAAAAATTATAAAATAATGATTTTGATCTAAAAATATTTTCAAAATTTTTGTAAATGTTTCTAGAATTTTTTAAAACTATTTTTAAGATTTTATAATATCATATAATATGACATTATAGAATTGTATAATATGATTGAGTAAAAGAATCAATCAGATTGTAATATGAATGCATTCAAAAGATGGATTGTATCATACAAATGATACTACAAAAATGTACAAGTATAAAAATGTATTAATGCAAGTTTAGGAGTTGGGTGTAAAGTCGACTAATAAAATTGTATAAACATAATAGTGTAGTTAGTACATCGCCTCTATAGATCGAATGAGTCTGATAGGCTAAGAAAGGATTTGACCCTATAATACGATTAAAGAATATTGTTAGGTATGTTCAAGTAAAAGAAAGAAAGAATGTAGCAGAAATGTGAATGTATAGAAAAGTTGGTTAAGGATCATAAAGGATGTTGGACAAGGTCGTTAATATATAAGAGCAAATGATTGGTATAGGCAATATAATATTAGAGAAGTACAAAAGCAAAGATCATATAGGTACATCATATGAGAAAAGAATATTCAACTAAGTTTGATGGATTGAGTAATTGATGAACAAATCATACAATAAGATGAGTATAAATATATAAGTATGATCATGTAAATAGTAACATTGTACACAAAATTATCCATTTATGATGAGAGAAGTATTTACATAACAATGTATATTATATAAGTACAAAGAAAAGATCATATATATACAATCAAAAGAGAAGAAAAACTTAACTAAATCTAATAAACTGAGTAAGCGATAAATGTATCATATAGTACAATGATCGTAATTATATAAGTATAATCTAATAAATAATAACATCATAAATGAAGTAGTTAGATTATGAAGTAAAATGTATATGTGTTGAATCATATCATATAAGAATAATAATGAGATCATATTAGTATCATAAGAATTTAACACAAATTAAGACATGTAAGGATCAGATAACATGAAGATAAAGATCGTACATATATGATCCATAAAAATTGCAAAATTTTAAAACAAAAAATGGTTAAATTACAGAGTAAATCATCATGGGGGTTGCTAAAAAGATAGGAAACTATCAAAATTAAGTAGAAAAAAAGGTGAAGAGGCATAAAGCTAATGGAACATAGCCAATTAGAGGAATTGAATCAAATAAGAATGCATTAAGTCATTCGATGCATATAAAAGAAAATGAGATTAAGCTTGAGAAGTATTTTTGAAGAAAAATTAGCATGGTTAGCTTCTATCAAGTGTGATGGAGTGAGGGAAGAAGAGAAAAGAAACATCTTAAAGGGCTTAAGATCGTAGTTGTGACAAAACCAAAAGAAAAGTACATGTAATGTAGCAACCAATATTTTGAGCAAAAATCTAAGTATTGGTAAAACCACTACTCTGATAAAAAAATAAGAAAAACTTGTACATCATATATATGATTTGATGTAATTTTGTTGTTAGGTTAGAGGCATAAATTGATATATAAAGAGGTTATACAGGAGATTCTTACCATTGTTTAATACAATAACATATTGTAATGATTGATTGATACATATTTTGATTTAAGCATAATAATGTTATGTTATTTAGTTATATGTTAAATGCATATCATGACATATATGTTAAGAAAAGAATATTTAATAAATACTAATTTATGTAATATAGAAATAAAATAATAAGGATATACAATATGTGCAAGAAATAAAAATTGGTCTAAAGTAATAAGATTGGAGTACCAACAATTATTTCCAAAGAAGATTTATTATCTAGCAATAAAATGTCCCCAAAAGTAAGTGTTTTACTATTCAAAATAATATTTATTAAGTAAGACTACTACTTGGATTAAAATATATTTGAGGGCGTTGCCAAAGAGATATCGTTGGATTATCCAGAAATATATTAAATTATAAAAAGGGCCTAAGGGAAATTAATAAAAAATTTTAAATAAAATCTAGGTTTTGAATGAATCTAAAGAAAAAAAGGATAGCATGTCTCTTACTATTCTCATATTAATGTCATTACAAATCATGCATGTGGTTATCCAAGAATTACTAGTTTTACATTATGTTGTATGATTTTTTCACTAAACTAGTATAAGTTGGCTTATGACTATTTTGTCCTAATACTTCTAAAGTTAAAAGATATACTTCATGGGGCTATAGGATGAGAGTAATAGTTAATTAGCATTTGATGACAAGAAAGTTGCTAAATTTTCTACCAAATGTGTTAAATGCCATCATGTATTACATTGATCAAAAAGACATGTAATAAGCTTGTTATCCCATTAAAGTTATAAGGAACATGTTTCAGTATTAAAAGTAATGTGAAAAACTTGTGATTCAAAAAGTTTTAAAATATCATTTCAGCTATGGTTTAAAATGATTTCTTAAAAAGGTTTGAATTATTTTTGCTACTTCAAATTTTAAAAGGATTGAAAATGCTTATACTATTTGAGGTTTAAAATGAAGCAAAGAAAAAAGTAGAAATAAGTTAACGACTCCAAATGAGTTGGAAAGGCAAAGTGATGAAAGAGGGCAGTAGACCCACTGGGATAAAATCTCGACATAATAAGACTAGTTTCTTATTTAAATAATTTACATGGTACTTTTCTTGACAAAGGATACCTCAAATTCCTAGTCCTTAGGTGTTGCACGCAACCACAAAAGCCTTAAAAGTGTTAAAAAAATCTTAATGTAAGGCTTTAATTATGTGTTGATTTAAATTATTGAAGGCATAAGTGTTAATGGCTATCTAATAAAACTCTCCTTTTTTAAAACATGTAGTGATAAAAGTAACAACGTCAACCAAGAGTTGTCAGCTTTTGGAAGCTTCTAAGCTCATAAATAATTGTAATGATAAGATAGTCTTAATTGGGTTAGATTTTAGAAAGATCCATAGAGATCCCCTTCATCCAAAATAATGTACTCCAAATAGTGGACATGTTAGCAAAGGTGCGCTTCTTAAGATTAATATAAAATTTTTCATGGTGCAATACCTCCGATATCTATCTTAAATGATTCAAATGTGCTTCCTCGTTCTTATCATATAGATTAAACCATTGTCAAAGTAAAAAGTGTGCAATAAATAGTTGTAAGATTTAGTTCATTACTTAAACAACATTGTTAGCCATTCATAAAGACTATCTTTTATCTGAGCAATTCTTCTCTTATCACCTTCAAGAATTTGGATTTAATGATAGTTGCAATGCAAGTCAGCTTTAAAGACTAAGCTTGTGCCAACTATCTTGTCTATGTGATCAAACCAAGGAATTAAGAACTAATATTTGCTTGTGATTTCGGTGATCCTTTAAAGTTCATGCAAATGTGTCAATTCTTATCCTTTTTAGGGGTTGTTAATGTAAGTATGACCAATGAGGACATAAATTAGGTTCATCTAAAGTTGATCCACCCCATACCTAGTCAGCTTGGCATGTTTTGTTATATTCATTTGGTACTAAAACAAGTTTAAGATGGTTAACCTAGTAATTAGGTCAATAACATACTATATTGTGGTGATGGTGCAAAGGAGTTTCCTCCTTTAGGACAAAAATATCTTCTTTTTGGTAGGCACAAGCTTCAATAGTGACCAACGCGTAACCTATGTTGCCTTCTTGTAATTTCACAAACTAATAACAACTCAATAGTTGTAATGATACCTTCTCACTAGTAACAGCAATTGTTTTCTTTCTAATATGGGTTTTAAGAAAAATTGGCATCAAAACAACTAAATTAACTTTATTTTACAAGATATGGTTTTTGATATGTTGTAAATACTCGCATCTAATAAGGAGGAGATCACACCAAACTAAGTTCTAATAAGACCCAAGGACTATTGCAAACTAACATATCATTTCTTGTTTGTCTTTTTACTTGATAATATTAAACATAACAAGAATATACAGAATTAAATCAGAGTAAACAACAAAATCATGGACATTATCTAACCACTCAAGTGATGAAGGATGATGAAACCAATCTACAATTTATCATAATCCATCCAATCCTCACTACTAAATAAAAAATTATCAAAATTTAGAATCTAAATAAAAAGATATTTTATTCTAAAATGTTTATTATTTCATATACAAGCATTTACATAATAGCATCATGACATGTAATGTAAGTAATAAGCATAACAAGTTCGACAGGTAAATTAATAAGTACAGGTAATAAAATAAATAAAATAAAATAAAAATAACTGGTAAATAATAAAAAAGTAATAAATAAATATTCATGACAATGTTCATAAAAATTTATCATTGATGCACACATATATGACATACTCATTGTATGTCATTTATTTTATAGTATATTGCTTTTTCATCATTTTTTGTTTTTATCATTTCTTATATTTCTTTATTGGGAGAGTAAGACACACCAATAGTGGAGGGTGGTAAGTTATTTTTGTTAATTTTTATTAAAAACGTTTTTAAAAGAAATTGTTAAAGTGAAGTTTTTATTAATTATAAGTGTTTAAGCAACCCTTTTTGAAATTATTTCAAGTTAATTAGCTTCTCCAAGGTTGTTGACAACTTAGCAAGTAATTTAAGAGGAAGTGTACCAAGATGAATAAGGCAAGAAACACAAGATTTTAAGATGGTTTAATTTAATCCCAAACCTACGATCATCCCAAACCAATAGCTTGAGTACCACTAACAAAATCACTCCTTTGTCATAGTCTAATGAAGAAAACCAATGTAAATGAGGCTTTTTGTAGATCATCCATAACCAAATAATCTATGGCTCTAAGCAAGGCCAACCCTCTCCACATTATATGGTTGGGAGCTCAACAAAGAAAAAGAAACTATATAGAATTAATTGCAAACTACAAGCTCATTTGATTGTGAACTAAAAAAATAATTACACGCACAGTAATGAATAGATTAAAAGATAATATTACCACTTCGATTGAGAGATTGGTGACATGAGGTGGGTGAATGATAGTGAATGAAATGCTTTCGCAACTCCTTGCACAAGCACAAGAGAGCTTCTTGAATGATGCTTTACAAGTAAGGCATGTAATTCATGCAAAAGACTCACTCAAATTTGATAATAAATATTGTAATACTCTTAAGATCTTCCTTTTTAAATATCTCCCCAGTTGATCATTAATCAATTATTAATGGTTTAAAGAGTTTATATAGTTCCAAACCTAACCTAATTTGAATAATGGCTAATTTCAACTTTTCCATAACTACATTATCCTGTTGCACATCTTTCGTTTTATGTATATCAAACATTAAGGGTGTATGTTGCATTTAATTTGAACTGTGCTTGTTGCATGTTAAAGAAGTAACATATCATACTAATTTTTTTTCCGTCAATACAAAGTATTCATATCAACTTCAAATAAATATATTTCCATTAATAAATAACATTTTATATAAAAGTCATTGGATTATACAATGATACATTTATTTTAATTCTTATTTACACATGTTATCAGTTTTGTCTTTTTTATATTAATGAATTGTATGTTCTAGGATTACACACTATACATTATATATATATATATATATATATATATATATATATATATATATATATATATATATATATATTATTTTAATAACTTTTTTCTCTAAATACACTTGCAGAATAAGTTGTCTATGTTAACTAGATGTATCATATGTTAAGATCAGTATAATGAACGCAAGCCTAGGGCTCTAGTTTAACACTAAAGTAGAAAGTCTTTTCTTTTTGACATAAACTTTTAAATATATTATATGTATTGCATATTAGTCATAACTTATCATACATTTAGTGCAATTTAAACCAATTTCTTATCATTATTTTTTAACTTAATTTTCATCAATTTTAATGAATATCTTTGTAATAATTACACATTTTTATTCTTTGATTTGATTGAATGCAACTCAAAACTTATCTAAGTATGCTCGTAAGGATTTGTCATTTAAGGCTGTATTTTCCTAAATCATATACTCATGTGAAGTGATTGCAAGCTCTTGAATAGTTAATAACCTTATTTTTAAATTCTTACATTTGTCACAAATTATATAATCCCTTGAGATGCATCTTGGATATATGGTTCTTCATGGAGATTGACCTTTTTCTTCTTGCCTTTAATTGTTTTGTTTTCTTGTATTAGAGGCATCATTCATACACACCATGACATATTATTTTTTTATCTACCTATCTTAAAATAACATACAACACACAAAGTAAATGTGTTAAATCATAAAAAAACTTAAATAAATTATTATCATCAAAATAAAATATTACCTTTAAGGCTCGTGAGATTCAATAATCTCCTTTATTTTAATGATTATAAATTTTTAAATATGAGAGATTAAGATAGTAATTAAAGAAATACTCCCCAATAATCTATGCATACATTTAAAAACATATGAAATTGTAATTGTAATTTAATTTTTAAGCTAAAAGTGAAGTTTTAAAATCAATGCCATTCAATCAATCATAAGTAAAAAATAAATAAATCTTAAATATATAATTTGAAGGATTATAATGCATCTCCTCCTATGTATATATAACAATACATATTTCTCTCCACTTTTTCATTATCAAAGTGGGGATGAACTTGTGTTTTATTAGGTGGGGCTCATACGGTGATTAATATGCATAAATAACTCTTCTTATAATTGAGTGCATACAAAGTTTCTGATAATTATTCTTAATAGATGTTTTTTCCTTTAATGATATTATTTTATTTTAGCATGGTTGCTCTCATAAGGTATTCTTTCTAAATAAGATTTTTTTTTTCTTTTTTATTTTTAAATATTATTTGAATATAAAATTAATTTTATATAATTTTACTCATTTTTTATGTGCTCGTTTTTTCATTGGTGGTTTATTTTTAATTTCAATCCATGAGAAATTTTAACCATTATAAATATTTTTAAACAAAATATAATATTTTAATCAAATTCTAAAGGGGAATTCTCAATAAAATTTCTTGGTAAGAAATTAACTAAAATCACTTAAAGATGTCTAATTTGCTTACTTAAGGCACACTGAACCCTTTTTTAGTGAATATAGCCTTAAGTCATAAAAGTGATTTAGAATTTATTTTTAATTCTTTAAGATCTAGAGATAAGATAAATCTAATTATCTCAAGTTTTGACAAAATGAGCAAGCAATTCAACCATCAAACAAGGCTTACGAATCAAACCATGTGTCCATAAGTTCTTAGGATGAAGATACCTTTACACAACTACCGATGCTTTGAAGTTAAGAACCCCAAGCATCTTGGGTTTACTAGTGGTTATGTGTGGAATATGTGATTTCAAAGTTTTTTCATAACAAATGTTTCTTTTAGGAATCCATATAAATTTATTAGTTTTTGAATTAATAGATCTCCTAAAAAGATAATGAAAATAATACAATCTAAATTTTGCTGCATGTACATAAATTGATTTTCTTTCTTTCAATGTTTTCACATGAATAAATGGTAAATAATGGGCATTTACATGTGTAGAAGCATGAACAAATGTTTTCTCCAAAAAAATCAAATGCTTTTTTAATCAGGGCAAGTCTATTCAATTTTTTATTCAATTCTATATTTTGTTTCATCATGTCATTTTCAAATTAAAGAAGTTCAATAAAGGAATTATGCTTAAGCTTGACATGTTAATATTCAATCAATTTATTATGTAATTAACTTAGAAAGAAATAATATAATTTAGCTAGTGATTCATTTTTCTTTCTAAGTTTATCACAAACACTTTTAGGCTTATGAATATGAATTTCATGCTTGAAGCAATAAGAACTATTTTTAGAGAGAAGAAAGAAGGGTGATTTTAAGAACCTGTTGTTGTTCTATCAAATAAAAGAGCTAAAGAAAGTATTATGTTTGCTTCCATCAACAAGAAAAGTAAAGGAAGTAGAGAATTCTTGTAAGGTAGCAAGCATAGGATTGTGGAGGAATAAGGATGAATTACATAATGTTGAATTAAGTGTTTTATTTTTGTTGAGTTTCTTACTTAAGTTGTTAAGCTTAAAAGAGTATGATAATGCATTATCTCGATTTTCTCCAAGAAAGGTTTGAGATTTAGAAAGAAACTAGTGGATTTTTTATTTGAAACTGACATTTTTGTAGCCATCATATAGTATGAGAATGCCCATCATATAGTATGATAAGCTCTAGAAGAATAGAAATATGCTTTTTCAAGAGAATAATACTTCATATTCTTTCATA
This sequence comes from Vanilla planifolia, assembly GCA_023846275.1. Lineage (NCBI taxonomy): Eukaryota > Viridiplantae > Streptophyta > Magnoliopsida > Asparagales > Orchidaceae > Vanilla > Vanilla planifolia. Next base: position 22,756,950 of record CM043866.1, on the reverse strand, counting down.
CATTATGATCATCTCTGATAAGTATTAAAGAAAATCATATGGTGTAACTACAAGGTCCAATGGCTTGAGAAGTAACTAACACACCTTCTTGTACCATTTGATATCAATATCAGCTGGTAAAATTTGCTTAGGAAGGAAAGGTCTAAGAAAAGGATTGGATGGTTTGAAAGAAGATCTTGTATTATAATCATATAAAGTGTTGTTGGGAACATATGCTATGATGGTACTATAATAAGAATTAATAAAGAAAAATCTTGGAAAGTGCAATAAGACTATAAAAAGTTATAAAATAATATGTTATTAAGCAAACTAAATTTGATTTTTGATGTAAGAATCAAATAGAAAGAAAATATTAAAATAAAATCAATTCTTAAGATTTCATATAGATAAATCTAGAACTAATAATATAAATAGAAAATTTTATTGAAATAAAAAAATAAACATTAACATATACATTACATAACATCATGATAACATGACAAATTAAATGACAAGATCTATTATGTGTGTGTATGCAAAATTAACATATTTATATGTGTAACTACTTTTCTTGTTTTGTAGGATGAAAGCATGGAAGTAAAACATTAAATAAAATCAAAGTAGAGTATAACAAATATAAAGATATGATAAATAAGTCTTTTAATAACTCATCTCTGTACATGTTAAGAGATAAAAGAAAAGAATTTCTCAAATAAATTATCCTATTATAGATGAAAGAAAAAGAATTAAGCTCTTAACATATGATCTAAGGAATGAAGAGACATTGGTAGTATACTAAGCCTTGAGTTAACATAAGAGACTTCGTACTCAGTAATACAAATAATATAGCAAGTTAATAAGGTGTTAGTAACTTGTGAATATATTTGAAGAGTATAATATGTTATTGATGTGTGATATTATCTATTCAAAATTTTCATATTTATTTGTTTAATCTTATTTAAATATCATTTCTTATTTAGATTTATTTAGTGGGTAATTTTCTCATAATTTATTTTGCTTACATGATAAGGCATATCACTAGCACACTTAGAGAGGAAGAGTAAAGGACAATAGGCATGAATAAGCATTAAATAGGGAATCATGAGCAATGTTTATTGTATAAGTTTAGGATGAATAACAGGGTTGATGTTTTTTTTGTATATGTTAAACTTATAATTGATGGAATTATAAATAGTATGTAATAATATATTAAAAAAATAGAAACTAGAAGTACATCACTCTTTACCAAAAGAAAGGTTTATGTCCTCATATTTTTTAACATAATTACTCTTATTACTATGAGAATTTGTATACAATATAATTAGTGCATGACATATATTATATATTAAGAATAATTTATTACATATTTAGTACAATTTAAACCAAATATTTACCATTCTTCTTTTGTTTGATCATTTTCTAACTTAATTGTGATCATTTTCAAAAAAATATTCTTGCAAAAATTATATATTTTTGTTCTCTAGTTCAAATGAATATAACTTAGAACATCTCTGTGTATACTCTGAAGGATTTGGAATTTAAGATATTGCTTCCACTTAGATTCATCTTAGACATATAGTTTGTTATGGTGATTCACTTTCTTTTTCTTGCCTTCAAGTGCTTTTATTTGTTGCTTTAGAGACATCATTTATCCACACCATGATAAATGATATTCTTTATCTATCTATATTAAAAAAAACTTATAACACACTTTATAGATATGTTTGATCACAAAATAAGCACTTATAAGGTTTGTTATCATAATCACAAGATAATGCCTTTATGGCTTATGAGGTTCAACGTTCTTATATTTTCAAAACATAAGCTTTATTTTCTTAAATGATAGTTATTCTTTTGTTTCTTGAGATTTCATATCATCACATATCTATTACCATCATCAGATAAAATGACCTCAGCCCATACGCATATTATAGTTGGCTAATAATTTTGTTCACATCATCTCTATCTATCATCAACTTACACAAAATATAAGCAATAAAAGAGCTTAACTCATTCAAATCCTATACAAAATAATAGCAATGGTTGAGAACAATATGTGTTCTCAATCTACTTATTAAGGTCTAGCATTAAGTGCTAATGATGTGATCTCATCTCATCACATTGGGTAGTATGGAGATAAAGTTATATGAAAACTATATCTTCTTATCACTCATAGAATATCATAAGATATATATATTGAGCTCTTATAACTTGATCTCAATGAGCATTCCTTTTTATTATATCTATTTGCATTTTTCTTATTTTGTATTTTTATACTTATAATAATTAAATATAATATACTAATGCATAGCTTAATTTTATTTATACACAAACATATGATGGTAATAACATACTATATAAGATTATAAAATATGTATATAATCATTTGATATTGTGTTATCATACTTAAATCAATGTATTTCAAAATTACACATCAATAGCCTACTTATAAGACAATTGCTTCAATTTATGTATTTCATTCTTTTGAGATGTCTCATCTACTATTTTTCATTTGGCATTCTTTTCCTACACAAGTAAATGTTACACCATTTAACAAAAAATGCTTTTTTTTTTTACTTAATATATTCAAAAATTCTTGTTTCTCTTGAATCTCTATTTTTTCATTTATAATATAATCTCAAATTCTCATTTTTCTTAAACACAAAATCTCACATTTTTTCAACACTTGCTTACTAAAATAAGTCAACAACCCAACAAAGCTAAATCCATAAGCTTATAGCAATTACATACACAAAAAAATACACTTACTAAATCAAAACTTCCAAAAATTTAAATATAACACAAACTTAAGTTCAAATTCAAGTTATTATCAACCTCAAGCTTTCAAAACCCTATTTTAATTGAAAACTAAAACAAACCCAAATGCTCTAAGAAAACCAAAGAACAAAACAACACCTCCAAAACCATTTTAAAACAAATTTCACATTCAACTCAAAGATCATGCTCTCAGTTCATGGTTTAAACTTAACTTTTCAACAAAAACTCTTTCCTTAGAGCGAAACTCAAAAGGAAAAATATCCTACAATAAGGTTTTCTTAATGAATATCATACCTTGATAGGCATCTTCATGCTACAATTGACACAACTTTCTAAATATTTAGCATAAGTTTTTCTTGTTGAAATCTTACTCCCCTCTTCTTTTCCTTATGGCTAGATAACTTCCCACTTCCTATAAACAGTCGCACAAACTTATCCTCAATAGAATTTGTGATAGTGTTTAGCTGTTAAACCCTAAATCTCCTTGTTTCTTAAAGAATATACCTTGTTATCATTATCCTTTTTGAGAAAATCAATAATTTCTATTTAAATTTAAAAATTCACAACAATTTCAATTAGTTTTAAAAAATTATAAACATTCAATCAAAGTAAGGATCACATATCAAATCACTTGCCAAGTATATGAATAAACAAAAGCTAGAGTTAAATATCTAAGAATATGCAATAGTTTATAAAATTTCTCATCTATAGGCCACATAAATTTGAAGTAATCATGGCTGACTAATCGAAACAATAACCTACAAACCACTTTGTGTTTTCCTATATATCCTATCATGTGGTCTCAACACCCTATTCAAATAGACAAGAAAATCGAATAATAATATCATATCAATAATAAAAAAAATTTTATAAGATTATCCCAAAAAATCTCTTAAAAATCTAAAAATCTTTAAAACCTTATAAAAAAATCACAATTAATGTGAACCTAAATAGATTGATCCAGAGGCAACAATACAAAGTAATGTATTCCTAAACCCTAATGTTTCTAATATACTAATATCTTAAGTTTGTATTTATATACATATAATTGTAAATATCCCATCAAATTAATACAAAAAAAAAAACATAAAGTCAAAAAAAAAATTCTCTCAAGATAACCTCCTGGTGCTATGTAAAACTGTTTCATAATAATGGGACCCCCTGAGTTAAGCATACCGCGCCGTGGTCATCGGGAACTAGAGAAAGTTCATCAGGCAAAAGCTCTTGCCCGTCACCTTCCATCTACTCCGGTGAGCTGACCAATCCCACCCATTAAATTGGATGCAGACGACTATAAAACGGCTCGCTCCCATCTCCTTAGAAACTAACAGTCTCTCATGGCTTCTTCTCTGGCCACCGAAAGTACCCTTCTCCTTACTCTACTCTTCTCCTTGCTGCAGTTCTCAATGGGCATCTTACTGAAAGGATCAGTCACTTGCGGTGACTGCTCTCCGTCATATAACCTCTCAGGTTCCCTTCCTTCTCTGTTCCTACTGTTCTTTTCTCTTCTGTGCTTTCGCCCGTCGTCTTCCTTAATCCATCTTCTTCTCCCTCAAAGCAGGTGTTCGCACAGCCGTTAGGTGCGCCAACAACAGGATGCCGTACTACGCGGTGACAAATGCTAAGGGTCAATTCGAGGTCCATATTTCATCGAGGTCTTCTCCTCCTCCGCCCAGGAACTGCACTGCAAACCTTCTGGGTGGACCCACGCAGCTCTGCGCCTTCAAGAAATCCATGGCTTCCCGCGTCGTCTCCGTCAATTCAGGTGGGGGCGAATCATCTGGTGCGCTTCAGACCCCCCTTGCTTTCTTCACCTCATGCCAGAAAATGATGGAGGGTTCGAGGGTCGAGAAAAGTGGAGGAAAGGCTGAGGCGGGCGAACAAAAGGCGCCGAACATGGGATCGACGTCTCCGAGCGGAACACCACCGACGGGGGGACGTAACTACTTACCGCCGCCAGAGAGCTACGGGCTTCCACCGCTGCCGCCGTTGATCTACATCTTCCCCTTCGTACCCATCATTGGAATCCCGTGAGAGAGGCTTCCCGCTGATGCTCTGCTAATATTTAGAGAGAAAAGACAGTGTTTGCAGGACGAAGAAGAAAGGCTTGCTCTGCCTTTAGCGTGTGTGTGGAGATGAAAGGATGCAACTATGGCTGCCTTATCAGTTGTGTGTTTTTCCACTCTTCCTTGTCTTCTCAATAATATTTGTGTTTGAAAACGAAAAGAGCAACCTTTGTCAACAATTTAATCATAAAAGCAAGGTAAAACTTGCTAGTTCTGGAACAAGGAAGACATGGCTTCTCGAACAGGAAGAAAATCCAATTTCACTAATGAAGAAGAGTTAGAGAAATCGAGTTTGATATGGCTCCGTTGACGGCCATTGTAATCGCAAGTGAAGCAACAACGGAGAGCATGGGAATTGGTCTTATCTAAATGTTTAAGAACGTAGGGACATTGTCATAAGAAGCTCCACTATGTCACTTAAAAACCATAGGGGTGACCTCACTTCTACAGGGACAAGTCGACGAAGGTTGGTTTTACCATAGTTGATGTCGCGCTCCTCCCACTAGATTAAACAAGATTAATTTAAAAAAATTCAATAAAGGGTGACTTAATTCTGATAAATTATTATATTTTTTTTTGTCAAATATTTGATTATTTATCTCATGTAGATAAGATATAAAATCATAAATCAATATATGTCTATTATAAAAAATATTAAATTTTATAATAGTTTATCTACATTGATATAAATTATAATGATAAAATATAAAAACATGTTACGATAATCTCTATAGTATATACGAACATAAGGTTATAGATCATTTTACCTCTTGATTTGCTCTCTCTCCTTATATGATTGATATGAATGACTTCAAATATAATAACAAGATAGGAGCTAACTGTCATTTTTATTAAGTTCTAGTAAAAATATGTTTTAAATAACAAAGATATGCTAGATAATATAAAACATAAAAAAAATGTGCATCATAATCAATATCATGCCATAATATGGAAACAAATTATAATAGATTAGCAAAATCCATTAGATTAAACCTTATAAATGATGGATCAAGCATCCAAGTCAATCTTGTTTAACCTCTTTATTTTATGAGACTATTTAATCCACGAATCAAACATTTCAATTATGATGCTTTTGTTGAAAAATACCTATTTTGAAATTTTTTTATTAAAACATTACATTAGATGGTCAACATTTCAAATTACTTATTTTGAAGAATATGTTTTCAATTTGATGTTTTATAATCTGCTTTATGAAGTATTTATTTTAAAGAATTTGATTAAAGTATCTAAATTTTAGATAAAAATATAAAATAAAATAATAGTAATTTTTCATTGTAAGGATGAAAAAATCTTTGATCTATTGATGTATTACAGGACTTCCACATGTTTACAATTAAAAAATCATTTTCCTATGTTGAGTCAAACAATTAAGATTTGCAATGGATGACGTCCATAAGTTGCGAATACTTGGTTCAAATCTGTTTGACCCTACTCGACTCAATGCAAACAACAATTTAGATCAGATCAAACGATAAATTAGATCAAGAACAACTAGAATCCGATCAAAAGTTCATCACATTCGAGTTTACAATGGAACGAATCTAATTTCTAGGTTGGCAATTCAGGTCCTATAAATATTTATCTACCAAACTGGGGAATTCATGAACCATTAATAATATATTCAACCATTTCTAATAAGATTGGATAATATAGTCAACCATTAATAATATATTCAACAAATAATATAATATTTAAATTAAACACAACCAAATAGGCCACCCTTATGTAAATAGCAAATACCTCTTGGAACTCAAAGGTTAAACACAAAACATCACACTTGAAGAACAGTCTAACTTTTCATCCATTTGTACCCACTAAATTGTATTAAGCTGTGTGTGATAGCTTAGAATGGTGGAATTTCCCTAAGCGTATGACAGAAAGCATGATACTTTTGCAAGGTAGACCAAATCAGCAAAGATTCCATGAACTGCTCTTGAAGCTTGAAACGAGGAAAGCATACTACAGCTCAGGATAAAAGAAAGGCAAGCTCACCACATAACTAAGCATTTGCGTTGTGCCATCCCTTGGTGCATGGGGGGATGTCCATGAACTCATCGAACTCCTTCACGTGGACGTTGCAGCATTTCCACTGCACCATTGGATGAGAAAAGTAGTTTTAGGTGAAAAAATGGACAACGAAACTGGGAGAAAAGCAGCTCAAGACAGCAAAAGAATGGTACCCCTCTCATCCTATCATGGAATAATGGTGGACCTGGATGATACTCGCATGCAGTCTCGTGGTTGTCCTTCTCTTTGAAGGTTTTCCCGCAACCTTTATTTCTGCAAATCTGTGGCTCGTTTATATCAACTATTTTCTTCACTGGAGCAGGGCTGCTCGCCTTGCCTCCTTCCTTAATGGTTGATGGTATAGCTGGTTTTGAAATGCCTGGTTTCGAGCCTGAACAAGGTTTCGATGGTAAGCAGAGAAAGACAAGCGAAACCCAAATCACAAGAGACGAAAAAATACAGAAAGCAGTGTGATACCGTGGTCTGAGCAGAAGAAACCTTGGCGACACCTTGGGCAGGAAGCATCATCTCCAGTTCTTTTGTTTTCCACAAGCGCATGGGTTGCTTGCCGAGTCTTTGTAGGCACGGCCTTGGTTATCGGTTTCTCTGTAGTATGTTTGCCCGTCTTGCATCTGTGCCAAAAGGAAGGATGAACAAGACAAGCTGAAGTGGCACATGGTATCTAACATTAACTTGGCATGTGGTAAAGATCGGAGGAATTTCCCCTTCTTCCTACCATGCTTAAGATGGAAAGCATATCAAAATGAAATTTCAACTGATTCCTGCAAGTTTGAAGATGCAAAGACGTGTGTTCTATCACAAAAATGGTAGGGAGATTCATCAAATGGGGCTTGGATTAGGTTAATCATTCAGCCTGTATACTGTGTAATCTTGAATGATTATACAATCAGCTTGAACTTGTTGTCTGAACAAGTAAAATGCGGGTTTGTAAAGTCAGCTTAATCAACTAGTATATCTTAAGTTTTCCACCCTTCTTTATTCTCTTATTGTATTCTCTATTTTCTTTTCTTTCTGTTAGTATTTTCTATTGATTTAAGAATTTAATTCTCACTCTCCCTTGAGCAGGAAAATGGATTGACTAACTCCATTTTGTGTATCAGCTTGAAAAAGATAAATGCCTCATTGCTTTGGTGAAGATGTTCGTCACTTTGTTAGAAAGGCATGGGACTTTGTTAGATAAAACAACATTCTTGATGTGTTTGATGTGTTCATGAAAAGTAGAGTTGCTAGCGATAAGATAGTTACAGAATTATCACCACACGATGTCATCACCTGAAATATGAAAAACACGCAATCTTCCAAGATAAAAAATGGCGTGAGCTATAAGTCTATGTTAACCTTCCACATTATCTCTAACATTTTATTTCTTGCTCTTTCATGTTACAAACTGTTCACCTAAGAAAACACAATATTCAAAAATAGATTTTCTATCATCCATTAGACGAGAAAGATCTGAATCATAGGATACTTCCACATCAAATCTTTTGATCATTGTAAATAAAAGGCATTTTTAAAAATTTTTTTAATGTATTTTAGAATTCTTAAAACAGCATGTCAATGTTTAAGCTTAGGATCTTGTAAATGTAGCAAACACCAGCACACTTCAGTAGCATTAGCATATGCAAAGGTACCAACAAGTTTGTATCCAAAAAGTATTTTTTAAGTAAATCGATAACATATTTCCTTTAGAACACTGCAATCCTTTTCCATTATATGCAAATTCAATCATAAGAAATTTTTTTAAGTTGGCCATGACTTTTTCTGAGAAAACATTTTTTGCAATTATAGTTTTACCATACAAATTGAGTATTAAAAAGGGTGATTGACTTTGCTAGTATATATGTCAATTCCAAGTAAGGCTTTGTTGAATTTGTCAAACCATGCTTTTGAACCAATTCTGGCATCAATCTATTCTATTGTTGATCCTGGAAATAACACCAACCAGCTTTGTCATACTCTATCTATATTCCACATCAATCTGCTTTGTCATCAAAATTTATTCAAACATTGATTCCATCATATTTGATATTCATATCAAATTTCATTTAATTGCACTACTACCGCAGCAAGAAGCTGGGTAATGGTCATTTTGCAGGAAATTTCTCCAATAGTGTCGTAGAAATGTATCCATCATATCTCCGAGACAAACATTCAATTCCTATTCTTTCCTTATAATATATAGACAGGGTGACAGCTATGCATCCTAGAAGAGTAGAAAGAGAAAGGCAGCATCATGCAAACTTTATTGTTTTCCTACTTTTTCCCTCAAACTTATAATACATTCACAGGACCCAAGTTTCCCTTTTCTTCCCCTGTTCTAGAGGATCTTTCAGTAACACCCCATTTTTTAACTGCCATGGTGGCGTTCACCAACATTGCACAAACACTGAACTATCCCACAACTGCAGCCCAAAATATGGCATGTATGAAGCCAATCTGCAATCATAACAGCATTAATGAGATGGCTTAATCCTTCTGAGTTGACAAAGCCTCCCTTGTCACTGACTGATACGGCTCTAGAATCAATAAGCTCACCGACAGCAACCTCTGCAATTTTTTTGCCCACTTGTTTCCATCATATTCATCCTTTTAGATTAGTCTTACTGAAGTATTTCTTTCCTTCGTGCTAGGCATCCTAACGCTAGCCAACTATATCAACTATTGAATCATGCAGTGTTGCAAAATCTGTTAAGCTCCTTCAGAAACTGTTTAGAAACTCCGCTTGACCAACGAGGTAAAACTTACAAAATTACACTACCCATATAAAATCTTTTTGTTCTGTTGGAGAAGTATTGAGTATGCAAGATGGGTGTGGTTGTGGGTTGGGTTGGGAATAGCATATAACTACAAAACTCCACGTTTAAGGCATATGTGTTTTTCAAGCAGAACTTTTTTGGACTAAGCACTGAATTGAGTGTAAACCAGGATCAACCAAATACACCTATATGTGTCTTTCAAGCAGAACTTTTTTGGACTAAGCACTGAATTGAGTGTAAACCAAGATCAACCAAATACACCTCCTATAATGGATTCAAGTAATCTGCCTTTTGGATGAAGAAATTATCCAATGTTCTATAAAAAGAGAGAGAAAACTGCAAGAGCGTGCGTTGTGGGTGAAACTGAAATTATGTTCCTAGATGAACAAAACAAAATATGCATTTTTTGCATGTAGAAAAAAAAAGAACTGATGGTGAGGTTATGGAATAAACAAACATAACACCTTACAGAAGCAATGGGCTTCTTTAGCAAAGACATGCGTACTTTATTAAGCTATCAACTAAACCGTTAAATGTAACATGTACAACAAAAAACGCAATAAGTTACCCAGGAATGGCTAAAAATAAGCTAAAGTCGTGACTCCTTTGCTTACAGCAGCTCCATTCCTTCATGCCATCATGGAATATTGGCTGAAATACACGTTTAAAGTTAAAAGAGTGACCAAATTTGCAGAAGCATATTAAATATAAATCTTTGCTTACCCCCTGGCAAAAAGAAGATGGTGTTTGATCAAGTGTTCGCAAGCATCAGTGCCAGTTGCAGCAAATAGAGAATTTTACGATTAGTCAAAGAATAAGTCAACAAAAATCTCTCATCATATGAAGTTCTACAAATAACGAAGCTATGTTTATAACTTCCACACAATAAATGCAAACCATCAATTTTTTGGTGAACACATTCATGCAATTATTCATATGGTATAAACATAGTTGAACTTAATCAAGACTTCATTTAAAGCCAACCTTTTTATTTTAATTATACTCTTGACATTCAAATCGAAGAAGTTGTGCCATAGTGTAGGACTTTGGCTGATAATATTATATTGGGACTAAAGATAGACTAGACTTCCAAAGAATAACTATGGAATTCATGAGATTTCAAGATCTAAAACCAAACATATGAAATACAAGTTTACAAAAGATATGAAATCTAAGTTTTAGCTGGGATAAGAATACGATGTATAGATTACAATTAAGAATCATGAAATATTAAAAAATGATCAATTTTTTTTTAAAATACTAATAAAAACAATGGAGATAATAACAATAAAATCCAAACAAGTTGGAAGAATCTGAGGAATGCAAGTGACATGTTGTGTGATAGAACACATACAATTTAATATTAAAAATAAATTTAATAAAACTATAGTGAAATAGACTATGTGATATCAAAAATAATGTTAGCTTGTAAAATCTAAACATATTAATAAAAAATTATTATAGAGATGAGAATATTGCGATGGACAAATTAGGATACTATATATAACTAGAAATGAATGTGTTCAAGAAAAAATTATATAGAAACAATTACTTGATATATTGACAAAGAATCAACTAAAAAATTTTTATTAGATAAGGCCAATTAATATCCATGTTAAGAGAGATGAGTTTCTAAAATTTTTTTTCTTATGAATAAAAAAAGAAAAACCCGAAAGATGTGTTACGTGACTATTAAAAAAAACTTGGCATGCTTGAATATTAAGAAATAATTATTAAATAAATAGAACGTAATAGAATCACAAGATTTATATGACTAATCCCACTCACTAAAATTAAGGCTTAACGTTTTTCTTAATTTGTTGTTTGTTAAGTATGGGAATAAAAAAGATAAATATATGACAAAATTGTGAACTAATTCACAAGAATACATACAAAAACAAAATAACGTTCTAAGGAAATGCAAAGATAACAATGACTATTGCAAATTAGATCCAACATTGAAAATCCAAAGCAATCATCACTAATAAATTGAAAAAATAAAAGAATAATAAAAAACAAGAAGAGTATAGCCAAGTTTTGATTAGCTTTCAACAATGACTATTGAAAAAGGTAAAAGATTTATGAGTGCTAATGGTTTAAAAACTTAATGGTATTTAAATCAATTTCTACAATATTGAAGAGACATATCATAAAATCCAAAAACATTTGATCTAACTTTTACCGTTTGATCCTAAAAATCCCAAGTTGTGTTAAACAACACCATCATAGTAAGTTTCAAATAATAATGGTAAATGTTGGAGCTATATGTAGAATGCGAACATTAACGAGAAACATGTAGTAAACAAGTTTAAGAAACTTAATGTGGTTGCAAATGAACATCTACAACATGATTTTGATTTGCATCATTAACAGAGGCAAGCAATAGTCCTTTAAAAAGCTATAATAATCTACTAATAAGTTTGCACATGGGATCTTCTCCATCACATGGATTTACCTTAAAGAAATTCCAAAAGGCTAATATAAGTACTATACAACTAAAACTCTTGATTAAATTTTAGAGAAAGATGAAGGAATGCTGTAAATGTGATTGAAATTCAGACTTCTCCACTATTTGACTAGATCACAAACTTGACCAGATTCCTAGTCATGAATTGAAATAAATTGCTAGATGGCTTGATTATCAAAAACTGATTGCTGGAACAACAGGCACTACAGTGAAGAGGAGATTAAGAGAATTCTTATGATGCCACAGTTATGATGAGGACTTATTGTTAAGTAGATAGAAGAACAATTTGATTGAAGAGTGGCCACGTCAAACCATTTCATGGAGAAGGCTAATATGAAGATCAAGTGAAGGTTGTTGATCTGTTTTAGGTCAATGGCCAGAGGCGTCTATTTAGAAGTGCTAACCATTTCCAGCTTGAAAACTTCAATGGTATACTCATACATTATTCCCTTGACACTCTAAGTGGTGTGAAGAAGAAGAAAATCCTTTAGAAAAGTATGGAATCTTATGGAGAAGGGGAGTGCAATAAGAAAGCAGTAACAGACAAGAAAAACCTATGGGCTATAAACTTCTATAAAAAAATGTGTAGAAGAGGAACCAACTTATGGCATGGTAAGGGTAAAACCAACTATAATGTTTATTAAAATCCCCGCCATGAATATGTGAGTAGAGGTCTTCTAATTGCAAGTCTATAGAAAGAACTGTAGGTACTTATGCCAATAATATGAGATAAGTAGCAGACTCTTGTGAGAATTATGATTAATTGACAATCATAGAGATCTTGGAAAGCTGATGAAAAAAGTGCTACTTATTTTGAATCAAAGTTTTCGCAACAGATAACTCTTGATAATGAAAACATCATATTTCCATGCAAAAAACATTATAACTCCATGCAAGGCCATTATATCACTTGGTCATAAAAGGGAAAAGAGCCAAAAAAGTGCAATCAGATTCTAAAGGGAAGTGAACCAATGGAGCCATTACTTGAATCACAAGGGATGGTTAAACTTTGGTTCAGGAAAATCATCAAAAAGATCAAGACTTCAAAAATTCAGAGAAAACCTTAGAACAATTATGGAACAGACCATGCATCATTTATGAAGAAGTGGCACCCAATTGTTGCATTTGGTCAATTTCAGGTTTATTGGCTACTTTCTGCATTAAAAAATTCTGAATCTGGCATTAGAAATTTTAACATGATATTTCTAGCCTTTTCTGTATTAGCCCAAGTGATATGGATTGGAAAGGTACTATACCAAGCCAAGAAACTTATAGCAAACACATATTTGAAGAAAGCTTTCAATGATTTGGTCCTAATGATCTTCTTAAATAAACTAAATTAAACCATAGAACCAACACGTTTTTCACAAGTGTCGTATCAAATAAGTCCTTATGTTGGCATGCCATCAACCAGCTTCTTTCAGTAAGTAAGCCAGCAACAAAAGTTTAAAAAATTTCTTACACCTGGGATTTTGCTTCCCAATGGAGAAACCTTTGATTCTCAAGCTAATGGAAAGATAAAAATAATGGCCAAAGAAACAAAACCAGAGGAGTACTCACATTAGCCATTGTCTTTTTATAAGTAGAAAGCGTTATGTACTATCATTAAAATCACGCATATTCTACATTCAAATAAACATTGTTCTATCATCATTAAAAGTCACTTATATTTACTCCACCTTTCTCTTGTAGATGAAGACTTGTCATACCCTCAAAATATTAAGCCCCAGAACTACTTCATTAAGATACAAGTAAATAGACAAGTTTATTAACACGACAACTAAATGGAACACCCCGCTCAATGCTAGAGTTTTGCAAAGGGTCCCTGCTATACCTCTGCCAAGCTCGTTTTTTGCCACCTCTGCCTCTCTTCCCTCGATCTTCCCTTATTCTCCTAAGCAGCATTTTTACTCCCTCCAACCTTCCAAAGGGGAGCCACAATCACCCTATTTTCATTGATTCAAGCATGGTTAGAAGTTGGCCCCTTCTCCCCGTCTTTGGTGTGACAACCTCATGCCAATGTGCACCTATCGTGTGTCACTTATCCCATCTTCTTTGCATGCCAATGGTTTTAAATCTAACAACGAGACCTACTGCCTTGGGCCTTTTATATGCACTTCTCAGTTAACTCACCCAATTAAAACAGCCCCTACTCTCTCCCTCCCTCTATCATGGTTGAAGGATCCCTGTTTTTTAAGATCAAGTGAAGCCCCATCTTCTTCAATTACAATCCCGTTAGCTAATGCTTTTTGTGATGTTGTTGCCACTACTTCAGCCGCCAACTTGTCTTGTTGCAACCCTATTACAACTTTCTTCCATAATACCAAAGCCTACTCATTCACGACTTATCCTCACCAAAAGCATGTTAAATTACTCCAATCACTACAAAATCCTTTAATGTAGCAAATTCATGCATCCTTGAAGCAAGCCGTATTGGCCATGCTGTGAAGTCCACTCTAGACCAAAAGGGGTTCTAGTCAAAGATTGGATTGTCATTCTACCTGCACTCTCTCTTCCTAGGCATGATAAACCCTGCTCTCCCATTACTCCTTAGCCTCGCATTTGCTAAATTTCCCACCCAACTAAGACAATTTCGTATTTTTCACCGACAAGGAGATTCTAGTTGGCGAAGCAAAATGGGAACATTCACCTATCAATCACTACATTGATAAAAAGCCATCTAACAATCACAGACTAAGCTACCGACAAGCTTTGGTATCCAAGGGATAGTCCCAAAGTTTTTGGCTTGGCTGGCAGCTTGTTCTTTTTTTTATATGTATTACAAAGAGGACCTCCTCTCAATTATCCAAGCTATGGTCTAGTTTATTAACAATCACACCCTAATCCTTCATGGTTTTTTCACCAACCTAAATCTCTATAAAAACACAATTGAAAATCCCACGATGGGTCCAATTCCTTGGGATGCTTATCCAATTCAAAAATTTTTGTTACCTATCAAACTAGCTAACTTTATATGCACAACAAATCAAGATGGACCATCTAATTGCAACTAATGGCCGGTTTTGAGGAAGCAGATGCCTCTCCCTCTTCCCTTGATGATCCCAACAAAATTTGGGAAAACCTTTATCCAAATCTCAATGGGCTATGACTAATCTTATTTTGGACACGATCTATCATCTTGCCCTAAATTAGCCATCTTAAGAGCTAGCCCCCATCTTGCTCCCATTTCAAGTTCTTTGGACAAACTTCATTTTTTTTGCAGACAGCACAATAAAGGCAAAGACAAGAAGTATGGAGCTTGCAACAAGTCATCATCAACCGTTACTCAACCTTGACCTTACCCCATCCCAATCCCAATCCCAAAACCTATTTCCAACTTTACTACCACAATTCAACACCATGACCCAAATTCCAATCAAGATCATAGCAATTCCTTCTTTGAGCCCTCCAAAAGATTCATAGTTTTATCCGCTGTTGGGAGCAAATTAACTTTCTGCAACCACTGCAGGATGCACTTTGTTCCTATCTCTAGGATCTCTGTTCATCGACAATTTGATGTCGTACCTAGCACATGTAAACAATGACCTTTATTTTCGCCATCAATAAATCCTGGATTATACCCTCAAATTCCTTTTAGAAAAACAAAGACATGGCAATTAACCACTATTAAGCAATAAAGCTTCCTCTATTTCTTAAAAAAAGTAAACTGCACAGCGTCATCTCTTGTTAGCTTCAATGATCCATTCTATTCTTATAGCAATCTCAGCCCACACAATACAGAATTTAAATCAATTACACGCAGAGACCACCATTTGAAGGGACTGCCATCATAGAGGAAAGTGTTTTAACAGAATAGAAGGGGAATAACTGGTTTTACAACCATTTCTACCTTGCAAATAGCACACGACCAGTAAGTTCCTATCAGTTATTTCAGTAATTTTTGCCAACAGCAAATTCCCAATTCATCTTTGAATCAAATGTATATCCTAAGTAATATTTTAACTTATCTGTTGTGTCAATTTGATGCATCTTATTCACAAATGCTATGTTAAAACAGTTTCATAAAGCAACAAAGTTCTTTAACTCAAGTTTCCATCTGGTATAAAGCAGCAATCTCCTGTTTCAAACTGGTTCAAGAAGCGATTCAGCCACCTCAGTGTATTTACAACTCTCCTTTCAAGCTAACTGGGACTAAAATATAGCTAGATCAAACTCAATTCATCTCAACACAAAAAACTTAAAACTAAGAAAGGTTGAACCACGATCAGATTAATATCTAATTCAATTTTACATCGGTAAAGAACCCGTCACATATCCCACTACTGACTAACTTATTTTTAACCTATAAAAGCTCATAATCAATTTGTCTCTTCATTGGAAATTGATCATTTATATCATAACTTATTTCCTACAGACTAAAAAGAAAAATCCATATAAAAACATTTACCATAAAAAATTAGAAAACATTTTGTTCACTTCCTCCAAATGCAGGATTTCTAGCAGGAAGATTTCAAATTTGGATAACTACTCACCTATTGTTTGGCTAAAAATTATTTGCTCTTAAATCTTGTAGAAGGATCATATTGATCTCTGCCTTGATGTTGAGTATTTGATCATGCTAGAGGAAGATGGCACACCCAAAATCACACCCATAAACTAAACTAATGAAGAACCTGAACCTATATCAAGAACGTTATCATCAATGCATGTGAGACCAATATACAACTCATTAGACTTCAGTATTTCAACATCTATGCAAAGAGATATTGAATATATTTTTTTAGTTTTGTTTTAGGAGATTATCATGCAAAATCTGTCAAATAATTATTAAAGATAGTTGCCAAGTCAACCATTGCTTGAATAAGGCTTACAATAACTTAAATGTTTTGTCATCATCACATGTATAGCAATTCAAAAGATTATCATTGTTTTATTGAAATTTCAAGCATCCTTCTTTCGAACCTTAAAACAAGTCAATTTTCTATCCTTATACACCAATTTCCTCTCTTTCTTCACTGCATTCTTTTATTTCCCCAAATCTGCAATCAACATACCAATGAAAAAACACTGATCCCATGGAGGTACCATTACAAATTTGCATAACAAAAACTATCCTCAAACAAAAATCACCATTATACAAAATATCATTTTAACAAAAGCTAGAACACTCCCTCCCCAAGTCCCTAACAATTATTTTGAGGTTGGACCACTATACGGTGGCTCTAAGATACAAAAAACATAGACGTACATAATTTCCAGGGAATAAACCTCCAGTATTCTACAAAGAGAGATGCGCTTGAAGTGGCCGAAAAAAAATACCTTCAGTCTTCCACGAAGAGAGAAGTGATTAAACAACTAATCAAGGCTGTCTCCTAGAGAAATCACAATGAGAAAAATAATCTTTTGCTTGCAAACCATGAGTATATGTTATATAAGCAATACATATCACCACATTTTTTTTTTTGAACTACAAGATATTTGTTCAATTTTCTACTTTGGTATCACTAATAAATATCTTGTAGAAGGATCAATCTAATGATGTTTGCCTTACAAAAAATTGATGTCGAGTTTTTTTATCACATCAGAGAAAGATAATCATACCCATGAAACAAACTAATGAAGAATATGAACCTATATTGAGAACTTAATCATCGAATCATATGGGATCAATAAATAAATCACTTGACCTTAGTATTTCAACATTTATCATTTCGCTTGGTAATGAAGAGATATTGAATGTATTTACTAGTTTTATTTAAGGCCACAATCACATATAATTTGTGAAGTAATTAACAAAGATAGTTGCCAAGTCAATCATTGTTTATATGAGAGTAAAAATATTTTAGTAGTTTTATCAAGAAGTTCCCTAAACATAAGATGCACTAATAGAGATGGCAGACCTGAAAATGCTGATCACACTCAGAAACAATGAGGTCAGAGGCTGTGATATCACCTTCAACAATTTGTTCATCCAGATTATCAGGGCATGATCTAATACCCATGATTGTCTGCTACTTTATTTTGTTATGAGTACTCTGCATTTTAGTTCCTGTTGATACTCTGTTTATGCTCTTAATGACCTCAGAGTATTATTCACAAGGCTATCCAAATGTGGATTATGGAGTGTTTTTTAGTAGATCGGACATTCAACATATCGATCAGACATCTGAAGCAGGATACCAGATGATGGCAAACCAAAAGCTCCAAACAACAAAAGCCTTCGTATTTCCAAACAAACAACCGATTGAATGTCCAATCCTATGATACCTATAGGCTCCATAATCAGTTTTTTTTTTCATTTTTTCCCTCGAAACTATAAAGAACTTGGGCATCAACATCATAGTCAAACTTTTTGGCAATTGAAGTTTTCTAACAGCCACTAAGTGCTGTTGATTGCAAAGCCAGTCTATGCAGAATTCAATTGAAAATCTTGTCCATGGATCTTATGATGGTAACTTCGTTCTATGATTCTATGTTATTTTCATGTGTGATTTCCTTTATTTCTGATTGTGGTTCTTGCCAATTCTTATTTTACTCACAATAACTCCTCATGAAAACGACCATCATGTGAATTTGTTGTTTGTGAACACCTAGATTTGAAATCTGATAAGTTTTGAGGCAAAATTACATTCTTGAGTTTTAAAAACGTCCTGATTATACTAAATTAATCTGATCAATCACATGTTAATTTTGATTGAATGATCCAGAGACAAAAACTATATTTGAAAACAATCGTAACTTCAATTAAAACTGGATATTTTGTGTGCTTGTACATCATTAATAATCTAACTTTAATTTAAACAAAGCATAAGTGTAATTTTAACGTCACAATCTTCATGTCTTGAATCAGATTTTTGGCACTAAACCTTGGGTTTTCAAGGTTCTGGATTAATTCCAGATAAGAATTTTTATGCCTTCCATGATTGCTTGTACAACCACATGTAAAGGCATGACCTACAATTCCACATCACAGGCATAACATACGATGGTCAAAGCAAATTAAGGTGGATAAAACTATAGCGGAACATTTAGTAGAATTTAAGATATTAAACGCACAACTTGGTCACTTTGGGAAAGATGGTTTGCATTTTTGAGAGAGAGCATGATGAATCAAAGAAAGTTAAAACAAAGATGGAAGTTTAGTTGCTAATATTTTTGCCGATTAGCTGAGTAATATGAAACATTATTTAGACTTATATGAGATATTTGATGAGACAAGGGTTAGATCGATTATAATGAAATTAACTAAGAAAGTGAGAATATTCTAGATAAGAGGGGAATGGCAAAGAACAATGACTTCAACCCCTAACTTTGTGGTACAACATGCCCACTATCCTTAAGGACTAGTATATTCATGTTTATTGACATGATTATATGTTAGAAGAATTATACAGTTTGGAGGAAGGATATTGAAATATTTCTAAACATGTATCAAAATTGTGAAACTTACTAAATAGATATGACACTAGTGATGAAGAAAATTATTAACCCATCCCCCGTTAAAAAGTTTAATGCATCCCCCTATTGTGCCATTCATGACAAACCAAACCAATATCAGCATGACTTATCAAGATGATATGTTAAGCATCTAGACAAGCCTTAGCTCCTAAGAAATAAGCTCCAACATATATTTCTCACCATCTCATCACCTATACTGCATCAATAGCAAGAAAGTAGGTCATTTACCACCAAATTCCTTGCCAAAAGGGCTCTCAATGTTATCATAAAAGTGTTCCTATCTCAACAGAAAGAAGGGATACTCAAACATGAACATGGATTGGGGTGAGAAGCTTTAACCATAGAAAGTGAAAGAAATTGTTAAAGATATTCAAGTGCAAGAAAACACTCAATATTTCCCTTGGCTTGGGGTTCTCACATGAAAATCTCCACTTCGTTTTCTCCTCTCTCAATCTTTCTTTGATCGTGATTAAGATATAAATCTTTGCTAAGAGAACTAGCTTACACAACAAAAACTAAAAGAAATATTCTCTTCATGCATGAAATTTTATTTTTTTCTTGGCTTTCCTCTTGCTCATCACTTCCATTTTAGCAGACTATAGAATTGGTCCTTCAACTCCTCGAAGTTCCTCATGGCATTTGCTATCATAAATTCCCTCCAGATAATGTCCTACAATTAGGCTAAGCCATAACCCATGTGCACCATCACCTGTTCTATTATGTCTTTGATGTTTAAGTCCTACTACTTGTGATCTCTAGCAAACTGCAATAGAGAGAATAAAGTCATACCCTCATAACTAACAAGGACTAATGCACTAACTCTAACCTTGACATCTACAAGCAATTAAATTACGCTATTAGGCCTTCGTTTAACCATGCTTACCTTCAAACTATCCCCTGATGATAGGCAACCGATGCTTGGCCTCTTTGCCTAGTGGTCCCACCCCATTGCTAAGCACTGATGGCTGACCCATGTCTTCCTTAAGCATCCCACAATGTCTTTTATAAGCTCAATCACAATGTCAATAACTCACCACGTAAAGAAAGAACAAGAAATGATAGAGTTGTCAAAAAAGCGCAATAACTCACCTCTTCACCAACATGTTCTTCCTCAAAAATCTCCACAATATCTTTTATCGAGCCCAGGGAACGTAAGTAGCTCTTGAAGGATCAACAATTTTTCATTTGCCTCGATTATAGGACCTATCAGAGTGGAAGCGGGCAATGAAGGGGTTCTTCCCATCTTCCTCAACACCCGAGGGGAAGCATGCCTATCAGCAACATCCACTCAAGCTGTGTGGGCCTTAACTTGCTTCATTTTCTTTTTTCAATGTCTTTTTCCTAGTGCAAACAAATTTACACAACACTCATCATCAAGAAACCACTCCTCGAGTGGAGCATAGAGTTGAATCAAAGAAACGTGTGGTGTTTCACCTATAAATAGTCTACAAGTTGTTGAATCTCTGCTTCAACTATGTGAGGAGCATCCAACGCCTTGCACGACCACCCACTTATCTCTGTAGTCAAAATAGGAAGTTAAGAAGTCAAATAGTTGTGGATTTGCGTTAAATTTGTAGAAACTATTCATAGAATGGTGAGATAGCTTACAAACAAATATCAAAACCAATCAAATTGAAATGAAAGTCCATTCTCCAAAACTCGCACGAAATAAAAGATGTTTTCCATTGTGTTGGGGGACAAACTAAATCAAAACTAGCCTTTAGTGCTTCAAGACATCAAAAAGATGTTTTGAAATAACAAATAGAGGCCAAACAAGAAGAATTCAACAAAAACTAAGAATATCAAAGCATTCAACCAATTAATTGTTTTGAGGCCAGCAAGGTTATCTCCAAATGACAATGAAACATTTGGTAGTCACTCTTTTGGATGTGTTTCTCCTCTTTGATCACACTAGCTCAAAACTTGGAGCTATCCTTGAAAAGCTTGGTGATTCTCATCTTTGAATATAAATGAGTACAACAAAGAAGAAAAGCCTTAAATTTTCAAAAAATGAGGGGGGATGGCAGACTACCTTAACATTCAACCCAAACATCTAATCTGACTTACATCAACTGTCAAAAGATATTCAAAAGTTAATTGAATTTTTCATGATGGCATTTTCACTTACTTCAACATAGGTTATAAAGAAAGGGCATTATCAAGCACAAGCCTTTAGGTATCTCCAATACGATAAATGCCAAACTATCAAGAGAAAAGGAAAAGAAACCATAATACCACATAGCAACTCATTATAGTAAAACATCACAACCATACATTTACTATCGTGCGATGAACGCAACAAAATAATATGCAAAGAATAGAATAGAAAAAGAAGCAATTTTATTCAATTAAACAATTAATTACATAACATAGGTATTTGATACAATCAAGATAAATGAAGATAACTATGAACCCTAAAACTAAAATAAAAAATAAAACACATGTTAGACTTGCAACTCCCATAGTTAAGATCGACCAAGTACTAAACTTAACTTGCCCTCTACTAGGATTCTACCACCAACCAAGACAGGGGTTAGCTATTTGCCTCTAACTTCTCTCACCGTCACCATTCAATAGTCTATCAAATCTTGTCTACAAACTTTTGGGTGAAAAACTCTTCAATCAAGGAGTAAATTAATATGCCTCTAGATTCATGCTTTTAAATGCTTACATCAATAAGTTCGATTAGGAGGCTCTCAACTCCCATTTGATAAGGCATGGTCATCTTCATCATTTCTTCCACCACATTCCTTAGAACTCAACGAATGTTGTCCCAATCATGGGCCTTGTCCAATACTTGACGAGCTAGCCCATTTTCAATATGGCACCTATAGAAGTTGTCCAAAGCCATCTACAAGTTATTCGTAAAACCTCAATGAGATAGCTAAGCTCCTCTTTCCCTCGCTTCAACATCAACATATTTGCCTTTAGTTCATTCATAATCTTGCAATGTTTTGGTGACAATTTAACAAACTCATTCTAGTAGTCAACCTATTGTTTATAGGAATTACATGGTGCCTTTCAAACACAAACAAGAAAACTTAGTTGCCTCAAACATTGTTGCCTCCTGTGTTATCCATGTTATACTTAAATTGTTCTCTTGATGCCTTCTTTTCATAAAGCCTAAGACTAGTTCAGCTTCTAGATAATCTCATCCACTATCTACCCTTAAGGACTTGGGATTGCTGTCCACACTCTTATGCCCCTTTCAGAAAGCAATGGATATCCCATATCTTCCTCATCTAGAATGAGACCTTTTAAGCCATGTCATACATCAAACCAATTCCTACTAGAAATGTTGGTGGTAAGACCTCATTGCAAGAACAAAGCTCCTCATTCCCTATCTCAACATCAACATATTTGCCTTTAGTTCATCCATTACTTCGAAATGTTTTGAAGACAATTTGGCAAACTCATTATTCTAATCAACCTGTTGTTTATAGGAATCAAATAGTGTCATCAAATACTCTAAAGGAAACTTTAGTAGCTATATCCATTGTTTCCCTCACAGTCGTCAATGTCACATTTGAAATGTTCTCTTAATGTCTTCTTTCCATGATACTAGGAAGTAGTTCAGCTTATGGATAATTTCATCCAACATTCATTCTTAAGGACTTAGAATTGCTTTTTAGAAAAGCAATGGAAAGCCTCTATTTTCTCCATTTAGAACAAGGCCTTTTAAGCTATCTCAGACATCACTTTAAACCAGTTCTTACTAGAAATGCATGAGTGAATCCCCTCGTTACCTTTTTTTAGCATCAACACATTTGCCTTTAGTTTATCCATTACCTTAAAATGTTTTGGCAATAATTCGGTAAGCTCATTCTTTTAGTCAACCTGTTGTTTGAAGGAATCATATAGTGCATTCAAACAATGTTTGTGAAACTTAGTAGCCTTGTCCATTAATACCTACACTACTATGTCACACTTAAATTATTCTCTTGATGCCTTCTTTCTAGGGAACAATTAAATTTCTGGACAATTGAGGACTCAAAATTGACTTCTATATTGTTGTCTCTTTAGAAAAGCAATGGATAACCATGATCTTCTCTATCTAGAATAAGAATTTTAAGCCATTCACACCTCACCTAAAACTAGTTCCTACTCTTCAGCCTTAGGATGTTTGCCATTAGTTCATCCATTACCTTGAAATGTTTTGGCAAAAGTTAGGGGATCTCAATCTTCTAATAAACTTGTTTATGGAAATCAAATAATGCCTTCAAATACTCTAGAAGAAAGTTAGTGGTCTAATCCATTGTTGACTCCACTATTGTCAATGTCAAATGAATTATTGTCTTGATGTCTTCTACCATGATGTCTTATACTACTAGTTCAACTTCTAGATAATCTCATCCATTATCAATCCTTGAGGACTTGAAATTGCCTTCATTCTTGTGCCCCTTCAAAAAAGCAGAGGAAAGCCCTGTTGTTATCTGTCAAGAATAGGACTCTTAAGCCACATCATACAACTCCTTAAAACAAGTTTTTACTTAAAATGTCTTAATAAAACCTCAAATCAAGAGCAAAGTTCCTCGTTCCCTCTCTTTAGCATTACCATATCTGCCTTTAGTTCACCCATTACCTTGAAATGTTTTGGCGACAATTTGGCAAGCTCATTCTTTTAACCAACCTGTTTTTTATAGGAATAAAATAATGCCTTCAAACACTCTTGGAGTAACTAAGTGACCTCATCCATTGTTGCCTCCATTGCTGTCAATGTCACATTTGAATTGATCTCTTGATGCCTTCTTTCCATGATGTTGAAGACTAGTTCAGCTTTTAGATAATCTCATCTATTATCCATCCTTGAGGACTTGGAATTCCCTTACAAACTCTTATGCCCTTTAGAAAGGCAGTGACAAACCCCAATGTTCTCCATCTAGAATAGGACCTTTTAAGCCATTTCATACATCACTTAAACCGGTTTCCACTTAAAATGTTGTTGGTAAGACCTCAATGTGAAAGTGAAGCTCCAACCTTTACACCAAAGAAGAGTTCGACCCAATGCTTTATTTTTGTCCTAGTTGATCCTAATTCGACATGAGAAGTATATTGATTGTTCCCCAATAGCCGAAAACTTTTTTCTATAAATACTGCATATTTGATTACATCCATAAATTTTTCTTATAAGTTCTAATATCAATAAGAATTCTAGTTCTTATTATTTATATATCATAGATTATAGTATGAATATACCATACCAATTTGGTATGTATGGAAATGAGATTTCATTGATACAGAGCTAATCCCAATAAATTTATGAAATATTTCCATTAGCAAGCATCTAAAAAGAATTGAACATACAAATTTACCGATTATAAGTTGGGAGCTTTAACCATTCAGCTATGGATGCTTAACAAGGATCATCATACATTGTAAAAAACCAAAAGGTATTGACATCAATCGGATTATTGATTATAATTCCAATAATTGAATGAAAGGGTATCTTGAACCCTTGGTTATGTTTAATATGGCATATGAACCATTTTTCTTCCTTTTATGATTGGAGTATCTGGAGGAATTAGTAATGAAAACGCATCAAACATATCAAGTAATGAAAAGACATCAATTCAAATTCTGAATCTTTGAATTAAGAGAGATCAAGAATTCTTACTATCTCTTGAATACGTGGATCAATTTTTATTCCATGATAGGATATTTCACTCACATTTTATTCCATCAAGAACACTTTCTGAAACTCTTTGACCCTCGAATTTTGGGTCCAACTTTCACTAATTCATGGGGTGCAAGAATCAATCGATATTTTAATTTTTTGATCAGAGGTGTACTACTACTTATCAAAGATGTAGTAGTAGTACTGCTTATCAAAGGTGTAACACTACTTATCAAAGGTGTAGCATTGTTCCCTATCTATAGCATCAGCACATTTGCCATTAGTTCATCTAATACCTTGAAATGTTTTAGCAACAATTTGGAAAACTCATTTTTCTAACCAACTTGTTTATAAGAATCAAATGGTGCCTTCAAATGCTCTAGAGGAAATTTAGTGGCTTCATCCATTGCTGCCTCCACCGTTGCCAATGCCACACTTGAGTTGCTCTCTTGATGCCTTCTTTCCATGATGCCTAGGACTAGTTCAGCTTCTAGATAATCTCATCCAGTATCCATCCTTGAGGACTTGGAATTTCCTTTTATACTCTTATACCCCTTTAGAAAAGCAGTGGAAAGCCATGATGTTCTCCATCTAGAACAGAACCTTTTAAGCCATCTCATACATCATCTTAAACCAATTTCTACTTGAAATGTTGTTGGCAAAACCTCAATGCAAAAGTGAAGTTCCTCATTCTGTCTCTTCAAAATCAGCACATTTGCCTTTAGTTCATCCATTACCTTAAAATGTTTTAGTGACAATTTGGCGAGCTCATTCTTTTGACCAAGCTGTTGTTTATAGGAATCAAACAATTCCTTCAAATACTCTTGGGAAAAGTTAATAGCCTCAGCCATTGTTGCCTCCACTGTTGTCATTTTCACACTTGAATCATATGCCTTCTTTCTATGATGCCTAATAACTAGTTTAACTTCTACATAATCTCATCCATTATCCATCCTTGAGGACTTGGAATTACCTTCTACACTCATATACCAGTTTAGAAAAGCAATGGACTGCCTCGATCTTGTCCATCTAGAACGGACACATTTAAGCCATCTCAAGCATCACCTTAAACCTATTCCTACTTGAGTCATAATTCTTTGCAAGTGTTCACTCGATAGTTGATCACTTCCTTGCCTTTGTTTGAAGCCTTGGATGAGCCTTTTCAAGCTTTTGTTGGATTAAGCTACCTCTATTTATGGTTTTGGCCACTAGCATGGTTCAAAGAAAGGTGCAACTTCGTGGTGTGCAGCTTCATCCTCCTTGGGCTTCGTTGTCACCAAACTCAATAAACTTAAAAGAGTCCTACACGTCTCTTTGCCTTCTCTTTGAATGATTAAAACAGTTAAGGAAAATAAGCAAGAAAAGCAAAGAAATTGAAAGTAAGAGAAGATCTAGAGTATCTTAATGGAAAGTAAAGTTAAAAGTTCTTCTAGGATTTCTACCTAGGCATACATATGCTTCGAAGGCCCAAACTAATGCAAACTTTTCTATCATCATCCCACACAAATCTTGGAGGCCACCATTAAGCAAATAACAATTACTCTGGATCAACATCTTTCACAATTATTATATGATTTTATTGCTCAGTATTTTGTCAACAATCAGTAATCGAAACCCTTTGATTCTTCTTTAAAAAAAAGCAGGTCACCAGGACGAATAATGTTAAGACGATTTCCATTTGGGAGTTTAACAGGCACTTGGCACTTGTCTTGTCATTCATGCCAAGCCAAACTGATATCAGCACAACCCGTCAAGAGGTGAAATGCTAAACAACTGAATAAACCTTAATGCTCAAGGAATATGCTCCATGCATTAGTATTACTCTAGTCTTCTAAATTTTTATAAAGGATTCTTTACCAAATAAATTAAGGGCTTACTGGAAGAACTTAAAGATGTTTGTCCTAATGATTTGCCGACTGAGTTGCCATCCTAAAGCTATTCAACATGCTATTAAATTGACTATGGATCTTTACTTAATCTACTGCATTACTGAATGAATCCAAGGGAGTATGCAGAGTTGTAAAGATAAGTACAATAATGATTAGAGAAGGTATTTATTAGGGAAAGTTTAAGTTCATGTATTTTAGTTCCAAAAAGGGATGATTATTAGAGAATGTGCATAGATAGTCAAACTATCAACAAAAATGCTATTAAATAGATGATATGCCTAATATGATGTGATGCTACCTTTTTTTTCCAAATTGGATCTAAAAAGTGAATATAATCAAATTAGAAATAAGGAAGATGATAAATTTAAAATTGTATTTAAAACTATAGGAAGTATAATATGAATGATTAGTAATATCTTTTAGCTTGTCTACTACACTAAGTATTTTTGCTCAAATGATGATTCATATTTTTACACCTTACATTGAAAAATTTGTGGTCGTTTGCTTTAATGATGCATAGATTTATAGAAGATCATTTGATGATCATTTATAATATTTAAAGATTGTTTTTTTAAATGCTTAGAACTAAGAAGCTTATATACAATTTAAGAAATGTGTTTGTGGTAAAGAAAGTTATTTTCTTAGGGTACATCATATATGTCAAGGAAATGAAAGAGATCCTAAAAAATTTAAGAAAAGATTGGACAAAACTTAAGAATATTCATGAAGTTCAAAATTTTCAAGGATTGATCACATCTAAAGAAAATTTATTATACATTTTAGTATTATTATGGCTCCTATGGATTGTATGAAGAAAGGAGAGTTTAAATGAACTAAGATTACTTCCAAATCTTTTGTTTTAATTAAGGATAAATCATTTAGTGCACCCATTTCAAAAGATTCCACTTTATACTAAGGTTTATGAGATTTATTTTGATACTTGGAATTAAAGACATATTAAGTCAAGAGAGATGTCTTATTGCTTATTTTAGGGGAAAATAATTGGATCTAAATTAAATTATCCGTATTATGAACAAGAAATATATGTAATTGTTCAATATTTGTACTCTTGGAGACATCATTTTCTTTTATTGTTTTATTATTCAACCAATAACTTCTAAGTTATATGACTTATTAAATAAAATTATCTGCTAGACATATTAAGTAGGTATCTTTTCCGAAAGAGTATACATTTGTTTTGAAACATTACAAGGAATAGTGAAAATAAGCCAACTAATGCTTTTAAGTAGAATTGCACTTACTTTAAAGACAGAATATTAACGTTGTAGGATTTGAAAAAATGAAGAATGATTATATTGATAGTTAACATTTTAAGAATATTTTTAATTTCCCTAATGATTCTACTAAGGATTTAAGCAACTATGTTTTGTGAGATGCATATGTGTTTAGAAGTAAAATTTGCATACCAAGTACTTTTCTAGAGAACTTTAACATTTAGGAAATCCATTAAGGACGCTTGAGTGGACATTTTGATTGAAATAAGACCCTAGAACTTATTGAAGATATATTTTATTGGTCAAAAAAAAAATAATAAACTACTAAAATTATTGCTAGTCAAGTTTCTAAAGAAATAAGATAAAATTTAGGATTGCATACGTCATTACCTATTCCTAAAAAACAATGAAAAGATGCTAATATGGGCTTTATAATAGGATTACACGAGACATTTAAAAAACCTGATTTTATTCTTATCATAATAGATCAACTTTCTAAAACGACTCATTTTATTCAACACAATAAATAAAAAATGCTTCTAAAGATGGTAATATTTAATTTAATGAGATTGTTAAAATATGTGAAGTTACAAATACTATAACTTCTAAAAAAGGCATTAAATGTGCTATTTATTTTTGGAAAACTCTTTGGAAATTTATGGGAACTTAAATACTCTTTTTTGTCAGTTATCACCTGTAAACTAAAAGTAAAATCGATATAATAAATAGAACCTTAAAAAATTTATTGACATGTTCAGTTGAAAATCATAAGTTTAATTGGAATCTTATTATTACACAAACAAAAATTGCATATAATAACTCTAAAAATAACTCCATCAAATTATCACCAAATGAAGTAACATTTTGTTATAAAAGATATTTTCCCAAAGATCCTATTCATTTACTACTTGTACAAAGAATTAGTGACTATGCATAGCATTTGCAAGATTTGCACTAAGATATCCAAAGAAAATTGAATATTTTTTATTAATTCTATTGAAATAAAGTTAAGGAATAAAAGAGAGCATAGTCATTTAAAGTAAAAGATTATGTCATGGTTCGTTTAATGCATGAAAAATTACCTTCTAGAACAATGTAAAAAACATCACTTGATGGAAAAATTCATCTTATGTTCAACATGTCTAACTTGATAATATACAAATCAGCTCAATACATACCCTGGATTTTCTTTTTGCATCTTTTCCTCATCACTCTCGGGGGTTTTGAGTAAGCATTTTTCTAATATTATTGTTGATCCTTATAAGCCAATTGTTAGCTCAAATTCTTTTATCAATATGTCTATTGATATTTTATCTACCTTTAATGATTCATTTATTGTTGAGATTTCACTTGTTGATATTTGCATATATAATACTACATTTGGTATTCTGAATTTTGCCTACAAAGTACTATACAAGGTACATATTCTAAAAATGATTCTAAATAACCAGATTGTAAGTACTATTGATGAAGAACATAATGAATATCATTGGAGAGGTTGACCTAACTATAAAACCACATAAGTAATTGTTGACAACACGAACAAATTAAATAGAGGCATGCTACATAGATAACATTTGGACTCCTCATCGAGGACAAGCAATTTAAATATGAGAGAGTTAATGGAGACTACGAACCTGGAGATGTTACACGAAATAGAGATATTATCCTCGACAATTTATTCATCCTAATGACTAAGGGCCCCACTTGATTCTTATGACCACATTACCATATTTAATTTTGAGTAGTTTGTATTTTAATTTCATGTCCTAGGCGCATTATATAGATTATGTATTGTTGATGAAGTCATGTTATATCCAAATGTGGAGTGCTTGGAGTTTTTGTTTACCAAGGGTACAAGCAGTGGCAACCAAAGGTTGTTAGGATTCCAAATGCATTCAGAATCGAAAGGCTTATCATACCATATGAACATTTGACTCGTCAATTGGTGAGAACAACGGTCCAAATTTTCAACGCTCAAGAGCTCATCAAACATTCACCAACCCTTCTGGACAATTAAGTTATCTATACTTCATATGCAATGTCAAGACAAACCGTAACATTGTAAATCGTGCTCAAAATTCACGACAGAAACAGAAAAAGGATCCAAAAAAAATGCCCAAGAGGACCATTTATGTTGGTGCTACCGTCCACCACCGCCTGCCCGACCAAACCTGACGGCTGACCCGCACAACGTTCAGCCAAAATAGAACAGCAAATAGGTATTTCGAGTCTAATCCGAATGATGGGTTCACGTGACCCGTGAACGTATCCAAATCCACCATGTAATGTTGACCCACCATACTGACATGACGAGCACGAATAATGCTATTGTCAAACCAAAACATAACTTTTCAAAAAACTATTTGGAAACAACTATGACCACAAAACTTTTGGACCAAACCAACAACTCTTCAAAAAACTGTTTGGCAATAATTTTTTAACATAACTTTGGCAATAGTTTTTCAAAAAAAAAACAGATTTGTGAAACTAAAACAGCACCTTTTCAAAAACCTGTTTGGCAACAATTTTTTACCACAAATTTGTAATTTTATTTTTATTTTTTATCTTTTTTATTTTTGTCTTTTGTTCTAAGGCCTTTTATAAAAGGGAAGACCAACCCTTTCGAAAGAATAATTTTGGATGAATAAAATTTTCACTATTCTTTGCATCTTGCCAAGGTATAAGGTTGATCACAACAAAAACTCTAACATGAAAATTCGTTAAAGCTCTAATACTGGGAAGCGGGAAATGAGGCCCAAGAAGTGATACGTTATGCTAGTTTACCTACAACCATATTATATATCCTTCCTACCGCAGTCACAGCAGAGTGCATTTCACCTTACTGTTTCTTTCACTTCATTGATTCTCTTTTACTTCATCGTTTCCCTTCTCTACACTGTTCTCCT
This sequence comes from Vanilla planifolia, assembly GCA_023846275.1. Classification (NCBI taxonomy): domain Eukaryota; kingdom Viridiplantae; phylum Streptophyta; class Magnoliopsida; order Asparagales; family Orchidaceae; genus Vanilla; species Vanilla planifolia. The sequence goes on along the minus strand of CM043866.1, from coordinate 22,725,789 downwards.
TTCACTTCGTCACTTAAAAGTTTTCTAAAATTGTCACTTCCACCTATCATTGCCTTCTATACTTTTCTCAATTTAGTTTTCGTAAGTGTTTTGAACAATCTTTACAAGCAAGTTACTTCATTCCTCAAAGTTTTCCACAAGGCTTAATAGTCTTTTAGTGCTTTTATTCTACGCCCACGTGACTTTTACTTTGCTCTTTTTTTGCTTGCAATAATGGTTTATCCAACTATTTCCAAGCATCCATCTCTATGTTGTTGAAGATGGTGTGAGTCTAACATATGAAGCGACCACTATGTGGCTTTCAGTCTCCTCTTAGTTAAGATTGTCTTGAACAAGTATCTCTTGAGCGTTGTTTTCTTGTGTTTCTTATGTTTTTTATTCCTCACTTTCGTTATTTCTAAAATGTGCAGATTAATCTCTAAGTTGCTTATAACGTTTGCACCACTCTTCCAGCATCATCAATCAAACAAACGATGCACAACATTGAATGATGGCAACCAAGAGGCTCCAAAAGAAAAAAAAATTGAATATTTTCGATCAAAGAACGACTAGAAATCAAATCCTACAACAAATATCACTCAATAAGATCTAAAATATTTTTTTATTTCAAAAAATTAGTTTTGTCGATACTATAAATACAATTACAGGTTACATTGTACTCAAACTTTTTGATGATTAAAGATCTTTAGCTAACTTAAGTGTTGTTCATTAAAAAGCCAATCTTTGTGAGATACTAATCAAAATCTTGAAGTGATCTAATAAAAGTAACTTCTTTATTCTTTCTCTTAACTTCCTTCGTAAGATTTCTTCTACATCTAATTATGGCTTTGCTAATTTTTTGCATGGTTCTCGTTGATTATCATATAAATGTGACCAACGCATAGATTTCTAATTTGTAAGAGTTTAAGTTGTAAATCTAATAAATTGACATAATTGTGATAATTGATATGAAATTCTTAATTTTTCAAAAACTACCTGTAAAAGGGGGTGTGGATAAATTTGGCTCCAATACCAAACAACCTACGACAATGTGTAAGGAAAAGTTGGTTGTTAGTCGGAGTGCCATACGGCAAGCAATGGGCCCAAGCCATCCTCAACACTCAGCAATGACAAAAAGGGCCGTAAGTTAAACACGACCTACGAAGGGGCCTTAAGGGCCCGCAATCATGACCATTAGGGACAATGAGCAACACTACAACCAATGAATGTTGAGACAAGGGTCGTGTGGTTGAAACTTAACAACAATGTGGATCGAGCAGGAATCGGCAAGTTCCAAGCGATGACCAATGAAATTCAATCAATTGCAACAATAATGAGATTTCAAATAAGGGCTAATGTTCCAAGAGTGGTAGGGCAACATGTAAGGCAATGGCTAGGGCATGGTGGCAGCAAGAGAGTAGTCAAGTGAAAGTAACATAGGGTTGAACGAGACTCGCGAGAGGTTGGACTTACAACTATGTGAGATTCGGAGAAGGGCAATGAGATGGGGCCTCAGCTTCAAGTGCAAGCAAAGGGCGATGGTGGAGGTAATTGGGCTGAATTAGCCTTCATAGGTGTCTCTTGTGCAAGCATGTACCTCAAAATATGGTATTGATTCTCAATTGATGGCAAACAAAAAAAACTCAATAAAGCCCCTATAATGGACCATTTTAGGCCTTGTTTTAGATCTAATCCAAGACTTACAACGAAATTAGACCTTTTATATCTTCGACTCCATTGGATATACTTGATTTACTACACTTCCTAATTAAGTTGAATTAATCTAATCTACTTAAATACTAATTTTGAGTATGTGATCTACAAGAGAAATGAAGCATCATGAAACAACCACACCTTTCCATTAAAACAAGAAATTTTGTGGGCTTGACACATCATACATAGTTAAACCTTAATTTAAATTAAGCATAACTTGTATAGTTTTAACAACATAATCTTCGTGCCATCCTCTATTATGTAATACAATTAAAAAAAAATTCATTTTTTAATTAAAAATTCAATAAATTCTTTATTTTTAATTTGAAATTTCAAGCTTCCATCATAGAAGATGTAAAAGAAAGTCTTAATGTTCCACATTCATTCATTAAATAGACAGTCAATTTTTTATTCATAACCTCTCTTTTTTCTCTTTCTTTGCCATATTGTCTACACTTTGTTCTTCTCTTTTTCTCCAAACTTTGCACCAACATAACAAAGAGAAACCACAGATCTTATAGATGTACCATCGCAAATATATAGAATAAAAACTGTCATCAAACTAATATCATCATCATACCAAAAGTCTTTTTGAGAAGGACAAGTCCACACAAAAAGCTGGAAATATCAAATGTCTTTTTGAGAAGGAAAAATCCACAGAAAAAGAAGCAAGAAAACTATTTCCTAACAGCTCTTTTGGAAGTCAAAGCATTATAAGTGGTTACAAGATACAATAATACATAAATGGACACAATTTTCAAGGAATAAAACTTAGGTATTCCACAAAGGGAGCTGGGCTTGAAGTGTTTAAACAACTGATTGAGGCTGCCCACCAAAACAATCTCAACATGAAAAAAGGCTAATCTTTTGCTTACAAATCATGAGTATATATGACCTATGAAATACATAGCACCACAATACTTTAAAAATTACACCTAATCCATTCAATTTTCTACTTTGATGTACAATCTAATATCACTAATAAATTTCCTTGGTTTCCATAAATATTATTACCCACTTTATAGGACTTTAATAACCATGTCATGTTCCGTTGTTTTCAAACCCATAAAAGTAGATATCATTTTAACAAACTAATCAACATTATCTTCGCATAACACAATAACATTGTATTCGCATATATTAGTTTTATCATAGATTTCATACCCTGCTCATTAGGTTATATTAGCATAGAAGAGCTCCTTACAACACTATTATTAGCAAAATACCTTAAATTGTGATTCAAGATGGTTATTAGATACCAATTCAGCCTTATTTAAGTATCAGATTGTCTATATACTTCCATCAACCAGTTCAGCCATGGGTTACAGAATTAAGCATAAGATTCTATGGTTACATCATCAGATTCTAAGGTTACATTTTGCACCATGTATTTTAAAGAAGGGTAAATCACTCTTTCAATACACTTTTCACATCAAATTTTCATAGAGATAGGAACTTCTAGGTATGAAGAAAATTTAGCATTAATTATAATAGTTCCATTTCAAAACTTCTGTTGTAACTATCTTCCACCTGTAATCATGAGGTTGGCTGTAATAATGCATTTAAAGATGAATAGAGTGCTCAGACCAGTGATTGAGAATATTTTCCTTGCATGTTAAGTCTTTCTTGCTCACTCAATCTTTCCCTGCAAGCTTTCTCACATGATATAGAACCTTGCTACCCTGATCAGCAAGGGCATTGTCTAAAATTTCTCTCTTCGTCACCTATAATCTCCAATCCTACTTTTACTGCATCCTTTGCCCCAACAACTTTCTACCACTCACACCATTTTCACACTCATGTGGATCGCAATAGTTACTTGTGCAAGTGTTCAATATCTTAAGACATTCTTTTAATTTGTGATCTTCAACACATTATTTTGCTTATTTATCAGACCTAATCAAGGAGCTCTCTAATGGTGTAATGAATCCTATATATAGCAATCAGGTAAATCATTTGGTTTCAAGTTGGATGAAAGCAAAAATTTCAACACCAAACAACCACTCCTTCCATGTTAATCTATTGCAAAAACATAGAATCTTCTTACGCAGAGATAATTACCAATCCTAAAGTTCAAATATAAGAACATTGTGGTATCTAATTATATAGGGAATTGTTACAGAAAAAAAGTGGCAGCCCTTGGTCAAGATTGTGGTCACTACTGGCATCAATTTTATGGAGGTTAAGTGGTCATGATAACGAAGGTGGCCATAACTACAACAATCAAAATGCATACCATCAACCTTCTCTTCTCCCAACCATAACATCTATCGCTTCTCAGCCTACCTACTTGTCAAATTTGTAATAAGTTTGTCCACACAGAGCATGTGCATGCCATAAGAAATAAAATTTTGCCAATTAGGTTATTTCAAAGACTGAAGTAACAAATAACGTAGGCTTGATGAAGAATCACAATTTTCTTGCAGCATTGTTCTATAACTACTCATCACATGACTACTTTGATATTATCACTAAATCACCTTGCACTTACAAAGGTAATGATTCGATCATTGTAGGAAATGGCTCTTCTTAAACTATCACTCATATTAAATCAATTTTTTGTCTTCTTCTTGGGGTACTGTTACTTGATAATTTGCTATGTATACCTCATTTAAAGAAGAATTTGCCATCATTCCAACAGCTTTTAGAAGAAAACATTGATGAATTCATATTAAGATTAATAAGAATGGCATCATATTACCGATATCCATACTCCAACAATATATTTTAACACATGCTTCTTCCTCCATTGTTCGGAATCTATAGTCCACAATTTTAGTTCATTCCTCAACTACATTGCCAACATGCCTTATTTATCCTTTGAATAAAGCACATCAATTTCCTTTTCATTTTCATTCCCATACAACTTCAATCATTCTTGAGTTGTTACATATAGGCCCATGTGGTTCATCTTCAACTAAATCTAACTTTCATCTACATTTCGATTGTTAATTATCATAAGCATTATGCATGGCTATACCCAATTATAAGACGATCAAACATCTATGCAATGTTTGCTCAATGTAAAACGATGATAGAGAATGCTTTTGATATCAAAATTAAACATGCACAAAGTACAATATGCTTTGGCTAAGAAAATTAGATATATATATATATATATATATATCAATTCTCTGTTTAATAAGTTTCTTTTATTACATGAAATTTCTCATTAATCATCATGTCCATATAAAACTCAACAAAATAGTACGAAAGAGTGGAAATACAAAAACATTTTGGAAATGAGATGGTGCCTAATACAACAGTCTAAATTAACTTATTCCTATCAGGTCGAAGCATTCTCGACTTCTATATTCATCATTAATTGATTTCTTAATCTAAATTTATCCTTCAAATCTAAATCTTGTTCAATTGAAACAGTTTTGGTTGCTTGTGCTTTCCTATACTCATAGCTAATGCCCCCAATAAACTAGCATCTCATTCCATTCCATGATTTCTTCTAGGATATGATTACTCTTACCACAAATATTGACGAATGAAGTTCAGCTCTAGCGACATCTCTAAGAATGTTACTCTTGATGAATATAATTTTCCTATAAAAAAAATAATTCTTCTAAAGCTTTAACTCTTCCTCCACTTGTTCTTCTTCAAATATACCTTATTTTTGCTCTTTAATTCTAATATTAATATTTCTCCTAAATAAACTCCTAATCCTAGTTTTAATTTTATGATTGACATTTCTCCTAAATCAACTTCTAATTTTAGTTCAAATAATCCATCCCTCCTATCCACCACCTCTTGTCCAATTATCAACTCGAATTTCAAAACCACCATCCTTCTTTGTTGATATGAGCTCTTACAAAAGTCCCATACTCATTCTCTAACTCCTGCTCTCTCAACATTAGTATATAATACCTCAACAATTGAACTCATCTCCTACACCCAAGTAGTTAAAAAAAATATAGATTGAAAGCAAGCAATCACTGCAGAATTTACTATTATGATGAGAAACAAAACATGGGCCCTATGTGGATTGTGACAAAGCTCATTTAATTAGACAAGATGTCATCAACAACTTGAGCTTAATTATGATTAACTCTATAACATAGTTGTTGAAGCAACTATAATTCAAACCATTCTCGCTCTTACTGTTTCTCACATTAGCAATTCAGATGGACAAATGTCAATAATGCATTTTTTTAAGATTTTCTCCAATAAATTATTTCTATAAAAAAAATGATTGGTTTTGTTAACTTATAAGTTGTGGCTTGCTCAACAACTTATATGATTCCTCCTCGTTCATTTATTACAAGAAAAAATTATATTGAATTAGTACATGTCAATGACATAATAATAATTGGTAATGTCTTATTTCTAATAAACCGATTTATTGCACTTATCTATGATACATTCAATTGCAACGACCTTCACATTCTCAGTTTCTTTCCTAGAATGAAAGCTACTTTTCATAAATAAAGCCTATTGCTTCCTTGGTAAATATATATCATTAACTGGTAAATGACATGATATGCAATTTTGCGATCCTTGACGATTCCAAGTTCTTTGGAAACAATATGTCTGGTTCAAATTCAGATCATCTTGATAATCCTAAAGAATCTCATAGCATATTAGCTTCTTTACCCTCAATATTATATTTGCTTTTGCTGCAACCAGTGTTTGTCAATTCTCCTTGTACTCCTCACTTTGAAACTTTAAAGCATGTATTTTTCTTTCCTAAGTTAACCACATCTCGACATCCCATGTTTGTTCCTCAAAGCTAGTTTGCTATTGCAACCAAGATTGAGCTAAAAATCCTATTTATTGGTGTTCAATGACACAAATGTGTATTTTTTTGTCTCAATATTCTTTCTTGGATGGCCAAAAAGTAACCCAGGCTCTTGCTACAACTACTACTAAACTTAGATGGTTCTATTACCTCTTCTAAGAACTTAGAATGCGAATTTCTATGGCACTGCATTTTGACAACAAATTGGCATTATACATGGTTGCAATCCCATGATACAAGCTCAAACTCATTTCATGGAGATTGACTATCATTTCATTAGGAAGTTTAACGAGTAGGGCACTTCACAATCGGCACATAAATTCTAAGTTTCAGCTGGCTGATCATCAAAAAAGGATTGCCTACTAGACAGTTTTTTTCAGCTCGAAGTTCAAGCTTAGCTTATCCTTGCTTCACCTGCGAGGGGATATTAAGTAAATGCGGCAATAGTTGAAATAACTCTGTTTCTGGAAATTTCTGTTGTAACTGTCTCAACTGGTTGGCCATAAGAGTGTCTACAACAATCAATACAGTGCAAGCACGAGTAGTTGAGACCTTTTCTCTCGCAGGTCCACTATGTAAGATATTTTCTTTGTCGTTGTTTGTCTATTCCATCAAGCTTTCTCACAATAGGGAGATGACATCGCATTTTCAGGAAACTCACCCCCCTAATAAAGAAACTACATTCAAAATAAATCAAAAACAGCCCTTATAATTGAACACAAATGCGAAACAGCAGCTTTGATGTAGGTAAGTACTTGCAGCGATAAATCAATAAAAAAAACCGAATTCGTCGTAAATCCTACACGCAGCAATCGCCACAGGTAAGCTCTGTCCATGGAACATAGTTCAGATCTCCTTGATACCCTCAAATGTTAAGGGAAAGCAAATAAGAAAAAAAAAATACAAGATGCTGCTATAACTCTTCATGCTCAAGGAAATAACCATGAGGGAAGTAGATCGACAAGTTCTTACGGAATCGTGGTATCTGCATGAGTCGTCCGAGTTTGTATCGTCGGAGAACATCGCCTCGCATCCTATCCTCTGGCATCGAACCAGACTTCCCTTCTCCATTGTCCCCTTCCTCCTACTCTTTACTACGTTCTCCGCGACTGTACGTCGCCCTGCCAAGGCCGACTGAAGCGATCACTTCTCGGGGACAAACTGCCCGTAAGATGATCCAGTTCAACCCATTACGTGAATCTAAATATATTAATAAACAGACTTTTTTCAGATTATTTTTCTTTCTTAAAAATATTTATGTAAATATATTATATTTTTGAATTACATATAAAAAAAATCTTTTTAAGTGATATCACCAAATAAAATCTAATCCAAATTTTGTAGAAATAAAAACACTAAGATTGACAACTGATAATTATTTGCTTGTCGGCCCGTCAGAGGATCCAACTTAATCCAATATGTGAATCTAAAAATATTAACAGAAATATTTTTTTAAATGAATTTAAAATGTTTATGTAAATATATTATATTTTTGAATTTCAAATAAAAAAATATTTTTGAATTTTATTGAAATAAAAACATTAAGATAGATAAGTTATAACATATTACTTTAAAACTTTTGAAAATTATTTAGTGACTCGAGTGTTTTTCAACTTCAACTATTTTTTAAAATATAAAATAATTTTTAATAGTAAAGTTCATGTTTTCTTTTAAGATTAGTATAGACTTGTTTATCCTTATATTATTCTTATGTAATATTTAGATATTACGTTATGTCAAATATTGTTTTATGAAAAATAATACATATATTAATGTTTATGATAATATTATTATGATTTTTTGTTATTATAATTAGAACATCGTCTTTCTTTCATGATATTTAATTCCAAACAAAATTAAATTTATATTAGCTAAAAAATACATGTAAAAGCTTGCACATGAGGAATTGCATTTGTCCTCTTTGAGTGTGAAGACAAGCTTGTTAGAATGACTATGAAAGACATTGAAACCCAAATAAGTTATGCATAGTTTCAATTTGATAAATATTCTTCTAAGTGTGTCATTGTAGTCTATCACTGTTCATCCTACAAAAATACCCATATATCATTGGAAATATTTAAAATTGAATTTATTATCTAGAACAATTCTTGTTTCTCATAAATATTTTTAAACTAGAGCTAAAATACTTGGTAACACTTACAAATATTAATGATCATATCCTTATTAATGAAATCCTTTCAAATTCTATTGTGTCCTTATGTGTAAATTAGTTAATAACCTTTTATTTAATTTTAATGCAATTGATCAAAGATTGTTGTTGAGTTTGTTTTTCTTGAGTTTAATATTTTATAATCTATTATAACTTCTGTTACATCTAAATGTAACATTCCTATTCTTATCTCTTAAAATTATTTTTTTATTTTACTTTAGATATAATTACTTTTTTTTTTGTTTTCTTCAATTACTTTTCTTATTAGTTTTAAGGTTGAGGATTTTTTTTCATTTACAATTAAAGCTCCATTTTGTAACTTATATGCGGTCTCATTTTGAGGAATAAAAAGAGATTTTTATTGTGGCTATGAAAATCAAGAAACATTTTAGGCTTATCCCATGCTTATATGCATAAGAAAATCCTAAAATAATGCATAAGTTGGATTTCTCCTTGTCCAGATTTCAATTATCTATCATCGTTCACTTCTTTGTCATCACTATTAATGGCTATTTCATTGGCTTCCATTGTCGTCATGTGTATATGCCACTTAAATCATTGGCCAATACAATTCTTTACAAGAAGTTTGTGATATCTATTGTTGTAAGATCACTATTGTGTTTAGTGAGTCAAACATTAAATATCTAGTATTTTGTTCTAATAAATTGCTCAATATAAAATAGATTTTCATGCAAATAACGAGTCGTATATTTAAAGATGATGAACTATTAGTATTCAAAATGCCTTAGAGTTTTGAACAATCTTTAAAGATTAAAGATACGTGCATCAAATTTGAAAAAAAAATATTATGAAATAAAATATTAACTTGTTGATTACATGGCACATCTTCATTCATCTAAGGTTAAAAATCCAAAATCAAGCATTCAATTGAAAATATATTGGATTCCATTTTTTCAATCATTTAATCTCTTTAAATCATACTTAAATCATTTGTTGATGTAAGAGATATAAGATTTTATTTGTTTGATTATTCTTTCCCTGATTCCATCCTGCTTATGCATTTTCACTAATTTAATGTTAAATTAATTGTTAAAATTTGCTTAAATTAAAAATATATATATTGCTTAAAATTTAAAATTAAAAAAGCATCTTAAGCTACATCCCAAGCATGTGCCCAAGTGTAATGCTCTTGAGCCGAGTAAGCTCGAAAAGGCATTCACAAATCTCGAGTAAGAAGATAGCTAGAACTAAATCAGGTCGAGCTCGATGTTAGTGATGGTGCAATCCTGAACTGGATGGGATAAGACAAAGGATCAAACTGGGCAACACTCGAACCAAGTATGTGTATGGGTTGGGTTGGACCCATACACAAAATAACCTTTAAGTTTACAAGCACTATTGAGTGATGAAATCCTAAATACACAAGACGGGAGCCAACCTCGATTTGACTCACAAAATACTCTTACACAAATGTTTATAAAGCATAAATCCATTTCTTATGCTACAATGTGGGATTAAACTCTTGGTTCTTGTCAACTTCCAAATTGGAAGCAACTCAATGATGTGCGATCGTGTGGTTTCTCTTCACTTCTGCCCTTTGAATAATGCTAAATCATTCTGTCATCCATTCAATGAGCTCAATTTAATAATGATTATTGAATCTGTCTGTTTCGTATGTTTAATCTTTAGATCTAATGATGATAGGTTCATATAATTTATCACATTGCTAAAATTCTTTCCTTCTTATCCGTGGATCGTATTGCTTAAATTATCTAGTTTGAATCCTATGGTTGAGATCCACTCCAACTTAATTGTTAATGAAACTAACAATCTAGATCTCATCAAACATGATCAGATGGCATATATCAAATCCATCTTGATTAAACCAACAATAACTCATCTGCTTTTACTGTGTTTGATCTAATGATCCAAAACTTCTTCAATTTGATCTGATGGCTCCACTCAATCCCACATAACATCTAATTAACTAGACATGAATCATAAGAAAAAAACTTAAGTTAGACATGAATCGTAAAGAAAAACTTCAAGTTATAACTCTTATTAGTAGAGGTTTTTTTACCTCAATTAAGAGTGAACATATGTGCTAGTTTGAATTAAATAACCTAAAAATTTAGTATACCATTTTAATTTTATTTTTCTTAATAATTAAAATTATAAATTAAAATATTTATAAATCAAAGTTTCTATAAATATTAAATTATTTTTATAAAAAAATTAAGTATAATTCTAATATTAGTAAAAATAATTTAAAATCTATAATTCACTTCCTGTTGTAGTATTCATACATTTATTTTTACTTCAATTGTATTTTTTTGTGTCACATAAAGTCAGCACTCTTATCTAACACCTATATGTTAAAACTTTATTTTAGTTAATTGTAGTCATTTCTAATGATGCAATCAAATGACATTTCTACTTTTTTCCAAGACAAAGTACTAAAAATATAAATAAAAGAAACAATAGTAATTATAAATTGTCAGTTATCATAGGTCATATACAATTATCACATATCTTTAATTGATGACATTATCATTTCATTATAATAAATAAATTCAAATACTCGCATGCTCACAACCTACATAACCTCTTTTAACAAGATTCTTGATGTGTCGCATCATTTGTATCATATATGCCTACGCATATTAATAAACACATAATAAGCCAATATAAAATACTTAGTAAGCTAAATTATAATATAAGATATGATGATGAAGCAAACATGACATCATATACTATTTCTTTAGTTTATTATTTACGAGATTTTGTTATACCTTTCATATCATTAGAAATTGACCTACCATGTCACATATTTGTGACATTAATACTACTTTAGATCATACGCATTTTATCATGACATCATCACTACTCAAGGTTTATGTAAATATATTAAATTTTTAAAATGTGACAAATACATGTAATCGAGTATATGATGCCAATATTTGTTGTATATAGAATTATTTTAAAAAATTGTTGACTTTTGGGTATCTCAAAATATGTGTTAATATTCAATTTTTAAATTATTAAATCCTTATCTTTTTTAAAAAATTATAAAGGATTATTTTAATCCCTTCCATGAACTAAGTGGTTGCTTAGGAGGGAAGAATAAGGAAGCTTGTGAGAAAGGGAGAAAGAACAAGCAAATGAGGGAAAGAGAAAAAAATATAGAAAATCCTAAATGAATTTGAGTTTATTATAACTAGTTGAAATTGTAAGAAATGAAAAGGTTGTAGCAAAGGGAATCACTTGGAAGAGAGCTTGAAAAGCTTGTAAATTTTCTCAATGTTAATGAATTATTATGGCTACAAATTTTCTTATAATTTCTCTTAGTTTTCTCTTGAGTTGTGCTTTGGTATTACTTGAAGTTGGTTTTAAATTAGATGATAATTTATTGGGATTCAGAGTAAGTGCAACTTATCATTTGTTATTTATGTATTGTACATATAAAGGGTTAGCATATTGTACATCATGTCCCACATATCTATATCGAGTGCTATGAATGACACACATAACACTTGGTAGAAAGTTAGACACTCAATTAATTACTTGAGAAAAATGAAAGAATTATGGTGAACATTAATAAGATAAGGGCTAAGTTATTTGAGAAAAATGAAATGGCTATAGAAAATATTTAAAGTATTGAGGGCCAAGGGATGAATAATTTAAAATTAACTATAAATAAGAACATTTTTAACAATAAAAGTGAAGTCATGATCCTTTAAATGATGAAACACTTTTTGAGAAAAAAATTTTAGGATGTCCCACAACAACTCCATAGTTAAAAATGAAGCTGAAGTAGTTTTGAAAGAGGGTGAACAAGTAGAGAATCTATTACAGATGGATAAAATCTGATTAGATATAGGAAATACTTCACCAAGAAATATGAGATATTATAGAAACAAATATTTATAGAGCTTTTTGCAAATGGTATGATGATAATTAATATACCATACAGTAGGCTGATGCATTGTACATGAGGACCATGGAACAATACTTGTAGATTTATAGAGAGAGAGAGAGAGTAATCATATAGAGTTTTTTCTAAAAAAATTCAAATGTTCTATTTTTTTAATCATGTATTGTGCCACAATAGATGCACTACATCTTAAGATTGATGAATATGTTAAGAAAAATGGAGATGTGAAAAAGGAATTTAAGTAGATTATAAGGAAATGTTTTAGTCTATAATAATAACTTTATTCTTAAGTATCAGGTAAAGAAGAGTAGAATTTCATGCAGTATTAGAGAAAATGAATTTCATTTGGTTAATAAAAAGAATTCAGGGAAATAAGCTTTAAGCCAAGTGTGAAACTTTTGGAAGTATTGTGTTTGAAAAGCGAGCATAATTAATGTTTATCATTTTGGATGATTTATCCATTAATTTCTCAATATATTAAACTTAGTTAACTTTTTCTTCTCAATTAATCAAATATATATATTATTTTCTTTTGTGTTATGTGGCATTGCATTACTTGTTCTGACCTATTTCTTGCATTTTAATGACCTAGTCAGATATATGGTCATTCTAGTTACATAATTAGCCAACTTTTGTTCCTATTCACATTTCTCATAAATTTATTATTTCTCTTACTTGATTATATTATATATGAAATCCTTCCCTTATTTAGTCCATTGGACTCATTTGATCTATTGCATTAAAGCATTGATTACTTTTATGATACCAACCTAAATTTTTTTTCATATTTGTATGGTACAAACTCTTCTTTTTCTATATTATACAATCCACTTTTATCATACAATACATTACAATGAATTCTTCCTTATATTGTTAAACTAATCCAACTCATATAGGAGATAGCCATTTATCACAAATATTGTATAGATACAATTGTACTTATAAAATCATATGTTTTTATTTAACTTAATCTGTTTATTATTTTATCATATCATATAATGTTCTATGTTGTAATAGATGATGATTTTTGCTAAATCATATTTCTTAATATTACCCATAATGTATTGCATGATTTTGTTGATATTGTATTATATGATATTTTTTAAAAAAATTATATTTCTAGTTATTATATTTTTAATCAAAATCATAATAATTTAATTATTTTTACCATTCTTTAATCATTAGAGTTGTCAACAGTTTTTTAATATTCTTATTTTTAACATCTCATCATTTAAATTTATTAAGATTATCGTACAAAAAAGATAGACAACATGCCTATCATAATCATGTTCTATGATTCCGGGATGTGCATTTTGTGAGTGATAAGATGAATGATCTTAGTCAATTTTTATATGATCATCCTCTATAAACAATAATGAAATAACTATGGGGATTAAATGATGATTTCTTCAAATATAAAAAGATTACGTTAGAATGACAACATATAATTTATTTTTTAACCACAAATTACATTAATTGCAAAGCACTATAAACGACTTCTTGTAATGGAGGACATTATTTGGCTCCAAATTATTCATGAAAAATATAATAAAAAATTGGATGGGTTCCATTATGATATGATGATTGACTAACATAGAAATTATTATGCTTACTGACATCTTGGGCAGAACAATTCACTATAATGATGATTGGTAATATTAAGAATATTTTCTCTCTTTTGACAAATGGATTAGTCCATAAGTCTTATATAAGTGGCCAACATATATTAATGTTTATACTGAGCATCCTCCCAAGGTCATTCAGTTCTTGAATGGCTCTGACAACTAGATTATGGATTGTTCTTGACAGGTTTTTTTTTATTATGATATGATTATTTGTATCTTAAGAAATCCACGTGCACTTATTGATGACAATAACCAACTAAAATGAATGCGTTAATTCATCTATTAAATTGTTATATAAAAGGTTGAAGCAAGTTGTAATATAGAATGGTAATGTGCCCCTTCCTTTGTTGTAACATGGGTGTGGAAGCTAAAAGCTAGCCAATAATTCTAATTTTTCTTTGGATATTGTTCAATGACAGACACTTGACCTGGTCATGACTCCACCATCGGGCATTTTTAGAGATTCTTAATGTCTATGGCTCTTGAAAGTTAACAAAACAACTAAACATCTATTTTAAAGCTGTCACGTGGCTTCTTCCATTTGGTCTTCCATTATCTAGTTCTTCTTCTAACAACATTGTCTTGTGATTTAGCACCATCTTTCGTCTCTTCATAATCTTTGACATTGAATATTTATCAAAACTTAAGAAAGTTGAATTGTCAGGATTGATTAGTTGTCACTTTATCTACTATTTTTGGCAAAGTAGGAATGATAAGACCTGTGCAAGACCTCATCATTTGGTAAGTTTATTATTGTGTATGATCTATATTCTATATTATAGTTTTACTTCTCTATAGTTAGGGAACACTAAGGTCACTCTTACTTGATTGGGTTGAATGTTTTCCCATGCTCTATGTAGTCTTCTTCCTTAATTGGATAAAAATAAATTGGGATGTAGTTATATTTAATAATGATAGAGTTGGAATCAAAATTGTTATTAGAGACATTTGGGGTAAATCTCTAATCATTGTTAGGAAGACAATCTTCTATTTGGCACCAATAACCATAGAAATTCAAGCTATTGAAGTCACCAAGTTTATTAATCAATGGTTTTTTTTATCACCACAATTACAGTTTGGATTAAGTTTGACTCATAAGTTGAGCTCACTTTCTCTAGAAAGTACATGTTATTTATAGATTTGTTGTTCATAGGACCACACACATCTTAAGAGAAGAAAATGTTGTCACGGATTGGGTCGCCAATCACATTTTGTTTTATGATTTTTATAGGATTGAGATATATTTGCAAATCTTTGGTATCTCTTTTGTTAAATAATTTTATATATAAACTATTTAAGATGATTATAATATAAAATTTGATTATCACTTTTTAAAATTAAAATATTTTTTAAATAATATTCAATCAAATTTGTTCTCAAACAAAAGGCAAATAAGATTTTATCAAACCATAAACTGATTAGCCCGTCGTGGTCGCATGTCAATGCTTAAGCTACTTTTGGCAGTATAAAAGTAATCGGTCGTTATCTGGCTAAAGTCCGAGGGAAACGGTTGTGATCGATTTGTGTTATCTCTCGTGATCACGCTGGCTTTTCCGCCTCGGTTGTCGCCCTCCTTCCGCCTCATTGTGAGAAGTGAGAGCTTCGAAGCTTGCCCATTTTAGACTGAAGGGGCAGATTGGGTTTGAAGCTCTGGGTAGTCGCAGATATGTCGAAGCTAATGCCCAACTTGGATAGGCAAAGCGCCAAGGTGCTAAATCTGACGGTGCTTCAGAGGATTGATCCCTACGTGGAGGAGATCCTAATGACCGCCGCACACGTGACGTTCTACGAGTTCAACGTCGACCTCAACCAATGGGTACGGCACAAAGAATGATCTTCCTTATTAGTTATCAACCCCTCTGGAACTAGGGTTCCCGTTCGATTCTCTAATTGGAGGTGATATTTTTACAGAGCCGGAAGGATGTCGAAGGCTCATTATTTGTAGTCAAGAGGTTGATTGATCAGGCATTTTATTCTACTAATTCTTTGTCTAATTTAGCCTTTTTTCTTAACTCATTATATGTTTAAATTAAGGCAATTTTTGTGTTCTAGACTTGTAGCATTGTTTGTTTTAGTTTTTCGGAGGAATCATCTTCATGATTCGAGCTACTTGAATTTTTAATCTGATGATTGATGCATTAAAGAAACTCTTGTTGTTAGGTAAGTTTCATAACTTCATGTTAATTTTTTTTTCATTTTTCAGAAACACCCAGCCTCGGTTCCAATTCATTGTGATGAATCGACGTAGCACAGGTGTGGTGTTTGATCCCTTACATTGTTCAAGTTTGTAGTTATTGATTCTGTTAGATGTTTCAGTTTTAAGTTTTACCATTATGTTTCTATTATTTTATTTTTCATTTTTCCACTAGGTCTGTGATGATTTATTTTCCCTTATTATTCTTGAATAACAAGTAGACATCCTACCAATCACATAACGAAATTCCAGCCAAACTATGATGTTACAGGGCACGTACTTTACTTGATCTACATATGACATGGTTTATGTGTTATATGTGTAATTTGCATTGTATTAAACAATGTTGGAGTTTTTGATATTTGGGTTGCAGTTAATAGGTTTAGATTGCCTTTATTGGTGAATGTATGAATTTTTTATGTTTTCAAAACCAACATTTGATTGCCAAATAGTGAGTTTATTACATTTAGTTTCAATTTAGTAACTAAATGCACAATGGGGTATTCTTAGTTGAGTTTTCAAAATGTATATGAATACTTCTAATGAAGAAGCCTAAAGCATAAGTGATCCATCATTGACCCAATATTATAGATTGTTTGTGGGACTATTGAGATGTGTTTGCAAGATCTTGTTTTCGATCCAAGGGATTTCTAGTTAGAGGAGAGAAAGGAAAACATAATGTGACATGGAAAATATGCAAATTGAAGAGGGTGCTTCTTTTCTTCTATTGTTAAGGTTTCAATACACTAGTTCTCAATCTTCTTGGATTCGAATTGTTTACTTTTAGATGATTTTTTCTATTGCCAAAGCATTCTTATAATGAGTTTTACATATCACAACCTCTAATACCTTTACATAAAGTAATTCAAAATAATAGGGCTCTACATTTCAACGTGAAATATAGTGACATCCCATAACTGCTAGTATCTCATGCATGTCCAAAAAATGATGTTCTGTTTCTGTTGCTTTGCTTCGATCTCATCATTATTGAGACTATGCTCAAAAGATTCTTCCTTGCTTTCCTTAGATCATTGAATCTTGCTTTTATGCACGAGAGGTCCATGAGCTTGTTCAAGCTTCTTGAAGTGCAGCACTGCCTTGAGACACCATGCCTAGGACTTGGTTCAGCTTCTTTGAGTATGCTTCTTTCTTTCAAGATAGAAGGGTTGGAGATGCTTCATGAGGCTTGGTTGCATGATTCTTGAGTGTTGAAAGCAGTCCTTGATGTTATAAAAAAGCTACTTGAGCCTACTACTTCCTTCTGGATGCCTTCATGCTCTTTTTCTTAATTATTTATCTTTTATCGAGATCTAATATCTCTTGGAGTGGTTTGCCTTACCTCATTTGAACCATCTTTGAGGCTTAGTTCCTATCAAGATGTTGATAATTCTTCTCCCAAGTTCCCTTTTATGAGCCTTGGTGACTAGTAGGATCTCATTAGAATTCATGCTTGTCAAAGTTAATCGTTGATCATATGACCATTTTTTTGAGGGCTTAAGAACTATTGAATCCTCCTTAAATATAAGTGGATTGGCTTGAGGTGTTTCAAATATTTCTCTTGGTTGAGTTGGGTGAGGGAGCTTAGATTACTTCTTGTTCTAGTTAGCTATACTTGTCATTTAAACTTTTTTGTTATATGAAAAATAACTTGGGTGCCATCTCTAGTGGTTGTTGCCTACTTCTTGAGAACAATGTCTTCTAAGAGATATTGTTCAATGCATGTCACAAGATCATCCATGGGTAGTAATATCTCGTATGGTTCTTCATTGATTATAGAGGGTTTGAATACTTTAAGATTTTTAACAATTACCATTAAGTGGATCTCCATTTAGCATCTTAGGTCTAGTTTGTTGGCATTATCATTGATCTTCTTTATTACTTAAATATATCATATTTGATGGGTTTCAATTTTCTCCCTTTTATTTTTAAGTGCTCTTGATCTCCAACTTTCATCTGCTTTTTGACAGAATTCTTATCGTGTTGCTCTTTGTACTTCTTCCATGAGTTCTTGTTACTTCTCGACGCAATGTGTATTCTTTGAATACTTTTGCATTTTCTGCAATCATGTCCTTTCAATTCTTTTTTAAGTGCTGACCTAGAATTTTAAGTTAAACGGGCACTTTGGTGAATAACCCAAACATAGTTTGAATGAGCTATTGTCAGTGGAACTATGCATGATTCAACTATGTGCAAATTTAATATGTTTTAGACCATCGTCTCACTTTTTCATTGATGCAAGTTGGATCATAACAAAGGAACTATCATTTAGTTAATGACTTTTGTTTAAACATCTATTTGTGGGTGAAAGGTACTATTTTTCTATGATGTTGTGTTCATCTTCGAACAAAGAGCTCGACACAACCTGCTTAGAAAATGGGTATCTGAATAAGAAATGAAGCTGCCAACAGCCCATGACATATCTTAGTTGATCATTGAGTGTGGGTATGCCTTTATATTTGGCAAAGGTATATATAATACTAGAGTAATTTTGTATTCAACATTTATTCTCAAGGGCATCCACATAGCTCTTTGAATGGGTTGGAATTTGTTCTTGATAAGCACATGTTCAACTCATGTCCTTGTACCTTGACAACTAAATATCTTAACCATCATGTTTCTCAAATCGTACTACCATGTTCATAGACAAGCCTCTTCACCTGTCCATCACTTGATAAGGTCAGACTTGGAGCCCTTGATTTCCAAAAACATGATATTTGTTCCCATTAACTAATTGATATTGTTGTGTTCAATTATAGAATATATCATCCTACAAACATGGTTTCTTAAAGATAACTTGGAAAATATATAGAGGTACAACTCTGCATTACACATTGATATATTCCTTGTTTATAGCAAACTTCACTCAACATCGTTGTTTGATCTTCTTCTGGGCATTATTTTGTATCCATCCAGTGGAAGACAATCGTGGGTGAGGAGTAGTTTTAAGTTCCAATCGTTGCATGAGACCTAAGAGACTAGTTAGGTTTTGACTCTTCTATTTGTCGATGTAGAAGATCACTCTTATTAACTGTTTTACCTGCACTTGGAGGGAAAATGATTCTTTTTTAGCTTGTTTTGCTTCTCTGACTCTATTGACTTTTGTTGGCTTTACTATCAAGGCAAGACAAGGATCAACATAGTATAGCCTCAAGCATCTGTCTCTAGTTAGTGGTAGTTGTTATTGCTCTCTTGCTCTGATCTCAATTCTTTTTTGTAAGAGGAAACATTGTGTATAACCACTAACACTTCTCATCAGTGTGGACACTTATTTGGCAAAAATTATAGTGATTTCCTGAGCCTTGCTTAGAGTTACTTGGGGTTGATCCTTTCGTAGATAGATATTGCTGTTGCTGTTCAGTCCCTTGTTCCTTAGGGATTGTCATTGGGGCTTCTCTTGTCAGCTTTTGTTTTTCTTTTCTATTATCATAGTAGAAAAACTGGTTTGACTAAGAGTAGAAAATGGAAACAATTTAGGTTTGATTGCAATGGGATAATGCAAATCCATCATATATTTCATCATCATCAATACATCATATATGGGTACTCCAAGAGTTATGGCTTATCAACGAAACCCAATGGTGATTACCCCTATCAATGCCGCAAGTTATTCCATTTTTGTTCTCTCCTCGATTTGTACCATATTTTAACTTTCTTGGTGAATCATTCATTAGAAGTTGCTACAATGTACGTTTTGATTCGTGTCTTCTTAGATGAACATTCAACTATGCGAATGCATTGCTTGTGAGTTTTTGCTTGTCTAATGCAACCTTCTATCTTGATGAGTAGTAAATCACAAGGAGCATATCCATTGATGTTGAGGACAAATCTGGCTTAGTATAAAACATTTATTGTAATGGCTCAGCTTATAACCTCGATAGAGCCAAAAGTTGGTAGGACTTATTTATTCTATTAGATCTCTATATAAACTTTGGAGATAGTCTAACAAATTTATTTAGATTAAAAGAACACATCACACAGCTTTGAGATTAAAGCAAAACTTTACATGACAAGGTAAATATGTATGAATTTTGCTAATTACTTTAATGTTGTGATCGAGTTGTGGCTGGAAATAGATCTCTTCTATGATACCAATTGAGAAATCCTAAATGATAGCATAAAATATACACAAATTTAGGAACATTAAGGGTGTTTTATTTCCTATAAGTAATTGATCTTGATTTGGAGACCTATCCTTGGAACCAAAGGTATTTTAACTCTTTGGGATGGGTATGCTAAGATGAGGAGATAAGAAACTATGAGATTAGTAATGCACACAAAAACTGTGTCTGAAATGAACATCCAAATGGCATCATTTTGAATCTGTTCATTGAACATGTCAATGTTTATTATCAACTCTTAAGTTAAGCAAAGATCACCTAAGAGGGAGAAGGATCAATCATCTAAAACTCCTTCAACATCTATGTCTCAGATAAGTAAACTTAAAAATTCCTTTGGCTAAAGATTATATGGAGCATTAGACTACATGAAATAAGCTAAGGATGGATTGTAAATAGAAAATTTTCACTACTAAAGTTATGATTTAATTCTATTTACATCTTCCAAAATAAAAATTTAATATGTTATTTATTAATGAATTGGTTAAATATATGGACTATGTAGTAGCATTGTTATCTTCACATTGCATTTTGTAGGACTAATCTTTTGGGAGGATGATTGGTAGCATTAAGGAACAAATATCTCCAAAGCAAACATCTACCCAAGAAGTCTTTCAACCAAACATCTTTCTTAGCTTCATTTAGTTCAAATCTAATTCTTTGACATAAATATCTTGACCATCCAAGCTTTTTGTTCTTAAAGGAAATGTATCTACGCCCTTTTATCAATAAACAAGATCATCATTTTAAATGCGAATCATGCATTTTTGTAGAATAGACATAATTCCGTCACCTCATTCAAACTTATAAACTATTTTAACCGACTCACTTGATTCATAATTATATTTTGGGACTAACAAAGGTCACAGTTTTGTCATGTACACGATGGTTTGTGACATTTATTAATATGCATATCAGAATATGTCGGGTTTGTTTGATGATTGAAAAATAATAAATCAAGATCGTTGTCAAAACAATATTAAATTGTTTAGAACATATTTCAAACTCTAATCTGTGTGATATGTATTGATAATGCTTATGAGTATTTTTGAAATGATCATATGAAATACGTTGTATGTCATGGTATCTTCTATCGAAGTATTTGTTCTTGTAACCCCCCCAAAATTGTATTGCTAAGAGAAAGAATCTCCTTGAAGTTGCTTATTCCATTATGTCCTCTAATCAAAGTTTTAATTTCTTTTTGGGATGTAGTCCTTATAGTCTTATTCTTGATTAATTAGCTACCATTCAAAACAGTCAAGTTTCAAAACACCACTAAATAACTTCTTAAATCATACTCTCATATTCATGTATTCAACGTCCTTCCTACAAAAGTGTTTGGATGCATCACGTATGTTAATAATAATGATCATTAAAATCACAATATTTCTTAAGTATTTCACTCTTAATTGTCAGTTAAGTCTCTTCATAATAGCAACCCCAAATTCCATTAGACAAATAGTCTAAGCTAGCTTATATCTATTAACCAAGTTATCATTGACCTCCTATGTGAACCCATAAATGAGAAAAATCAAGGGTGATGAGGGACTAAAGTAATCTTTCTAGCACTATTAATCTTCCAAAGATGAACAAGGTTCTAAAGTTTTCTAATGGCTACATTGATTTAGATATTGCTATTTGTCTTCAAAAAAGGTGTGATATTCTAATTCAGTATCTACCCACCTAACATCCTGACATACTCAAAATTACCCCTAGTTTCAAAGCTTACTTGCAAGAAGTTTATGAAATTTGTATACCAAGGAATGTTTAAGTTGCCTTACCAAACCCAGAATACCATCTTGTGGTTATGAAGCAATGAGAATCTTCAATGATAATGGAAACTAAGATATGGCTGATTTCTCTAAGAGAGAGAAGATAGTTAATTGCAAATAGGTGTTCACTGTTAAATACAAGGTTGCTGCTAACACTAATATGATCAAGCAAGATTAGTAGATAATGACAAGAAGCCGACATTTTGACCAATACCTTGGAAAACAAAGTTTTAAATTTACCATAAGCAAAATGAAAATGTTTATTGATATCTATTTACCAGCTTGAAGTGGCAGAATCCTTGGGGATCTTGGTTAGTATGAAGAAGGATAGCTATAATAATTATGTATCATGGATAAGGATAAATTCTTTCCTTATATAGTTAGAATGATTAGGAAATAGTCTCTTATATATATTCTTTATGTACTGCAAGAAAATATTGAATTAAAGTATCCAACAGTTTTGTTTAGCATGATCACATGAAACAAGTGAAAATCGATAGAAATTTCACAAATAAAGAGAGAGGAGGAATAAATTGTTCTATATTCCATTCACAAGACAAGTCAACATTTTGACCAAGACCTTGTAAAAACAAAGTTTTTATTTTATCATTAGCAAGCTGAGAATGCTTATTAACATCTATTTACTAGCTTGAGGGGAAATGTTGGAGATCTGATTGGACCTTTAGGGATCTCAATTAATATGAAGAAGGGAACTATTTCTTTCTTAAAAATAGATATTTTTGAATAGCTATAGTAATTATATATCATTGATAAGGATGAATTCTTTTTTTGTATGGTTAAAATGATTAAAAAAATAATCTTTTGTATATATTGTCTGTGTGTTGTAAGAAAATATTGAATTAAATATTCAGTTCTACTTCTTGAGCTTTTTTTAATATAATAATTCAAAATAAGATGGCTAAACATGATCGCTAGAAATCTTATGATATCTCATAACTATTGGGATCTTTTTGCAAGTTTGGAGAGTGATGATCTACTCTTATTACTTTGTGTGGACAATTATCCTTTATGAGACTCAAAAGTTTTGCTATTATTTTCCTTACTTTGTTGGAATTGCCTTTTTTTTGCTAGAGTGGTCCCTGAGTCAGTTCAAGCTTCTTGAAGTGTAGGAATTGCATTAAGATACCATGCTTAGGACTTAGTTTAGCTCCTTCTAGGCTTCCTTCTTCCTTTCAAGATAATTGGTGTTAAAGATGCTTCTTGAGGCTTGGTTGAATGATTCTTGAGTATTGAAAGTGATCCTTGTGGTTATAAGAATGGTACTTGGGTCAGCTACTTCCTTCTTGATGCCTTTACATTCTTGAGCTTAGTTGTTATCCTTTCTCAATGTTTGATATCTCTTGAAGTGGGCTGCTTTACCTTCTTTAAACCATTCTTAAGGGTTAGTTCCTGTTGAGGGGGTTGATAATTCCTTCCCCTCTGCGTGGCTCAAGAACTTAAAGAACCTCTGGAGACTGGCTTCATACTTGTTAAGATTGATCTATATTAGTAAGGTATTTTAATTGCTTAAGAAGTATGTATTGGAAGACATTTTAAAAAGAGCTTCAGCTAAATGGATTGTTCATAGAAGTTATTACTTGTAATACATAAATAAGATTATTGTAAAGCATTTGAAAACTTTTTCAAATAAGTTGCAAAAGAAAATGTATTTTTTAAAGTATAGTTATCTTTGTTAAAGTTGATTACTCGAGAAAGTACACTTTGTAAATGTACTTAAATAATCCTTTTGATCGTCTTTGCTTAAATTTGATGAACAACATACCACAATAATAAACTTATATAGATATTTTTTTTGCTAATTATGTATAAGGAAGTTTCAAATACTTATAAAAAGTACTCATTTATTGAATGTTTAATACTAAGGCCAAAATCTCAAACAAAATACTAACAAATATTTTTTAGTTGTTGAGTACTCAAGACATGTACTCACATACTTTTAAGAAATGCCCAAACAATTTTTATAGTGTTTTTATTTTAGACCTTTTTCAATGTATGTGAATGCTATTATGAAGTATTGAATATTTGTATAGACAATTTATATGAGTATTTAGGCTTTTAAATTATACAAACACATATCGTTCTATCTACCTGTCCACACACAGACACATATAAATTCATATGAAATTTACAAAACTTTTTTTTTTCATTTTGAATATTCCTAGCTTTGCTAAACTTTTTTTTCCTGTTTGGGTGCTTTCTAATGGTATATAAATAATTCTCAATAAAATAGGTGCAAATATGACATATAAATTTTAGGCTATCAAGATACACAATTATTAATGCATTGGTAAACAAGAAGTGAGATTTTATGGTTAAAACGTCTGATTTGTTGTGCCAAGCCTTCCAATGTTTTCTCTTAAGCTGACTTTTTCCGTGGAGTCCACATGGCAAAAGATAATTGGTTTGTGGATATAATGATTTGTCTGTTACAGAGGCAGATGTAGACTCAACTCCAGAGCACTTTTTCTTTGAATGCATTCTGTGCATATTTATTGTGAATTGATGACTTGAGATATTATTATTATTCTATTAATAAAGCTTTAATATTGTATCTGTTTGCCAAAAGGTTCTTCAATGATCAATTCATTCTTAAAGTCTTTTTTGCATGTTCCCATACATAGCTCTTCTTGGCAGTGAGATTGTTGAGATGTCGTGATAATTTGGTTGGGCCTCCTATCTGTTATAGCCATTGAGTCTATTGTGATTATTGGAGTTTTTTTATTTGTATGGTTGGAATTTTATATCGTTATATTTTGGCATTGCTTATTTCATGATTTTGTTTGGCAAATCATTTTGTGTATGCTTTTGTTGTTGTCATAGTTTGGGATAAACTCCTTCCATTTTTTCTTTTTTATTGTTCTACTTAATATCATTAACCTGGGACACTGTGAGGTCCATGTTCCACTATCACCTGATAAATATTACTAGAAATCAGCACTCAATCATTGGCTGACTAAAGGAGTTCATCTTATTTTCTATAGCACCATCAAACAGCAAATCTTCCCTGTGCTGCTGAACTATACAGCTGCATTTTATTCTTGCAATGACATCGTAAAGATTATGAAAATTATTCCTGACTTGAAGTTCTTGGGTGAAGCTTCTTATGGATTTCTTTTTCTTATTCTAGAATTTTCTCTGTTTTTGAGTTTCTGATTTCCTATAGGCGCTCAACTGATCATTTGTCATTTTGGACATCAAATAACTGATACTATTTTTAAATTTTTTTCCCAATTCTCTTTGATCTTCCTTGAATTAGTTCAGTTGTTTGATTTTGATTTGATTGTTGTTGTTTCTTTGAATATTACAGTAGTTTTTTGTCTTTTGCATTCCTGAATTCCGTTTTATATCACTCTTGCAGCATTTTTGATATTGAAGTTCAATCATCTTTAGGGCTTCATCTTCCAACATATCTATTCTGATTTCCTTTTCCCATTGTATTTTATTCTAAGTATATGAAACTTGGGACTGCTTCTCTTCAACTTTGAATTTTAAAGACATGAATTATAGGAGTCAAAAGACGTAGTCTAGTAAACTTGAGCCAAAGGGTTCATCTTGAGTGTACTTAAAGTGTAAGTTTTTTTGTTAATAACATTTATGAAATTCCTTTTTCTTTGCATTGGAGTTTACTTAAGTCATTTTGTGGTTTATTAGATTGATGTGTTAGAATAATGATACCAAGCATTAATTTTAAGTAGGATTCATTTTGTAAATCCTCTAATGTCATTGTATTTTATTTATTAAAAATTATTAATTTTAATATAGTTATATTACATTCTTTTTAATAATCTTTTTGTTACTTCTTTTTTAGATTTATTTATTTCTTTATTTATAAAAGAAAATTCTAACAACCCTTGTATCCTAACAGAGGTATGAAACGATCTTTGTTTAACATGTTCAAACCATCTTAGTTGGTTTTTTCCAAGTTTTTTTTTCATTTATTTCTATCCAAACTTCTTTTTTTAATTTCACTCATTTCTAATCATATTCTTTTGAGTATAGTTGTTTATCTATCTCTATATTCTCATCTCGTGAATGCTCATTTTATTTGTATTTTTAAATTCTATGAACCAACATTTCACAATAGTTTTATAGAATTTATTTTAATCTTGATTGGGATATTCTTGATCATACTACATATCAAAAGAATAATTTTATTTTATCTAACATATTTGGATTCTATCACTAACATCCCTATTAATTTCATCATCTGGTTTTAGTATAGATCTAAGAAGCAAAGTTTCTTATTTTTTAATGTTTTATGATCTCTAGTTGTAATTTTCTGCATTTTTTATACTTTTTTTAGTGGCTAAATTTGTATTTCTTATGTTTAGTTTTAAATGTACTAAGACAAAATATTTTACACTCTAAAGTCATTATAGGCCTTGTCTGGCTTAGTTCCCTTCCCTTGGGCAGCTGAGAAATGATAAATCAAAAGAATGATTTGACTTGCGAAAAATTCTCTTTTATTCTGCTGTTTGTTCCATGTAAACCATGCTTAAAATTTTTCCATTCTTCGATTTTTAGCTACCCCATTTACTGCATCTCTCTTCTTTGTTATGCATTTGAATATGCCTATTTTCCCTTTGTCATACCTAATTTCATTCCTTATCAGACTGATAAGATAGCAAATTGTCGACCAACAGCTCAAGTGTGAAATTTCTCTCCATTTTATTATGAATATTTATTATTCTTTAATCAAATTTCTTCGTATAAAAAAAGTTTACATTCCATAGTGATCCTTCAATTGTGAATTAATTTCCTCGTGCAACTGTAGTTTTGTGTTTATTGATGCTTATTACTTTTGATTTCTATTCTTTTAAACAGATAATCTCGTGGAGGATCTTTTAGGAGATTTTGAGTTTGAAGTTCAAGTCCCATATTTATTGTACAGAAATTCTGCCCAAGAAGTTAATGGTATATGGTTCTATAATTCACGTGATTGTGAAGCTGTTGCAAGTCTGTTTGGCAGGTAAGAACTGTGAACATACATTATTTGCTTCTCTCTTTCATATGTGTTATTGTACATAAAAAATAAACGATTCTACTCAATGGCTCATCTAGAGAATTACATTAAAATAATTGTGCTGCTGCTAGCAATAGTTATCCACTTAATATATAGCTTCCTCATTTCTAGCTTTATTATCTATCTCTTATATTGAACTCTTACCTTTTTTTTTATTCCCATTCCTTTCTTGCCTAATCTTTATATAAGTGATCTAGAATAGAAGAATTCCCATTCGTGCTTTGCAGCAGGAAGTCAATTATGTTACTCTTGTTGTTATTATGTTGACGAGACAAATGCATATTTTGATCTAGAATTTAAGTTGCATGGGATTTGCTTGATGCAATTTATGTTCAGTTTTCATTTTAGAATTAAAATCCTGCAGAAATTGCCTCAACTTTTATTTAAGTTTTAAGGACTTGATCCGAAATTGGTTGTCATGTTTCATGTTTGTTCTTTTCATGAATATTGTATAACCAATGACCAATTCTAGAATACAACTTTGGTCCAAAAATTTTATATCACATGAAACTTGTGAGAAGTCTTGAATTATCTCATATTTATTTTGTTTCTTCATATGGTTCTTTTAGAACAGAAAAATGCATTGTTTTAGATGAAATGAGCTATTCTTAACATTGTTCATCCATTACTTTAGGTTGGTTATCTTAGCTCACGTCATGGTTCATCCACACAAAGTGTTAAAAGCTGATAAGAGTTTTTAAAACAAGTCTTGCAAGAGCAATTAATATTTCTAAAAAAGCTTGTACTGTTTTATTTGATATCATTGAGTTTGCAATTTTTACGATTCACCCCTTTTTGTGTGGACATCATACTCACCTTTTTCTACATAAAATAGTAATGCTTCAATTTTGTTTTGACAAGTTGAATATTTGTTGAGTTAGAGAAAAGATGGTTTAATAACAAAAAAAAAAGAAAGGAATAGCGAAGCACTATACTTTTACATTGGCTGGACAAATATTACTTCTAACCTTTAAAAAAAACTCATCTATCAGCAATAAGGCTTAATTGGATTGAAAGCTATGAGACTAGCATATAATGAAACTGAAATACGGGTAAGCTAAGATTGATTAATTTAGTTCAGTAAGTGCACCTGCAATTTATATCCGCTTGGAATTTTACATTACAACAAAGAATATTCCTGCCAAGCCCTAGCTCCAATCTCTTAATATATTTGCAAAAGAAAATGTTCATCTTTTACCCATTTTTCCCCATATGGTCTCTCTATCTTTTCTTGACTTTTGTATGGAATAATGCTGCTCCAAATTAATGCTTTTTTTGGAAAAAATTGCTCATGTTTTCATCTTATCAAATCCATTTTCACCATATAGTTTACATTTTTTCCCATGTTTTGTGTGGCATTTTTCTGCGGCTTAGTTTTTCTGTTTTTGTGCATTTTGTTTATAATGATGGATTGATGTTATGACATTTTATTATCTGTTTCATAATTCTTATTTTAAGAACTTGAATGTGCTGTATTTTTAGTCTTCTGATTGGAGAGTGATTTTTGTGCAGGATACTTAATGCATTCTCAAAGGTTCCCCCAAAGTCCAAAGTGCCTGTAAACAAGGGGTAATTTAAAGTCCACCTTATCGATCAATTGAGATCTCAGTTTCTTCGTGTGTTTTTTGTTACTTTTAAACCTTATGTTGACCGTAATTGTTGCCAGATATAACTATACAATACAATGATTCATGGATGCAAAGAAGTAATGCCTTTGACTGTTACGGAAAACTTATTTTTCTGCTCTTGTTTTTCTTTTTTACTTAGATAGTGTTAAATCTTTTCCTTGACTTTGAATAGTCTAAAAAAATCGGATTAACCTTGTCAAGCTCATTAACTTCTAGTAAACATTGTTCAAGGTTTATGTTGCTATTTTCTAATATTCATCTTATTTTAGTGCTTAGCTATCGTTTCTAATTAAAGGCTGTTTACTGAATATAATTTTGGTGCTACTTTTGTGTAAGCATTGTGAAATTTATTGCAAAAACTTGGCTATTGTTGATGAATTTTGATGCAATGAGTTTGGATCCATATTGGAGAAAGAAAGCAAAGTAGTTCGATTGCTTCTATCCTTTTTCTTTGGTTGGTTTAGTTAAGTAACGAAAAATCAATAAATTCGTAACTGTTTTAGTATCATCTTTTCAAGCCCTTTTCTTTATATTTCCTAAAGATTTAAAATGTCATTTTTAAATCCATGCTTAAACTGAAGCCATCAGTGGCATAAAGAAAAAAAAAAGAAAAACTTTTATAAATACAGATTCATGAAATGCATCAAAACTTGTTGCCAAGAAAGATCATTTCTACTTACAAACAATGAAACTTAAGCTCATATCCATTTTGCACTCATTGCCCAACTTAGAAGCGCAGTGTTTTGAGGGCTTCTTATTTATATATGGTTCTGTTTATTTATTCCTGAATGAAGTTTTTTTTGCAGCTTTGGCATTTCTATTTTTCTGGGGACTGGACCACACAATATTTGCATTAGGCATTGTAGTCTAGGTTTACTTGGAATTTTTTATGCATCATTAACTATTAGTAATTCTAAGCCCTTTAATATAAAGTTTGTTTTATTTTTTGTAGGGAATATGTAATGATGAATAAATGATTGTTTCTATGGTTGTGTTACCTTATGTGGATGTAAAATATTTCTTCTGCCAAGCTTGAGCTTGAAGGAAGATGTTGGAATTGTGCTTTGCATATTAGATATAATTTTTGCATATTATAATTTTTGCCATTGGCATTCATTTTGTTTTAATGATTGATTGATACTTATACTTACTACATGAAACCTAGATTGAAGTTATCTATTTTAGTTCATTCTTCTTTAGTTTAACAAAAAAGGCATGCTCATTTTTGGAGAAAAAGGAGACATTTTGTCATATTTCTATATTTAAGTTATATTTATACTAAATTACTACTTATGGCAATAACCTTCTTTTTTTTTGTAATTCTCTATAAAACTTCTAGTAACATATGTGAATATCTGATGCATCACATATATCGTAGATACTTTTGTAATTATTTGTGATTATATTGCGACATAAATTGTATGATGGTAATATAAAATCTAAAAGATGAGATCATAGAAAAGCAAGAACAAATGATACATAACTTTGAGATAGAGCTTAACAAGAAAATCTTTTGTTTTTAGACCTTCCTATATTGTTGCGCTTTCTTTGTCATACATAAATAGAAAAATTATATAGATTTCAATATATATATATATATATATATATATAGAGAGAGAGAGAGAGAGAGAGAGAGAGAGAAATATTTTAGGATGGAATTGTGCAATGTGACATTAAAACTGCAAAGCATATTTTTTTTTAACTTAGCATTACATAACTACAATGCAAATTAGTCCAATGGATTTAGGTATGCAAATCCTCTCACACAATTGGACTTTATTCATTAGTAATTATTTGTTTATATCCATACAAGTTAAGCCTTCTTGAATAATCTTATACCATCTTTTGGTCTATCTTTTAATATATTCATAAGAGAAAAAAAATCTAACTCGCTGACATGGGCATTAAATAGCCTCTATTCAATATGTATAAATCATTTTAAGCTAATGTTTTCTATGCTTATCCTTAATTGGGACTATGTAGACTTTCTTTCTTATGCAAATTTTATAATAATATAGCTTTGAGTATTTCTACTCATTAATCTTAACATTTTCATCTCCATGTGTAATGTTGGTTTTACTCCATTCTTGTAATCATTGCCTTCAATCTTAAGTGAGTTATTTTCTCCATACGAACTGCAATCTTCCATTTTATCCAATATATTTGGATCTTGTTGATGACTTCCATGTTAATTTCACTATTATTTTGGAATATGAACCCAAGGTTGCAAAATCTCTTATTTTATAATAATTCATAATTGACAATGGTAATCTTTGTCATTTTTAATCCCATTTTGACTAAATATGTATTCTACATACTTGGTTTAATTTTTGCTAAAACAAAAACCTTAGAACATTAAAGCCATTCTACATTTTTCTTATTTGTCTTTAGCCTTATTTCTACTTAATTAGCATGCATAATACCATCAACAAAAAGGCGCATGACATGGCTCATCAACTTTATTTGACTAATAAGAGTATACGTAACTTAAAACAAAATGATAAAAATTCGAAGTTGGATTATAATCATAAAGTCTTTATTTAATTTTCTTGGAGTGTGTTTGTTCTACAAGCAATGGTAACTTCTGTTTTTAACGAAGGAATTTAACGTATTTATTGTGGTGTTTTATTATATGTTTTTTCTAAATTAATAAAAAATTACATAGATTATTTTCTGTCATAAACTTCTTTATATCTCTTTGCAGGTGTATGCTTTTAATGGTTGACTTTCTTAGCATAATACTAAATTGATTTTTAAGATATGTTAATCATATGTTTTAATCTTATGCTCAATCTCTTTTTAAGATATACTTAACTTTGGGTTCCTGGTTTGGGATAACTACTTAGGGTTTTGCCACATATCTCAACATAAACGCTCACCTTTCTTCCTAGAGTCTGAAGTACTAGCCTAAGGGAGCATCGAGCACCTTTGCTGAAGGCTTATGTGCCTTTTCCTAGAGGTGCTTGTGGGCATAGTGGTGAGCTTCTTAAGAATTGTTTTCTTTGGAGCTGCTCAAATCATGGATGCAAGCCCCTTGAAATGAAGCTCTGAGAAAAAAGAGATGGATCGCCTTCTCTCTCCTTGCTTATCCTCTGGATAACTTTCTTTTCTTGAACTCGTCCCCATAAGGGCTTATTTATGGACAATAGAGATGGCCAGCCACAACTATAGCTGTCTAATCTCCAGGTGATGACCATCGACAAATGGTCATAACTATTTAGCTAACAAGCTAATGTGTTATGCTGACATTCCAGCTACTGGTGTTAAAGAATGTTTTGACAAATGGCAGAGTCGGCTGACACATGAGATTGTTGAGTTTGTGCAAGTTGATTGTGTTAAGGGTCTTCTCACCTTTCTTGAGACAAGACACTAAGTTCTGTGACAGTGGCATCATTATTGATGCATAATTGGCTTGACAACATCGACATTGTTCGAGGAAGACTCGATGATGTCTATCATAATGTGTTATTGTTAAATGGTATTTCATTTCCTTTTCTATTTCCTGAGAGCAATGTTTGGAGATCTTTACTCACGATACTTCTTGGGATCTCATGGATCTTGCAACACCACCTAGCAACAGTTGTACAGATGTTTATTTCAAGCGAGTGCTCTAAATTAACCTAAACGTTCTTTCTAATCCAACCTCGGCGTCGGTAAATAATCAAGCATGCTTCTCCCTCATCATCAAACTCTTTATTCTTGCTCTATGGTTTGTATCTCGAAATGGTACGGTTTTTAAGATCACATTGAATGTACATAGTAAAACAGTTGTAAAGCTTTTCAAGTTTACTGCATTTCTTGTGCGATGGAGGCAGAGAGGTCATTGACCTTACCTCCATTAGAAGCCAAGAATTTAAGATTCTTTTCCATCAATTCTTAAAGAATTCTTATTAGCCCATATTTGGTTGTTTTCCTGAGCTGTAAGCATTGGTACTCTTAACCAATTGTATTGTCGAAGCAATTCAGAAGTTCAACTTTGAATGCTTTCCATATGATTTTCATTTATTACGTTTGTGCCCTTCATTGCTGGCTATCTATTGTAAAACCCTTGTTTCTATTGCATCTGCAGCAATGAGTTTGAGGAGTTGGAAGCTACACCAAGTTTATCTGTAATGGATGGTCCTTTGGAACCACCAACTAAATCGTCAGCTGCAGTCACCGATGTTCCAGAGGACTCATTTGTCAACTTTTTCAGTGTACTTACTGAAAAACCTTTGTTCCTTGATTCTTACATCATTGTTGCTCATCTGTATGATCTTTGTGTTTAATTTAACCATTCTCTTTTGCAGGCTGCTATGAACATTGGAAATGCAAATACAGCAATAACCGGACCTCAGCATCAGCCTTCTTCTCCCACTCCAAGTGTATCAGTACATCCTGCGCCAAACATTCAACCTGTGCCTTCCTTCCCATTCTCATCTGCTCCCATTGTTCCTGCACTTGAGTCCAATGAATCTATCAGTAGCAATAACCTTGCTTCCAATCTTGTCAAGCCGTCGTTATTCTCTCATTCGCCACCATCTTCTGCATTGTTGATGCCACCTATTGCATCTTCTGTGCCTGCTGCTCCTCCTCTTCATCCTCCTGTCACCATGCAGCGTCCATATGGCACTCCCTTGCTCCAGCCCTTTCCACCACCCGCTCCACCTCCGTCGCTTACTCCCACCCAGAACTCTGCTCCGGTCATCACAAGAGACAAGGTTCGTGACGCTTTGCTGAGGCTTGTGCAGGTACGTTTCACATTTCATACCTTCAACAATATTAACCTTCGTCATCAAGAATACTAAGGAAATAATCAAACATCTTGTTTTGTGTTACAAGCATGTATGATTGTTTCTCAGCTGTAAGTTTTCTGTTGCAGAATGATCAGTTTGTCGACATGGTGTATCGCGAGATACTCAATGCGCATTATCGATAGAGGAACCCAAGATTTGAAGACTTTGGATGATTGTGGATCACCAATCTTCTAATTATGTACTTGTAAGTTGGAGCTATGTATAGTTTATCATTGCAAACTTATTGAATGGATTCTTGGATGTTAAATTGGTTTTTACTCTTTCTTGATGTTGGGCAAGTTTTGGCTGGATTTTTTTTTTTGCCTTGTTTAATGGAAAGTTGATTGATTTGGGTATTCCTTTCACTAAACCATAACCAAAGGAATGTAGACCTCTGCAATGTAAGCATATGTTGGTAAAATTAATTGTATCAACGGTAATTTTTCATTTTTGAAATTTGTGTGTATTTGTAGCTTTGGAATAGATAATCTTTTAGGTCCTTAGAGAAAGAAACTGCAGCATAGGTAGAATCGATCTGAAATGTGAGGGTTTATGCTTGCTTGTTTTGCAGTTTAAATTACTTGAAGAGAGTTCATACGTATGATTCATATTCATCTTTTTTAATTAAAGAATAATGAATGAAGTATCATACTTGCAACTAGTGCATGAGATTTGGATTACAAAATAAATGGATGATATGTTTGTGTTGGGTTATGTTAATTATATGAATTAACGTTTTTTAGAAATTGTTGAGCTGTGAGATTTGAGCTTTTAAATAGGGATTTGTTTCATATTTTTGGAGATAAAAGAACTGTTGAGGAGAAAAAAAAAAAAAGATAAATAAAGTTTGGAAAAAAGTTATGGCATTTTTACATGATTTTTTTTCTTTATGTTGAAAGATTCATAATTAAGTTAATTTTTTGTATTATTTTTTGAGTTGATTAACAATTATGGTTATAAGATGACAAGAT
The DNA here is from genome assembly GCA_023846275.1 of Vanilla planifolia. Lineage (NCBI taxonomy): Eukaryota > Viridiplantae > Streptophyta > Magnoliopsida > Asparagales > Orchidaceae > Vanilla > Vanilla planifolia. The sequence continues at coordinate 22,691,161 of CM043866.1, read as the reverse complement.
GGGTAAGATCTATGTTTGCTTAGAATTTTTTTTATAATCAATTTTTTTTTTGTTACCAATTGTTCCATAGATGCAACATTTTTAAGTCATATATGTGCATTTTTATGTTGCAAAATATTATATTAAAAATCTAGCATTTTGGAAGTTAAAAAAAAAAAAACAACCTTGTGTCAAGTTGAAAGGAAAACAAGTCAAATCATTATCATTTTGTTAGTTTTGAATTGACTTGAATTGAAAAATATAAAGCGTTTGAATCGACTTCAAGTAATGAATTGAGCATTTTGAGTAACATGGATACACATAATTAGACTAGATTTGATGCAAGTCTAGTTTATACAATGCACAAATTTATTTTACTTAATATGTGCTATCAAATATTATATTGTATAAAAAAATCACATCAAATCAAATGATTTCTCTACTAATAAACAAGCCATTTGTTTCGTGAATAACACGATGAAATATAAATGATATGACGACCACATGGCATCTTAAATGTTAAAATGAGGTCGTGATAGTTTACCTTCTAGAAATTCAAAAGTCTCTAAGAAGATATAAACCAATCTTATTAAGTACCCTAAATCATTAAACTTATGGCATTTCATTATCTTGAAGACTTATAGTTAGAATTGAACTTGCATTGAGATTGTCTCAACAAGTTGAAACATCATTTAAATCTTAAAAAAAAACCTAAATGATTTGATTTGATTTATATTTTTTAGATTACAAAATCAACTATAAATAGAGTAGTTAATAATGTTGCATCATTTTTTATTAATAATTATAATAAAAAAACAAAGTTGAGGTTTAGAAGCAAATTAAGATCTTTAAAAGTTTAATATAATATGCAAAAATGAAACTTATTTTCTAAGTTTTTTTTTGTGATTATTATGATATTATTCATGAGTGATTCATCCATTCTTTCAAATATTTGGAAAAATATAATACTTGATTTTATCATTCTAAATAAGCATGTTTTTATTATCATTTAATAACTCTTGAACTTATAGGGAATATCAAAATTAAAATAGCTTTTACTTTTTATCATAATTTTTATTTGAAGAAAAGTGATAAATAATATGATGGAATTCATTTTAATGAGTCAAATTGTGAGCTTGTTTACTTGTCAATTGGGGCCAAGCTGTGGTTTAGATGACTTGCATATGCATACTTTTTTAGTAGCTACTAAAGGATGCTTGCAAGTTCTATTTATCTTATGACCTAATGAGAACAAAACCAACAACATTATTTCATCTAATATACTTGAAAAAAGAAATAATAATAAGGTGGCAAAAGCCATTATGAAATGCAAGAAAGTATTCATTTGTTGGATTTTGTATGAACTCTCTTTATTTGGTTTTCTTATTCATATGAGAAACTCCATTGTTCTAATCATTTGTATCTATGTAACTTTTATTTCTTATTTCTCTTGAAACTTTATGTAAGAGAAACAAATTTTTTTTACCTATTTTCAATAATTGTAGAGCTCATCATTACCATCACATTTGTCGTTTTCACCTCTACTTTGTCAACTTGTGCTTTGGCTATTTGCATTGCCTCTAAGGCATCTCTCAACTCAACAATAAAAACAAAATTTGTGAAGAATATCTTTCTTATTATAATAAATAAAATGTATTGTTGATCCCTTATCACAAAAGATAAATCCATCAAAGTTTAATTTAATCTAATTTGGAGAGGGGAGCCCAATTAATGTAGTGGTTTGAAATCTTCATCATTGCCATATGAGGATTCCACCAATGACATCAAGCTCCATAAAAGCTACATTTGTTTTTTGCTTTTATGTTAATGAGCTTATAGTTTTTCTAGAGGTTAAGGGTTTATTTAGATTGCCCTTGATGATTCTTACATCACATTGTGTGATAAGATTGTTGACATTATAAGTGTCTCTTTGAATATTCAACTAGGCATGATTATCATAAAATGTATTGATATGATATACTTGTAATTATAAAGAGCATGTGAGAAAGAATATAAATGGCATTTGTGCATAGTGAACACAAAAAGAAATGACATTTTTTTAATCTACTTATGCCATCTTAACTTAAGGAATATAATATTACTATGATGTAATGTAATAATAAAATTAAACCATGACATTCATTAGAGTCATTGAGATTGAAATAATACCTATCCTTGGTTATAAGATGAGACCATTATATATAATGTGATATATCTCATAAGTTGAATATTATTTTTCTTATTTGTCTATTAGAATTAAGATTGTGTCTTAAGTAGACCCTATGTTAAGCTATATATATAATAAAAAAATGTACAAATTATTATGCTTGTGATGTTTATAATACGTTTCATATGATTATTGTGCAATTTATATGATTTTCTATTCTATTTTCATTGAATGAATGATTGCTTTAATATTTGTTTTTATTTATTTATTGAGCTTGTATTTACTTACACATTATTTTAACATTTTAATAAATTAGATTGAACACTTAGGTTATGGATCAAATTAAGTATATTAGTAAATTTGATAGAATATTATGTATGCTTCTTAATACTTCTATTATCTGAGTGATATGTAATACTTCTGAGATCACATGTGTTATACTTTAGTTAGTATGATATATAATAGTTGTGTTTTATTTTTTTTAGTTTGAAGTAGTGTTATGTATATATTTTCTTATTTTGAAAAAAAATTAAATATATAACAACAATAATGTCTATATCATTAAGTTATTTGTACTACTACATGATTATTATATTGATTTTTTTTCTTAACTAAGGCAAGGACAAAAGCAACCTATGTATAGATAATATTCTCTACCAACATACTTCATTACAAGCTTAGTTATAAGAACTTCGTTGTATAATTCGCCATAACACTTAAGCTTATAGATTTTATCACAAGAAAATGAAGTGTATTGAATGCTTCTTCAAATCTCCTCTCAAAATGTTCTTGATCATCTTCTTAACACTTGAGAAAAAATGAATAAGACATTAAGTATAACGTAATAGAGGTAAGTACACTATTAATGTGGATAAGACATTCAACCATTGATTAATTAAAAACACATTTCTTATGTCACTATTTGATCACTTATACCATCTACCTTATTAGTAATTAAAACAAATTGGTTACTTATTGTGTAAGGGAATGTAAAAGTACATTCTCTTAATTTATTATTTGAACATCAAATTTCTAGCTAACATCTTCCCCACATCTTGATAATATTTTTATTAAAAAAATGTAAATTTTGTTATTACTCATATTTTTACTTAAGAGAAAGTAGTAGAATCTTAGCACATCATGATTATATGACAAGCAAATAATAAGATATCATTAGAAAAATAAATGTGAAATCCTAGTGTTGGTCCACAATGCAATCAAGTAAAGAGAGGGGGTGGATTAAGTGTAAACTTTTGCAAAACAAAACTTTGAAAACAAAATCCAATTCATGATATAGTGGATAATAACATCAAAAATGCAATAAACACAATTACTATATTTAAAATAAAAGAAAGAGAAGATATCTTAATTTTTAGATAGTTTAACTTTTATTCAAATGAGCCTATATCCACTCCATCAAATTGGAGCTTAATCCTTTCTTCATATCCTTTGTCATAGTTGGTGGAAAAACCATTTACACCTAAATTTTATTCTTGATACTATGACTCAATCTCCTCACCTTCACACCAAGCCTTAAAGTAGACTCTCACATAGCCTAATAGTTTATGGTAAGCCTCTCACCTCCACACTCTTAAGGCTTAGATTAGGCATTTTTAGTACAATAAAAAGTCTTTGTATTCTAATAAGAGCAAATTTACATAATAACATATATTGACAACATATGATTGACATGATATATGAATGCAATAATGTTTATATATTTTGCAGCTTAAAAGATATAGAATTATGAACTTTAAAGGTTACCCAAGGTGGCAACACAATGATTTAGTAAAATCATAGATTTTAATTGTGTTATGTGCCAAATTAATGAGTCTTATTTAAACATGTTATAAATTGTTAACAATCCTAAGGTCTCTTAAATTATTTTATCTCCTATCTAAGTTCATATTAAGTTATTCTTGATACTTAGTAATAATCAAAGAGACATTTAAAATGGCTATAAGCTTAGAGCAAATAAAAAATATTAATTTTTTATAGTTAATATAGCATGTCTAAGTTGGATATATCTTACATAAATATTAATAAATCATATGCAAGTATTAGATTAAGATCAAGTAGCTTGGCATATTGTACGCAATTATTAACATATTATCTATTTTGAAAATAATGTATTGTACGTGAATTATGGTGCACTGTATGGTAGTATTGGGTTGTGACCGTATAACATACTATACTTTGCTATTTATTGTACATTATATATGATATTCCATACTTGATAATGATATATCATATGTTAGTATAATATTTTTAATATTTTTTAGAAGTCTAAGTTAAGGCTTTTAACTGTATACAATGACTGCAATATACATAAGAAAAACACTTTTTTAGTTCTAAAATTCATGAATGCATGAAAAGCAATGAACTAATGCTAAATCAATTTATATAACGAATCACACAAATTGTCCCTTAAACTTAATCTTTAAGCTTGAACAATGTTGTCCTTACTTTTAAGATTTTAAAGGTTCCTTTGAAGTTTGGACATGCTCGAACTCCTTTTCTTGGAGAGCTATATGCATCATGAAGTTTCTTTAATAACTAAAATCATTGATGTACTTCTTTCTTTGAATATGTAGTTTTGAATTATTTTGAAACTTGTTTTAATTATCTATCTAATAAACCCTATATACACAAGATAATTTATCAATATATATTTAATTGAGTTATTATCATCAAAAGTATTTAACCCAGTTAAACCTATGAGACTAACACTTATAAAATCTCAATGACTTAGGTCATTATTTCTTTACCAAAAGAACAAATCTAAACTGCTACATATAGCCAAAATTTAGGTGCTCTAAGCATCTAGATAGGTCAAGTGATGAAAACATATCAACTATAAAATCCCAATTTATGCAATCATACTACTAAACCAATAGTATAGCATATAATGAATGTTCTCTACATCTAAGCTATAGTGAGACTAAGATTAATTTGCACGAGTAATCAAAACCTTTGCAACTAGTGCAATGATTGATAGTACAAAACTGATTTGATTTATTGGTTTCATTCGCTTTTATAATGTAAACAATAAATGTATTATTCCATCCACTTGGCATACATCTATAATTAAAACAGTGCAACATCACATGGGAGAAATTCACGCCAATGATGTTAACATTTGACAAAATAACTCTTAATAACATCCACCTTTTGGCTAATTACTACCCAAAGATTAGATAACCAATCTTACCTTCACCTTTAAGATGGGAGAACTAGGCAAGGCACCTAATCTGAGTATTTTTGGGTTTTTCACCATTTATAAAAGTGATCCATTGACAAAGCATTTTAAAATTCTTAACATGCGGAACATCATGTTGATCAACCCAATGAAAGATTTTTTAATACTTTTCTTAGGAGCGACATTGTTATGAAAGAAGTTGGTGTTGCGATCTCATCGCATTTTCCCTTGTTGCCCCCACCAAGTCTCAATAATATCTAAATTGGAGTTGATGTTAGCCAACAAGAAAAGAAACCAAGCATGCTTCTCAACTAGAAGACCATCATCCCTAACCTTGTCGATTTATAGCTCTAAAATATTTTCCTTAAGATGGTGAGATTTTAAAAAAGGGTCTCCAACTTTAGTCTTGCTCCAACTTTTGAGAGTACACAAAATACAACAAAAATTGTTGTTAGATGTCATAGTAAGACTTCTTTAAACATCATTTAGCTACCACACAATCTAAACTCAATCTTCTCTAATTTGAAAGAAGTCAACAATTATCTAAACCGATAAGACTGAGGTAATGTACTTTGATATTTGAAAATAATACGTGATCATATGAATTTATAAAAATCTAATCCAATCTTTATCATAGTTACAATTATTTTTTTTATTATTGTACTTGATGAATTTAAGATTTACAAAGAAAAGCTTATATTGATCTTTTTATTCTATTAAAATGTATGAATTCCCTCTATAAGAAAGGTTTAGTGATCCTCTTCCCTTTCTCTCTCTAAGATGCAATTAAATTCTCCCACATTATTGCTAGCATAGTTATCATCCAAAACAATGGAGATGAAATCCTAAACCACTCACTTGAAAACCTAAGTAACATGAATAATCCACATCATGACGAGTTTCCCTGACTTGCATCAATAGAGAACCACATAAAAATCCCACTTTTGTTTTTCTATTTTTTTTTTCTCCTTTTAAATTCCTCACAGAAGTCACAATGAGCCGCTTGCGCAGTGAGGCTTAATTCCGGCCAAATCTGCCCGTCAACGGCGGCGTGACCTGGCTGGCTTATCAGTCTTTTCCCCATGGCTTCCATCTCGGCCAAAGTCACCATGGCTAACAGAGCTAGCACCTCCTCATCACTCCATCCCTATCACTTGAAACCCTTGACCTTCCTCGTAGCCCCTCCTGCGGGCCTCCGCGTTCCTTTGTTTCCCGCTATTTCAAGCCTCCGGATTTCGATCGTTTCGTCCAAACGTAGGGTTTACCATCCGGTGGTTCGTGCGAGCGTGCAGTTGCCGGCTGCAATCAGGCCGGGGGGCGGAGTGGAGACGGACAAGCTACCGTCCGATGTGCGGAAGCGGACGATGGATGCCGTCGATTACTTTGGGGGGAGAGTAACGCTTGGAGACGTGGCGAGCAGGGCTGGGCTTAAGCTGAACGAGGCCGAGAGAGCTCTGCAGGCCCTCGCTGCGGATACGAATGGGTTCCTGGAGGTATGCTTACCATTGCATTTCCTTTTTTTTTTTTTTGTTTATTGTTTTTCATGCAAATGATGATGTTTTGATTTGAGAAGGCTTTTTATTTTGATAACTAGTGAGGTTTCATCGGATAATTTGTTAGAAAATTAATTTATTTTGTTGGGAAAAGATCTCCAGCAGTTAAGTGCATGCCATGCGTATTAAAAGAAGAATCTCTTTATTGAATGTATGTAATTTGTTACGCCTACATGCTATGGGCTGTTGATGTTTTCTCATTCACTATTTAGCATAATTTGCATGCTTTTCATTTTTTTTCTTATCTAGAATCAAAATTGAATGTCTCCTACAGGTTAATCGAAAATGAACAATTGTTTTTTACTTGTTTTAAAGTTGATTACTTAATATATATATTGTTCTCATTAAGAATCTCTGTTTCAAGATGCATTCATAGGTCTCAGACGAAGGTGATGTTCTTTATGTTTTCTCAAAAGATTATCGTTCCAAACTTGCTGCCAAATCATTTCGGATGAAAGTTGAACCTTTTCTGGAAAAGTTGAAGGTATTGCATGGGTTTTAGAACTTTCAATTATGATTATATCATTTTTAGATTCATGTTGTGGATCATTTTGACATCCTGCATTCTTTGTTTTTGTTCATAGGGAGCAAGTGAATATGTAATCAGGGTTTCCTTTGGAACAACACTTGTCTTGTCCATTGTTCTGGTATACACAACAATAATTGCCCTCATTTCAAGCAGAAGGTGTTTCTAACATTTATTGTCACCCATTTTTCAACATTTATTTATGTCTTTCTAAACCATGATTTGGCCTCTTCTTGTTCTTTTTTGTGCAATGTTAGAGTAGCTATTATGTCATGAATTCTATTTTATTTTTGGTTTTTTTCAGTGAGGAGGACAATCGGGGAAGACGTGGAGGAAGATCATATGATTCTGGGATCACTGTGGTCTTTAATCCATTTGATTTATTTTGGTAAAACATTTTTCTATGTAATTTTAAGTCTCCCACTCTTGTTTGATTCTTTTTGTGCTTGTAGTGTTCCATGTTTTTTATCTTTCTTTCTTAAATGATTTATCATCTAAAGGTTTCTTCTAAATATGTGTGAAGTATAGATTGGTGGCCAATGAGCTTTCTAGATGTAGTGAATGGGGTTTTGACACTTGTGTTGGTATCTATGTTGAATTTTTTTGCATAGACATATAAATCAATTTGTTTGCCAAATTTGCTACATAATAAATTTGAGGTTGTGGTATTCTTGTTTTCTTAATGAATAATCAAAACAGGGGTTTTTATTTGAGTCAGCTACCACTATATCTAAGAATCACCATTTTTTTTCTCGCCTAGGATTGTAGTTTGTTCACTATATTTGGATATCTTGAATATGTTGAGAGTGTGATGAACCTAAAGTGACACTCTAAATTGGAAAAACCAGCCATTATAGTACCTTCATTTCCTGATTCTTTTAGGTAAAAGGGCCTGTTCTTAACGTCTCTGAATGGGACAACATCCACAATGGAATTGTTGTACAATTCCTCTATTTTCTTCAAGAGCTGTTGATGTATATCAAAAGCCTTCCATATGGAGTTTCTACCTTAAGTATCCTAGATCTATACCCCTTTCATATATCAAATATCATTTATATGCATTTTTGCATTTTAACCGTCATACATGACCCACATACATATTTATGATCTGTTTTTCCATAATCATTTCTGTTAGAAAGCTTGCTGTTAAGTCATTAGAATGAATTTTTTGAAAAAGAAAATTTATTGTTTGGCACATTGTTGATAAATTATTGTAAAAATAATTTTTTGTCAAGTATTTTAGATAGTTTATTAAAGGTATATCTACATATTTTTGTTGAATAAGTTGTACAAAAGATGAAGCATGCTAGAAATTGAAATGATCATTGTCTTATTTGTGCATTGCAACAAGCATTTAGGAAACTATCTAGTTTTTATAGCCGATATCCATAAAAAACATTGTGAGATATGCCATCAAGCTTACACTTAGATGTTATTGAAATGATATTCTTCTTCAATTTTCTTTATAAATTTGTGGAATACACAATTTTGGTTTTAATGTGTATATTTTAGAAAGCTTATATTGCACAATCAACCACTCTTGTATGGCTTAGTGAGTAAGCAGGCTTGTTTTTGATTCAATCTCGTGTTGAGTTAGCGACGGAGCAAGATTGGATCAATCTTTTTACCAAAACGAAGTCGAATCAAACTTGCTATGTTTTAATTTTGAGCTACTAGAGTTGTTGTTGAGCTTGATTTATCTCAAGTCTCATTTTGAGTTGCATAAAACTAGATGGTTTGATCCACCTTTTTGTGTTTTTTTTTGTTTTAGACGTCTAACCACTAAAATTATCTTATTTTTATTAGACGATCAAACGATCGAGTAATTGAATCCAAGTCTTTGAACCAAAAATGCCATGTTTTATGATAGGGAATCTATGTTCTAACAATTACAATAGCATAAAATACCTTTTAGAGATTAAATATATTAAAATACAATGTTTAGAACCACAACTTTAGATGCTACAACAATTGGCACAAAAATTTTATCCTATTGTGATTTGTGTTTCTATTAGACCATCACCTATAGATTATTGAGGTAGAGTCAAATTTCGAACAACCTGTCTATAGATAAAGAATAGATAAAATGATGCTATGTTGCATGATCAATTACCTTTAGAACTCTAGTTTCTCATAATATATATGCAATATCGTATAGTTAAACGATAAAATCATACTATTGGAATATAAAAGTCTAGAAAACAAAGATACAAAAGAAACCAATCGCAAAATGACAAAAACAATTAGGTAGAACAAAAGATTCCTATAAATTGTTAGGAGGAACAAATGAAATTGTAGTCTCCAATAACTGCAAACAAGTTTCAGTTAGCAGGAGCAAAAAAAGTATGCAATAGGTTAAATTACATAGTTATCAAATTCTGAAAAACAAGAAGAATATCACAATTCCACATTATAGCCTATAATGTGGTCCAAGGGCCATATCTATTTTATTGTATAAGGGTTCATCATAGGGTATTTAATAATACCCAAAATAAAGATTATGAACAAGGCATAAGTCTAGTTTCTATCCAGAAATTTGCAATGTTTATCAACCTGTAAGGGTTTATCAAAATCAACATGCTAACAAGAACAAGAAAAATAAGTAATGAACTGAGTGGTGTTGTCCAAAAAACAGTTGAGGCTTGTCAAATAGCAACACTAGATTTCCTTGTAGGTATTTTAAGAACTAGTTACTTATCTATTAAGAAACTATCCAAAAAGTAATAATTTAGAATTTAAAAATGAAGATTGGGAATTAGTAGACAAAATAAAAATTCAAGTAGAGAATTAATAGAAGTATGTTATTCTTACATTGGGGTTGTTAGTTGCTCGAATTCCATAAGTAGTGCATGCCAATGCATTTGCAGTTTTTAGAGATAAGGGAGATTTTGTACTCATCTAGAACTTTATCACCATATCTTATAGTAGATTTAGAGGCAAAATTAGTGATTGGTATAGTGAAATTTTTTTTGACCATTTTGGATGGAATTTGTATTTCATTGATGACAATTATTGCCACTCTAAAACATTGAATTTTGAATCCACATACTTAATACATTGCTTATCCAAGTAATCTTCAAGATCAGAATTTGGTAAACACATCATGTTGCTTGCCTTGATATGCACATAAAAGCTATCAAGTGGATCACATCTGCTTCCCAATCTATGGTAATATGGAGCTAGGTTCAATAGATCTCTCATGGCTTGCTACCCTCCTCTTAACAACATAAAATGGTTTAATGCTCATAAAGGAATTTTTTAACTTCTTAATTTTATCTTCTACTTTTGTTGGGTCATAGATTTCTATATAAAAGTAACTTAAGGGAAACAATTGACATGAGGATCTAATATAGAAGAAATTGTTAATAAAATATGATTGACTAATATTTATCAAATCTAGTTTTTATAATTATTGCCATATTTTTAACAAAAAGGAAATGATTGTAGGATACCTTTTCTAAGATGTCCAACAATCTTGTTAGAGAATGTCTTTTTTAACCTTATGAACTTTGATGCTTTTAGATTATATGGTATGCTCAATGATCTTATAGTAACTCAAGTTAGGTAATCTCATAAGGACACTGAATCATAAGTGCTTAATAATCATAAAAGGGTATTGTTGACTATGATTATTTTAGTAATTATATTGTTTTAATGTTATGATCATAAATTGACGACAACTAAGAGAATGCATCACATCACTATCAATAATATTCTCAACTATGGGTTAAGCAATTTCTGTTTGTTTTCTTGCAAAGCATTATTATAATGGTGAACATGCAAATGACTATTCAATTGTGAGATAGTGTTATACTTTTTATTCTTGATCCATGAATGTTTTTAATTATTAATTACATAGAGGTAATATGGGAGAACTCTTCCAAAACAAGTGTTGCACTGAGATGTTGGAAGATTTTTTAGTAGAAATTGCTCATAGATAGAAGAAAGAACTAAAGTACAAGAAAAACTAATAACTAGATTGAAAGTCTTTCAATTTCTCTCCAATTGATGGAGAATCACAAGACATCGAAACCCATCTCTCAATTAATTTATAAATTGATCTCTCTCTTAAATTAGATTAATTAACTTAGCCCTCTCCAAACCCAACAGGAAGAATTTCACCAGTAGGTAAAAACTTAGGCCAACAAACCTACTCAAAATGTGCACTCAATTATGGGTTCTTTCAGATTTCTTTTTGTATGTGATATAAGAATTTTGAATTCAGATGATGATTTTCACCTTGGGGCCTAGACCCTTTATATAGTCCAAGAATGTAGGATTTTAAAATTCAAATAGGACAACTTAAATTCGAAAAGAAATTTATCTCTAAGGTGAGAAGTTGAGGAGAAAACAATTAATTCTCATCTAATCATGATAGATTCTAAAACCTCTCCATATGTATTTGGTAACTATCTCAAGAATTTGAATTTAAGATTCGAAAGAAGATTTATTCCCACTTGAACTCTGAAGAGTATCGAACTATCATTTGATTGTATAATTGTTTGCAAGATCAGATGATTCAATCAATTAAATCACCTTTGAACAATAGAATAACTCTTTGTCATTAATGTTTTCCTTGATCAACTAGTCTGATTAGGAAATAACATGGTTCGATTTTCCTAATGCATCCAAATATTTTTGTCATTTTGTTGCCAACTTTTGATCCTTGTATCCATCTGGTTGGGAGATCTGACAGTCAGACTAGGATAATCAAGTTGAAAAATTGAGATTGTCTTTATCCTTCGAGCTTAAACTTGTTGTGCTAAACCTTGAGGTTCATGATGCCAAGATCCCAAGAATGATTCTCTAATCAAGCAGTTCACCATTTTTTTAAAAATGACAATTTTTTGAAAACATGGCACAACAGAGCAATAGTGAAACAGACTCTCTTAGCCAGCACATCCTGCATCCCTGAGTTATATATCAAGTTTGCTTTTAAGCTCAAGTTTTGGTCCTTAGCATCATATACTGCAGTCCATCACCACTGGTTTCCTATGTTGTTTTCTACTTCTCATCTCAAACTTGTGTAACATTTGATCCATGTTATCCCAGCCGAGTTTTTTTAAACTAATAATTATATTCCTTGTATTTGCATAAGTTCATTAGTACAGACATTGAAAATTCATGTCCTTTTCATGATTTATGGATCCTTTTGAGCATGGATTGACATGGATGAGAAATTTACATTTATTTTTTACTGTTTGTCTTAGTGTCTCATTAATTTCCTTTTAGGTATTGGATGAGAAATTTACATTTATTTTTTACTGTTTGTCTTAGTGTCTCATTAATTTCCTTTTAGGTATTGGGACCCATACTATTATAGGCGGCAGCGGACGAGGAATGATGATGGAATGAACTTTGTTGAATCTGTAATGATTATTTATAGTATTATGTTGTTGGGATTAATATATCTTATTTAACTAATTAGCATAATGCAGGTTTTTTCCTTTGTTTTTGGTGATGGAGATCCAAATCAAGGACTTGAAGATGAGAGATGGAAGCTGGTAACCATCTTATGAACAGCATGAATCTAAAATTGCTTTTAAGTTATGCATTAGGCAGATGTTTTTCCTAATAAGATGCGATTACCAACGTTAACTATAGCTCAAAAATATATACCTCTTCAAACTGCAAAAGAGCAAAAAAATTGAACCATAGCCTGATGATAAATATTTTGTTGAGGCAAACTAAATTTGAACTAAACTTAGATGAATTTTCTCCTTTTCCCCTAATCAGCATACCCTTTTTTTTGTTTCTTTATGCACTTCACTTTTAAAAACCTGTTAAATTTTTATGTTGATTATATAATTTTTTTGCAAACTTCAATGTGCGATTTTCAACCTACGTGTCTGACCAAATACAAGTGGATCTCTTGTTGTGAATTGTGCAATTACATATTATTTTCTGTTTCTTTTTCTTTCCCAAATGGACTATCTTTAGGAAAGATGCATGGATGTAACCTAATTGCTAATTACCCCTTTATTTGCTCAAGGCACTCTTTTCCTTTTTTTCTTTACCTGCTACTCATTTTAGAAACCTGTTAAATTTTTTATATTGATCTTAACCATTTTTTTACATTCCTTCAATCTGCATTGTTGTGCCATTTATTTGGACAAAGCTTAAGTACTTCCCCTATTTTGATCTTGCCAATTACATCTTGGTCTTTTGTTTCTTGTTTTGGTCTTATGGGCCATATTAGGCAACTGGACACGTCAGTGTGATGTCTTACAACATATTTGTTCGATCTCTTATTTTGCTGTGGATGAAATCTAGATCCTAACTGATAGTATTCATAAAAACGAGCTAATAATTATTTTCATGCGTTGAAAAAAAAAACTGGAATCATGTTTTTTGGCTTCTCGCTCACTTGAGTTGTTCCTGAGGTGGCAGTTATGGATGAGTAGAGGGAGAAGGAAAATAGAGAAATCATGCTGGCAAGAGAAACGGATAGAAAGGGTAATAGGTAAAGACTAGAGTGATATTTAAAGAAGCATTTGTGCATAGAGAGTAAAATAAGTGTTGAAGAAAAGTTGAGGGGTGAGAATGAGAACTTACAAGTGAAAGGCATGGATGAAGTTAAAGATGGTTACCATCATTCTAGTATTCTGTGGGGAGAGAGTGGAAGAGGGAGAGATAAGAGTATGAGAGGAGAAAGTGAGGGTAAAGTGTTGGGTGATTGTAATAGTTAGTGATACAACTTATCTAGAGATATTTGAGTAAAGGATTTATTTGGTAGTTTTCAATTAAATAGCCTGTATCCCATCACTTTTTTTTTGTGAGTGCGATTATGCTATAAAGTCTGTAATACAGATTTAGTGTCAAACAAACCAGAGTAATTATTACTTGGAGTTGCTTCAAGAAAGCATTCCTATTGCAACAGGCTCATAGGCACTCTTCTTTTGCTTTATTATGTGTTTAAAGGATGCTTTTGTTGAGATTTGCGGGTTTTCTTTTTGATAACTAATAAATGAGAGCTTTGCACCTTGTTTTTTTTTTCAATCTATGGATGTTTTTGTTGATTGGTTAGGTCTTCCCATTGGCAGATTGGACGGTATATTTCTTCAAATGGTGGTGTTGTTACTGCTGAGGAACTTTCTCCTTACCTTGATGTAGAACCGATGGAGAAAGCAGCTGTATGTTATAAGCTTCTTCCATTGTTCTCTCTTTGCTTAGAAAATAGAACATTTTGAGAAAGATTTTATCACTGCAAACTATTCCATTTTAATTATAATATTATTAAACTTGATTTAATTTTTACCAGCCCATTTCAGGTGCTTTTGCTCTACCTTTAAATGATATGCTTCATGGTGAATTTTGCTTGAGGGCAGCGGCCTTCTTAAAATTCTTTGTTCATTATTTGCATATATACCATGTAACAGTTTGTACTATGAGATGAAATGACATTTTAAATGATTTTTTTCATTCAGCCTTTATCTTTTATGGAGTAAGTTTAGGTAAAATCCTAATAGCATGTGAGTGGTAATCGATCCCAAGTCCTTGGTATGGTGCTAAATGACTTTGCCAACTAAGCTTGATAGCACGCACCATTCAACTTTGAAGTGTTATGTTTATAGTGAATTTCATTTAGTAGTTATGTTCTTCGATTCATATATACATCATATTCTTAAACTCATACATCATTTGCATTTATATCATGTAAAATTTTGTAATATTGGCAAAAGTGACATTATATATCATTGTGTTGTTCTATTTTATGCTTTGACAAGTGCTAATAGAATGGAGGACTAGTTCTTTTTCATGATTAATTCATAGTTTCAAATGCTAGTTTTATGAGGCACATGAGAACAATTTGAGTGATTGCATGAGTACATGTGAGCAAACATGAGAGATAATTGAAAAAGATAGCCTATAAAAGAAAGAACCTGTCACTTGAATCCATCAATTATAAATAGAATTTAGGTTCAAGTTTTGTTATGGATAATAGTTTTATTTGTTTTGGTGATAACGGTTGAACGGTAGTGAGAGAGAACGTGCTATTGGAACCCAAATTTGTTGGCAGATTGTAGTTGGAACACAATATTAAAAATGAAGAATATGTACAAATACAAAATTATCTTTTGACATTTTAGAAGACAACTTGAAAGTGTAATAATTATAGGTATTGAATTTTAATCTAGGTTTTTTATTTTTTCATTTTTGAAAATTTAGTGATGGATCCCTTAAATGGAAGTGCATCCAAACACAATTAAGTGGGTTCTAGGGCAACGGTTGGAACTCTAAACAAACAAAGCCACATGCAGGACGTTTGGATTCCTTTAGCTTCAGCTGCAGTAGGAGGTTGACCCTTATTGTTGGAACCCAAATGCCGGCTGTCTGCCTCAAGGTTGGACCATCATCCATGACCCATACTTTGCCCTGCTGTCCAGAAGGTTAAAAGCCTACTCTTTGGCCTTGGACGTAGTCTTATTCCCTTGTTTGGCCTGCTGTTCAGTGCATTCAGCGTTATTATTGTCCACCTTGGACTGACCACACCTAACCACATTGATAGCAAATGGTTGGGAGGCCTTCGTATTGAATACGCTCGAAAGTTACACCAAACAATTCATCAATTCACTTACCTATTTTAAGAGGAGATCCATCCTCATGGAAATTCTTGCAAGTCCAGTCCTTTCCCTAGCAATTATCTCATCTCCTGTGTAATGCGCACTAAATTTTTTATATCCCAAAAGATTAGGAGGAGCTCCAAAAGTCTCACCTAGATCAGCATACACGTGATTATCTCTAGAATTGGAATAAACCATGAAATCCATGGATCGAGACCTATGACTTGGCCCCCAACCATCTTGGGTGTTCTTGTCAAATCAGTTCTTGTCAGTTGTGTTCTCAAAATGCAAGAGGATACAACTGCTTTCCAAGTCAAGGACCTTGAAATTTTGCAAGGGTCCTCATCTCCTTATGAGAACACATGCAATCCATAGGAAGGAAAGTCAACACTATACATCTGACCAACAAGGTCAAATACATGAAGTGTTCTGTGGTTAAAAATAGCGTTCCTGGGCATGAAATAACACCATCCTTGATGTAGGAGCAAACTTGTGGTACAATTTTGGAAAAATCCATCTTTGGAGGTCGGAATTGGGCTACCCTTGCAGCCCTGCTAGCAAAAACACTGGTTGCATCTCTAATTAGAAGGAAAAAAATATGAAGAATTGGTTTTAAGGGATCTTTGAAATTCTTAATCAATCCTTTGTTAGCTGTCTTAATGTTTCTATTTAATTGCATTGGAGAGTTCACTAAAGCATTTGTCTAGGCACCTTGTGGGCAATCCACAAAAAAGCATGACCAGAGCCATTACAAATAGCTTCCATGGGAAAAAAAATCTCATACAATAATAGGGCTATGAAAGTTAACGAATAACAGGGCTATGAGGCGATTCATCCACAATAGTCAAAATGCATTTAAGTTTCTTCATTACTTGCTTACCTGTAGCATTATGAGCATAGGCTGGCAAAGCACTACTTCCTCACCAAATTCAGCTCTCTTTCTAGAGTTGAAACCTCTCGAAGCTGCAACAATAGCTCCACTATCTTTAGCTGAAGTCAAACGTTTAATGCTGCCACATGTCCCATTGGAAAGGGGGACAAAGCAAGCCTTTTTACTTTTAAAGAGTCATGTTCGAAACAACCAATTACATGCTCCTTACTTCTCATGAGAAAGCTTTACAAAGCATGCTCATAGCCAAATTGTTGTTAATACAAAACTTGCTACCACTATCACTGTCGGTGGCTCAACTTTGGACCATTACCTTACCTGACTAGAGTCCAAGAGAATGTATATTGATCCAAAAACTAGGAAATTAAAAAATGTTAATTAGATTTCAATTGTATCACTAAGTATCAATTACAAAAAAGATGTATACACCCAAAAAGTTAATTTAAAAAAGTATAATTGGATATAACCACATCACTTACATCAAGGTACATATTTGCTTCTTGAGCTGATTTTCCGTCTTCATTAATAAAATGCCTCAAACTTGTGCTCATCGAGTGGAAGTTGGGCAATTCTAAAGTAATTAAAAGTTGAGCTATTCATTATTGTGTTCAAGATTGTTGGATGTTTTTGTGAACTTTAGAAAAACAATAATAACAAAATCTTAAAAGGCATGATGTCGTTGAGAGTAGCACTATTGCATAAGAGATTCGAAGTGAAAGGTTCTATAACAGGACAAGACTTAACAATGAGCCTAAGAGAGAAAGATTGGTATGACAAAAAAAGAGAGATTTAGGGTTATTGTTGAGATTGGTATCCCATTGAGTTTATGGGAGGATGGTTGAGATTGTGGAGGGTGGGGGGAGAAATTTTTGGGTTACAATTATTGTGGGCATCTTCGCATCATTGAGAAAGGGGTGGTTTAAAATAAGGACTTTTAGAGAAATGAAAGAGAAAAGAACGTGTCATTTGATGTCAACTTTGTTGGTACTATGAAGAAAATATAAAATGAATGATGGCTTTTTAGTTAATAAATATGGAGTAAATGTGAGAATTAATTGGAGTTGAAACTAAAAGCAACATTTGACAAATCCTAGGAGAAATTAATTATTGTTTTGTGGCCCAATTTGATTTAACTAACATGTCCTAGGCATAGGCATATCTTCAAAATGGCCTAGGGATCTCCTGGGAGTGTTCCAACGATGTTATCGAAGTGTCATGTGCATTTCAGCATTGTTGTGTTAAATATATTATTGATACGTCTAATTTGAAAAGTTTGATGTGTATCGTTTAATGTTCGAAGAACATCTATTTTTTTGACAAACATGTTGACCTATGAGAAGTTTGTACATTTCATAGATTAGTCTTTTTATTTGTTTGTTTTATTGGGGATGAGAATTGGGGGGAGGATTGTGGGGTTTAAAGAGATTGTCACCATAATCCAACTAATAAATTGGAATTTAATAATGAGTTATGAGATGTTAATTGTTGCAGTTCTTCCTACCATTAAAGACATAATTGGAGTCAGAGAAGGAGGTAGAGAATAATAATGATGGCTTCCCACTGTTGATACGAAGAAGATGGTTGGGTATCTGTTGATGTATGTAGGAGGGTGATCATGGTTGGAGTCCTTGATGGAAGAGGGAGATCATCATAAGACTTTTGCCAAATGTTGCAGATGGGATGCATGCTTTTTTCCGTTTGTTTATGCATATCCATTAAAACGATGCCTAGGAGAATGTGTGCACTTAGGTAGTGGGTGTTAGGGTCAATGCAACTGTGGATCTTCATGTATACAGAGAAGGAGGTGGACAATTGTAATTATGGATAAAGATGGTACTAAGGAGCAGTAGGGTATGTTCTTTTTTCTGTGGATAGCATGGTGCTGGTGGTTAGGGTCCTTGTTGGAAGAGCGAGAGTATCACTAGCCTCACACAAAAACCTGCAGAGTGAAGGCAGTGTGCCGCACCTTTGTCCTAGTCATTTAGCAAGGATGGAGAGTTAAAGCGGTGGTGGTGTTGATTGGGCATGCAAGCAAGAGAGGGAGAAATTAGATGTAAATGTGCTCTTAGAAATCTTGCATCAACCTTGGCTAGCTTTCAATGTAGGGTGAGTGGAAAGTCTGACACGGAGGGCTAAAGGGCTAGTTTTTCTATCTTTGTTAATGTTTTTGCTAAATTCAACTTGCTTATTTTATTCAGTGCATGGTTTTTGGCATTCTCCATTATTGGCTTTTGTAGCTTTCATGGTTTAGCACCAATTTAGTTGCTATCATCTTAGTAGTTTTGGCATAGCTGATATTCTTATTGTGTCAATTGCTTAATCAGCTCTATTAGGTCATTCTTTTTGCAGGATGATGATTCATACATTTTACCTGTTCTACTGCGGTTTGATGGACATCCTGAAGTGGATGATGAGGTTAGTTAAGCTTTATTGTCATGCTTCTTTAATCCATTTCTCTATTTGATAGATCATTTGGAATTAGATGCATGGGAACTAGACTAGTGCTTTCTGAAATTCTTCTGCCATGTTATTTGACTGGTTACAAATTTTCATTGACACTTAGCATTTCCATGTTCAAAAAAGTTTGAACTGTGTCCTTTGTCAGTTGACTGATAAGCATATCTAATTGAAACACTTCTATATGTTTTGGTGCATGGTTGAAAAAGTTTAATTAATCAACTTTTTGCATGAACCATCTTTATTTTCTATCAACTCTTTTGCAACCGCAATCTCTTTTTTATTGTTAAAGTCTACTTAGAGTATTTGTTTTCTTTATTTTGCTTTTTATCACAGGTAATGTAATTTTGATTTATTTGCAAATCCCTGTAGTGTCCAATATTGTGCATGTGGCCTATCTGTTTTCTTTGATTTGGCAATGTGGTTATTGAACAATAATTCATCACTTTGAATGTGACAGATTTGATTTACATGGCATAATGCCTTGCATCATCACATTACCAAATGCAGCGTACATTACGAGTACATTAATCAAGATTATATCTTTCATTGTCAATCATTTCACACAACCCCCTTTAACATTGTATAACCTGCTAGTTAGAAGACAGATTTGAGCTTGCATTCTTCAACGTAATATAGATAGCACTGTTCAGTCGTTATTCTTATGTCATATTGTTTTGTTTATTTGAAGATTACATTTTAGAGAGTTTCCTTAAATTTTCTAGCTGCATCGTTTTATTGTACTTTTCCACTCTTTCTTCAATAATGCACTTTTCTATTTTATGATTTGTCATGTTTCATTACAGATAAATTTTGATGTAAGTTGTAGAGCAAAATAGTACAAGCATTTGAAAGTTAGTACTATAAACAATATTTTAAACATTCGGGAATCGTTGCTTGATTAACATTTTACAACTTTAAAGGGTAATAATACCAGTGACTAAGGAATAAGAATGCCAAAGGAAAACAAGTCCAATTCCTTTCCCTTTTTTAGCCGTATTGTCCATGTTATATCCCATTTATGCTGCTCAGAATATAATTTGAAATTTGATTTGCAACATAAGTTTTACGTGTATACTCTGTTCAAGTTTACTATTATGTGTACCCACTTGCAAACAATGCCTCTTTTATCTATTTGCTAGCAATCAAAAGTTTTTTGAAAAATATATGATAGCAATTCATTGTTGTTAATTCATTATATTGTGTTCCTAATGTTTTTGTGCTTAGCAGAATCACGTTCTGGCTTTTGTTTTCAGGGACATGAATTATTGATGTTGTTTAAAGTTTTTATGCAGGGCAATATTCTCTACTGCTTTCCCTCCTTACAGAGAACTGCATTGTCTCAAAGGACTTCCCGTAAGGAGTATGTAGGTAAAAAGTGGGCTGAGTGGGTCAATGGTGTAGAAAAATTTTTTGAGGAAAAGAAGTGGTCATTCAGGTAAAGTTTGTTTTTTTTTAATTTCTAATTTTTAAAATAAGTGTCAACAGTATTTTCTGTTTGTTTTGACTTTGTTTTGTTTGTTTGTGCAACTTGATTTACTGCATGGAAATTTGTTTCTTTTACTTCTTAGCCAATCTACTGTGATTCAATGAGTAGTAAAATTCCAATAAAGGAATGGTTTGGTGACACTTCATGCTCTAAAGAAGTATTTTTTTCTCTGATTTTTTTAAGAATCATGTCAAAACAAAAAAACTAAACAAGCAAGCTGTAACAGTTCTTTTAAAAAACACAACAGTTAGTTCTTTTAAAAAACACAACTGGAGCATTCAAATACTCTTTTTATTCCAAAATTGTCTTTCATCTGTGGAGGTAAAATTACCTTGTTAGATCCTATAAGAAAACAGCTTGCCTGTAATAATTGTTTTTAAGAATTTCTCCTCATTGCAATATCCTTTCAATAATTTTTTAGCATTACATTCCATCCTATTTAGACAATGGAAAATTCCAGTTATGACTTTTTGAGTCTACTTGCATTAAGGTTTATATCAAAAAAATTTAAAACTTCTTGCTGAAATGAATTTTTTAACAACCCTAAATGATTTTCTTGGTCATTCCCTCTATGCACTCCCACACCTCATCTGTAGTTATTCCTCGGCCATTCCCCCTATTATCCAATCCTTTAATCTCACACTTCTACTTATCTAATTTACAAAGGATTGTGGTGGCACATGTCCTTCCATCTCTACACCTCTTCTTACCCTTCTAATTCATGTGCCTAACTTTGCTTTGCTATGCTAACTTGTGAATGAAAGTTCATTCAGGAAGATTAATTTAGAAAATTTAAGACTGAAGTGGTCAAGAGAGTCATGGATTAAAAGTTGATTTTATGTGGGTTAGGTGGATGTTATGATGAACTACTTATTTTTGTCAATTTGGCAATGACCTCTAACATGTTAAACAATGAAATGCAACAAAAGTTGATAAAGAATAGAGAAAGTTTATGCACAAACATTTGCCATGATGAATGCAATTTTATTTCATATACTTTTTATTTTTTCTTTTTGAGTTTAGACATTTACAAAATATTGAAAGAGTAAGATGTGTTGTACTTCTTTCAAGTATTTTGAGTTTTGACTTTAGTTGTCTTTTATTATTATTGGATTTATATATACTTTATTTTAATGTTAAATATTGAATAGGATAAAGAGTGATTGATAGATGATATTTCAAGCATGAAATCATTGAAAAAAGAGTGGTTCTTAGTAGACTTATAAGTAGAGAAGTAAAAGAATGAATAGTTTTATGTCAGAAATGTAAGAAAATATTTTGGTTTATGTAAGATCATATTTTTATGATATGAAATTTCTTTTAAGACAAATTACTTTTGAGTGGTATGAGATGGTTGAAGGAAACAATAACTTGATACAATTAGGTTATAATATTATGATATTAGAGCAAGGTCTTTTATAGTACGATTTGGTTTGAGGACAAATTAAGTAAAAGCTAGTAGGTCTATAATGTCGAAAACTAAAGAAGATAAAAAATGACATCAGGTGGAATCACTAAACAAGGATCAACCCTTAATAGGTTTATTGATAGAAAGGTATAGGAATGAGTAGTCCTACATAGACAAAAGAGGTAATGATTTGGGCTTTATATTTAAAATCGAGGTATTAAGATATTGAGGCTCTATTTGGGATAAAATTTGCTTTAGTTAATTTGAGATGACTAAAAAGTAATAATATTTGTAACATAATTGGTTGGGTCACAACATTTATAATGTTTTTTTAAGCTAATTATGGCATATATTACAAAATTTCAATATTTTTTTTTCTCGATTCACTTTATGATCAGGAGTCATATCCTACATGAGAATACTCTATCAGTCGTATTGTAACTTAATTTTCTTATGCTTGGATTACACATTTTTCACATTTAAATGGTATGCTAAGTAACGTGGCAGAGTTCTTGTTTGTATTTGGGAACTTGGAGGTATTATTGTTACTTAGAAGTTTTTCATTTCTATTGAAGTTAGTAGTTGATGGGATAAAATCTCATTGGTATCTGCAACTATTAAGATGATGACACATGGACACTTGAATCGAATGTTGACTTGTCTAAGTGGCATAATTAAATCCCAATCTATACTGCAATAAGTGGAAAGAATGTTATAAGTTTTGTTGAATATTCTAATTTTAAATGGCCCTGGCAAATATAAAAAAGTCTTTGCCAATTTTAAAAGGTTATTCAAGCACCATATCTATGTTCATAGAACTCAGAAATGATAGGAATACTACCATTTGCTGGAATTTCTCTTTTTTTCTATACTCAATATGGTTATTCAAGCGCCATATCTATTAAGGTGAGACTATGCTGGACATGTTATTTTGTCCGCTGACTACACTAATACATCTCATTCTATCATGGAAATTATTCTGTTAATTGTTAACTATCATCACCATTCACATCAAGGTGATGAAACCATTTTCTTACCATGATGACATTGGTGTGTTGCCCCCTCCTTTATCAAAATGCCAAACAATAGTTTACTTCCAACCTTGTATTGGTCACGGGATCCACTCTTTGCTTAGAGCTCATGATTTGCTCACTTTTCAAGGCTGATGAAGCCAGTTTCCCAATTCATGAGTGGGTTGCAATCGTCACAGAACTATCTTCATGGGCTATACTTCAAATATTTTTCAAGAAACGATGTGAAAATATATTTGCATTTTAGGGACACAATTTTGTAAGCATAATTAGCCACTGCCTGAATAATAGAAGTTCATTTCCACTTATGTTTGAATGTGTTGCATCATGGAACTTGTACATCTGCACCTCACTCTTACATGAAGTTATAGCATAGCTCATCTTAGCTAGTGCCATCCTTTATCACATTGGTGAAATTGCAAGGCTTTTCTGTAGTTTGCACCGGCATGAACAAACACTTATATTCATGTGTGCATTTACAATTGGACTAATTGTTGATTCCAATATCTATTCTAGTATTGGGGTTATTAGAGCTGAATTCAATTTAGTAACAAGCATATCCAAATGATCTTGGTTCTAACAAAATATACAGCCATCCATCACTCTTAGCTAACCTCAGTTTTCTTACTACAATCCAAGTTAAACGATTGAAATAGAATTTAATTTCTAATAATTGTATTGCTATTTGAAGTTGATTTGCTTGTTTTTGGCACCACCCATTCATTTTTTTGCCTACAATTTGATTCGTCACACAGATACTTGTACTTGCTGATTTTTATGATGTAATGTTGCTTTTTGAATTAACTTCTAGAGTTCGTTTTCCTTAATTCTTATTGCATGGTGCATGAGAGCTTATATCTGAACTACTTTCTTGTGGGACTGTCCCCTTGTCTTATTAATATGGCTGCTGATTGGAGTAATTTTTTTTTCAAGAACTCTCTGTTACTGATGGAATACGTTGACCATTATTGTTAATGTAAACAACCTATGAGAATGATCCTCGCAGTTGTCGTGGACCATTCGGAACCCGACCTTATGTTACTATCACAATGGGCTACTCACATTTTTTTCAATACGATTTGGTTGCTTAAGTCAGGTTTGGAGCATTTGCTCTCTCATGTTCTTGATTTCATCCATTTTTGGGCTTTATCCTTTAGGATCAACCAATCAAGAGTCAACAAGTAGACCTATTTGTTTGGACACTTGTGTTCCATAATTGTCTCCTAGATGATAACTGCATCAGACTTGTGTTTCTTTATTTAATATCACAAATTTTTCTTTGAGGACCATTGCATTGATTAATAATTCCTTCTTCTTCAGAAAGAAATCTAAGCTCACCATAGTTTTCCTACTCATGACTTGCTATACTTCTATTTTCTGAAATGCAGTCTTGCTTAGCTATTTGCTTTAGTTGTGCATGAGATTAATTTCTTGTTCTAAGTGAACACTTGCTTTATGGCTGCAGCAAGACAAGCACGTCTGAGAAGGCAATGGTTATAGGATTGGGTGCACTCAATCTTTTTGGGGTGATTGTTTTGGGCAGCATGTTGAAGTACCAATCCTCATGCTTCTCTTTTTATAATGAGTTGTTTTTTATGCTTTAATTGATGATTAATCTCATTCTACAGGAACTCCACTATTGCACCTTCAAGCTTCGTCTCATTTGTTGCTGATATATTCCCTCTCCTCCAGGTTATTACTTGTTTTCCTTGCATGTGCATGGAATTCATATTCATATATTTATTTGAAATAAATAAACAACAAAGGTACCTTATTGCGACGAATCAGATATCGAGTGTGTATTAACGGAAGATAAACTGCCTTCAGGTGTACGCTGCTTCATTTTTTGCGGTACCATTGATACGATGGTTCCTTGTACAAAACACAAACGCAGTAATAGAAAGAAGAAATCTTGCGAGGAGACAGCGAGCAAAAGTTCTTGAACTGCCAGATCCAACCCTAAGAAGAAAGGTGGATTGTGTGTTCATTTAAAGGAACTATTTTCCTTTATGTTGTTCAAACTAAATTGTATGCTAAAAGTTTCTTCCAAAGTCATTACTGGTCAGTTAAGACATCCTTTTGTCCAGTTCGAGTTCCTCAACGCAATGATTGACATGTTGTTCTGGTTTCTTTGCAGCTGCTGAATGCTAGGGACATGGCAAAGAGGACTGTAATTGGATCTGAAAGAATTGTGTACAGTACAGAAAAAGATCTTTTAGATCAAGACTATGAGGCACGAGAATGGGACAAGAGATTTAGGGAACTTGACAGATCAGATTGAGTTCATAAGAGCTACAGGATGGATATAAAACAAACCCATCGGCTTCTGAATTGTTATTATGGACGCCATGCTTGGAAAATTGCAGCTGGAAAAGATGTTTGTCATGCCAGAACACAAACGAGGCTACTAGAAGTGCAAATTGATGGTGACAGACCAACTGATCCATATCTCTCATTGGCCTTCAGAGGTTAATGATGCAGCCGTGTGCACCTTATGGGATTTTTTTTCTTGTTGTATTCATGATGCATCTCGAGTTATATAACACGCCTTGTTCAAACTAATCTAGTTACAAATGAAACATGTTTTTGATGTATGTACTAAAGTCTTAACAGTACAGTTAATTAGCAGCTATGAATTATTTCAAAGAATGCTTTTCGTCCGGTGTGCTACTTTTGCAGAATACTAAATGAGCTGTTACTGCAATTTGAAATACCAACCATGTACCAACCACTGATGTCAAAGCAAGATATTATTTGATGAATTATGATTTTAACTGAGATTCGAAATAAAAATATTATATGATAATTAAATTGTAATTTGATTGTTTGAGATAGAGTCGTAATAGATGTATAATAATTGAATAAAAGAGAAAAAATGTAAAAATTTGAAAGCTAGGCATCAATGCGTGACCTGATGCATTGGGATTCTGTGCAACAAAATGCCTTCGCCTCGCTGGGCATTTTTATGAATTGATTCGTCTATCTCTAAAATTCTAAACTTGCGTACAAAATAAACCAAATAATGTAGAGCCTACATGCAACCACGCCGTTTTTGCAGTAAAAACTTCTAAACGGTCAAATAATTCCAATTAAACAAAATCTTTTTCAAAAACATTTTTAACCACAGAAATTTAGTCATAATGTCAAACATTTTGCATTTGCGAGCCGGACACATCTAAAATGTTTAATTTTCAAAAATGCAAAATACAGTAACATAAAGTTAGCATTACATCATTTATCTTCCTGTTAGTTATACAGTTTAAGTCATCACGTACACAAACAGGGATAATGAAATCATTAAAAAAAGTATTCTGTATAACAATACTATGGTAAAATTCAAAAAAAAAAAAAAAATCAATTTTCTTTTCAGTACCTTTCAAGGGTTGTTATCCAACACTCCAACAAGGCACTTTTCCAGCAAGAACTCGGCGTTTACCCAGGCGTGATATTTATCTACAAAGTAAAGGATTACAGAAACCGAAAGATTAACACAAACAAAAATGTTAAATGTTTTCAATAGAAAGGATACTGAATAGTGAGGTGCAGTCCCGTCCAGCTGCCTTCATTAGCATATCAGCACCTACCAAAGAGGAGAGGTAAAGTGAAAAATCTGAACATAAATCCCTAATCAGGTGAGATTGGTAGAGGCCTTGGATATAAACGAACATATGC
Organism: Vanilla planifolia; assembly: GCA_023846275.1. NCBI lineage: Eukaryota > Viridiplantae > Streptophyta > Magnoliopsida > Asparagales > Orchidaceae > Vanilla > Vanilla planifolia. The sequence goes on along the minus strand of CM043866.1, from coordinate 22,664,227 downwards.
ATGAATGTATCCACTCAAATTCACATGGTTTTCCAGATAGATACAGTTAAATGGTTATTTGATGGTCCGAAGATGGTCTGAATGACAGTAACCATTCAGTACATTATAAGCATTAGAATTTTGAATGTTTTTTGTTTATAAGTATACTTTTATTGCATATTAAAAATGTTTACAGCATTGAGATTACATCACATTGGGTAATAAAGGCACTACACCCATGTATATTATAGATGCGACAAAATTGGTTTTGTCGTGCATGTTATTCTTAGATAAGGACCCTAGATAAATAATTTACCAATTGAAAAAAATTATTTACCACTTCGTTACTCTCTCTGTAAATATCTGAAAATGAATCATTTTGAAATCCAACGACTTCTTAATTTGTTGTATGATATTGACCATCGTCTATAGAATAGGCACATTACCATGCACCATGTCTAGAACAGTTTTGCAATCTATTTCCACAAAAATGTTTGAGAATCACCAATTCTTTGCAAAGTTATAACCCCAATGATAACCAATCCTTCCGCTTCTATGTTCGACAAAAAACTGGCGAATGTAGAGAAACCTTTTAGTGCTTGACACAAATAATCATGAATAATACCACAAGCCAACCCATCGACATTCAATATCAGGAAGTTTGTGGAAGGAACTTTCCATTGCACAATTTAAATAATCTTGTAGTTAATCATTAAGAAGAGAGAGACTAGCCATTTGGGAATCTAATGGAAAAACTTGTGCAATGGAAAGCACTAAAATATACTATAATAATTGGATAAAACTTTATTTATCATGTTATTTACAAATAAATTATGCTCCTCATACAATCTCAAATTTCGAACATTCCAAACATTTCAACAAATGAGCAAGTGTAGAAATCTATGACTTCATCTCTTGCAGCATATTTTAGAACTATTCCTTCACTAATATTATAACATTTGATGTATTTTGTTTAATTCCTTATCTTGAATTTCCAAGCGGTTTACCAAAAAACTCCAAACTTCACTTGATCTATTACAGCCAATAAAAGTATGATCTGATGTATCACCATTTGCTAGATGAAATAAAACTTATATAAGGTCTCCAAACAAGGCAACAAACTGTTGAGAATCCTCAACATTAATGTAGAAACTTTCAATGGAATGTTATTGTTTCAAATTATCTGTCTTAATTTTATAATGAAAATTTTGCTTCTAAGTACTTCCCAGAATGATTCGATGCTGAATTTGTCATTCATTGTAAGTGTCCAATAGGTAGAACCAATTACTTCAGATATCTCAATGTATTTCATAGCAATTTGCTTGTTCTCTTCCATGCAGTTCCAAGTTGCCAAGATTGCTTTTCCCCTTTTTCTCAAAGAATATTTTGCTTGCAAGAAGAAAGCCCAAAGCGAGTAAGAAGTGTGGACCTTCCAATAGAGTTCAGTGCTAAATGTTGTCATTACCTCATTGAGCTTCTTTAAACCTAGATCATTTTCCTCAAATGGTTGACACATTTTACGCCTAGTGGCCTAATAATGCTTGTGACTATCCAAGGATTTATTGGGATTGATGCAAGCACATAAATAACGAGTATAAGCCTTCTTCTCATGGAAAGTAGGCCTTTCTTCCAACCTGTCAATTTCTTATCTTCTTAATTAAATGTTAAAAATACATTATCTTTTTCTTACCCATGATAAGAGTGCTTCCACAATAGTTTATATGAAATTGTTCTTGAAACGCAAGAACTAGCTAAGAATTCTTGCTTGCCCCAACTTGATGGTTTTTTTGTTACATAAGAAAAAAAACTCTTTTGAGGATTGATTTGTAAGCCCAAAATACTTCAAATTTCAGAAAAAATCTCTTTATTTTTGTAATCAATTTCTTGTCTCTCCAAATGAATATAATAAAGTCATCTGTATTAAGACTTTGAATATTGTGAATACATATGAAATATCATATGAAATCAGTGTGAACCTAAGATCCCTTCATAGATATTAGATAGCTTTGTGAATAGATCATTGGATCTAATAATTGGTAGCAAAAGCAAGGAAAACTATAATGGTGAAAATAGCTAGACTTTTAACATGAAACTACAATGGCAAAAGTAGCCAGTCTTTGGCATGAAACTAGTCAAAGAGAGACCATGGTGGTTTGATCTTGCCCATTCCATCCAGAAAGGCTAAGCTTATCTTAGTGTGGATATCTGAAAAGGCCAGTAAAAAGAGCGGGAACATGAGAGTAAACCAAGACCAAAAAAACAATCAAATCAACCATTGACATAAGTAGCTAACTTGAAACTCAGGTAGGAGGTACTGATCCACTTAGATCAAGAAGAGGGAAGATTAATTCAATATGGGTGATCTACATCATGTCTTCTACAATTATTTTAATTTTCCATCCCTATAGGAAAGAATTTTGGAGAATAACACAGGTTATAATAATCCATCTTGCAGCCTTTTTTTTAGTGTTTTCATTCCTAAGGACCAATCATAACTTGTACATTATCTATCAAAATAAGATTAAGTGCAATGGGCAATATTCTCATAAAGTATTACAAAAAAATAATTTAACAAGGGTATTCCATCATTTTAGAGTAAATAACCAAACGTAGCCTAATTAGTAGTAAAATTGGATACCATGATTTCATTTTGTTATAAACAAGTAATTCAATTTGAAGTGAAAAGATTAGAATAAGAACAATCACCTACACAATATCATCAGATTGTTGCCTCTTGTCATTATCAATCATCACAACAATTGCAAAGGAGCCTCCCACAAACATATCCTTATATCAAAATCCAAATCTACTATAAAGGGAGATAACCTCACATGTTGCTCTAAGTCTACAATTATCACAGAATATGAAAAGACCCTTACACAAACTTTTCTTGAAAAGGTGCCACTATGATTGCAAACAACTTCACCTGTGCCAAGCAATAAATTTTGTGTTGCATTGCTTAGTTGAAGTTAACCATAGTCCAATTATGGGGGATGGCCAATTAGAGGAATACAGGTAACCAATGACATCTACGATAAATGTGCTGCTGTCCTTCAAAGCCGAAGGAGCAATTGACAACCATATCTAATGCATTGGTGGTGATGACGGACGGAGACGAAGTGTTATATACGTGCACCATGACATTACAGTTATGATAGATATAATACATAGCTACAACAAGCTACACCTCCATAATGTTGGTAAACATGAATGTCCACAATAAGGAAGTTGCAAGGAAGTTGGCCTAATCATGCAAGTGCAAGTGGCAATCCAAAATGTTGAGTACCATTTGGTTAATTGTAAAAGAAATGGTGTGGTTAAAATCCTTCAACACCCCACAACCCAAATAGACATCTATCATCTACCACCAACCCCTACACGCATGACCAATGCCACATGACAAAACATCATAGCCAATCTACGAAATAAACATTGAGAACCGAAGTAAAATCTTGGCAAACCAACATCAACATCTACATCAGCTGCAGACAGCAATCTCTACCATTTCAACGCTGTTGTGGCAACATAACTACCCACTAGCAATTGTTTAATGCCCAACTTAGCCTGCTGTAGCCACATGATCTAGCCAACAAGATTCACCCCAACCAATTGCAATACCTCTGCATCCCACTTTTAAACTTCAAGAAATAGGTCCACCACCTCCATTAGTAGATTGACATTAGCATTGATGTTGGTCGGCCATTGTCCAAGGTGGGTGGAGGCTATGCCTACTTCAGTAACAAGTAACCCCTACTCATCCTAATTTGCCATAGTGTTTTCCAAAGCCACCTTGCCCAACCATACATACACATCTACATCGATGAAACACTGGGTTAAAAGGAAAAGGACTCTTTGTTGTCGCAATATCTGGTCTTAAGGTTATGCCCCCAAAAGCAATCATCACCCTCATCACATGCATTTCCACTAATACTTCCCTCCAATCCTTCATCCTATGAATGCTAAGTGCACCAAAATATATTCTGACACAAAAAACACCTTCCAAGACAAGTAGAGCAAGGATTGCCTTTGCAAGTCCCTCCACAAGAATAAGTAGATCATATTCTCCAACCAACTCAAAACTACATGGGCATATAGGTGTGTAAAAGAACATACGCTGGAATCAATGTTAACACATTGTTGAACAACATGATCCAATCAACAAGCAATAGAGACCAAGCACCCCATGCAACTCCTAACACGAGGCAACCAAAATAATGGAACAAAGGGCATCCTTACATGAATCCACAAGTTGTTAAGCTTGATTGATATCAACTACCATTGATAAGCAACGTAAATATTGTTTTAGAAAAACTAGACAACATGGGCAACTTATTAAGAAAATCAAAGTGCTAAACTATCATTTGCAGAAGGTCCCATCACATTATGTAAAAGACATGCTCCATGTCCACTTTTTTTATGACCATATGCCAACTTGCAAACTATGAGCAAAAGAGACGATACATGATCGCCTATGCAATGAGGTAGTTATTTGCACTACACTCCAGAGTGTAAATTCAAAATTTTGTTCATATGCTCAGAGATTTGATTTAGATGGATTTAGATGCAACCTACTAGAATTGCTTTAATCATTTGGATTCCATTAATACTAAAACTTCGAACTCTTTGCTTTTGCAATCACAGACATTGTCCAATCTTAAAAGCCTTTATTCTAAAGCATTGTTTAAGACTCCGTTTTTATCTTCCACTTCTTGAAAATGCTAAGGACATTCAACTTGTAGACTCAAACCTTTTTGGTTAAGTTATTGATTAGATAACATAGTACCTTCATCCTCCTAGTGAATACATTGTGCTGGTCCACATATATCTATGTGAATCAAATCGAGTTTCCATAATAATAGCTCAGAACCCACTTTGGTGAAACTAGTGCATTTGCTTCCCAAGAATGCAACTTTCGTCCAACACTTGCAAACCTTAGGATTGGTAATTAGTCCTTTGGTACCATAATGTCCATACACTTCTTATTCATGTGGCCATATTTGTTGTGTCACATATAAGCATCTTCCTAGAAACTTGACAAAGATGAAGCTACAGTTTTTTTATAAACATTTCCAAATACAAAGTTTAGGAATTAGATTCATATGGTTAGCACCAATGCCATGCAATTTATTGACTGATATGAGCTTTCTTGTCAAACCTAGGACATACCTATGTTTTCCAACATAAATCCAGTGTAGTCTTATGTACTAATCTTCACATCTCCCTCCCTCATGAACATCAAATATTTATCATTCAAATACGTAATGTTGTAAATCTTACAGTTTTTTACAAGGTGCAAAATAAAATGATATACCATAATCAAGAATCTACAACTAAATCAAGCTATCAATATTGATCATAAATGTATCTCCTATACTCCCAATCATTTGCATTTATTAACATAACATACTTTTCTCCAAAGTTTGATCACCCCTCTTCTTTAGACCTTTGTAATCACACTTCCTATACCCTTTCTTATAACAGCTATCGCACACGACGTCCTTTAACCATGACATACTATGACCCTTCAACTTAGATTTTCCAAGTTGGTACACTCCCATAGTATGCTACATCCACTATCTTTCACAATCAAATTAAAACTATATGGCTCTCATGATTCTTGATGACAAATGTCCTCATTCAGAATCAAATTCCATGTATGTTGTAGCTTCCATATTTGGTGACCGAACACAATGCTTAGTGTAGTAATGCTTGCATTTTAACTTATCCAACAAAAATAATGACAAAGCTAATGCCTCTACTTCACCTTAAAAGAAAATTTCCATATAGCATAGCTAGGTGATTATCACATTAAACTCAACAATTTAATCTACTTCCTCCATCTTCAAGCCGAACAATAATCTCATAAATAGATCTTACTTAATGCTTAGTGTTCCTTGCATCAAGTCTTTTGTTGTTGTTTCAATGTTGATATTGAAAACTACATTCTTAATCAATTGTAGCCTCACTATTCCCAACACTTGGTAATGAAATCATTCTTTTTATTTTATCTTGACAAAAGCTGGCCTAGACTATTATAATAAAGCATATCTTATATCTGTCTTCCAAAAGTTAAAATCATAACTTTTAAACCTATCAATTTTGATCTTTTTATGTTCCATTTATTCTGAGACAAGAAACAAATTAACACTAACTTACAAAAAAAAAACTTTGTCGGAAGACATTGAACCTTTACTTCAACCACAACACTAACATAGATGCCTTAATATCAGTTGTAGAGAACATGTAAAGTACCATGAATCTCACTTGGGTTTTAGACAAACTCCTTAGATGTTTGTGGACAAAACATCTTTTACACTTGGTCACCTATATATACATTATTCATCGCCCAATCACGATGTAGGACAAAAATTTTGAAAAATAAAGCACAAACAAAAACAATTAGGTACAAAAGAGAACAAATGGCACAAGATTTACATGAGAAACTCAAAATCCAAAAAACATAATCAAGTTAGAACTTGAAAGAAACTATATTTACTAAAACTTGGAAGATGTTACAAATTTCTCTCACAACTTCAATCTCACAAAATTGGATGGCAAAACTAAAAAAATATCACAATAACTTCAAACCAATAAAGAATTGACAATGGATTCACAAGGTGCACTCACTTTGCTTAATTTTCAAAAAGACATTCTTGTTAATATAGACATATTAAAGCTGCCATATCACATTAGAACACAATCCATTGACGAGCTATAACTGCCATATTCTACACAATTTACACTATAAATGCTCATTGCTTTACTAGAAATCATGTCAATAGTTATTGCCACACTAGAAACAACATACTTTATGATCACACTTTCAAGCCCATAATGCAATGAACAATTCTTGTTTGTAAATGTGGATGAACATTGTGCTAGGGTAACATTCGTTACAACACATTTAGACTTATGAACCATACCAAGCCGATGAATTCTCATTTAGAGAATTCATAAGCTTGCTCAGCCTACTATTTTCTCTTTTTTCTTCTATTAGTGTAACTTGTAATTGAAGTGCTCCAATCTCATTCAAAAACTTATTATTTATTTCAATCCTTGGCTCTAACTGTAAGAGGGTGAGAATTGTCATGGAACACAAAAATGATATTTAGCAAGCTTTGTTGAGCTACAAGTATATAGAACTTTAGACAACGAAGCTTCTTTGAAGCCACTGACCACTTTCACATTTGGCTCAAGCTAAGAAGAGTTAGGAAACTCTCTGTCTATGCCATTGGAAATGTCGTTGCGGTAGGAAAACTGCATTTCATACACCTAGACAATTACAAATACAGCACAAAAAAGTTATAGTTCTTCTGCAATCCATCCAGTGATAAAGCAGGAGCATGCCCTAATAGATAAAGAGAAGAGGAGGATCACCCATTCCAAAAAAAAAATTGGTACTCCTGTTGGTATATTTGATGCTCCATTTGTTATTGACAGTTGTGTTAAGAGTTGCAGACGATTTTAAGGAAGCAAAAGAGTGCACGCAAAAAAGACTTTCATGGGAGTAAGGAATTTTAGGATTTCTAAATTCCTTGTCACTTATCAAAAACAACTTTAACATTTCCTATCAATAAAAAATGCCATTTGAAACAAAGACAATGGGAAGGAAAATGGGTTAAGGGTTATAACACTAAATCCAATGAAAGGAACTATTTGTCTATCCAAAATCGAAGTCCTAAATTGCATTGAATCTCATGAAATACAGTATGAGGACCCACAATACGTTCGACAACAACCCCAATTAACCATGTTCTATTCTGAGCAGTCATCTTAGTACATTTGCAGCTAACATTGGTATCATGTAATACCTGGAATGAGTGGAGGAATTTCAACTTTATTAATTAAACAAACAAATCATTCAACTACAACAAGTTTTATCACACATAAATCCTTTAATGGTATAGACCTTGTCCTCCAAACTGAAGGTGCAAGATTCAAATTCGAACATAACCTTCAACGTCCTTCAACAAAAGAAAATAAGTTTTCATCACACAAACACATAATTGTTCAAAAAATATACCCAATGAATACTAACTTGTAAGAGGGCAACCTGGAGCACAAAAACTTCTACATGAGTGAGGCATATAAAAAGGTCAAGTCCAAAGATCTTTTGACAACTATTAAACAAATCAAACTAATACAAAATTCTTACAAACAAAAAAGGCTATATTTAATAGCATATTAGTAAGCCAAACAAGGTGACAAATTTTCAAATAATTTTAAGAAATCTTTTAGAACATAAGAGGTTGATATATGTGCTCTAATATGGCTTCAAAGCACAAAAATCAAATTGATAAAAAAAAAAAAGAATTTCAATCTACTTCAAAATAGATAGTTGCCTCGAGTAAAGCTAGATTGTTCAGGTTTGAGTAACATCAAATTAAGTTTTTAATTGGTTCAAACTTGAAAAATGCCACAAGTAATAATAAAACTTTGGAACTGAATTGCTAAGATACTCAAAAAAATTGATTAGCTACAACTGTTTGTGTGCATCACATTGATATCTGTTTGTCATTTTAACAAGTGTTACTTGAAACTTCAAATTATCTCTAAGTACCTGCCAATCAAACCACTTAAATCAAAACCTGAACTTGATTTTGATTACAACTAAAAATTTAGGACAATCAAATTTTCAAACTAATTTTACCAAGCTTAGGGTTAAAGAAGCAGATCAATGTCATAAGAAATAAAATTCGAGAGTAATAAAGTAAAATTAGCTAAAGTCTTTAAACTTTGCTTTGGGCACCTTTGTGTAGACTCGTCACAATACTTGGAGCAACACCATTATTGATGCAACTTTGCTAGTCTAATCATGGCTAGATTTAACTAAGCAACAAAAATTGCCTTATAATAAATTGGATCTGCAAAACTCATCCCAGTCAAAAATACATTAAGTACTGACAAAATGTCATCTCAGACTGTAGTTATCATATTGCTCAGTATAAAGGAAAAGGTGTGCAGGAAATCACATCATAGTCCAATAAGGAGAAGATAAATATAGACGAACCTCCAGGATGAAATTTCAGGTACAAAGAGATATTATACACACGCCCCTTCAGAACTGTCCAAACGGAACCATCTTTATGCTGGCTAACCTCGTCCATAGTGATGAGCCTTCTGTTTGATTGTCCCTTGAGCCCTGTTTTTAGAAAAAAAAAATGATTTTAAGTCTTAAATTTCCTTAGAATGGAAAACCACTTGAAAAGGGTTAACAAAAATACATATAATGCCAATCACACTGCTTATGGAAATCTATGAACTACAAGTATGATATGGAAATCACATTAGTTACAATGGATATGATGGCACAAATTAAAGTTGCATATATATCTGCAAGATTGAGGTTGCGGTTAGTGCAGATCAAGAAACATAATGATATGACAACATAGTTTAGCTCCTGTGACTAAAGAGATCCACTTCCTTCCATATATCACTCCATATAAATCAAGCAAGAAACATACAAGACACCTAATTTAACAAGTACTATCTTTCATAATGTCAGTTTACATCATTGCACAAAAGTGTTCTGATATCTTAACAACTTCAAATATGATATGGCATATGATACTCAAAAGACCAAAGAAACTTTATAATTAAAGAAGCATGTCTGTTGACAATTGATTTTTTTTTAGATTATGATAACCATTATTATTACTATTATTATTATTATCATCATTATCATTATCATTATCATTTGTCTTATTCTAATTCCCGGAGACAGGTTTACTAATTTTTCTTAACTATTAAACACCAACCATGGAGTACCATTGGCACCTTAATCTGATTTGTTTTTAAATCAGGATGTCCAATCTGGTGGATTTGCTTATATGGAAAGATATGCAACAATGGAGTTGAGATACCTATATACTTTTAGTGGGGATAGATTTGCTTCATAGATGGTAACTATTAGAAGTTAACAACGCATTAGTTAGTAAGGCAATAATTAAACATTAATTAGAAAAAAAAAACATAGAAGCTCAAAAATGCATAAGAAATTCCAATTGAACACATTTTCCATATACTAAATCGTAAGCCAAAGAAGATAATTAAAAACAAGTAACAGCATAACAAAGTACTCATCCTATTAAAACAATCAAATACATTGAGAAAGGCAAGAATTTCATCAACAATAAGGACAAAGAGTCACACAGTGCCCTGATAGAATAAAAGGCACTTGTGGTACGATACAGCGAATGTCATCAAATTTGTTTGTTTTTTTTTATTTACAAAATTCCAAAAAAGTATATCACTTTTTTGGTTTAATTATATGTTCACTATGCAAAGTTTGTAGTTATTTTTAACCCATTGGGGAATATATTAGGATGTCCATGTAATAAATTAGAAATGTTCACGTTATTAGATTTTTTGTGAAACATCTAGTTTTGAGGATGAGAACATTCCTTAAGTATTTCTACCTTAGAAGCAGTTGCAGAATTTAAGTGTCGATAGGTTAAAATACCCTTTCTAAAATGCATATTCTCATGCAGATATGTTGGAAATATCATAGTTTGGGAAAAAAAACAACACTCACAAGACCTGAGAACAACCTCTTTTGTAATAAACATTAAATGAATTTTACAATTTTTGTCAGCCTTTGGTCAATCGGCATTTCAATAAGAAATACACAAGGATGCAAAGCATATTAAAAGACTTCCCATTAATTTAACAAATAAGTTAATCCTTATTAGTAAATCTACCTTAACATTCTAAGCAGTTAATTGATGCAAATAATCTTAGATGGCTCTAATAAATGGCCTAAAGGAATTGATCTACGACAAACAATAGTATTAAAAAAGATTGCTACAAAGAAAAGTATGGGCTAAATACAAGACGCATTATTAAAGTGAGAACAAATATAATACCAAAAGAATGCCCAAAAAAGGTTTTGCAAGAGATTATTAGGAAGAATATTCTAAAAGAAAAAATAAAAGGTGTTAACAATTGAAAGAGTATAACACAAGAGTAATAATAAAACATCCCCAAAAATAAGAGTGAGAGGGCGTTTGTTTAAATGACATTGTTTTGCTATGTAATATTGTTTATAGATTTCAAGTATTTGTCTTATTATAAAAATAAATAACATTGTCAAAGATTTCAATTTTGCTAGTAATAAATCTCATTTTGATACCACTCAAATCTGGACAGCTTCTAGATATCTAGCACATCAACATCAAAATATAGAAGAAAATATATTTACATAGCATAAGGTCATTTGAAAAAACATCAATAATTTTTAGATAATATTGATATTTCGATGCCAAAGTTATTCAACAAACATCAAACAAATAACTCCTAAGGCTTTTCATTATTAATTTTTTTATCCTAATAAATTTCAAAGTTTACAATCAATATAAAAAATTTCCAAACAAACAACAAATACTCAAATAGACAATTGAATATACATTTAGCTCTACAAGTTCAATGTGGGTTAACCAATGATGTACAAATAAAGTAATTAAACCAATGTTGCATAAATGAGGATGTTGTGATGGACAAATAGATTATACTAGAAAGTGCAAGAACAGGAATGATGACATATGTAAAAACATTAGTGCAACACCAATTGCAGATTAGCTTAAGATGAGTTGACAAAGATGGCATAGACATGCAAGCTTTAAAATGCCTAATCGCAAAGAGAAAAACCATTAAAAGAAAAGTTTATGAAAAAGGAGTTGAAGTATATAAGCAAGTTACAGCTTGCTTTGAACATTCTACAATTTAAGCAAGGGTCCATAAAAGAACAATATATACGTACATACATACATACATACATACATACATATATACATACATATATATATATACAAATATATATACATATATATATATATGAAGGGTATTAAAAATCACATAGCTTTCAAGATTCATACCATGCAAAAGCAACTATATTATCTCCCAAGGAAAAGGATCTTACATAACAGTTTGCTCACATCATCATTCTTTCAATTGATCTAATGCTTTCTTCTGGTAACGAGGAATTCAAAAAAATGGTATAAGAAATAACAACTCCCATTCTCGGTTCATTAGAAAGCCTGTATACGTTTACTCATTTATTCAAAATTAATCTAGTATCACAAAATGCTATTGTTTTCTATGAAAACACCGGGAATTAGGAAAGATACATATTAGCATGAAGAAAATCCAATAGAATAGATGTTAATTCAATGGCATGACTTTAAAAAGTAATAGAAATTGGAAACAAAGAAGGACAAAGATATCTTCTTAACATGTGGAAAATGGCAAAAAGCATGTAGTAATTGAAAGGCATAACTTTCAAGACATAAAATATTAACAAAGAGGTACAAAAACTAACATGAGAAAAGTCCCAAAATTACCTAAAAATTAAATGGAATAACATCCAAGGCATAACAAATTAGACAGTTCACTCACGGGAGTACATGCACATGGATAAATGAGGCGCACACGAGGTCAACTTGATCTCTCAAATTCACTTATGGACAGTCAACTTGATGTCCAAGTTCACTTTTTTATATTAGAATCTGCTCAATTCTCATTAGCTTTGTGGTTAAAACAAATCATCAATCCTACTTAATTGTTTTCTCGTGTTTTAAGAATAGGAACCAACAGAAATTCATCCATTACCTTAGATTCCGAGCTAGCTCTTGGTTCTTGAGGTTTTCTTGCATACCTCTAGTTGTGACAATATGATTTGATTACTAACATTAACTTTAGTTTCTCTAAAGAAAAGGCCAAATGATGGGTGAAAATTATAAAAAAAAAAATTTCTTTGGCTCACCTAGTTATAAAGTGGGGAAGATCCATAGTAGAATTGCAATTTAGGGCTAGATTGAGATATGCTGATAGCAGGATCACAAAGTTTGTATAGGATTTTTTACATCATAAGATATTTTCAACTGCTCTAAAGGTCAGGTTTTTATAGCAACCAAATATCGACGGCAAAAAAAAAAACTAGGCTTTTGATTGCAACTATTGACCAATTGTTGTACAAACTTGACCTTTGTAGCATTTGTATTCAAAGGCTTTGAAAAAACAATCTTTCACAATAGTTAAAAAAAATGAACAGATGAAAAAGCTTTCACATTTTAATAAGGACTATTTTAGAATGATTAATTCTAAAAACTATTGCATATCAAATGTTAGATAATATAAGTCTTCTCTCATAAATCAACATAATACAAACAAGTAAGATCACTAGACATATAGACAATGCTAAATCCATTCTATATGAATATTTATTATTTATATAAGATTTCACACATTAACAAAATATTACCAAACCACAACAAATATATATTTAAAAACGTTAAATGAACAAACAGAATTTTTTTATGATTATCTAAGCTAGAAAAGTCATGCCAAAACGTGTGCAATTAAAAGAGAATTAATTGATGAATCGTGTTCTAGAACTTTTCTAGAAAACGAAAGTGATTTTGCAAAGACTACAGCTAAGATATCTCATGATTGATTCACTTTACAACAAATGGCCCAACAATAGGTGTTAAACATTTCTTTACAAGCATGGATGAGAAGTCTGAGATGGGAAAAAAGCTTCACCCTATTTTTATTGATTTTGCGAAAGTGTAGGATAGAGTTGTACAATAAAGTTGTACGGAGGATGATAGAAAATAAAATAGCTTGCTTTATATCAAATCTGGTAAAGAAGTGGATGATTGACCACCTAGTTATTTCCTGTTACAATTGGATTACATCAACCCTCAGGCTTAGGTTTATCTTTTTGTGCTAGATGTGAATTTCTTAAGTCACATCCAAAATAAGGAGCCATGATATTCACTTTAAGTCAATGATGATAACATTTCTGTAGGCTATAAATAAGGGAGCAAGGAAAAACACAAGTTATGTCAAACAAATTAAATGAGCAATTTTAACATGTTAGATATAACACAACATATATAGTATCAGTTTAGTTAAGGTACGAGTTCTAGTAGCAGAGATAGTAATTCATGACCAACTTAAAGAGAAGTGTGATTGATATAGATGTACTGAATTAAACAACACAAATGTATCCAACTTCCTCAAACAAGAAGAACAAAAATTAAAATACCTGCAAGGTCAGGATGCGTTTTAGTTAGCTTCAGCCAATCCATTTGACTATATCCCTTTTCAAATGGCACTTTAGCACGCACAGCCGGCTTTCTAACTTCATGCTTCTGCTCCTCTGAACCAATTAATGAAGTTCTACTCATTTCTGCTATCTCTGGCACTTAATTCATTGAGTTCCAATTTTAGTTGAGGGTCATTTCTTGGTCTGTGAAGCAGAAAACGACAAGGTTCTCCATTCCTTTTACAGAAATTAACAGAAGAATATTTACCCTTGGAGGAAGTTTTATTGATGACCAGGTTCTCATCATGACAAATTTTATCTTCAAGAGCAACCTTATTGACAATGGGAATGGCTTTGGGTGACTCCAAGTGATCATTATCTTCTTGTGATGCAACCTACAAAACAGGTATGCTAAAACTGGTAATACTTATAGAATTCATCAAAGGACGTTATATCAAATGACACATGCACCATTAAGCAAATTTCATTCTGCAGATGAAAAAGTTGTGGGTCATTTGAAGAACAAAAATCAACTGGTAAACTTTGCAGTTTTTTATTTAATTTCAGGAAGTTATGAAGGAATATAGTTCCATTACAGATTAGCTTTTCAATGAAGTATTATATGCACCAGTAAACATCATCTTCAGCATAATAGTCTGAGAACATTCTTTCTAATAAAAAATTGAAGCATGGCATGATGACACTTCAGTAAAGCAAAGTTAGAAAGCAGGGAGCAGTTCTTAAATAATACCAGTTAAGATGCCAACACTAGAAAAGAGAGTAAATCTAAGCCGTCAAATTAGGTGATACACAATGAACCTATACCAGTCCAATTGTGTAACAGGCCTTCTGTATATGGCAGCAGCATCCACCGTTCAAAATAAAGGGGATGTTACACTAAAAAAATCGCTCATTTCTAGAAACAAAAAGACATCGACATAACCGAACAACAGCTTTGATAAAGCATTCAGTTTAATAGGTGAGATACGTAAAACACTTGCTACTATATTAATAAATAACTCCAGTCTAGCTCATGTTGTAGCTTTAACAAGGAAATGGAAAGAGAATTCAAGATTCAATAAGAAAAAGCAAAACTGAAGGCATTTAACATGAAAAAAAGAGCAATTAGGACGTATGATATCATTGACGTGCATAAAGTGTGCTCCCGTGCAGAATTTAGAGCCGAAGGAAAATGGGAAAATTTGTTTCCCCATTTCATGTAGAAGGCATCAAGGTCACCCAGAAAAAGAATATGATACTGAAAATCAATCAAGAGGCACAGGCAAAAATACATGTAAATAAGTAAACGAATTGGTCATTCTTACTATAAATGAAATACTGCTAGCATATTTTATAAGAAGCTAAAATTATGGTCCTCATATTCTTAGTAAAAAAAACAATTAAATAGAAAAAGGGGCAACGATCATAACTCTATAAGACCAAAGGTAAGCACAAGTTCTGAAGTGCTCTAGTGACACTTCCTAAAAGAATCACCAATTTCAGTTTCAAAAGTAATCAAATGTCACAGATTTCACTGTCAGCCTTATTGGACAGTCCCAGCTTTTCTTCAAAAGTTAATAGTAAAATTTAATTTAAAGATTTCCATATATTCTTCTATAATAATTAAATCCCCATAGAAGATGATACCAGAACCAATTATCAGAATAACCATGCAATCTACCACACTTCAGTGTTGCCCTAAATAATTTCCAAAAATATCAACATTTTTGCAGGTACAAAGAGTAATGACCCATTCAAATTATCTTCTAAATTCTGTATATGACAGTCATGTCATCCCCATGTCCTAACTAACACAAAAAGTAAGAGAAATATGGAAAATCTTGCACATGTGACCATCAACTTACACTGCAGAAGGTGAAATCGTTGGCATCGCTATCACCCATGCTCAAGGTCAATTAACGCAGGTTACATCAATGTTGAATCAGTACTTGTATCGGAATGACAAGCGCTGAATTTCCGAGATCAAAAAGATCAGTGAAAATAATAAACACATGATAAACAAATCTATAATGCACAGTATTAATTCAAGAGGCATTTATAGGACAACATAAAAAATGCAATTTTCAGAATAACCAACTTCTTCAGCTTGCCAAATAATGCTATAAGAGAATATTACACAGGAAACATAAGGCAACAGAAAACCATCATGGAAGTCAATTAAGACATAGATTATCAGCCCTACCAAAATAACAAAGCCATAGTGTAGCCTCCAATTAAATTACCTGTATCAGGTAAATAAAAGAGCTCAAATAACTATCATGTTGAATGCGTAATCACCATCAGAGAAAAAATAAGATCCAAAACATGACGTTCGTTTTCTTTTGAATGCAAAAATAAGCTTCAAAATATGACATTTGTTTCTTTTTTCAAATTGTTTTTTATCTTCTGTTTAGGAGCTGAGGCAAAGACTTCCATACAACAATTTCACTGCCCCAAAAAATTGGCAGCCTTATCATATTTTATGGTGCTATTTTGACATCAAGTGCATTGTGGCAATCCACATTCTTGACAAGGCATAAACAGAATATGGAAAGAAACAGCAGTTCTTAATCTACACAAGTAATTCAATTGCATATTTAAGGATATTTTTAAAAAAAATTCCTGGTATTTTTCTATCTCAATTAAATAACTTAATTTTAATTGTTCTATAGAAATCTAATATAGGATACCAAATATCAACATGCCAGTAGAAGAGATGAAGAAGATTGAAACAGTTCATGATTGACATAGAAAAGGCATCATACTCTTTTGCCTACCATATCTGTCTATTCAATAAATAAAAAAATCAGAAGTATCTATAACTACAAGCAAATTAAAAACAATAAACAGTATTAGATAATTTGACAATTATGTTCATCCTAAATAATAGCAAGGGAATTTTACACATTCAAAAAAAATACAACTATTAATCACACCACAATAAAATATTATTAAAGTACCCCCACTACTGTATTCCGACTTTAGTTTTACCAAAGATAACAATATTCTAACCTCAAATTTTTAAACTAAATTCCCACCTCGTTGATATCAACTGTTGAAATAAAACAAGCCTAAGTTATTGACAAAATAAAGTCAAAGCTTTATAGCTTTAACAAAATTAGCAAGTTGATTTTAAGGCAACTCCTAGATGAAAGAGACTAAATCAACTGATTTAACAGCTTGCAATCAGTAGACGAAAACATCCAATCAAATTAAGATAGTACAGACCATTCTCAAATGAACCTAGTCTCAGTCCACAGCCAAGCATAAATTATATACTTATCAAATGCAAGCTGGAGGATTTTGATATAGCATGAGCAATAATAAATGGTTTGTTGCAGAATTTTTAATTGTTTTCGAATAAACAGCTCGAATTTAGCACAGATCTGGTCAATAAACCCAGTAATTCACTTGAAATGAAAGAACTTGTCTTGGTACTCTCCACTTAATTGCAGACACATGCACCAAAAGACAGCAAAAGTAGTGGACAACAAAGAATTTGCTTAAGGTATGCTAAATCTCTCAGTAGTATTGCAAGTACAAACATTCATACTGATAAAAAAAAACAAGGGTTGAATTCAACTCACTGGTTTGTACTAGCTACTCTTTCCAACGACAGAAAAGAGCCTAGTCTTAGGTAAAATATTTTAAAACCCATCCCCAAAACTTTCTTGAAAGAATGTGATTACCCAATGCATCTGGTAAGTATAAATAAACAGTCCTTCATACAAGAATGTTCGGTTCAAGAAGCTGTAAATTTCTTTATCAACCATTTTCAATTGCAAATTTAGAAAATTGTTAGATGATGATTGAGACCTGCATTGACCAAAAGCCACTACGTAGAGTAGCAAAGAACTCAAAAGAGTGTTCCCACAAGCTCCAATGAAAATCAATTCAAATTCATCCACCCCCATCCACACTCTTGAAGTTAAACTACTTGTTTTCTCAAAGGGCAATTTCAAAACAAAGAAAGTGTTGAAATTCCAAAAGTTATCTCTCGAGTTCCAAGATAATGTGAAAAACTTGTTCCATATGTCTCTAACAATTCCCAAGTTGAGCGTTCAACCTCAGGAAATTTTCATGGCTTTCCAAACATGTTTCAAAAGTATTTTACTAAACAACTCAACTCTCATAAAAGATTCCCAAGAATACAAAGTCTTGGCAGATCTAGTGGATTTTAACCAAAGCATGAAGCACTCTGCAAAGGATTTTAAAAAATATAAACTTTCATGGATTTCATGGAAGCTCTCATGAAATAATTTAAAATAATGCATAGCATGCAAAACCAAGAAACTTCTCTGAAGAAATAAAATGTATTTAATTCGTGACCAAGTCATGCGAGTCTCATAAAACACATATGCAAGTAAATGTCATTGAAACTCTACTAGCTGCTACCACGTGTTTACAATGTCTTGCCAACATTGCAGAGTCTCTAATGGCCAACTTCATCAAGTTGAGAAGTGATGCATGCTTTCCCAAGGTGTAACAAAAGGCCTCAATTATGGCTCTATCAACCACCACAAACATCTTCAGATTTCCATTAACTATTTATGATGTCATTGTACTTATCCTATATCAATGTAACAACTCTCATGAAGGGAAACCACAAAATTATGTCTTAGATAAAATCTCGTTACACGACAATCACCTAGACTCGATATCATGTCTTGATCAACATTGCCTAATCTCAAGAAACATTTCTCGACACTAAAAGCAGTAATTCCTACTTATTTAAATGCAAGTACCCCAACAACTTCAACCATATTTAGTTACATTATTATAACCAACTGAAGCACTATCCCATAACAAGTCACGAGATTAAAAAAAAACAGACCTCTTTAAAAGACATCAACTTACTATATCTTGGCCTATAAATATCCCTCTAAAACAAAAATAAGGGGAGGTCAAATCCAAATTGCAAAGCACAAACATGCTCAAAGAAAAACGGCTAATTATCGCACAACAACAGGAGGCAAAACACAAGAAAGTTGGGCAACTAAGGAGATCCCACACACGATGGCCATCACCTTTTGATTGTTCTTCCCAAAGTAGTTCTCTCCACCATCAACTAAGGCACCTTTGCTAAGTGTTGTCAAATCATTCATCAACATTCCCAATCATTTTTACCTAACAAGTCAACCTCTATTCTTCACCCTTCCAATAGACACATTTTGTTGTCATAAAAAAATACTCTTAAAATCATAAAACACCTCATGTGCTTTTGCCTAATCTTTTTATCATATATATGAACCATTTTAAGAAAAATGATGAAATAATTAAACAAATGGCAAAGAATGTTTTGGTAAAGTTTTTTTTAATACTTATTTTGAAAAAAAGCTACTACATTGCTAACACTAGAAATGCACTAAGTGGATCATTTATTTACAAAAATAACAACTAGTTTACTCAGCTCTATCTAAATCCTTGCTAGTTTGCCTTAATATCTTGCCATTTTACACTAATATTAAACAGATATACTATGAAATAATTAAATAGATAGCAAGGCACGTTTTGGTAAAGATTTTGGTAAATGTTCTTTCTGAAAAACAGCTACTTCTACTTCCTTGCTAATACTAGAAACGCACTAAGTATATCATATTTATTTATGAAAATAACAAGCAGTTTACTCAGCTCTATCGAAATCCTTGCTATATGACCTGAATAACTTACCATTTTACATTAATATTCAATTGTTAAATATCTTATTTTTGCAAATTGATATTATATCCAATCATATTTGTTTTCTAGATTCTTAAATAGATTAGTTGTGTTTTGTATGCATAGATTTATCTTTCGTAGTATGACTCATTCTTTCTTTTTGATATAACTCACATTTGTATATACTTGAATAATGAAATTTAAAAATGAATAAGAGAAATTATATTTTGATTTTTTCCTAGTCAATAATAGCAAAAAAGCTTCTTCAACTTTTTTTGTGCAAACAACCCAACATCATCAAGTGATTTCTAGAGTGCACCCATTGAGAAAACTATTTCTGGTATCATAAGTCTACAAGTATGGATATGTATAATCCCTTACACATATTCTTCTCTTCTCAGTTTTTTCTACCTTATCATAGAAACTCTTTGTTTCCTTCAAAATTATTCTTTTAAATCCATTCTTTTGTCTCCTACAAATCCAAGGTACGACATCAACTTCTAAAACTTTCATTCCCAATAAACGAGAATAATTCAATATTGCGGTGATTGAACAAATACATGAAGGCACAACCAATGATCTCCAATTATTCAATCATTTATTAAATTGAATGGAAAAAATTACTTACAATGATTTCAATTAATAAGAACCTTCTTAAAAGGGAGAGAAAAAAATAAGTCATCTATATGAAACAAGACCAAAACCTAATGATCCTAAATTTGTAGCATGGGATGACGAGGTTCCTTGGTTATGTGATGTCTATGGAATTACAACCTAACAGAAATTAGCCACAATTGCATGTTTCTATCAACAAACAAGGAAATATGAGATACAACATAGATGGCATACAAAATGTAAGGTTCAACTCTTATGTTTGAGATCAAGACCAAGATCTCTTTCACAAAGGAAGGTAAAATCTCTATGATGAATAACTACAACACTACAAATGAACTTTGGTTTGGGCTTGAT
Source organism: Vanilla planifolia (assembly GCA_023846275.1). Taxonomy (NCBI): domain Eukaryota; kingdom Viridiplantae; phylum Streptophyta; class Magnoliopsida; order Asparagales; family Orchidaceae; genus Vanilla; species Vanilla planifolia. The sequence goes on along the minus strand of CM043866.1, from coordinate 22,643,574 downwards.
CACTAGTAAAACCTAAAAATGCATGATAATAAAGATGCACAAATCTTAGTTGAGTTCACTGAGACAAATCAGGTGTTTCAATTTTTAATTAGAAAATTACAAATCTCAAAAAAGTTCACTAATAACAATTAGTTAAATTATAGAGTAAAAAATCATGAAATGAAGTTTTTTCACTTGTGTAGTTGAATAAAGCTGGTAATTGATCATTCTTGATCTGCAAAAAACTCAGATCAAACATGATATCAAACAATTCAACAAAGGCAGGTGTAAGGCTTTAAATAAAAAGGTCTTTGTTGTACCTACTACAAAAGCTTTATTATATGAAATAAAACTGTTTTAAGCTCAATGAAATAGCTCGAGCCTTGAGTAAAGCTAAAAGATTCAGGGGAAAAAGGCAACATCAAACGATAGCCAACCTCATAGAAAATAAGGTTCAATAAGAAGGAAACAAAGAGGAAGTAAGTGGACTAAGAAATGAAGAACTTGTAGAGCTATATGGCATTGCCCAATCCATCTCTAGTCCTATCTCTCGTGCTCTCTACATGCCTTTGTTAAGTGTTTAGTTTTTTTCCATTATGATGCTCATAAAAATCTTAATTCTAGGATTATTTACTCAAACCCAATCTATCGCATGATATCTAACTATTTTGCATAAAACCTATAACTCTATTCCTAGTAATCAAGAAATTTTAGTTGTAAATGGAACCCAAATTCATACTATTGGTCAAGGCCAAGTTAACCTTAATCCTTGTATCCATTTGTATCCATTTATGTGTCTTTCATGATTTCAATTTATTCACAAATCTTTTGTATAAATACAAGGTGATTAAATCCTTAAATTGTAATATCAACTTCTTTCACGATTAAGCATTTTGTAAAACCAAATTTAAGGAAAGAGGGTTGAATTTGCTAAATATGAACGTTAGACTCTAACCCCTCTAAAATACTAAGAAATGAACCTAAAAAAAAGCCAAATATGGTTCTATCATCACAAGGTATTCTAGTTAAATTTTCAAAATCATTATTCAAAATCCTTTTATAGTATTATCTTCTTGGTCATTCACCATTTGAAGTGTTAAAGTTTCTATCACTTTTTAGTCATTTTTTTCTTAAAACTAATCATTATGAAGCATGCAAATTTGCAAAACATCATGGAAATTCTTTCACTTCACGTAATAAAAGATTAAATTTACCATTTTTATTAATTTATGGTGGTACACGGGATTCTCCTAAACTTTTAAACCACATTTTAACAACATAATTTATCTTCTTAATAATTGTACCTATGTTATATAAATCTATCCCTTGAAAAAAAATTTGATGTATCCCTAATTATTCCAGTTTTCTATTAAATCATTAAAACAAAACTTGGGGTTTTTATAAAAAAAACTTTAATATGATAATGCATAAATTATTTTAATCAATTCCTCGATAGGTTTTTTTTTCAAAAAATATATTACACATGAATCCTCTTGGCCAAACAAAACGGGTGGCAAAAGGAAAAGCCAACACCTTTTAAATATCACTAAAAACCTTGTTATTTCAATGTAATGTACTTTAAAAATATGGGATGAAGCAATATCGATAACTAAACATCTAGTTAATAAAAACCTCCCTATTCTTGAAAATCAAATTCTCATCTAAGTTTTGTCAAAACACCATCCTAGCTTCACTAACTTCTCAAATCTTCCTCCCAAGGTATTCAAATGCACGATGTATGTCAAAGTTCACAATTATAATCATGACAATATTGACCTTAGAGCCGTATAGTGTGCTTGTCTTGGTTGTTCTAACATTCAAAAAGGATAAAAGTGTTATCATCCTTCGATTCAAAAGCTATTTGATTCAATAGATGTTGCATTTGCTGAAAACAACCTTTTTTATCTAATTGTCCTCCTCATCTTGCAAACCAACCAACCAACACCCCAGAATGTGGCACATGCCCTAATTGAGCTTCCTAGCAAAATGATCATCTATTAGAGCTCAGAAGAGGATACTTGTGATGAACAAATCATTTTATCCTACAAAGCCTTACAAGTGATATTCTTATTTACTCAAGAATGAAAGGTACAAATCCTAAATTGATACAAGCTTAAAAATCTTCCTCAAATAAAGGAAATCATAATACAATAAATAGTAAACATATACCTATTATAGTCTTTGAGATGATTGAACTAAATCTTCCAATTGACAGAAGAAAAGTTAACTCAATGATGCACTAAAAATACTACATACCATATTGCTAAATTTGTTCTTAAATTAGGTTTAAAATTACATTTTTAGTACAACTTTCTTTCTCACATCCTTAAAACTCCATAAAACTACCAAAAATTGTAAATAGAAAATGGACACTTGTCATCAAGGAAGAAATTGGAGGATTAGAAAAGCTTAGGATGTAACAAGTATATTGATTGAAAACCAAGCTGGTGGGCTATAAATAGGTGTTCACCATAAAATATAAATATGATGGAATGTTTTGAAAGATATAAAATACAATTAATAGCTAAAGAGTACACTCAAACATATGAGATAATAAAAAACCTTTTCACGAGCAGCGACGATGAATATGGTTAGAATTATTATATCCCTTATTACATACTATACCAAAGTAGTAGTTTGATGCTAAAAATGCATTCCTCCATGGTCTGCAAGATTCATAAAAACAATGAAATAGTTGGGGAATTAACAAAGTCGAGAAAATCATACACTTTTTATAAAACAAAAAAAATAAAGGACCAGTCAAGTGAGAAGAAGATGATATTTTTATCACAAAAAATGATGCAAATGTTAGGAAGATCTTAAAGAATTTCTTAGCTAAAGAGTTCAAGGATAAAACCTCAAAAAAAATGTAATAATTTTTTAGCATAAAAGAAACCCTAACACAACATATTTTTATCCCAAAAAAATTTGTTCTAGATCTTCTAAAAAAAACAAAGAAGCAAAATAGAAATGCTAGAAGTTCTTCTATTGATCCTAAACACAAAATAAGAACAAAGGATGGAAGGAGTTTTAGTAATAAAAAATATATAAAAGGCTAGTGGTCAGCTAGTATATCCATTCTACACTAGACCAAATGTTACATATTTGATAGGAGTACTGAATCAACCTATGCATGATCCAAGAGAAGAACACTTGTTGACTTCCAACCATATCATTCAAAGGAATTTTGTTTTGAAAAGGTGACAAAATAATCATTAAATTATACATAGATGCTAAGTATGCAGGCTTACCTATAGATAAGAGATCTATAAGAAAAAATCTACATAATAAACATAATAACTACTATATCTATGTCGATACTAATAAAAAGATGTAGCATGCTCAATTCCATTATCCTTAGCAATAGATATTTATTCTTGATTGTTATTTTGTTTAGCACCCAATAACCTATGCATATTCTCAATCTTCTATCTTTCTATTTCATAAATAAAGTTGGCTCACCCCAAGATTATATGCTTAGTCAAATGAAATACTTGACTATCAATTCTAACAATTGCATCTTCACCTCCTAATAATTCAAGCAATGCCATTCTATATGGTGCTTTTGAAATAAGCTATGTCCTTGGTATTAAATCAACTTCAAATCCAACTTCTCTATCTAATAAAAATCTAAGTCCTCAAGAATACAACTATGTATTCACATATTACAATAATTGATTATAATAATCACTTTTTTTTAGAGTACTACACTAAAGCTAAATAGTATTCACCAACCAAAAGTATATCAAATCTGTTTTTAATCTTATGGATTATTACTTTCTTCTCCCAAAAGTCCGTAGCAACTTGATGATCTATTAACCAATCCATTTTCAAACTTACTTTGAACTCTTTTAGAGGTATGAATATTAGTTGGGATCTACGTGATATTCAATTAAATTCTATATTATGTTCAATATACATGTTAACTCTAATCTTATCTCCCATAAGCAACTTTACAAGAAATTGGTTTTCCAATATATATTATTCTACTACAAACTTTTCTATAATCTCAATAAATATAAAAAAATAAGATGCCTCGCAATAAAATTGTACTATAAAAGGTAATCTTGTAATATAAGAATACCTATAATAACATATAGGGATGTAAGAACCTTTTTTAAGTAATGGCATATATTGTAAGCTGACTATGAAGAGCATTGAGTGGTTTGTCCACAACCTTTATCAGAAGTGTCTGGAATAGTACCGCTAGGTCCGATAACAATAGAACCCACTAAAGTTTGCACTTGAAAAACAGTCCTTCCATGTTCCTTGGATAGAATCTAGCAATATGACCCATCTCGTGGCATGCAAAAGCATCTATATTGTCATGTCTTTGTGCATTCACCCCAACATCAGTCTCCATAACTATTACATTGAGGTTTACCTCTTGATTTAAACCTTACAATTGTTGCAATGTGGCAATATCTTGTGCTAATGAAGATTGCATTCTTTGATTTAAATCCGCCTCTTTGTGACATTAGAAAATCTTTTATCTCTCTTGCTTCTCTCGCAGCTTCAACTATTGCTTGATCACACTTCTAATTGCATCTTACAATCCTTTTCTAAGCATGTAGCACATTTGCACATCCTTAGCCGCCATTTCTAGTACGTAACCTGCCAATGCAGACAATCTTTGTTCATAATCTGTCACAAACATGTCCCATTAATTAATCTACCTCGTTTGTCACTTATTTTATGTTTAGCATACTCTGGAATGTAGCATTACTAAATTGCTTCATAGAACTCCATCCAAGAAATCACATCGTTAAGCGTGCTTTCAAATTGAATCCTCCATTAGATATCCCATCAATTACTTTCATAACCATCCAAAACAAATACTACCAAAACAACCATTCTATTTTCAAGGCACAACATATAATCAAATAACTTTTCAATATATTTGAACTAGTCTCTGCTATCATTGGATCAATGTGTCTAAAAAATGTGAAGGATAAGCAAAATTGCTCTACAAAACCTATCCATTTGTTGTAACTCAGCTAACATTCCTATAATAGTGAGAGTTAAGCCTCCCCTTGTATCAAATCTATCAAAATTTATATAGTTGCTATTGCACTATACCATGTTCCTCTTCTTTTCTCATTTCATTATTTATGCTCATAGCCTCCTTGTTTCTATGATAAACAAAAGCACTTTATCGTATTTTATTTTACACATATAACAAGCATATATAACAACAAATGCAATAACAATATTCAATATGTGCACATTTTTCATTATAACAATTTAACCATATCTCACTATTAGGAAGTCAAATGAAAAAAGTACCTTCCCAGCATGTAACAAAACCTAATTTGATAACAACAATGTGATGAACCTAGATCCAACCGACCACCTATGCATCAATGAACATGGTCAAAAGAGGTGTCACCAATGCACCTATATTCATTTTTTCTTATTCTTTAAACTTATGATAATGTTATACTAACAAGATTTAACATGCATGATCTAATTCTTGATTTCAATTAGACGAAATTTCTTTTGTATTCTTCATTATTTCTTAAACATTCATACCGCATTTAAAGCACACATCATTCAAAGTATTCCATGCATAGCATCTATAAGCGGACATAAATGTAAGTGAAGGCATACAATAATAACTTCAATCCAAAAATTAAGAGTTGATAAATAACATCAAAACAACAAAAAAATAGCACAAATTCTCAAGATTAACTATAAAGCTATTTAATTATCACAATGTCAACATATTATAATATCTCTACATTCTATTGTTTGCTCTCATTCTTTCCTATGCTATAAACCCAATGCACCTAAAAATGTTAAGCTAAAATAAGGCAAAGACAACCATAAGCTCAATAGAAAAATTCAAACTACTATAATACTAAAACAAAATCATTACACTTGAAAATATTAAAAAACTATTAACCATGTATTTTAACATAAAAACAATTGTATGAAGGAAATACACATTTAATTATGCTATATACTACAATTTGCATCAAATCTATATGAAATGGATTTGCAATGCAAAAAGGTGACTCATATGCTTTAGTTATATGATCATTCTTAATTGGGTCCTATTTCCAATAACTCGTATCTTCCCACAGAACTAAGAGAAACCCCAACAATCATCAAGGGACACTCCTACATGATCGTGGGCTGCCATAAACGCCATCCTAGCTACAATCATTGAGGAAGGAACCCAATCAACTACAACTGCCTCTTTTTGTGTTGTGGTCTATCACCCACTTTCTCCAAAATCAACTAAAGATAAACTCGATCAATCATCGAATGTTTGTCCTCATAGTCATGGGTTGGCATACACATCTCTCCATATCAACAATAAGAAGAGGAACTCAACCAACTATGGGTTTACAATATAGTCGTGGGCCATCATACCCATTATCTCCTAATCACATAAGATCAAACAAAGTAATGTCCATTCATAACACTTGTTTCATTTAGCTTCTTAGTCTTTCCTCTTTCATAATAGCATATTATAGCATTTATTTCACTTGAATCATTAGCCAATTACTTATTCACAATAGCATACATGTTTGTATGATAATCATGTGATACTTTTTATTGCATAATTTATATGTAATACTAAACATTGCACAATATTTACATAATCAATATATAATACTTAAAATTTTGCAATACTTGCATAATCAACATGTAATTCTTAACATAACATAATGTTAATAATAAGAAGTATAAACTATGTTTCTTAATACATCAATCATCATTCAATTCTAATTCTAAACATGTTATGCCATGAAGATTATTACAAAATAAAGCATATAGCACACATCAACACATCATACATATCGTTGGATTATGTAACTCCATCAACTGCATGCAATGACACTGTAACATTGCAGCAGACAACAACATATTAGATTGTGTTCACCTATTATATGAAATGGTACTAAAACAATACAACAAATATGCAATACTATGCTTGATCAGAACTCACTCACCTCAGGGCTAACGTACAAAACCTTTCCAGATTTTCTTACTTTTATCGATCCTTCGCATCAATTTCTTAGAAAACTTCTCTAAAACCTATTCCAAACTCTCAGTTCCTCAATCTCCTCCTCAATGCACTCCTTGCTGTGAGCCACTTCCTCTCTCCCTCAGTTTCTCTCGCCCCTTATTTCTTAAAATTGGCAAGCGGTGGCTCACTTCGTTGACGGCGTAGAGTCCGCGGAGCGACGGCGAGGCGGGACCATATATTCGAGAATTGCCGAGTGAGGGGTCACGCGGCTGAGCTTGAGGATCGGAACGCCTCCGTCTCGGCTATCCCATGCAAACGACGATGAAGAGACGGTTAACGATCACGAAACCACTCGGATCGTCTTCGCGACAAACTGGACGCACGCGAGACAGAAATGTGAGTGGCGATGACTTCGCCTGTTTTAGTTTTTTTTTTTTATTATTATGTATATATCATAATAAAATCTTTATTTAATTTTTAAATTTCAAAAATACATGATAATTTCAAGCGCCTATTTCTAAGATAAAACAAATATTATTAAACTCTTTGATTTGATGATTTATATGCAATCATATTTTATTCTTTAAAATATTAATTTTTTAATTAAATTTGACATAATTTACAAAACATTTAATATGTTAATAATATTAGTTTAGATCTACTATCATAAAACATTTCAAGATATTATAATATTTAAATAAAAATTCAAGATATAATTTTTTATATAGTTATTCTTTGACTAAAACATATCATTAAAATTGATGTTAATCCTCCTAACATCCGACTTTAAAGATGATAAGACACTCACCTTAGATGAACTTCCAAGACGTCAATCTAGCAAGGTGGTCACTTGAGATAAAGAATTAGAGGGTTCAATGCATTGTCTCACTTGAGGAAGGAAGTCTTCACATAAGTAGAATTTAAGGGTTTAATTAGGAGATCTATTTATTGATTTTATTCACAAGATATTTGAAATCCTACAAAACACTTTCTTAGTTCAAATAAAACTATTTAAAAAGAGACTAAGAAAGTGTTTTGTAAGATTTATAAATTTGTTCATTAAACTTGAATAAGCTTTTGACTTAACAAACAACTGGTTAGGAGTTGTTAAATACTACGAGGTACTTAATTTGTAGCCTAAGAGTAAACTTCAAACCAACAATCAATGTATTGTACCCAACTTCATTGTTGGTAAACCAAAATGTTGATTTTAATATCCCTTTTCGTTTAATCTACTATGGGCTAACCAAGACAAAGTTGTTGCAACATGACTCTTGCCTCGAGGCACCTTCCATGTAGAACTACTAGAAATTTCATACCTAAAGACTATTAAAATCACATAATAAAAATTATATATTCTATAAAAATATAAAAATATTATTTATAAATTATGAAATGTAAAATATTCATCATCACCAATATCTTTGTAAATGAAAAGATATTTTTTATAAATAAAAAAGGTTTTAAAATGTCGAGAAAATATTTTACAATATATATGTATAATATCATAATTGTTTCTATTTAAAAAATTAAAATAAAGAAAAAATAAAATTTTAATTTATTATTTTTTATAATTATATTTATAAATAATAAAATCAATGATACTACGTTCCAGATATCAATAATTAAAACAATTATTATTGAAGAGAAGCCATACTTATAAATAGTCTTTTCATTTCGAAAAAAATAAAATATATCAATAACTTAAACAAATCTATTGGTGATGATAACTAAAACGGGATGTAATATAATGGGTCAAAAACGTTTAATTTGTAAGTAGATAAAATGATAATGATAAAAGACAAATGACTTATTATAGCTTTTTTTATTTCAACATAAAAATGTGATTGTACTATTATGAATTTTGTTATTAAATTGTTTATAACTCTTGTAGGCCATGATTTTATGTAGGTAATGATTTATAAATTAACTAAATCAAACATATTCCTTACCAATTAAAATAACATATTTAGTAAAAAAATAATTAGAATTTTTATGCATCAAATTGTAAGACCTCGTGATATATCAAAAGTTATAATTCGTATAAAGATCTTAATCACATTTTTAAAAAAAATGTCCATCAAGTATTGGGTATGCAATTGAGATTTAATACAATATTTTAGCCTCAAATAAAAAGATAAATAAAAAGAATAATCAAAACTTTAGAAAACTTTTTGAGATTATCTATAATATATTTTGAATGAGATTAAGAAAATCATCTTTAGTCGAATTTATATATAATAATAATTCTTAAACTAGTATTGAAATAGTTTTTATAGAGCTCTATATGAAAAGAAATATAAGTCTCTCTTTTATTTTAGTATGAAGGTAAAAAAAAGCCATGGATTGGGTTTGATTTTTTAGTTGATCTCATAAAAAAGTGATGTTTACTAGAAAAAGAAGCCAAATTACATAAAATAGACAAAAAATATTTTTATGAGAAAAATAAAAATGCAAAATTTCAAAATGAGAGCATTTTTTTATTAAAATTAATCCCTTAGAGGGGGTTATTAGATTTAGTAAAACAAAAAAGTTAAGTCAAAGTATATTGAGCTATTTCAAATTATCAAAATGATAGGTAATGTAGTCAATATATTGGTTTTATCACTAAAATTATTCAAATTTCATAATATTTTTCATATTTGTTATTAAAAAAACTATATCTCTTATTTATCTCATATTATCATATTTGATTTAAAGAAATCAAAATTTAATTGAAAATACATATCATGAAAGACCAAATCAAATTATACATAGAAAAAATAATGACTTGAGAAATAAAACAATACCCATTGCCAAGGATAAAAAGTTGAGTGCTTAAAAAGGTAAAAAGTTGGATGTTGAAGTTTTAGAGTTTGTGTTTTATATGAAATACTTAAGGTTTGGATTAAATAGCATTGTTATAAACTTTAGTTGTCATAAGCTTTTAAACATTACTTGGCAAGGTTTTCTAAGATTAAATTATAAGCAATTTTATCATGAAATTGGGTTTTTAGTATCTATGCCATTTTAGACATATGATACACCAAATCAACGATCTATACCTCAAGCACTAGTGTGCAATACATCGAGCAAGCCCATAATGCATTAAGTTTAGATGTATAATACACAAAGCATAATGTATGGAACATCCAATCTATTTTAAGATTATGAAAATGTACTATTTAGAATTTGGCAAAATAAGAATAATGTGAAATAAAGAAAATATTATTAATAGAAAGTGAATATATTGTGATGGATTTGCACATAATTCTTAATATTTAAGGTGTTAATGGAAAATAACATTAAAAAAGGAACAATTTTTGTGGACTCAGCTAGATAAATAAAACTAATTATAATATAAGTACGTTATAGTTATTTATTTATCAGAAATGCGATGAAATGAGAATAGTAGCATGACATTTTTATATTTTGTATATATGTTGTGATATAATATAATATATAATTATCATAATTTTTATGTGTTATAATATTGAGGCATACACACGTATATATGAAACTTGGTCTATATGTGTACATTAGAATATAAAAAAGGACAAATGATAAAAAAAATAGAAGAAAAATAAAATAATAAAAAAAGAAAAGAAAAGAAAATACATGCTTCGATATTAGGTTTTTATGAGTATAACATCTCAAAATTGGAGGTAAATAATTTTAAAAAAATTAAAGTCATGAGATTTTGAAAAGGAAAATATTAAAAAAATATTAATTATTCTAGTAAAAAGTTATTAATTTTAATTAAGAAAATAATTGGTGAAAATAAAGAAATTCTTTTACAATTAATTAGGAAATTATAATGACATGAAAGAGGATAGTATATATGATCATAATAGATCACATAGTATTATATGTATAAAAGAAAGAAAGATAGCTGAACAAAGATCATCGTCTAGTATGATAGAATATTTAATGACAGAAGTAAGCTACATGGGATTATATGGTGTGATAAGGATCATAGTATTAGTATGATATTATGGTAAATGATTTGTATCGCTCATATAAGTCAAATTAGATCAACAAGCTAAGGAAGATAGAATTGGATTGCATAGTACAACAAAGGCATATTATACAGTACGATAAAAAAGTAGAAATTGGAGTTTGGGTGTAATGTGAACAAATTTGTATCAAGCACAACTACAAAATTGTATCAATGCAATTTTGTGCTAAATGTATCGCTATAATGGATCAGATGAGTTCAGTAAGCTAAAGAAGACTAAATTGTATAACATGAAAGAATTATATCGTAAAGTATGATCAAATAATAAAAATTAAAGTTGAATCAATGTGAACATATGCAGTTGTCAACTAATGATTTATACAATGATGACAAAAAAATCATATAAAGACATTAATGTATATAATAGAGAGTTGATCTAGACAATACAATATCGTATAAATATGAAAGCAAATGTCATACAAGTACAATTAATCAAGAAGGAAAATTAACCAAATCTGATTGGTTAAATAATGAATGAACAAATTATACAATATGATAGGTATAACTGTATAAATATAATCAAGTGTATAATAGTGATACAAGAATAATAGAGTTATAAAAAAAGACAATGTATCGTATAAGTACGATTACTGATCTAAATAAGCATGAGGTATAGACAATGGACAAGCTAAGCAAAAATGATTGTACATGTATGACAAGTAAATCATATGAGTATGATTAATATGAATAAGCACAAGTAATATAAGACTCAACTAATAGTATAATATGAATTAGTTATCATACAAGTACAATACGAGAAAATTGAAAAGGTTTGAAAACCTAAAATGACGAACAACTAAGTTTCTTAATCGATGAGAATCCTTCAGAGTTAAGATGAAAATGGTGATGAAGGACACTTGGTTAATTAAATGCAGCCATTGGTGGAGGTGGAACTATTGAGAATGTAAAATTTTGCAAATTGCATATAAAAATAGTGACATCATGTTTAAAAGGATCATTTTGTTATTAGTTTCGTCCAAGTGTGCCAAAGTAAAAAAAGGAGAGAAAAGAAGTGCTTTGAGTTTTTTAAAAGGTATACAATAAGAGTTAGGAGCAAGACAAGACCAAAATCGAGAGGATTTTCAGCAATGTGCACTATAGCACCAAAGAGTTGAACAAAAAGTTACGTCCTTAGAAAGACCACTACCCAAATTAAGAAGTGATCTTGTTACCTATGTGTATATGTTTAAAGTAATATTTAATATAAGTTAGAGACCTTAGTAATGAAAAAAATATTCGAGATGATTGTGTAAAAGATCTTATTATCAACGTATGCATGTTTGATATAATTTATAATTTAGGCTAGAAGCCTTAATAATAAAAGAAATATTAGAGATGATTATAAAAGCAAACTTATTAACTATGTATATATGTTTCGTGTAATATTTAATATAGACATGAGGCCTTAATGATGAAGGAAATGTTAGAGATGATCATGTAAACAATCTTGTTACCTATTTGTATATATTTGAAATAATGTATAATGTAGGCTAAAGATCTTAACGATGAAGAAAAATGTTAGAGATGATTTGTTAGGTAATCTTGTTACCTATAAATATATATTTGATGTGATGTGTGATGTAGGTTAGAAGTCTTAATGATAAAGAAAATGTTGGAGATGATTATATAGAAAATCTTCTTACCTATGTATGTGTTTGGTGTAATGTATAATATTAGAAAACTTTTCTTATATTATATTTATTTTGTATATTTTGGAAATAGTTGATAGAAACCTATATTATAATATTAAGACAGTTCATATACATGATTATTAAATAAAATCAAAACTAAATGTGGTAGAAACATACCCTAACCCACATAAGATTATGAAAAATGTCATGGTTTGTTGCCCAATCAATTGGCACATTGGCTCTCTCTAAATGTGGTTGATCTTGTAATCATCAAAATGGTGTAACTTAACTACTTCCTAGCATACTGAGGAATTTTCATATAGTTTAGCAGTGTGATTGTTGAAGAGATTGGATGCACAAAGTGAGTAGTTTCAATTCAAATTTTTACAATTGAAAGTTTGGAGACAATGTTGATTAAAGTCTTGATGGTGTGGACCTCCATTACCATAAGAGCAAAAGAAAAGATACAGGAGCCATAAGTCAATAATGGTCTCCCATAATTCTCCCCTTGATCCCAATTTTTCCTTGTCATTGAGAGCAGCAACATAAGTGATTTTTAGTTTTCCAGGTGAGGGTTAAGACCATGTCGAAGTAGATGTAGTGGTAGGTCGATGTAGCCTCAAAATGCCTTCACAATTATTTAAGCATGGAGTGTAAAACATTTGCTGGAAAAACAATGATTAGGCTTCACTGTCAATGTTGTTTTTGAATGTGGCAACCCATTTTGTTTCTTCCAAGCCTGATACAAAGCAGTGGTAATCCAAGATGCAACTTTCTTCCTTCTCTCTTTTGAGCCATTGATTCCAGCCAACACAATAACGATTGTAATGAGTAAATATGTGCATTGTTCTATAATCTTCCCTACTACTATAAGGAATGCAAGAAGAAGTTCCATATTGGCTTAATGTTGGCATATTCCATAGAGTGTGTTCTCGAATTTCAACCATGGAGCAGCCCATGGACAAGTTGTACTATTTACCATCTCATGGTTGGCAAGCCGTCCCTTCAAAGGAACATCACCCAAACATATTTGCCAAAGAATGTTCTAACTCGAGGTTGTGCATGACCTCCAAATTGAAGGAAATCCAAGTGTTCGAACATGTAGAATAGAAAATCTCATTTTACCTTATCATATAAGCTTGCTCCATGTTTAGCTTGATAGTCATTAGGCCCTTAATGGATAATGAACAATGAAAATTGTGTAAATACCTCATGAACAAACATAATGTTGTCACAAATAGATCTACCCTTGACGAAAGTAGCTTACTCCGATAAAATTATGTATGATGTGAGATGTAAATACTCATATAGTACAATTTGTTATGCAGATATAATAGATATATTATTATTTTATATCTTTATATAATTGTAAAAATGATTTTAAAAGTGTTAGTACTATCATCCTTCCCTAAGAGGTTTAACAATGCTCTTCATATGCATTTTATTCTAAATAATCTTGATATTTGGGTTATTATATGTTTTATGAAGCAAAAAGTAGAAGTAATAACTTACAAAAAATAGTTTTTTTATTTACTAATATTATTAATTGATTCCTAAATCTTAAAATAATTTTTAGTAATATTGATCAATTGAAAAAGACAATACACATACCACCTAAAGAGTTTGATCTATTAGTAACAACCATCAAAACAATCAAGAACATATGATATCTCTTATTAGATGAATTACTATGTAACTTCATCAAGAGATGCTAACTTATATTGTGCTTTCTTCACCCATGCCATATTTCCTTCAACAATATTGCACTTCCTTTGTTCAAAACTAAAAGATAAACAATCATTTAATTTAAGTCTTGTTGTTCATAAATTTGATTAAATCATATCAATCTAGCTTATGAATTTCATCCACATTACCCTTTCATTGTATGTATCAATTGTACCTAGTTCCAAGACATACTAGATTGGACAACATCACAAGTTATCTAATTACAACAACATTTAATGTCATACCATGGCCTATATAAGTTATGCCTTATTTTATACCATCCACTAACATCCATAAACTCATACATCTCATTTAGCAATACACTTATGCATCTCAACAGACCCATTTGTTTCTATGTTCATTCGTCAATTAAGTAATACACTTTCTTCCATTGTTAACGCTTCTTTCAAAGATCAAGAAGACATGACCATTAACATTTCGCCTTGCCACAAAAAAAAAAAAAAAAGAAAAAAAAAGGACACCAAAATCCTCCAACACAATCTTTAGAAGCTGTAATCTTATTTGAAATTTGCTGTATATAAGTATCCAGAACACAGATCAACTGCATGTGTCAAGTGGGCACTACTAACTAGCTTAATAGACAAAGAACCTTCCAAAGCCGAGAAATATAATTTTATCCTTGGCATAAATTTGTAGTCAAGAATAATATATACGTACAGAATCAAGGAAAAACCACCAACATAAAACAAAACCAAAGAGTGTATATTACACATTTCGCAACCAGTAGAAGACTTACTACTACAGGGCAGGCCTTCGTCATCATCAAGGTGGCTGGGAAAAGCAAATACGAAACTATCTAACGAGATGAGGATAAATCAGGGATCTCTGGAGACTTTTTACAGCAGATATCTGGAAGAAGAGTAAACCCAGCATGCCCAATCGTGTCTCTGCAAGAAATTAAAACAAACCTACCATGTTGAACATCAGAATAATTCTAAGTTGGAAATAAAATAATATGGGCTCATGATCCAAACCATCGTCCTCGGCAGATATGTACATACGAGTTCGTTCTTTAGCTTGCGATTGACGTCACTGACACCCATCGAATCAAAAAGCAATGCCGGAACATGCAAAGGGATCAACTACTGCGCAGCAATTGCCATCATAGCATCTGCAGGAAGAGCAGATGCAGAGAAAGCTGGAACAGTAATTCATTTAAGAGTTTACATAAACGCTTTCAGCTGGTCCCTGTTCGTATGCCTGCAATCCTCCTGCCAACGGTTAGGTCATTCCGCGCGGTTGCTGAGTTTGTGCTGGCAGGTGCAGGCATGCCCAAGCCCCTTAACGGGGCCGGGCTAATCCAAAGCTTGCCTCAGATTGATGCTGATGAGACTGCAATGCATTCAACCACAGCATAACAAAACATCAGTATAAAAGAGAAAAAAAAAACAGTTCAGATGATTTCCAAACATCAAAACTAACCACAAATATCAACAATCATTAAAAATGAAAATTTAAATAAGAAGAAAAAAAAT
The DNA here is from genome assembly GCA_023846275.1 of Vanilla planifolia. Taxonomy (NCBI): domain Eukaryota; kingdom Viridiplantae; phylum Streptophyta; class Magnoliopsida; order Asparagales; family Orchidaceae; genus Vanilla; species Vanilla planifolia. The sequence continues at coordinate 22,627,767 of CM043866.1, read as the reverse complement.
TAGGCTTTGTGATGAATGATGAACTAAAATATAACTTGGAATATGATACAAACTTCAGAGATGACTTATGCCATATGACTATTACATTATATCAGTAATGGTATTGAAGAGACATGATGATATGTGATATAATGATATAATATGATATACTAAATAAAATTTTTCTTTAATATATTATCTCAAGACTATCATTATATATCATTAAACTCAAGCATATGATGTTAAACATGATAAACACAATAATAGATCGTGATATAAGATGATATCAAAGACTTAATTCTTTGCTTCTATTAATACTTTGTGCAGAACTAATGTACAAAGATATGATGTGATCAAAAAATCCTTAATTACTTCTAGTATTTTATGCAGGAAATATTATGCATAAATAATATGATTAAAATGTCTACAACTATTAGTAGTATTTTACGTAAAATTTACTCTATTATAAATATGATATGCATAAATAATATAACAACAGAAATGGGAGGCGTGAAGCGAAGGCGGAGGCCGAGCCATGTAGCGGAGGCGTGAAGCGTTGGCGAAGTAGCGATCGGAAGGGGTTGCAGTGCTACGTACTGTAGGGTCGTGTGGCTGGCGGGATCGCGGCCGGCGCTCTTTGCTGGGTCATCTCCGGCCCAAGCGTGGGGCTTTCTTACCGCTTCGTCCCTGTGTTCAGGCTGCGTCTCCTGCAGCCCTAATGGGGGGTGGAACTACCCGGAGGAGCAGCAGAAGAGCCCGTTATTCCCAGAGCGACTCTCCCACTCGCGAGGGTTCTTCGTCCTCTGTTGGAGGCCAGTCGGCCCTGAAGCTTCCTCCCCGTGCGTCCGTAATGGCTGTTGGGGATGACCAGGAGGGAGATTCATTGTGTAAGACTGTGCAGGAGCAACTGAAGCAGAATGGGGAGGAAGCCCATGGAGTCAGGATTGGAGCTGAGGTTCCTTATATCCCTGAGGTGACCCGTCCAGCCGCTGCGAATAGGGTGAGCTTCCTGGAGGCCTTAACTGCCAACGGCGCTCCCAGGCACAGTGACACGGTGATTTCGCACGTACGGCCGGCGGATGTTGATGTCAAACTGCGCGCTGCGGATATCCCCGAGTATGTGGAGGGAGGGGATGTGATTATGTCACCAGAAGCTTGTTTGAGGCGCCTGGATTTCCACAAGTTCGACCTGGTGGGCCGCCTCTATGGAAATACCCTGCCTTTCCATGTCATTGAGAGGGTTTTACTCTAACGATGGGGCCATATTAACAGCTTCAAGATTTTTGACCTCACGGCCAACTGCTTTTGCCTTCATTTTGGGTCGATAAGTGAGAGGAATGACATCTGGTTGGGCGGGCCCTGGCAGATCGCTGGCCAAGCCATGGGTCTTGACCTGTGGTCGCCAGAATTCAACCCTAACTCCACATCTGTAATGCGCGCCCCTGTCTGGGTCAGGCTTCCTGGTCTCCCCCTTATCTACTGGGATGTAGACAATATTCTTCGAATTGCCAAAGCTATTGGCTATCCGTTTCTTCTTGATGGCTGGACGGCGGGCTTAGAGCGCTCGTCCTTTGCGCAAGTTTGTGTTCGGGTGGACCTTGCAAAACCTCTCAAGCCGGGCATCTGGATCTCTGGGGACTACGGGAGGGTCTTTCAACCCTTTGAATACGAAGGGCTGCCACGCATTTGCTTCGCTTGCGGTCATGTCGGACATTTGGAGAATTCCTGCAAATCAATCAAAGCTGGAGGAGCTGACATTAACGACGCCACGACCACAGATGAGGTGCGGGAGGATCGCCCAGGGGTTACTGAGGCTCTCGGCCGCAATGGGCCTGAGGGACTTGAGGATGACCGTCGGTCAGAGAGGCGGGATGTACACGGCGAGGGGCACGGTCTGGGCCCTTGGATGATTGTGCAGCGGAGGAAGAACAATCGCAAGAGCCCCGGGGGTTTGATCAAGAGGCCTCTGGTTGTCGTTCACAGCTGCACAGCTAGGGGATATGACGGGGCCAGCACATCTCGAGGTAGTAATGGTCCGCCCAGGTTCCGGGGAAGAAGCAGAGTTCGGGGGACGGTCAAGGATGGGGTGCAGAGGCCTAAGCCGGCTAAGCCTTCGCAGGCTGGGAAGCTTGCCAATGTTGCCACTGTCGACCAGGTGAATTCGCCACTTCGGCAGAGCGGTTCAGGGGCTGATGGTGCACCCATCCCGGATGGGGGTGACCATTAATCGGGACTTCTTGCTGACCGTGTTTCGTGGGGCACGGAGGCCAGCAGCTGTTTGCTGGAAAGCTGTTTTTGTTTGGTTGGGGATGCCGGAAGCTAATAACAATATGACTACTATGCGTATCATCACGTGGAACATAAGAGGTGCTAGGAAGAGCAAATCGAGGGCCTATTTGCAGCGTCTGGTTCGGGAGTACAATGTCAAGGTTGTTGTGCTACTGGAGATCAAGATGCAATCTTTTTCCCGGCGCGATGCTAACTGGATCCTTGGTAAGGATTGGAATTTTGGGTTTCATCCATCTTTGGGTATGTCGGCTGGAATTATTGTGTTGTGGAAGGAAGAGATCAAGTTAGCTCTCACGGTGGTCTCGGCCTTTATGGTGGCCTGTTCGATTACTCCTCGGCAAGATTGCACCCTCAACTGCTGCTTTGTTTATGGTCCAAGGGTGCCTCAGGGACGCCGGGCGATCTGGGACGCTATCCGCACAACATACTGTGACAATTCCCCTCTCTTGGTGGCTGGTGACTTCAACTTGATTATGGGCCAGGAGGAGAAGCGGGGAGGTCGGCCTTTCTTCTATGGCAGTGAGCAGCAGTGCTTCGCTGATTTTATGCAGGACCTTCAGCTTGCTGATATGGGGTTTTCGGGCAACCAATTTACCTGGTGCAATGGGAAGAAGGGGGGAGCGCGCATTCTGGAGCGGCTTGATCGCGCCCTGCTCAATTCTGTCGGCCTGATTGCTTTTCCCAACTGTTTGGTACATCATTTGGGTCGCCTTGGCTCGGACCACTGCCCGCTGTTAATAAATCTGGGTGGCGACAGGATCCGGCCGAAATCCAGCAGGCTCCTATTCGAGAGCATTTGGCTCCACTATCCCCAGTCCTACCGTGTAGTGCAGCAGGCTTGGAGCAGACGTGCGTTGGGGGACCCTAGGGAGATGGTTTCGATGAAGTTCAAGCGGTCACTTATGGCGTTGCGTAGTTGGAGCCGCAGAGAACTGGGGAGTTTGATTAACCGAAACCAAGTACTTTTACGTGACATTGAGGAGCTGCAGGCAAGAGAATCGAGGGTGGGACTCACTGTGGAGGACCATGGGCATCTTGCGGATTTGATTACTGCCTTTCACAGGGGTTGTGCCCATGAGGAGCAGTGGTGGTGGCAGCGTGCCAAGGTCCACTGGGCACAGGTCGGGGACACCAACACGCGCTTCTTCCACAACATGGCTTCGTCTCGGGCACGCATGAACCGCATCTCCATGATCCAGGGCGTTGATGACCGGGTGGTGGATTCCCCGGACGGTATCGGACAGGTCTTAACTGAGTATTTTGAGAGTAAGTGGCGGGGCGGCAGCTCCAGGGTAATGCCGCAAGTCATCTCCCCCCCAGTGGTTGTTAATGCTGATGTGGCTTCCAGGCTGGGAGCTAGGGTCACCGAGGAAGAGATCATCGAGGCTTTGCGGGGTATCAAAAGGAATAGGGCGCCGGGATGTGACTGGATCTCGGCTGAATTCTTGCACGGCTACTGGACCATTGCGCGCCATGATGTCATTAATGCTGTGCTGGCTTTTTTCGAGGACTGCAGTCTCCCGAATGAGTGGAAGGACGCCCTTATCATCCTGATTCCAAAGAAGCAGGGCGCGAGCAAGCCGGAGCATTATAGACCTATTAGTCTCTGCAATACTGTGTACAAGGTGGTAGCACGGGTCCTTGTTGGGAGACTGAAGCCCGTCCGGCCGGATCTCATTTCGCGGGACCAGGCGGCATTCATTCCCGGCCGTAGTATTTCTGATAATATTAACATCGCGCAGGAGATGGTTGCTAGGATGCGGACGTACAAGGGTGCGGCTGGTCTTATGGCAGTGAAGCTCGATATGGAACAGGCCTATGATCGTGTCTGTTGGGACTTTCTTCAGGAGATGCTGATGGCTATAGGTTTCCCTCCCATCTGGCGGGACTGGATTGCTGCTTGCATCAGAAGCCCTAGATTCAGCGTCCTCTTCAATGGTATTCACCTCCCGTGGGTGGAGGCTCAGAGGGGTCTTCGGCAGGGCTGCCCGCTTTCCCCGTACCTTTATGTCATGGCTTCCGAATATCTCTCTTGCTTGGTTAGGAATCATGAATCCCGGCAGCTTTTGGGGTTCCGGCCGGGGAGGCACTCGCCTTGCATCTCGCACCTCCTCTTCGCCGACGATGTCATCCTTTTTGCTCCTGCCTCCCGCATCGCTGCCTGTCTTATCAGGAGGATCATTCGTGAGTTCGGGAAGGCTACTGGTCTGCAGGTAAATCTTGCGAAATCCAGGGTCTTCTTTAGCACTAACCTTTGCAGGAAGAAGTCCAGGTTAATCCTCAGGAAGCTCAGCATGGATGAGGGAAGCTCTTTTACATATTTGGGGATCCCAATCACTGCAAGCACCTGTCCAAGACTGACCTCAGCTTTTTGCTTCAGCGGTTGGATGCTATGCTGCTCAACTGGAGAGTCAGGCCTCTTTCACTGGCGGGTAGGGCTATTTTGGCTTTGTCGGTCCTTAGTGCCATCCCCTGCCACGTGCTTAGGCATTGTGTTGTGCCGGCGGGGATTATTGAGGCAATGGAGATGCGCATCAGAAGATTTCTGTGGGGAGGGACTAACAGTGCGAGGGCCATTCATTATGCGGCTTGGGAGTGCATCACGCTGCCTAAACCTGCGGGTGGCCTGGGCCTCCGGGACCTCCGCGTTTGGCACTGTGTTCTCCACATGGAGGGATGCCGTCGTATTCTTAATCGGGAGCCCAGTCTATGGGTGGATTTGATGCGGAGAAGATATGATTTGGAGGATCCACGGATGAAGGCCCCCCGCAACGCGTCCCCGGTCTGCAAAATGGTGCTTGGGGCTATGCCGGAGGCCATTTCCCTCTTTGTTTGGCGCATTGGGGATGGGCGGACGTCGAGATTTTTGGAAGATAATTGGCTGGGGGTCCTTCCGCTGAGTTGTTGGCCCACTTTCATCAACGTGCACACCTTCTGGCCTGCCAGCGTCGCCGAATGTCTCCTGCCCGACGGGAATTGGAATTGGGATTTTATCAGCACTTGGGCAGATGGGGAGCTTCAGGACCGCATCTTCCGAGAGCCTTGAGGTCCTCACAGGATGTATTGCTTCTCTCCCTCACGGAGAAGCCCCGGGCGGCCAGCGGCAAGATTTACTCGAGCATCGTCTGCAATGCTCGAAAGGGAGGAAATGGCAGCAGGCCCTTGGAGGAATTTCGTGGCATCTGGAAGCTTAGGGTCACTCCCAGGGTCCGCGTATTTATGTGGAGGCTCGCCGGTGATCACCTTCCGTCGGCGGTGTGGCTGACCAGTCGCAGGCTTTGCAATTCTCCCACCTGCCAGCAGGGCTGCGAGGAAGACGAGTCCTTGCAGCACGTCTGCTGGCGCTGCTCAAAAGCCCAAGAAATTTGGGCTGACCGCACTGTTCGGGCAGCGTTGACCTGCTTGGACCAGCATTCCAGGTTTGACTAGTCTACCGGCACCGATTTACTGTTCATTGACCGGGTCCTTCGGTTTGTTGGATCTCCTGCTGCTCGCCAGGGTGCCGGGCAATTGGTTGCGGCCACCATTGCGACTACGCTGTACTATATTTGATCGAGGAGGAATGCAGCTAGACACAACACCCCGATGCCTCTCCCGGGTTCTACTATTCGGACCATCTTACTTGAGGTTCACTCGTCTCTCAACCGACATCTCTCTCTCTCCTCCCTGTCCTGCGGGAACCCTGGCAAGTCCACGGACTTGCTTGTTACGCATAATTGGATTCCCCCCTCCTACAGGTTGGATCATAGTGAATTGCGATGCGGCGGTTGGTGATTTGGTGGCCAGGTTGGGGGTGGTTGTGAGGGATTGCATGGGTAGACCTCTCCTGGTGGCTGGTAGACGGATGTTGTCTCAGGCTGTTGACATGATGGAGACCCAGGCTTTGCTTATGGCGCTTGACATGATCAGAGACCTTCTTCCCCTGTACTGGGCTGTGGAGCTCCAATCTGACTCTATGATGGCCATTCAGGAGGTACGCAAATTGATGTCTTTAACCCCGGGATCGGGTGTCTTTGCTGCTACCATCCAGTACGCTTCGGGTCTTGAGGCCGTTCGCTTCTTACACATTCTCAGAGACGGGAACAAGCCTGCTGATTGGGCTGCTCGGGCTGCGTGCTCTAACGATTTCGTCTGGGGCCTTGAGGATCCTATTCCTAAGCCCCTGCTTGATCTCATGTTATCTGATTTCACTTTCGATCCCCCTTGAGGGTCCTTTTGTAATTTGGCATTTGCCTTGATATAATAGATACTATATCCTCTTCAAAAAATAATAATAATAATATAATTAATATAAATGATTAAGTATGATATATTTAATGGTTGAAGTCTACGTACGATTTAATGCATTGTTAAATAAAGATGAGATAAGAAAATATTATAGGACACAATAAAACAAAATGAGATAATAGCTATTTTAAAAAACTTCGACCCATATAAATATGAAATAAATTTGAAAATGAGAAATATAAAATAGATGTAGATATGAGAAATGAGAAAATAGAAAACATATTAACAAAAAATAATAATAATAATAATAATAAGATATATATATATCTATAAAATAATTATAATCATGATCTTGTATCTATTCATACTTTTACATGTTTGTGTACTTTATGTGATTCCATATATTGACCTAATCATATACTTTTACGCACATATTTTTTACATTTACTATACATATATTATATTTTTATTATTACCTTATTATTATGATTTATTTTATAATTATTTTTTATTTAGTATTATTGATTATAGATTATAATTTATTTCTTGAATTATGTGAAACTTATTACTTATTTATATTACAAATTATATCTCAGATATAACATGAATAAAAAAAGAATATAACAAATAGTAAAAGTGTGACAAACTATTTATGAATTTAGAAGATATTCCTATTACATGTTTTATCTATTAAAAAATTGATAATAATTATATATATTACATATTATTCTTAAAAATATATATATTTATACTTAATTTTTTTAAAATAAATGCCCATTGGTAGAGATTGATTTTGGATTGATTTGATTTACATAATTTAGGAATGTGATAATATAATATTTTATCATCACTCTCACTTGTTAAGCTGATTTGATATCCTTGATAATGTATTATACTCCAATATAATCTTAAATGATAGGATACTTTATGAATTATTGGATTAGAAGACATTGGGCATGACCAAATAATATCATAGCCCAAAATAGATGGTCTGAGAAATTTTATGAACGATGATAATGTTATGATATGTATATTTGCACAATGTTTATTACTAAATATTCTTATTGTTATAATGAAGTAAACATAGTTGAAATAGCACAAAATAGGAAGAAATATGAGAAGAACTAAAATGTACAAGAGTTGAGCATGAGTTAATGAGAATGGAATTTTAGAAAACAAAGACAACAAAAAAATGATGTAATTGCCCATGTATTAGAGAATCTATTTTTAGAAAAAATTAGATAACAAAGAAAAAAATGCCAAAGAAGCAAAAGCGAATAAAATTAGAATAAGACCCCACAGCCCCATACCTAGACAACTAGCTAGAGGCAACTTATTAAGATATTTTGTTTATGAAAAACCAAGTTATTTGACTTTAGTATGTCCTCATATAAGAAATACAATAAAAATGACATCTATACTACAACTTAGAGATATCATAGTTGTAAAAATGTGAAGAGTTTTTTTTCCTACAGTTATAGAGAACTCCAAAATAGAACAATAAAAAGATACTATAGCTCATATTACTTTTTCATTAAGAAAATCAAAATCTATAGATGTGGAGATAAGCACGTTTTATTTTAGTATATTCTCCTTATGATAATATATGATTATGACATTATTTATAATTTCATGCTAGATAATGTTAACTCTATTAAAATGATATTAGTTTTTAAAATGAAAATATGACAGAATGTCTCAACATCAGTTTCCAATGTAGAATAGTTTATGAAAGATAAATAATTAAAAAATATTCGGAAGAGTTAGAAATCTTAATCTAAATAAAGAAAAACTGAATCTATAGTGGATGCAGTAATAGTGATAATATTTAAAAGTTTTGTATAGAAGGATATCTACATAATTAACTAAAAACATAGAATCATATAAAAGTGAGAAAAGATATCATACTATTGTCATCTGTTTCATTTTTATAATATGAATAGATAATCAGGGTTAAATATGACACAATTGAATATGATGAATCTCTGAAAGAATAGTAATAAAAATTATTTGAGTATGATACATATGCAAATATATGCATATACACAGACATACATGATTTGATATAAAATATAAAACGTGGACTATTGAATAAAGAATTGAAAAGGATTCAAATCCATATGAAAAGAATTGCAAGTGGTTATAAAGAGAAAGTAATTAAGAATAAAAGTAATTTGATTATAAAATAAAAAATAAGAAGAGCAAAGCATATTTCGATTTTATAATCATCTTTTTCAAATGTGATTTAGATAATTTTTTCAAACAATAGATACTTATTGTTGACAATTACAATAATTGTGGATATAGCTAGTGTTTGATATGAAATCCCTATCTTAAATATAATTTGAGGATTATATCCTCTACAAAGTTTTAGACGAAACTCATAAAAGCTCTTAGGGGAATAGCCTATTATATTATCTATGAGAAAAAGAATGAAAAACAAATATTTTATTAATAATGCAATGTACAATAGTTTGGTTGGTTTCATTTAGAGTTACTTTAATGAGATTAATTCTAATAAATGTTATATGAATATTACGATTAAGAAGAATCATTAAAATAAGACAACATATAAATAAAAAAACTCATCACATACATATGGATATGCATGAAAAAATTATTGAGTAAAAGAAGATAATTTATTAAAACATTCAGAATTAGAATTATTGAAATCAGCTAAATTTAAATAATTTAAAAAAACCCAAGGTGTTTTTCTTGGGATTTTAATGTATCCCTAAATTAAGAGATTGAAATTATGATAAAAGAAATGCTAAAAGTTCAGAAACATATCGAAAATGCCTTTGAGTTGATATAAGCTTAAGCAGTGCAGGAATTGCTAATGAAAGAAAAAAAGATAGAAAAAAGATGATGGTTTAAGTAAGAATAACTTATTGTTATAGAGAAGACAAAACAGTGATATAATAAAGATAAGTCATTAGACATCAATGTATTGAATTTTATTAATGAAGGATTTCATATCCTATGCAAATTGATATACTAAATACCACAATACGACTTTTATTCAAGATATTTCCGTGAAAGAGTTTTGATACTCAAAATCTATAGCGACTACCATATATGACGATATGAATCCTCATTATCATATGGGGAAAAGTTAATATAATGGTGTTGTATTGAGTGGTTAATTAATTTCAGCGATACTGTTGTTGGATGACAAATGACGGTCAAGCAAATGCGAAAAAGGTGATTGGTAATTTTTGCTTATGAAAAGGAAACGTAAATATATCATATGAACTTATTGCTGAAACAAAATGAGGGCTAGTTGTGGATGAAATTAAGAAAGATTTTGGAAGAAGAACCGAAAGGATGAACATAAAATTAAAGATGAAAAAATGGGTTTCAAAGTTTTCATGGCTTTGGAATATTGGAAAAGAAAAGGAATTCGATATGAAATGTATTAGTAAGGGAAGCAATTAAGCTACTAGTTGTAATTTGTTCTATTCCTAAATGGATATAGAATGCTATACTTGCAATTTTTTCTGTGTTTGGCATAACAATCTTGTAGGCCATGATGGCATCTGAATAGTGAGCAACGGCTCAGCTAAACTAACACATTTTTTGGCAATTAAAGCAATCTTTTCAGCTCAAAGATCGGTTAAAAGCTCAATGTATGTATCAAAAGTTTTGTCTAGAAAAAAGATTCTCCAATTTCATTACATTTTGGAGACATGTTTATCACATGTTTAGTACGCTAATGGGTTGCAGTATAGTTTTTTATCCTCGGATTGAGGGATTGGCATATCTTACAAGAAAAACATCGGAGGATTTAATGAAATGAATGTATTCAATTTTGAAAAAGATTTACAGAATCATTTCCTTTGAGATTCTACAACTGAAAATCAAATACAATGTCCCAAAAAATGTGCTACTCTGTACGGAGCAACAGATTTCTAAGATAAAGATGTGCCTTCGAAGAACACATTTGAGAGAAATTTTAATAGGGATTGGTCGATATTTTTTGGAGTCAAATGAATATTTTATAAATTCTTGAACACTTTAAAAATATATTGATTTTATTTATTATAAGATAAAGATGTGCCTTCGAAGAACGCGTTTGAGAGAAATTTTAATAGGGATTGGTCGATATTTTTCGGAGTCAAATGAATATTTTATAAATTCTTGAACACTTTAAAAATATATTGATTTTATTTATTATAAGGATTATTTAATCCTTAGCCTACTGAGGTATGCGAGAATGAGAGTGAGCAATTGCTTTCAGTTAAGCAAAATAGGATCAAGAAGTGTATATGTGTGCTGGTTTCTTTGCTTGAGACGGAAGTTTGAGGGAATTTGGAGCAAAAACATGGAGAACACTGAGGGAAGGAGCTGCCGAAATTGTGGCTTAAGAAGAAAGCAGTGGTGCAGTTGTAAAAAAAGAAGCAAGCAGCTAGAGAAAATCGTAGCAAGGGAAGATAGCAACTGCAGTCTTGAGAGCTGCTGCAATCTTGTGAGAAAGCCAGCAGCTCCTAGAAGAAAAACTAGAGGAGCTGCTCCTATTGTTTCCATAAGAAAACAGTAAGGATGATTGCTGGAGCCCTTGGGAAAGTGTTGTGAATTTGCTGGAACTGCTGTTGTTTGGAAGCAGTTGTAACCACCAGTGCAGAACGAAAGCTGCAGCAATCAACAACAGTTCTCTTTGCTGAACTTTTAGCAACTACTGCATCATGGTAGCAAAACAGTTTTGCAAGAAGAGCTTGCAGCAAAAGAGGATTTGAAGCATGCTAATGAGGAAGCCAAGAAGAAAGAGAAAAATTGATCATAAAATAAGAAAAACCAGTAGTTCAATTAATATAATTGTGATGCAAGTATGTTATTGATATTTCTTCTTAATCAATAAAAAGATGAGAACATTTTTACATAATATCGTTTTCCTTTATATAGGCAATTTCTGATAATGTGCAGTATGATATTAGCATCATTTTTCATAGGAAATGAGATTGAGTCATGTGTATACATATGATTAGAACTTATACATCAAAATATGAAAAAAAAGAAATTAAGAGAATAAAAAAAATGAAATAAGAGGATGAGAAAGAAATAAAGTCATGTGATAAATAAATGAAATATGATATGAGCTTATGATATGACTTAGGCTCTATGAGTCTTACATTACATCAATGATTATATTGATAGGATATGATAATGTAAGACTTCTAACACATGATGTAAGACTTAATAAGAATAGTTAATAGAATGTGTTATGAGATAACATCAGAGTCCTCATTCTCCATTATTCCTAGTATTTTGTACAAAAGCTGATACGTGAAGATATGATATAATTAAGAAATCCTCAACTATCACTAATACTTTTGCAAGACTTAATGTCTTAAGGCTAGGATATACACAAATAATATGATGAAATGCCGATAGTTACAACTAGTACTTTGTGCAATGCTTGATATATTACAAACATGATATATATAGATGATATACATAAGATAATTAACTAGGAATGATATCTCTATAAGTTGAAATCTATATATGATATTATGAGATACAAAATCAAAACAATATAGAAATGAGATTAAAAAAAAGAGATGAGATAAAATTATACAAAAATAAGATAATGGATATTTTAAAAAATTTAAGCTCGTGTAAATATGCGATAAATCTAAAAATGAAAAAAAATGCGATAGACGTGAATATAACAAGCATAAGAATAAGAAAATTTTATTCAAAAATAAGTCATGATAATGAGCAAAAGAATAGATATAGATATCTCTAGAAAATGGGTTTAGTCGTGATCCTGTATCTATTCATACTTTTATATTCATGTTGACATGATCGCATGCTCTTACAAACTTATACACTTTTTATGTTTATTATATATATGTCAAGTTTTGCTCTTACTCTATTATTAGTTATATCGTTATTGTCTTTCATTTAATATTACTATCTATAAATAATAATTTATTTGTTGAGCTCATTATCTATTATTGAAATGCATTATCCACTTACATTATAGATCATGCCTCAAACGTATAATGAGTTAGAGAATTGTATGAAAAATAATAGAAGTGTGATAAATTATTCATTGTATGTTGAGGATGTTCCTATTAGATATTTTATCTTTTGGGAAGTTCGTGATGATTGTATCGATTGCAATATTATCCTTAAAGATGCACGTAAGTGTATACATTTGCACTTGGCTTTTTCCCAAATGAAAGTGCATTAACAATTATTGATTTGGATTGATTTGATTTACATGATTTCAGAATGTGTTAGTATAATGCTTTACTGCCATTCTTGCATGTTCATTTGATGTGTTGTCCTCAATTCTACATTATATACTAATATGACCCAATTAGTAGAATATTTTGTGAATAACTGGGTTAAAGGGAAAGCACCCACATAGCATTTTGTTTAATTCTATTCCTTGCTACTACAATTGACAAGTTCTTTAATATATTGTTATTCAAATCCTCCAGCATAGCAACCAACAAATCTCCTTCACTTGGTAAGCATTCTAATCAACGAAGGAAATTGAAACACATATATGCAAAAATTGACACTATATGAACCTTGGGAAGTTCCTCTAAAGAATTTCATTATGACAAACTAAAATAAAACTGTGAAATACTCAATTGAACCCATAAAATCAAGCACACAATTTTCTTAGTAATTACAAACACAGGCAAAAAAAAAATTTTGGAAAGTTTGTGCATGACTGGTAATCGTGCAAAGAAAAATAGTGTGATGCAAAAGTTAACACGTTTGAATGATATGATTAGTGGTTTCTAGAGATAATATGGTTGAACCAAATAAGTAATAAAGGTATGCAGGCAATATAAAAATGCAGTGTCAGGCCTTCAATGCGGTTGGGAGATGATCCTTTCAAAAGTATTATCGAGGGGTATATATCAAAAAAAAAAATAACTAACGTTGCATCATGTCACAAAATGGACCCTGAATATAAATTACTAAATAAGCTAATTAGCAAACTTTTAAATCAGAAAAAAATGTATGATTTAAACCTAATAAAAAGTTAATACCACCAACAAATAGTAATACCTGTGGATATTGAACATGTTCATGTCCATGTGGAAATGGCATTGGACGTGGAGTGACAGGAAACTGAGATGCAGATAAATAAATAGATGAAGTTGGATGAGCACCAAGTTGATTAGGATTATATGCTGCCATCAAGCCCTCGGGGGGGCAATAGCTAACTGCAGAAGTTGTTGATGCAGCTGACCACTGCCCTCGCATTGGAGGAATAGGCCGTGGTTGATGATCGATAGATATTTGAGGTCTACGACTAGATGCAAGCTGGGGAAACTCTGTGTTGTAGTTGACTGCAGGTGCATATAGAGGTTGCATTGTGTAAGGTCCCCCACTAAATCCAAACCCAGGATCAAACCTTTGCATATACCTGGAAAACAATAACAAACTGAAGCATTAATACATACTCTGATGATCAGTAAATCTACTTGCTAGCTTGTTTTATAATATCCTAAGAACCATCAATCAATAACTTGTGGCACAAAAATATAATTCCTTAGTTTCTTAAATACAATGCAGCTTGTTTAAAATCATGATCAAAACCAGTGATCAGTAAAATACATAAATCTGTGATTATATATATATGACTAATAGCAGCCCGGTGTGGCAAAACTTTAGGGCCTGTGGAAAAGTCAAGCACATAGGGATCCATGATATGCAATTTTTCCTACATTCGAGAGATTACATTCAAAACCCAAACCAATGACCTACAGATTGTATGGTGCATCACATTCCAAAAATTGGGTATAAGCCTCATCAACTAAAAAGTATTAATATCATGGAGATGACCAATAGTGACTAAGTAATCTAAAATGAACATGGCTTTTATACATCAAATCCACACCACAAAGTGATGAAAAAACGGGACATGATGGCAATGATCCTATTAAAGATTAATTATTAAAGGAGGAAATACAGGACTTTATGTAAGAAAAGCTTCAAAAAAACATAAAATAGTTTCTCAAATTTGTAACAAAAACAAAAAAATATTAAATGGTACAGAATGTTGACTGGAAAACACAAAAATAATGAACCAAAACATAATTCATAAAATCTGCATCCAAAACAATCTCTTTCATTTTTCAAAAAACTAATATAAGACTTTCTTTTAATTAAAATTCTAACCATCTGGCCTTACAAACAATCCAGTACAACTAATGAAATCAGAAATATGCTATTGTTGAGAAAATGCATACTGTTGAAGCTTATAGCACAATCAATAAGCAAACCAACAAATCAAACTCCAGAGAATTCAAAATATAGGAAGAAAAAACATGTTGAGGCAGAAGACATAAGAACTGTAATTTATCACAAACCACTAAGAGCAATTATATTTTATGAGAATTTCAGGTTGTCGGCAGAGATGTGTAATATTCAATGAAATGGCAACATGAATCAACAATATTTGAAAAGGCTAAGAATTGGAGCAAAGAAAAACTCAAAGTTTTTTAACACATTACCTATCATAACTCCTATCATAGTCAGGGTCTTTGCGATCCATTTCCCGATCACGGAAAATAGCCACTGTGTTTGTTTTCGGTCTACCAACAACAGAATCTTTATCTTGCCTACTCCTACTAGACCTGTTGCTACCAATATAAGAGTTACTCATGCTCTTCTTGAGGTTAGTTTGACATCCTTCAGGTAAAAGTGCATCATCAGAACTTGACGGAACAAAGGGGCAATTGTGAAGGATATCAGGCAAAGATGTTTCAAACTCTGCTTTAGTCGAAGAGCCGGCATCATTGTTGTGACTAAATATTCGAGCACGCGCCTTATTATACTCCTCTTTCCTTTCTTCGACAGTTTTCAAGATGTTGGCATTAGATGAAAACTTATTCAGGCTGTTACCACCTTGCAAGTTTTTCTGAGGCCTCTGCTTTATCGCAACCTTAAGAGTATTGCTTGAATCTTCCAGCTGTAAACTAACAGGGATATCTGAGAGTCGAACCGGAGGCAAACCGCAGTAAGATGTTTTACGAATCACAATCCGTGAACCAGATCCGTCAGGCACATCGGGCATGGCCACTGACTGCAAGTAATAATGTTGAGCCACACGGTGTGCAGCCAACCGCAGGTAGGAAGTAGGAAGGTCCTGGAATTCCAGCTGCTGTTGAGCAGGATCACAGATGAACTTTATGATATCTTGCTCCATCCGCAGAACTACAGAAGATGAAGAGTTTTCATTCGTACTAAGTCAGAAAAATTATATAAAAAGAGTCACACCTTACTGGTTTCCTCATAAATAAACTATTAGCATGAATAGAGCATATCATGATGATGACTAGGGATAGATGGATGCCCAATCATAAATTCACAACAATTTATATGCAGCAAAGAATAGAAAAAATAAACAAGTCACAAACAGCTTGGCCCAATAAGGCAAGGCTTCGACTCCAGGATGTATAAATTAAAGCATATGTATCCAGTTTCTTTGTTCATTTGCATTCTTTGGATGTCAACATACTAGTTTTTCACAATTCAAACACATTAACCAATATCCCAACAATCATCACTTCAGCTTAAGCTTCACAATTACAAAAGAAAGCTTAGTGATTTGCAAGCAAAAAAATCTCAAATAAAGACCCTCAATGATTTTTGCAATCATGAAGTTTGATTGACTCACCAACTAATCTAACTTTACAATGGCAGTGCTTGGTTTTTCAAAGACAATGCAAAGCAACAGTAGAATTACCAAATGAAACCTCAGTAAAATAAAAACTAATTTATTGAATTTCAAACATTGAACGATCCAAAAAAGCAACTCTCTATTATAACTAATTGCACATCCTATTAACTTAAATTTATGATAGCATCACTTGGTCTTACAGACAGCATGGCATAAACAGAAAGAGAATTACCAAGAAAACCTTGGTCTTATAAATATTAGTCAATTTCAAACATTTGACACAACCAAAAAACACAATAATCTTCTCCTATTCAAACTGCATGGCCTATTAACTTAGCTTCAACACAGTCCATCATTATGCTTTCAAATTTACATTGATCAGATGATGTATAGACACACACAGATATATCTTCCAAACCCATTATGTTCCAAATGGTTGCATTTTGCACAAAAAATCCTACATGAACAAGCATTCATGGAAGAGTAGGAACCAAAAGTAGACCAAATTTAGCTTTGATTACATTTTGCAAGACATTTCAATGAATTAAACCACAACCTCTAAATCACAAAGAAACAACAAACAACTATGCCAAGGCTCCACATAAACGTATGCAAAATTAAATTAGGGACGGGTTCATAAATAATATTTTTATAATTAAGTGGTAGGTACATATTCAGTTGTCCCATTCCACTCGAACTGGACAATTATAACTCAAACAACCTCATACAGCAAACAACATTAAGAAAATCAAATAAGAATGTTCCGGAAAGTAGGAATGCAAAACCACATTAAATGAGGTTTATTTTTATTAAAAAAAAAGAAAAACAAGCTAGTGCTTAGATACAAAAAATGGTAAGGTACTTGTGAGGCATAGATCTAGTATTTGGCATGACCCTTAATTTGGACATCAACAAATGCAATACAAGCTGCAAAGAAGAACGAACATCTATGCTAGTGCATTAAATGCACATATTAATAGAACACTACTCAATTATTTGCACACTTCTAGATATTTGCATCTGAAAATACAAAGTCAAGCACAAAAAATAATTCATGAGCAGCATAAATAAATGGACACACAAACATTCTAATATGCATTGTGCTTAAGTGTATAAATACTATACTTGTAAGTGATTGACGACAATATCCAAGAACTTTGTGTGTTCAGTTCCTTGATGACCCCTTACAAATCATCTATTGTTGGTTAATTCTAGATTAAATTGACATTAAATATCATCCTCCACCTGGTTTTTAAGTAGTGATCACACTTTTCTGCTATTTTAGTCTTATTTAGACACTTGCACAGAGCAAGGATTATCAAGAGAGACAAAAATTGAATGCAACCTCATAAGAATAGAAGGTAAGGATATATGCAGTAAACCTTTTGGTCTGACCGTTTCTTATAGAAGCATATATTAGGAGCCTTTGCATCACTGAGATAACCTTTACAATGCTTTACCCTTCAAAGTTGACAATGCTGAGGTTATTCAAAACAATAAAATACTACATCTTTCAAATCCATAAGGTTCACAATACAGCTATATACAATTAGGCACATGACATGTCATCTTGGCTAATAATTATTACCCAAAATAACAGTTAAGATAACCTATAAAAAAATGATAACACCCAATTTTCTAGTTTAACAGAAACCATCAAGAGTTTATCAAAACTCATCAAAAGCAAGCATTTCACATCAATTGTGCTTGACAATCAATGCACCTTATTGTAAACTACATGGAAAATACAACGAGAGTTCATATAGCAAAAATTTTTTTGATCGTTTTTTATCAACTATGTTTCAAGGTGGCGGGCAATACTTAGGAATTGACGATTTCTATTTCATAGAGCAAAGAACTCGAACTCTTCAATGGTCGAGGAAAACACCTAAAGTATAAAAAACGTATCATGAATATCTTAGGAATACAATCAGATTTTGGGCCCCAATATTCAATGAAATTCCACTTCAAAATGACCGTGAACATCAAACTTCGATAAACGAGCCTAGAAAAGCAGAAATTCAACGAAAACCATACAAAAAAACCAAGCAAATCAAAACCAGTTAACATTCTTGGGATTCACAAGACTCACTTGAAAGCCGCTCCCGCGGCTTCTCCAGGGCCTCCCTGAGAAACAGATCCACCTGGTTCAACGAACCCTCTGACAAAACACCACAACGCTCTCCTGAAGTTGCAGAAGGGGCGAGCGAAGCGACCGCCGCGATGGGATGCACCATTGGAATCTCCTCAGCGAAATCCTGCGACTGACACGGCGGAGAAGAAAACGACTCAGAACCCTTCTTCGATGAAACCAACAGCCTTCTCATGCTCTCTTCCAAATCGGCCGACTCCCATGAATCCGGGGCTCCGACATCCTCCGCGGAGCCCTCCATGGCCGGAACTGGAAAGAGATAACCTATGCCCTATACCCCGGAGAGCGTCCGAGAATCCCTGGACGTAATCGTCAATTTCTCCATCGCCCTTGAAGGAGAGATCTAGGGTTTGTTATCTACCGAGGAAAACCTGGGACCAGTGGTGACAAATAAGACATGGAAAGGGCAGAAAACGAATCGAGGATTCGCTGCCTAATTGGTAGTATCTGCGGCGGCTATGCGATCCAACATCAAAAGTCAGCCAATGTTGAAATATTTTTTATAAAACGTTAAAAAATTAACTATTTTGATTCTATGCAACCTCTTAATTATTTGCCAACCGATGAACTTTTCTTATACTACAATGGTCCTTAAACAATTCCTAAACCTATCAAGCAACCATCTTTTATATTCAAATGCCTTTGGTTCTTCATAAAGAGTCTACGTGAGGATATGATCAAATATGTCTATTGTTAAACTACATTGTCAATATGTTTTATATCATATCAATATCATTTTATTTTCGTCAACTTATTCAATAGGTGTTAATATTACGAGACATTTATGTCATTGAAATATTCTTATAGCCAATGGTAAACATCATGTGTTTTAAAATTGACCCAAATATCATACAAAGGATGCAGTATGTCGAAGTAAGTGTCGATCAATTTTAGCCATTTCAAAATTGTAATTAATGGGTGCAAAATTTTTTAAAAGACCTGATCATCATCTGAGTATCTAGAGACTTACATGATCTGTTGCATAATGAAATAAGAAAATTTTCTATTGTCTTTTGCATATTTAAGTAATTACAATGGACCATCAGATGTTTGATATCAAATATCAAAAACAATTTTAATTCACAACTCTTTAAAAGTTACCAATTCTATATATTTTCTTTCTTTTAACATGATTGATATACTCTTTATAATATAATGATACTTTTGTGAAATAACATTACACTTTCATAATACTAAATAATAACAAATTCTACCCTAATTGTTAGAAAGTCATGAATTTTACCTATTTTATCAAGGACTTCCATATAAAAATCTTTTTTCACATACATTTTTTCTCATTCACATACTCGTATTATCTTACTTTTACCTTAACTTCTCTTTTAAGTATTAATAAAACCTTATTTTTATTACAACAATATGCGAAAAATACACTTCAATTTCCACATCTTTCTAGTGATATTTATAAGAATGGTAGGTGAACCAAAGAACTCGTGGAATAAAAAACAACTCTCTTATTAAATATAACATGTCAAAAAGATGAGATAATTATCAATTAATTTGAAATTTTATTCATTTCTTATATTTTTGTAAATTTAAGGATTAGTGAGTCATATAAACTAAGAGAAAAGTTATAATCTTGTTAATGAGATATATACATATTGCACACTCGCCCATTTTTTTTTAGTTTGTTACTAAGTAATCTATTTCATTTTCCTTTATTTAGTTTGAAAATAATTTTTATTTCTTTTCTTAATAAATTAATGACATAATATTTGGAAATTAGCTACTTGCTTAAATTTGAAATAAAAAAAAAACATAACAAAAACATTTAAAAAACTTTTCCCTTAGTTTTAAAATCTCAAGAAAACATTTAGTAAACCCTAACATTTGTTTAAAGTACATTGTTTATACAAAAGTTAAAAAAAAAGTTTAACATGCCCAAAGAAAATATAATAGAAAACTAATATATTTATATTAAACAAGTGGAAATCTAACTTTAACAAAATTAACAATATAAGTAAAGAAATAACTAGCTATGACTCACTATTCACAATTAATCTCATATTGTTTTATTATTTTATCTAAAATTGTTAAATCAAAAACATGCTGAGTTAATATCACACATATACCATAGCATACAATGCAAATGAGAGATAGAAATGAATTGTCAATTTCTATACAAAAATTTTAAAATCTTTTTATCACTTATTTTGTTTTAAAATTGGCATAAATCAAGAATTTTTTCATAATAGATTAGGCATGTTTCTCAAAATATATCATTCCAAACCGATAGTCTTAATGAATGATTCATTTAGCTCATCATTGGATAATCATTCATATTTCATATTTTAAATGTTGTCTTTTTTTACTAACCTTCATTCTATCTTTTTCATTTTCTTTTTTTTTTTCTTGATTTTTCATCATTTCAATTTCTTTTTTTAATTGACATAAAAAAATTTGTTTGTCTATAGAATGTTATAAACTAGTAATTTAAATGGTCAAAACAATAATATGTTCTCATACATAACAAATCTCATGTAAAATCAAATACGTGCGACATGTTAAGAAAAAATAGAAATAATTGTTCCTGAGGTTGAATAATCCAATTTTCTCTTGACGAGGTTACTAAAACTTTAAAGAACATCACATTAATCAAATGCGTAGAGATACAAGCCTGTTATCATGCCCTCTACCCCAACCACACCTAAACATGGAAACGATGATGAATCAAATACAACTTCAATTTTGATATATTTATTGTTAAGTTTAAATAAAAATTCAATAAAATCTAGAAATCAAATATAGTGACTTCTTAAAAAATATTTGTTTTTCATATGCAACATTCAAATGTAATTAAAATTTTATATTTTTACACAATTTATATAATATAATCTAACACTATGTAAGCATTTAAATTCAAAAGAATACAAAAAATAATAAACCACATCAACAAAGTCCAAATAGTCTATAATCAATTTGATCCATAAAATATACAATAGCTACTCACTCTCTTCGATACAACATATAAGTAATAATACTAATACTCATATGATACAAAATAGTCCATAAGTTATGCCCCCTCCCCCCAACGTAGACCAATATGACTTAATAAATTACATCTATAATACAAATGCTAGATAAATTAGAGATAATAGCACAAAATTTAAAAAACAAGCTAATAAAAATGAGCTAATGTTAAGTAAAAAATTATATTAATCCCAGAGTATCATACCTAATAAAAAATAGTAACATAACACGTAGTCATTGCAATGTATGTAAAGCTGAAAACTAGTGTTGATTTAATACTTTAAAAATATAATATGACTATCCTCACATACGTAAAATACCTCTCAAGTTTGTATAATACTTCAATCTCTCATCTTAAGGTCCTACACTATTATCTAAAGACTTTCAACTCTGTGAGTGACATCTTGTCTTGTAATAAAAAGAGAATAAGCATGATATACTCAGTAGACAAATAATTGGTCATATAAAATAAAATAATATAAAATAATGGTAATGTAACAACTTAACAAAATGGAGTGCAAAATAAAGTAGTTAATGACAATATATAAAGGTAAGTATAATATCATTATACATATGGCCAAATATATCCAGCAACATGTATTATCATGTCACCATTCCACACCAGCTCAGGTCAACACTGAGCTTACCTAGCTAGCCCATCGACATTCCTAGTTGACTCGCCATTGCCAAGCCGATTCACCTTCTATTCCCATTAACTCGTTTTCTATTTCCATTGATTATCCATCAATCCTGAATGATTCCCCACTAATATCGGGCAATTCACCGTCAATCTAGGCAACTCGCCATCGATCCAGCCTACTCACCACCAATCCAGGATGACTCATCACCGATTTAGGTAGACAAGCTACTAATCTGGTTGATTTGTCGTGTAAATTGGACGTGTCACCACGATCCTGATCAAGTAATCACTGATCCCATTCGAGTCAACTCCAATTCTGGCCGAGTCATTACAAATTAAAGTCGAGTAATTGTCGTATCCTACCGCACCATCTCAATGTCAACCACATCGCTTTCTACATCACCAAGTATTTTTCAATAGTATTACATACCTACAAATCAATACCTCTTAATCATAACTTTGCCACATCATGCCATCCTACCCTAAAAGATATGCTATAATTTTTTTTCAAATAAATTTGTGAAATTTATCAATTCGAGTTTCCATATTTTTATCATAAATAAGATTTTGTTTAAATTTTTTAATTTTTTTTTATCAATAATACTTTTTATCAATTCTTAACTATCCACAACTTTTCAAATGAATGCAAATTTACAAAAATAAAATAATTCTAAACTTCTCTAAAGTATCAAATTATAATTTGATTTTTAATAACAAAAAAAATACTCAAATGTACATGACACCTCGTTCACATTTCTTGTAATTAAATTGAGAAACCCAAATCCTCTTTCCTGAATATTTTTTTCAAATCTTGACATTCTTTTTTATCTCTCTTCTCATGAGCTAGAACTAAATATAACTCATGCATAGGATTGGAAGCAAAAGCAAGAAACATAACTAGATTATGACTAAACAATATTATGACCCATTGGCCAACTGCCTTCAAACTTGGATCTAACCAATCCATAAGCAACAATGGGGGTTGAACAATAGAATCAATGATTATTACATAAGATGAGAAAAAAATTATGATAAATCAAGGTTTGACCTCTCGACTAACAACTATCCATAGAAGGGAAAGAAAAGCAAAGGCTTGGCTCGTGGCTGGAGAAACACATAAATGTCATCATTTGAGGGTGGCAAAGGTTGAGGTCCCTTTTAACTCATACTTACAAAATAAACAAATTAGGGATTGAGAGCTCACAAGCAACATAAAATGTGAAAAGATTGACTCATGCAAGTAAGGTATCAAAACAATCTAAAAAAGGATATGAGATTAGGTAAGTTAGGTTATCTTATATATAATAATAATAATTTAACTATTAAGTATTTTTTATTAGCATGTTGCTTCCAATATTTGTATCAAAATAAAATAAATATTGATTAATTAGAACCAAACACTGTTAGACTAGTCTTAAAAAATTTTATCTAACAATTTTATTAATTTAAAATTCTAAAACAATTGCAAAATAACACATACTAAGAGGCATACTGTAACATCTTTTATCATTTTTTTCAATTGAAATTTCTAAATCATGTTAACTAAACTCAATAATCGAAGCATTCATCGCATTAAGTGTGTGTGTTACAAAGTTAATATAGACCTTTATAACAAAATAAAAGTTTGAGACATTTTACTTGCTTATTGTTATGCCCATTTGTAGTGATCATGCCAATGATTGGATATCAAAATTCACGTCTTACTAATCTTTTCTCTTATTAGTTGTCATAATGTTATTACAACATCTTTCTCTTAATTCTCTTATTTTTTTTCATAACTCTTGGTTTTTCTTCAAAACTTCGATGGCACTTTACCTAACTTTCTCTAAGCTCTTAACCATAGCTTACCTTTCCAAATTTCACAAAGAGTCTCTTTTTAGTTAAAAAAACTATTAGGCTTATAATTATAAATTTTATATCTTAGCAAAATTTCATAATTTTTTTAAACTATTTAACATATTTTGAAAAAAATTAATCTTATTTTAAACTTGTAAATAAATTCTTATAAATTTCAAATACTTCATTTGAATCCTTAAAAACAATAAATTTCCACCAACTTGTTGTAATGATTTTTTTACACTATTTATTTTACCAAATTGTTTTGCTAACTTTCTTTATTTGAAATATCTTGCTTCGTTTTACATTGTAATATACTTTTTAAAAATTTAAAATAAATCCCAAAAAAACTAAAATAAATTATAAAATTAAAAAAATAACAAAATAAAAACAAATGTTTCTTTCCATTCTTTGAAATATTACATTAAGTTTAACAATTTGAAATTTTAATAACTATTAAATATTATTTTGATTTATAAAATTTAGAAAAAAAAATATAATAATTATTAAAGTTGATCTATGACTCTTAAAAGAAGGGATGTAAATTTTGAATTTTGATGTACAAATAATTACAAATCTATTGATATAGATTTTGTGAAATTCAAAAATGAATTGATTTTAAAACTAAAAAACATAAATATATATAAAAAAATATTATTAAAATTATATAATATTTAAACTAAAAAAATTATTATAGTATCCTATTAACATTACAAAATTTTTCAAAATCTATAACGTTTTAGTTAGAATCAAGTGATACATATTTTGTAAAAATCAAAAGATGTCTCAATCATCAAATTAGTGGTCAATCTTATATAGAAAAATTAATGTTTTAATAAATATTTAATTTAAAATATATATATATATTTTAAAATATTAAATGATGTTAAAAAAATTATGAAATTTTTATTATAGAACTTATGGAATAATAATTTTTAAAGTCGATTGACAAACCTTTTTAGGTTGATTGAATTAAAAAATTCAAAAAATATAATTAGATTTAAAGTTTTAATCAAACATTAGTTTAATATTGATATTTTCTAAAATTTCTAAAACAAAATGACGTCAGTGAAAGAGAAACATTCTAAATGGTAGAGAAGGTGAGGAGAACTATCAAAACAGTTGGCATTGTGGGTTTAAACATCAAAAGGCTTGCTTTGAATAAATGAGTGAAATGACAACCACCAATTAAGAATTAATCTTTTTTTTTATGTGATTAATACTCAAAATTAAAATAACTAAACTATTTGTTATTCATGCATGCATTTAATTGATGCTTGCTAGATCAAGGATGTAGAGTCTTTATTACATAAAAGTTTAACAATTAAATTTGAACTAGCACGTTGAATTATATACATGATTCAATGTTTGATGTTGTGTGATGCTTATTTTTCATGCACATGTTATGCTTATTGATGGATATATGTAACATGTTAATAATAATATTGATTTTTTTTTCTAGTTTGGTTGACATACTACGCATATATATCTTTTACAATTGAAATCATATGTTCTTAAAACATTTATAACTATTAAGTTTAATATCCTATTTGAATACATCAAAAAGAGAAATTGGGCATTGGAATGAGAATGTTTTGAAAAATAAAATACAAGATTTTATATTTGCAAATTTTATTTTAAAAAATTAATATAAGATTTAAAACATGATTTAAATATAAGGACTATTAACTGTTCTAAATAAATATACAAATGTTATGTGAATGCATAAAATATCATCATTTGATAGGGACTTAATATAGTCGTAAGAGATAAACTTATATATGAGATAATTAGCATGATTAATTAAACTTACAAGGTATGATTTTCAATTGGACTCACCTATTAAGTGCTATACTTATATTAAGACAATCGATATGTCTAATATTATACACATAGTAAAGAATTAAAATTTAATTATAACATAGATTCTATAAAAAAAATTATGACGTGACAAATGAAAAATAATTTAAGAATAACTTTGTATATGATATTGTACTCTGGTTAATTATTTAAATAAATATAATATATCTTTTTTAGTTTTTTTTAATTTATTATATTTTTATATTATTATAAGTCACAATATGTTGTATATGAGAACTTTAATTTTTTTTATATATTTATTATTTTTAAATATTTTATTAAGGATATTATTTTCATTATTTTTTTAGGATTTAAGTTTTGCTTTATAGTTCTTTAAAGATAATTTATTGAATAAATAATTGAAAAAAAGAGTTGACTTAACTTTGTATCTTCTTGAACCTTTGTCTTTTTTTGTGCATGATCATATCTTGGGTTGAGATCCAAGGTTTTTTGGTTACGATTTAAACAACCCAATTGGGATTTGGATAAATTTTATATTAGTGATTAATTAATAAATACCTCGTATATGCTCTCTTATTTTTGGTAGAAAAAAAAAGTATATTATGTGTTTATTAAGTAGATTATATATATATATATATATATTTACAGTCGCGTAACTTGCGTAAACGTCACGCCCTCACCCACCCGCTATCGAACAACGCACGCGATTTGTTTTTTATTTGCACCCCTTTATTTGACTTACGCGAGCTAAGCCTGTAATCGCGTTCGATTTCTCTTCCTCTCGTCGTCTTTTGGTTCTTCTGCTTCCGAAGGCTGACGGATTTGAAGTTCCTTGTCGCCATGGCCGAGGTAATCGCTGACGATCCGCCTTGCTGCCTCTTAATTAGGGTTCATACATGTCTTAATCGAAAATAATGCAAACCAGCAGGAATAATTTGCAACTAAATAACTTCTATATCTCGGAATAATCCCAGACACCAACAAAAGAGAAGGTTAAGAGCGTTGTTTGGAACTCAATGATGTGAAATTTAAAAAATTGTCATTATTTGTCTTATATCGGTTTTGCGAAATTTGATAAACTAATGCGTTTTCTTAGAGTTTATAGAAATTATAACTTACATTATTGACTACAGGTATTTTCTTTTGCGCAAAAGGAAGCGAGAGCGCATAGGTGCAACCGATTTATTTATTTTCATAGAGCTCTTATTAACTACTATTTGCTAGATCTTAAAAAAAAATAATGTGAGATTTATCTTTTAGGCCCTATTTCTGGTTAAAGCTTGTTTGAGTTTACCAAGCCTACCCACCAAACAACTTAAATGCTTAACCCACCTTAACCTCATTAGATTTACCCAACTCCTGTGCTTTAACCCAGCCAACCCAATAAAATTTTAACTAACTCCAACTAACTCCTTCCCTGATTAAAAAGTTAATGTTAGTTCTCTTCTTACCTCGGGGCAAATTGTTAGATAGCCAAATAGAAGATTGGGTTAAAATTCTCAAACTTAGTTTAGCAATTAAACAAATTTTAGGATTAAAAATGAAAAAAATACTTGAATTAATTTACATAAAAAATCAGGTTGATCCAGCTAAACTCAGTGCCAAATAGGGCCCCATTCTTTTTACTATACTTTTTTTTAAAAATTTACTACAACATTTAGCTTAGTTTATTCTGATACATAAGTCCATATAGTCACATATTATGCTAATGCAAGAGTTCTATGACTTTTTTTGCAAAAAAACAAGTTTGTTATTAATGCATTATGATAACTATTTGCATTTGAAGTGTTTGTTTTTATTAAGGGCACAATGTATGTAAGACTAATACACGAGGAGAGAAAGAGAGAGAGAGAATGTGTGAATGTTACCCACTTTTATACGTAAATCATCATTTTGTATGGATATGTGGAATGTTGAAGGATCACCTCTACAATTTTCAGAGCTAACCATATGCATTCTATATTATGTTAATATGACAATGCCACAAATTCCCTTGCAATGAGCTTATCTTTAGTACATTGCTAAGGATCTCAATTAACACATGACATCTTAACACAATAATCTTAAAATATTAGCCTTTTGCAAACATGTAAAATATTCGTTGATGTTCTTGTGTTTAGTTCATAACATAATACCTTTGAATAGAAATGATATTGCATGGATATTTCCTATCTTCTCCAAATGTAGGAGAGTTGGGATTTGATAGGACGTGGGTTTAAATATAGATTTGTCATGAATTTTGTTTAGGGGTGCTAAAGGGGAAATATTAGTAACAACTAATGACTAATTACGAGATTTATCATCATTTCTTACATACCTCATGAAAGTGAGAGTATGTGCGAATTCTCCCAATTTGTGTCCAACCATATAGTTTGTCTATAAATTGGTAAATGTTAATTTCCATTTTGAATAACGATTGTGTGGTTAATTATTGTGAGTATGATAATAGATGCCCAAGGTCAAGGCATTATTAATTTCGTATCCTCGGGTGATATATATATTATTCATGCTAGTGAAAAAACATTGAGACTTATTAAGAATAGATGGTGTTGCGTTTCATGCCTGTTTTAGGATACTGATTTTCTTTTGTATTTGGAAACAATACTAGGGGAAAGGAGAAAGAAATCCTATTGTAAGATTTTTGTATTCTCTATCTTAAACTCATATTACCTCAGCTTAAGATATTATGTATTTTCAAGGTGGGCAAGAAATATGACATTGTTTTGGATGGCATGGCCTATTAATTAGCTTTTTTGAGTAATTGCTATGGGTCACTATAGTTTGCTTCAAGACAAAAATAATTAGCTTGAGCATGGTTGATGATGATAAACATGCATTGCCTATGAATGATACTAATAAGAAATTTAAACTTTTTGATAGGTGGGAGTTGAGATTGCCATCCCAAATTTGTTCATGATTGATCAATTAAGGAGGACAATATAATAAGAGAAAGTAATTAAAAAAAAATTTATCATATGCATTACAAATTCTAAGGAGTTTCTTGGAGTTGGAGGTGGTGGCATGGTCTCTTTCGGTTTGCTTGCATCTCCTACGAAGAGATCTGACACAAGGGGAAGGCTTTGGTTCCAAGGTATCTAGGAAGAGCGTATTAGTGGACTTGTCGATGTTGATGAGCATCTTGCAAACTTTAATTTTGGCAATTATTTTTTATGACTATGGTGTTAATGTAAGGATTGTCTTAGATTTTTTGAATCAAAGGTTTTCAAAACTTGATTAAACCATTGAGTAATCTAATGAGTCATAATGATCTTTTAAGAGTTGTCAAAGTAAATTTTCTTGAATAAACTTGATTTCCTCTTAAGATAACATGCACGATTTTAACTAGAGGCTTGCTTGTGTTTCCAAAAATTAATGACGTGACTTGGTCATTGATGATTGGCCTAAGATGGATTAGAATTTGGTGCTTTTGAATCTAATTGAGCTGTAGTTGATTTAGAGTTCTTGGCTCTATAATCCATGGGGCTATTTTCCTTGAGCATCATTTCAAATAGGGATTTCAGTGCTTTGCATGTAGAAGTAGTGTGCTTGTGACATCATGAAATTTGTTGAATTTGGTCGTCTCAAATTATCCTTGAATGAGGCTTTGAACTTTGGTCCAAGTCTTAGTTTTTGATGTTAGCAAGACCTTCATAGGAAGAATTTAAAGGTGTTCTTAAGAATGATGGTTTCCAATGATGGTTTCCTCTATTATTTTTGCATGGAAGAACCTTTTATGCTTTAGAGTTGAGTGAGGATTATGCTTCATATGAGGTAGAAGAAGATATCATTCTTTTTTACCTCCTAGTTAATGCGGTTCAGATCATTTATGTAGCAAATGCATCTATAAAAAAATTCCTGTAATGATCTCGGGGGGATAGCAACTAAGGGTTTTTTGAAAGTCACCATATCACAATGATTTGATGAGAACAACTTGAGTGTGTGAATCCTCTTGATTAACTTTTATGAGAGCGTTTTTGAAGAGTTGAAGAAAGTCACGAAGATATTTGCTCTCGTTTTGGCTCAAATTAAGAAAGATTTAGAGACTTTCTTGAGTTTGATACAACAAGTGAATGCTGAAATAAGCATTATTTTAAATTAATCAATTGAAGAAATAGATTAGGGAGGTAATTTTCAAAATTACGTTGAAGCTATTTATTTAAGTGAAAATAATTTTGAACTTGATATGCCAATTAATTATGTGCATATTAGCTATATATTTAAATTTACAAAGACAAATGCAAGTATCAAAGCTTTCGAGAAAGTAAAGTGGAAGAGGGTAATTGTATTTTTGGAGTAAAAAGGATTTCATTTGAAAGTTGCAAGATTTTCTATATGGTATTCAATTTGTATCCATATGCCCATTAAAAATGAGATTATTTGTTAAAGTGATAGGGAGGTTCTATTAGATTTATATAAGGTGGAGTTTGTGGAGGGGCTAGATGGATGAGGTGGTGGAATTGGTAGAGTTCCAGATTCTATTTGGACGAAGAAAGCTAATTTTGTGCACAAAAGAGTCAACTAAAGACAAATGGTGTCTACCCTTTGGAAGAAGTGACTAGTTGTTTAGGCTGAGGTGTCATTGGAGAAGGCTTTTGGGATTCAAGGACAAGAACATATATGGGAGGATCAAGAAATGTTTGATCCTCAGGAGGTGTGGAGTGAGACAACTTAGATTTGAGTTTCTCCATTATTGTAAAAGGGTGGGGGTGATAGCACTGTAATGAAATACTCCATCTTTTATCCAAACAGATGAAAGAGAGGATCTTGAGATGAAGTGAAAAACTTAGAAATTGTCAATGACAAAGATAGAGATTATGGTATTTTTTGGGTTCAAAAGGCTTTCTTTTTGAGATCAATGACTTTGCTCATTTAGCTCCTTTTTTTCGATTTATTGATTCTTGCATATGGTATTTGAAAATTTTTAATGTGAATTATGAATTCATGAGAATATAATACAAACCCACTTTGTTGAGAGTTTAGAAGGATGATACAAAATATAGGGATAGATAAAAGGCTAGAGATCCCTAGAGATTGAGGGTGATCAAGGAAGAAAATAAAAGACCTTAGTTGAGAAGTATAAAGAGAGAGAAGAAGAAGAGAAAAAGCTCTACATAAGAAGAAAATGGCTTGAGTGTTGGTACTTTGTTGGTTGAACTAAGCTGGAATTAATTTGGGTAACTTGGATCGAATGTCACGAATTGGATGCTTGAGGGTTTATTTATAGTTAATGAAATTGATAATGCAATGTGAGTTTATTTCCACATGTGGAAAATTATAGCTTTCCTTCGGTTATGACGATCAAACTGTTTAGGATTGACATATGTTTTTCTTTGATGTGATTGAGTTAATTATAATCATCTAATAAAGACTTGATCATTGTGTATCAAAGTACTCAAATGCTGATGATATGACTGAATCAACTATAATTGTAAGATAATGTAGTTAAATTGTTGATGACGCAACTAAATCAATTACTTGCTAGAATAAGAAAGGTGATTGTTTGTGACATAATTGAATCAGTTATAACCAGTGAACTTATCATAACTTAAAGTGATGAAGTTAAGTTCCTTGTGTTCATTATCCATGTGATGAAAATGGATTCATACTTATCGAGAGATTGGTCTTTAGAGAGCGACTTTGAGAGGTTGACCTTAGGAGACTGGTATTGAGGGTATGAACTTGAGCATCTGGTTTTAAGGAGATGGGCATGAGCTATTAATGAACCATCGTGTGGTTGTGATTTGCATTAGTGGTGAGATTTGAACGGTGAAATTTTGCATCTTTATTTGCTTATGAGCCACTGACCACTGTCATTATCAGAGGAAGACAATCAAAAAGATTGATCCCATTCCCTCAACAATTGTCAACGAGATGGTTGATAGCTGTCACAGGATTCTTCCATTGTTTGTCTTTCTTTATGTTGATTTGCTCTATCGACTCCCTTGTAAAGGTTGAAAAAGACAGTCTAAAAGGTTGATCCCATTCCCTCATCAATTGTCAACGAGATGGTTGATAGCTGTCACAGGATACTTCCATTGTTTGTCTTTCTTTATGTTGATCTGCTCTATCAACCGCCTTGTAAAGGTTGAAAAAGATTTTGCATAAAGAGTACCAAGATGTTGATTTGAAAAATTACTGGACGTAACTAATACGATCAAAGAAATACATAAAATTAGGAACCGACATTTATCCTAAGAAATCCACCAAATCATGAAAGAACAATTGCATTTGCTCATTATAATGGCATCTATTGAATTTGCCCTTTATAATTGACTTTTTTTTGACAACTATGAAATAGAAAAACCAGAAACATTCTCATGGCAATACTCAGTTTTAAGGTCCCAGGACCCTTTAGAATAGCTGAGCTTTCCTTTTCTAGATTATCACTAGCCTAATAAATAAAAAGTTGCTTATAAGCTCAATAACCAAAATACATTATTAAGCTCTATTTAGATTCCCTTGACCTAATAAGATAGACAATCTACATTGTTGGAGCTAATAGATATCCTTCACTAGCTTGCTGCTTTTGTGTGCATTGAAACATGGCCCTTTTATCTCTCAAAATATTCGTTCAAAAAGATAAAATGAGATAATGATATTCTTGTTCTTGTGCATTTTTTTTATTGACAAATAGCAATTAGTTATGTCATAATCATGGCTTCAAGTTACTTACTATAGCTATAGCATCAAATTTAGTTTACTGCCTTTTATTATTGGCATGAACCAGCAATTTTGTTTGTCTTAATAACCAATTTTTGCAATAAATGATTTATTAGATAATTCAAGCTCATTTGTCGCAAAACTTTCAAGTTGATTCTTGTCATCTTTTTTATTATGGGTTGAAAGTGCATAAACTGATCCATGCTCTGGTTTAGTGGTGTCTAACATTTCTTTCCTTTTTTTTTTTTTTTTTTTTTTTTTTTGAAGTATGGTCATTTGCTTGACTTCCTAATAAGTTTCTCTGATTGGAAATGGTTAAAACCAAAATGCTAGTCCTTTGTTGAAAGAAAATTCCTTCACATTTTTGCAAAGAACTAGTTGTAAGTTTAATACTTGGTGAGCACAATGATGATGGGCTTAGTTTTTATTTAGGTAGCTCTTTTATTTCTCGATTTCAAGCGGGTTTCTTTTACTTTGTGTTGTTCTTGATAACCTAGAGGATAAGTTGTTTGATACTTGCTTTGAAAAGCTTTTTTTGGCTCACTTTTTGCTCAGTTTAGCTTTTCTTGAGTGTTATTTGTCACTTGTTTGAAGAAGTGATACTAGTAAAAAATTCAATCTTTAGTACTGACTTCGAGTTTTATCTCAATATATAGATTGAAATATTTGATTAACCTAATGTTTAAGAAAAAGAATTTGTTTAAGGACATCATTTATATTTATCCATCTTTTTGCATCTTTTTCTTTCAATTTTTGTAGTCAAAAGCAAAACTTGATGGATTATATTGAATATTTTGCTCTTAAATAGTAGCTTGTTATTCATAAAAATTGAATGTATCTTACTTTTATAATACTACAAATCTTTCTCTATCTGCACGCCTATAAAGTGTGTTTGGGGCCTCAATAAAAAAATTAATTTTTACATAGTTTTGATTTAGAAATAAATAAAAAAATTCATTGCAATTATTTCTACATGTCGAATCAACTTGACAAGTTCATATTTCATGCTTTTTAAATTTCTCATATACGATTAGCTGTTATTTAAAAATGAACAGGTATGTTCTTTTTCATACTATATTAGAAAATTTTCATTAATAATTTGAATGCTCCTTTGTGATTAGAGGTTAGATCTTGACTATCCAACCTCTGGACCAACAGTTGAATAATTTTTGAAAAAAAAAATTGTTTTTATACTTCATCTCACCATCATTTCCAATTGTAACAGGCTTACCAAAGAAACCTTAAATTGAAGATCCAAGACAAAAATATGTTAATCAGTAATGGATGTCTTGTTTCTAAGTGCAGCAAACATCCCATGTGCTATA
This sequence comes from Vanilla planifolia, assembly GCA_023846275.1. Classification (NCBI taxonomy): domain Eukaryota; kingdom Viridiplantae; phylum Streptophyta; class Magnoliopsida; order Asparagales; family Orchidaceae; genus Vanilla; species Vanilla planifolia. Next base: position 22,594,198 of record CM043866.1, on the reverse strand, counting down.
TAAATTACCAATTAACAGACAAAAACTAATCTATATTTTTCCTGTGGTTAACAATTCTTCTTCGTTTGCACTCTCCTACAGATTATTACTCTCAAGGTGGGCATGTCTTGTGAAGGCTGCGTCGGTGCTGTGAAGAGGGTTCTGTCAAAGATGGAAGGTATCACACAGCAATCATTATAACCCATCTCCTGTTTCAACTTGAAGCTGTAATTACAGAAGATTCTTTCCTTTTAATTGCTAACTCTTTCAGGAGTTGAATCCTTTGATGTGGATTTGAAGGAACAGAAGGTGACTGTGAAGGGCAATGTAAACCCTGAAGCAGTGCTGCAAACCGTGTCCAAGACTGGAAAGAAAACATCTTTCTGGCCAGAAGCCAAGGAAGCTGGTGTTGCTGTCACAGGAGCAGAAACCAAGTGATCTTTTCTCCTTTGGTTTCTGTTTATTACTGGGTTCTGGTGCTGGCTGAACCTTTGCATTATTAACCTACTGTGTGATACTGTGCGTGGTTGATCTCTGAGGCTACCAAACAATAGAATCCATTACTTGTGTGTGGTTGTCATTAAACCATTTATTGTGTTATGTGTTCTAGCTATTAAACGTTTTTCTATCAAACTGATGTGTTTGATTCTATGGTGAATATTTGTCGTGTGTGATTCAACAGTAGACTTGACGTGCTTCAAGGAAAGACTTAGCTGCCCGTATGCCTTTTGACGAGTATTATATATTTATCGCAACTTAGATGTAAAGCTTTGGAATACCTGCAACGACAAAAAGAAACGCGAGTCCCAATGAGAACCAAAAACTCCATTCAATACCGTACCTTTTTGGCACTATATTTGAATATATATATATATATATATATATATGGCTTTTTTAAGTTAATAAAAAAATATGTTAAAACAAATTTTTACGACACGTTAAATGTGTAAAGTCTACGATGAATCTTTAGATTTTTATGATGCATCAAATCAAAAGGTATTGAACCGTACGCATGTTCATAAAATTCATAAAAAGTTTTGATAAATGGCATTAAAATCAGTGATTTGATCACATATTTCTAAGTTTGACTGTATTTTTTTTATGACAACTTTGCAGTTAACGTCTCAAAAAATTATTTGTAACATAAAAAATTAAATGATATTATATAAAATAGATATAAACTATTATAGATGCATAATTTTATAATTATAATAATTAATATAAATTATGAATAATTAAATGTATATATGTGTTATAGTTAGATTTTAATTATATATTTAACATTAAATAGAGTTCGATGTATTTAGTTAATATATTTAGTTGTTTCAATGAATTTAAAATATAATAGTAGCATTTATTTCAAACTTAGTTTTATATTAAAGAATTAGTATTTCAATTAGAATATAATTTTTAATTACGTGTAAGTTATGATGATTATATAATTCTATAATTATAATAAAAGTAGAGTATAAATGAATATTAATTCTAGTTAATAAAATATTATAATTGTATACTAAGTTAATATTTAATACATGACATATATATGTAATTAATATATTTATTTAATTAAAGTACTTTATATTCTAATATTAAAATTTATATTTAATTTTTGTTAAAAGAATTATTTTTAACTTAGAATGATTTTTAATTATAATATTTTAATTAGTAATAGATCATTTAATTAATACAACAATTTAAGTCAAAGAATTTAAATACTCATACTAGAATTTATATATTAATTATATTCTTTAATTCTATTAATTTAATTAAAAACCATACTTTTAAGTATATTATAAGTATATTCTTACACTATAATTATAATATAATATAAAATAAGTAATATTGCTATTATTTTCAAAGCAATTTATAATCAAGTCATATCTTAATTGCACTAATTTATATTCTAATTGTAGAATTATAATATAATTAAAAAACATAAGTGAAACTAAATTTATTAATTCTAAATAAATAAATTTACATATTTTAATTGTAACTATAATATATAATAGACACTCATATAATTTATTTGGACAATGGATTTTTATCATTCAATTTATATTTTAATTATATAATTATAATTTAAATTTGTTTGAGTCTATATTATGATTATATATCATTATAATCTCTAATCCATATATATATATATATATTACATTTCAATTTGATATAATTTGTATTTAATATATATTTTTTATTATAGTGTATAAATTATACATTTATAATAAGCTGTTTTATCTTTTAAAAAAAAAAAAGCTGTTTTTGGCATTGCCTTATTGTTTTACAAGTCAAAATTTTTGTAATTGTTGGTAGTATTTTTTTTTATAAAAAAAATGTGATGAAAATAAGAAAGTTTCAAACAATAACAATCCTCTTTAATAGGTTCATATAAATCTTTGGGTTGTACTTGAGAATATTTTTTAAATTCATGATGAACCTAAGAATTTGTAATCAATTTATAAATTTTCAACAAGTTTGACCAGCTCAGCATGAGCATAATATTTGACAAAATAATTACTTAACATGATTTTTAATTAATTTAAATAGCTTTTCATTAATTTGCCCTTTTTTGTGATCGAGGAGGGGTAGCTTAATGCTTCTAAAATGGTGGCATGCTTGAAACAAGAATATAAAATCAAAAGAGAAGTTCATCAGGACAATCTTTCGTAAAATTGGTCGCTTTGGCATACCAAATGAAAACAGCATGATTGTAAAACCAGAAGCAACACAATAATTAATAGCAAAGATCATTGCAGACCAACAAGAGAAAAATAATCTATATACATATGCTTTTTCTTTATTGGTTATGTCTTATAACAAATACCGCACCAAAGAAATCTCGCAGAGGAGCGGCCAAAAATGCCTACAGGAAAGAGGGAACAATCCACGCGCTTCATCCATGGTAGCATCCGACAGTTGCACGCGGCCGAGGGCCTGCCATCAACACCTCCATGGCCCCTTCTGTTCCCTTCTTCCACCATCCAAATCCCATCCTCACGCTACTTTTGCCCATTTCTTCCGGCGCGCAAGCTCCGCAATCTGATCTCCTCGACCCACGAGAAACCACCTCCGCCTTGCCGGTCCCACCCAAATTGGACCAGAAATTAGCTTAATAGTACTCCACCGGCGTGCCTGGGCAGCTATCGTCCGACAAATCCCTGCTGCTCCCCCCACCGGCCGTAAACGGCGGCGGCACGTGCGGCGGGACCGTGCAGCGGAGCAGCGCCCAGTTCACTCCGCCGAAAAATGGGTGCCGCTTAATCGCCGTGGCACCCAGAGTGGACCCCAGCCGCTTTCCCGGGTCCTTGACGAGCAGCCCGGCGATCAAGTCCCGCACCGCGGCCGACGCCGCCGGCTCCTTGGGAAACTCCAGCGCGCGGGCCACGATGTTCGCTAGCGTCATCTCGTGATCCGAACCCTTGAACGGCGTCGAACCGTACAACAGCTCGAAGACAAACACCCCCAGCGTCCACCAATCCACCGTACTGCCGTGCCCCTCCCCGGACACGATCTCCGGCGCGAGGTACTCGTGCGTCCCCACAAACGACGATGACCGGAGGTTCACCGGCTCCGCCACGAACTCCAGCCCGCCCGTAGCAGCTCGTCGTCCGGGCTTCTTCCGGCCGCGGAGTCTCGGATGAAAGCAAGACACGGCCGGCACGATGCATTTAGGGAGGATGCAGGACGTCACGCCGCTGGGGTTCGCCGAGCGGTGGGTGGGAGAAGGGGCGCTGGAAGGGATCGGCGAATATTGTTTGCTGACCAGCTGGACCGCGGTGGAACATCCAGTTTCGCCCTTGAGCGAAAGATCAAAGTCCGTAAGCATTATGTGGCCGTCGGAACGGACGAGGACGTTCTCCGGCTTCAGGTCGCGGTAAACGATGCCCAGCAGATGAAGGTATTCTAATGCCGCCACCACCTCCGCGGCGTAGAACCTGATACAGGTTTATACTTAAACGCATGGTTAACTTATTATCTAATCAACATGTGATTACTATATATTTATATCTTCTATTCATGAGTCAATGTTTTTATTTTAAGTTTGCAAACGTTAGATCGACGCGCAAGCAATTGGAAACTGAGAGCGGACAATAACGAATCTTCAAGCGGAATTGTCCCGTTCTTTTTGGTAAGAATCACCATAAACGATACTACAGTACAACAATATGCTAACTAAAGGTTATCCGTTATGGCGTCTATCTTCCTGAAACGTCAGGGTTATGATGATAATTGCGCTTAAACCATTGGTCGATAACGAAGCAAAATAATGTCAGGTAAGAATAAGGCGCGCTCACCTGACAGCGTGCTCATCGAACCGCTTCCCGGGCTGGCGCTGTCTGAGAACATGTAGATCGCCGCCGGGGCAGAACTCTGTCAGTAGACAAGCAAACTTCTCGCTCTCCGCGCAGCAATACAGTCTCGGCAAGAACGGATGCTCGAGCATCTCCAAGATCTCCTTCTCTGTCTTCGCTCTCGCGTTCTTGTTCCTCCTAAGCAGCTCTCTCTTATCCATCACCTTCGCCGCCGCCACTGCAATCGGCCCACCTTTGCTGCCGGCGGCCTTTACCTCGGCCAGGTAAACACAGCCGATGTCTCCGCATCCGAGTCTCTGGATGAATCGGAGATCCGAGGTGGTGATGGAGCCGTCGGGGCCGGCGACCCTGCGGATCGCATCGAGACAGGCGTCGGCGGCGGAGGAGATCGGTTCGGAGGAGGACGAAGAGGAGGAGTAGGATCCCGAGGCCGTTGAGATGGAGGAGATGGTTTCCGAGCCGAAGCTCATACTCTGAAGGTCGTCACCGCAATCAAGAGGCATGGCCTCTACCGGATATTGGATTTCAGAAGGTTTGAGGAGGAAAGGAGATGTGGCTTGGAAGCGGAGCGGGTGCGGTTTTTTGAAGCTGCTTATGGGGAACGAGGGTCGGCCGTATGTCAGGCTGTGGAGCAACCACGGCGGGCCCCAACGAAACCGGGGATTTCTCCTCGGCTTTGGATCTTGCCGGTGGCATCAGGTAAACAATTGGTTCAAGGCATTCGGTGTCCCTAAAAAAATAATAGACCGGCTTAAATCCTCATAAGCATGTACACAAAAATAAAGATAATATATTTATTTAGTATTTTCGCAAAATATAAAATTAAGTGAGACAATAATAATTATATTTTAAGAAGAGGAAATGGATAAAATGTTCTAATTTCTCAAAAAACAAATTATCTGAATATGTATATTAAAACAAAACAGGAGGTAGCAAGTAATTTTGATATTTGTTACGGCCGGCCCAATTTTATAATTGGGCCCGGTTCAAACTTCCAAAAAAAAAAAAAAAAAAGTCCTGAGTGAATGGAATGATTCAACTTGGTTATTGTAGGAGAGCTTGCTCTGATTTTTTTAATATTAATCTTAGAAATAGAAATAATTTCTAAATAATTATTTGCATAAATAAGATATTGGTGAGAAAAACTGTTGTCAGATTCATACAGGGGGGCATGCCACGTTGCTTTTAAGAAATTTGAAAAAGACAAAATTGCTAATTTGTACTCTCTAATATTTAATTATTAAGATATTGCTTCATTTTCTATTGTCAATTATCTTTCTTTCAATAAATTGTTTCGGTGGATAATATTTAATACAAATGGTCAACTATATAATATTAAATATTCATAAAAATTAGTCACATTGAATTATCACAAGTATTCTTTTTATTTGAACACAGATCGATTCAAAATGAGTTTTGATTTTTAATAAATCAATAAATTTTTAAGTCATCTCCCATCTATTAATAAGTATGTGTGTGTATGTATATTTATATAATTAATCTTAGCTTATTTGTATAGAAATTAATTAAACTTAAAATCATAAAATAGAATCTTTCTATATGATCTTCCCTCACGTTCAGCATTCTATTAAATTTTTTCCACTTTGAAATTTTAAGAAAATCATATTAAAACAAAGAGGGGAAACAAACCTTGGAATAAAAAACATGATTCATTTACATTTTCTCCTTCTTTGGATTGTATTCTTTGTTAAAATTCCTTCTCCACAAATGCAAATCCTCTCCTAGTAATTGTAGTCCTAAACTCTCAAAAAAGCTTCCTATAATCTCTCCCTGATCGTTCCTTCCTAATTAAGTTTTACTTAAAGAACTTAATATCCTTTATTAACTATTTCCATTATCAATATTGAGCATAATACAACTAAAAGAAGTAAAACCTCATGCAATACAAGTATCATAATATGTAAAACTAAAATAAAGTGCTCATATTATTCTAAAACAAATAAAATATAATTATCTTCATATATAATATCCATTACTGATATATGATGAAATTGTTAAAGCCTATATTATCTCATAGACAATAAGAAAATATTTATGTTTAAGTAATAAAGCCATATAAGGCCTAATCCAATGTGCAATAGGTTTATAATCAGAATATTCTAAGATCATTGGGTAAGTAAGAACTTCCTTGATGGCTAAGAATTTATATAATTTTTTTAACACTAAATATCTCAACCTAATAAGGAGAACGATTTACCTGTCCACACCCAATGTAACTCCAGCTAGTAGTGATAATGATAAGATATACTCAAGTAAAGTTTTTAAATTGTAATAGATTAATTCACTTATTCATATACACAAGTCTAAGAAATTAGATATGAATAGTAATCTCTCTTATAAAATGATGAAATAAAATAGTAATTGAGTAAAGAACTTTTTTTGGCAATTAATGTTATTGATCTTGCTAAATAATGGGTTAAGATTTTCCATTTTGAGCATCTTACTTGTCTTTTTAATACATTTTTGGAATCACATTGTTGAATAATTGCTCATGATACTTATCATCTCAAGCAAACTTGACAACATCACTTCATTACTTTATCATAAATCCTTCTTTAACAATATGATGAGTATCTCTATTTATAAAAACCTTAAGAGATAAAATGATAATTTGTTAAGTTTAGGAATATGAAAAAACTATGAATACTAAGGGACACATTTTTAAATTCTAAAGAATAAAAAAATAGACTTTAAATTATGCCAAAAACTTTCCTTAAAAGTTATAAAATTAAATATAATAAATAGTTCCCAAACAACTTATATAGATTTCCACTTTTTGGGTGGTAGCATGACAAGCAGCAAGGTTGCGAGCAACATAATTGGCATGGCATGGGTGGAGAGGAGTGACAACTATTATGGGTTGGCATGAGTTCATGGTTCAACACTAGTCATGGGTAGTGTGACAAGTGAAGCGAAGCAATATGCTAGCTAAGCGAGTAGCTAATAGCAGAAATAACCCCAAAGCTTAAATTAAGTAAAAAAAATTGAATAAATTTTGTATTTATAAAAGTACAAGACTACTAGATTTTTTAGAATAGATTTAAAGTTGAATATAACAAAAAAGCTACAAACTAACCTCCAAATGATTAAAAATAAGGCATATATGTAAATAACTAAATGAACATAAGATAAAAACTAACTTATGTTGTAATTATAATTAAGAGTTGGTTATAAGACTGTGATAATAGAGACTAATAAAAAATAAATAAGCCAATCTTAGGATGACTTTGAGTTCAAATAGAACTAATAGGCAAAATATAACCTTTATGTGATGTGTTGGGTATTACAGCATCAATCACCCTCACACTCACAAATATAATAATCTCTTATTCTAGAGTCTTGAACTATGTTTAATAAACTCTAATTTTGTGATTGTCAACATTCTAACTTATAATATCAATAAGAAATGAGAAAAATATTCTAAATAACAAAATTATCAACTACATATAGTAAAATAATATAAAATAATAATAATATAGCTTAGAACTAACATGAAATAATAGGTAAAATAATGTATGAAAATTTATATATAATATGTAATATCATTGCATCAATATAATATATATCTTACACAAGTACATACAATATAATGTAATATTTGTATGTTATATTTTCTTTTATTTTCATGTTCAATTTTATTTAAATTTTCTTTATTTCTTTTATTTTTTTCTTTTTCATTATTCTCTAAACCAAAATTCTATTATATGACCTCTATTCCTACTCTCCAGAATCTCTTATCATACATATATCATCATCACTTAGTCTTAGCTTTTGATATATTGTAATCCCACCTCTAAATATCATAACACCAAGGCATGAAGAACTTCATGTAACCAATACACTTATTAATATCCTATACTTGAAGGGAATGAGACCTTTGACAAGTAAAAGAACCAATCTTTGAGCCCTCATAATGTAAGGGGGTAAACAAACCACCACATAGCTATTTTGTCTACCAACATCTTATGTTGATAGAGAGCGAAGCTTGTGATATGTTAGATTCTTACTCTAAATACTTATTATACCAGAGAATAAAATATCTTATCATCATTTAGTCAAGACCTATAATTCATCTAGCCCACATCTACGTACCACAACACCAAGGGATGAGATATATCATCATATATCTCATATATTGGGTCATTATAAAAATAAGATAACACACTCCACTTTTTTCATGTGATTTATCATATCACTAGGCCAACTACTTCCTTCTTCTTTCTTTTTTATCGTAATTATTAATTTATAGTATTTGAACATAAATGTCATAAATTGATATATATATATATATATATATATATATATATATATATATATATATATATATATATATACACACACACACACACATTAATGATAATAGAGTATTATGATAAAATAAAAATATATTATAGTTATGCTTAAGTTATGAAATACTCACATTCTAAACATGCTACAATAATTGCTAAGAATATTCACTAACCCACTTACATTACAATTATTTACTTCTACTTGTCAACTTTAAGAAGCTTCTTCTATGACTTTCTTCTTTTCTTTATCTATTCTCATCATTTTGTACACAATTTATAATAATTTTTATTAATAAAAAGACAATTCTTACTTGCAATTTATGAGATAATTTTCAAAAAGATAATCCCTTTATCAACTCCCCTTTTATGATATTTATGCCATCACATCATACAATATGATCAACCTATTCACACCATATGATATAAGCTTTATATTGATAGATAATTAATTGTATGTGCAATCTCTATTAAACATAGTATGAACTGATTATACTTGTTTGATCCATAACATATACTTGGTTGTACAAAGGGTTGGACAAACTATTTTTTATAAGTTTTTCATAATTTGATCATCTTGTACTTGTATGATCCATCTTTATAATTAATCTTACTAGTTTAATATTTATTTTGTACTAGTACTATGATTATTTGATAACCTATTTCATATGAAATCAAGTTCTTTTACTCATCATATTAGTCTGATATCAATATTATAATAATATTATGATCACCAACAACTTTATTAACATGAAATTAAGGACTCTTAACTTGTTATGCTAATCAGATCTCCACATCATATTAATACTATGATTATCTAACATCCCTTTTTCACATGAAACTAAGGCCTCTTAACTAATCGTAATGGTCTAATCTCCATATTATACTACTATGATCATCCAATAACTATTTTTAGACTTAAGTCGAAAGCTTTAGCCAACCCCTTCACATAGCTTGTACTAAACGATCGTGACAATCCTCTTTGTACAATCAAAGTAGGCAGAAATTACAATAGCTTCCAACTACCATAGTTTTCAACCAAACTCGCAACCATTTCTTTGCATTCTAAACAACCAAAATATTATTTATACATAATAATTAAAGGGAGTATTTCCTTCATATGTGATTCCCATAAGCCAAAGTTGAAAACTTCTTTCATTTCTCAAATTGTTCGTCTACCTCTTTATGTCTTTGAATCTCCTTGAGTATTTGTAATTATTTTATCACAAATTTCACAAACACTATAAATGTTTCTCATGCATAAGAGGGAAGTCTATTCTCTTATTAAATAAGAAAATTAAATAATATATTTATTAGATCTATCATAAGAAATCTATAAAGAAATTAAAAATCTCTAAAACAATGGAAACTACAAACCTATAAATTTCATACCACTAGACCTTTATAATAATATACTCAAATTTAGAATTCAATCAGTGTCTTCTTAATATGCTTTTTGAGGCTCCTTACTAATTAATACATTATCTTGATTTTAAATCTAAAATACACTTATCTAATATATATGAGACATTTTTTAAGAGAATAACTAAATTTAATTAAGCATATTATGAACATGATGTTGGAAAATAATATTCTCAACTTGGCTAACGACAAAAGATAATTTTAAGTTTAGTTTAGTTGTTGAACAATTTATTTGTTTTATTCTTAGTCACTTGAGTATGTTTATATTTGTATAATTCCATGTTCTATTTTAAGTTAAACATTTCATGAGAATCAAGTGGGCAACAAGCATGTATTTATTATCTTAAGATCTCTAATTGGAGACAAGATGATGATCATATAGGGATGCTAAAAAATATGATAATGAGTGTGTGAGGATTGTAGTGACAACGAGCAACCAGGACTAAGCAGTGTCATTGGGTGGGATGACGATTAGTCATGAAATATTTGATGATGGGAGCTCACAAGGGATGACGACGATGGTGAGAGGTGAAATTAGACAACACTTAGACAATTCTAACAGTGGGGCTTAGATCCTAGTAGCTTGTCCAGGACAAGGTGACCAAAGGGATTTAAGGTTAAGCTTTAGTTAATGAACAATAATAAAAGGCATGAAGGGTGCGACATTAGGTTCTAGCACATGTGTAAATTAGGATTAAGGCGATGGTGAGACTAAGAGGGATGAAACATCACATGATATCAGGGTGGTAGGTGTGATAGTATTTGTTAAGCGAGGAAGTTTTTAATGGTTGGGATTGAGTGGTTGCAACCAACAACCTAGGGGATTGAGAATAATGGCCAAAAGTATGGAATATATAGGCATCGATATTGACGATGATCATGCAATATAGAGGTTGTAGTGTGAGATGCAATGATGGTGGTGAAAGTGAGATATCCATATTGTGATCCAGATAAGGAAAAGACTAATTAATGCCTTCTCTAAGGAATCCTCTTATTCATGCATGTATCTTATAGAAAGCTTTGTGATTTATTATTGATGACAAAACCAAAAACTCTTTTTTTATTTCATTAAAAGGTACTTAAATAGATTATAAAATACTCCCAAATTAAAATTATGAAAAACAAAGCATATCTTAACTTAAAAACTAATAAAATGATAATATTAATAACAATAATAAAAGACAACGTAAATAAATATTTATAAGCATAAAAAGAAAACAAGAAGTATCCTTTAATCTAATAAATTACCCAATACAATCTATAATGATTTGGACTTCTAAAATACTCTATGAGACTTTGTTCATTTATTTGACTCTAATTTAGCTCCAAATTTATTCTAGATTATTTTTTGTAAGCCTCTTTATAGTCATCCTTCTAATGCTAACATATTATGCATCATATAATGTACGTGTTAAAGAAATTTGGTTTATGAATGAAGATTTGAGTGTTTTGAGATTTGGTGCGTTTTGTAGAAGTGTTATTTAGGGAAAGCTTCAATGATGCTAAATAAATAGAGAAAGACATTAAATAATTTATGTTTTTTTTCGTCTTACTTTCTAATCCAACATAGTTTTTATATTTGCTCTTTTTCCGTACTTATTGTTAGCTTTAATTAATCTTTTTTTCATGAGTTTACTATTTAATTATGTATTTGCATTCCATCTCAAATTTTGAATGCACTTTGTATATGGTCACTCAATTAATCATATATAATTCAAATACTATGATTATCACATCTCACTTCATTTGCATTTTTATAAGAGTTAAATGATTCTTGAGGAAAGGTTCACTCGATTTGGATTACTAAAATATACCTTCTGAGAAATATTATATTAAGTTAAATATATAGTAACAATAATACAATTAGATTTTGGCCAATGCATAATTAGTCATTATATATAAAAGTTGTTGAATAGGAACTCACATTATTATTGAGTGATAGACTTATAAGTAAATTTGAATTAACCAAGATAATTTTTGTAGATAAAATACCCGTCTAAGCACGATTCTTGATTCAATGGACGTAAAGTCCTAATCAGCTTTAAGGTTGCTTGTTGTAGCAATATAATAAACAAAATGATAAAAATATGATCTCAAATTTGTAAAGTTAAATTTTTTATTAGGCTAAGTATAAACTTATAATATCAACATGTATACCTCAATCAATATAGCAAAGTCTTGGTACATCATGGAAGGCAAAGTGAAGTTATAGATTTCTCCAACTCATTGCCATAGATGTGAATGAATAATAAACCATGAGACTTGTTTAACAATGATATCCAAGTTAGTTATGTAAAACAAGACCCATTATCATTATTATGAATGTAGGACAACAAATTGGTTACACCAAATAACATAAATTTCTTTTGATTTGATATTGCAATGAATATACACAATTTATGCAATAATATATAACCAAATATAGAAACATGCACATAACATAATGACAAGAATATGTTAATTACAAGATGGACAATGCAATATTGATAGAAAATAAGGATTATTTTTACTTTGAGAGCTATAAACTAAGCTAAAACTCTGCTATCGATTTGAAACAATATAGAGAAATAAGATAAGTTCATTGGATGATAAGCCACTTTAAGGAACATAAAAAATAGTACTAAAAAATTATTTTAATAAAATTCTAATTTATGCTCAAATATATAGTATAATTATGAATTTTTGTAATGAAAATGATGAAACATCTAAGATAATGAATGTTAGGTCGTGCAACTATATGTTAAAGAAAAAACTACATAATTTTGTAGAGATTCAAATGGATTTAATGGGTCATACTCACAAAATATTATTTTTTAACTAGAAACAATTGGTTTAAGAGAAACCTTAAGAATTTGTGAGTAATGAAAGTCAATTTAAAGATGAGGATAAACATGATAGTCATAGAAAACATTGAAGCTATCATATTACTATAATTTGATGTATTTTATATTCAACATAAATATATTTTTTTCATTTCATAACATGCACCAAGTGAAAATAATGAAACACTTTAAGAAAGAGGAATACTTGATAATGAAAGCAAATGGCTTATAATCAAAAAAGAAATGTTGAGAAAGCTGAGTTTTATTCTCTCACTATACCACAACATTGAATCAAATGGAATTGAATTAGAACTAGTAGCCATTACATCAACATTAGTAGCACATATTGATGTTTGCATACAACAAATTAGAGTTAAACAAAATTGCCCATAATGCACTTCAATTTCATTGCTATGACAATAACTACCTTAAGGAAATTCTTATACATTACTTGGAGCAATGCTTGGATTGTTCAGCATGCTCTTTAGGTCTCTTGAATCAACTCAAGTGAATTGCTTGAGGTTATTTTTAAGATAGTTTAGGTAATGTAGGAGCCATCATACCCCTTTTGTACAATCTCAATATTATGTCAAATCAATTCAACGTGTGAAGAATTTCATTATACGTAATGCATAACAAATTAGATAATCCCAAATATATCTTATCATAAGTACCATTATATAATAAACATAATTATTTGACAAAATATAAGTAAAGCTATAACTGGTCATTGTTGATCGCAATATTAATTGAATTTTTTAGTAAATGGATTCTATTGAACCTTAGAATAATATATAACACAATTGTGCTTGACTAGTCAATTACATAATCTTGTTGAACTCTTAAGTACTAAAAAGTTAGGTATAAATGAATTGTTACATGAAACTTTAAATGCTCTAAACATATACATAATATATCAAAAATACATCACAAATATAATAACAATACGAACAAACATCATGACTCCTCAATGGCCAAATTATTTGCAAAGGCTTATATATGTGACAGCATTTGTATAGTCAACTGCTATACTAAGGGCACCATAATTATTGGGATAATGAAAGTGGCCAATATATCAAGACAATGTCATACAAGAAGTATAATAGGAGAACAAGAACTTATGTAAACTAGAGCTAGGTTTAATGGAGTTAAGAGATATTGAACAAACACTTGCAAGAATTTGTTATAAGAAATAGATTACCTTATTAAGATGAGAGATGGAATATGGTGGAGCAAACTCAAACAAAGATTAATATAGGAATAAGTTAATGAACTTATAGAAAGACATGAGTATTAGGCAACAAGTATGGTAAAAAAAGGTGAAGATCTTACAATTGCAAAGTAGATGAAGCTCATTTTAGTGGTATGGAAACAAAGGATCATTTAGGTATGATTTTGATTTTGATCGTGGGGCCTTGGCCATGTCAATATCTTGTGACACGAGAAAAGTGATGGGCAAAACATTGTTTAACAAAATTAAAAATCATATTAATGCAAAGTACACTTCTAAAAAAAATTACATAGGCAAAATTGAGATAGATTAGGTGTTATCATCCTTATCTTAACATGAAATGACATATGCTCTCGTATATATATGCGATAATAATGATGCATCATCATTCTCATCTTTATATAAAATTAATTGTATTAGTATATATATGTGTGTGTGCAAACAAGTGCATGTAGATATCTTTATATTTATGCATAAATATAAGAATATTATAAATTATTTATATATATTTATTTTTTTTAATTAAAAACTTTTAGATGAAATGAAATATTATTTCTAAATTATTTTTTTTGTTTTTCTTTGATTTGTTTATGATTAACTAATGAATTTAAAAAAGAATTTGAAAATTAATTTTTGAATTGTTTGTCGTGTTAATGTTTTTAAAATCGAAAAAATATTTTTGAAAAAAAATTGTTAAATTTTTTTTTTAAAAATTAAATATTTTGTTTTTCAAAATTTGAAAAGAAAAAATCGAAATATGATTTGTACAAAGACCTTTCACACGCACGCACGAGGAAGCTGAACAGTTAGCACTACCATATAGCCCACGGAAAACAAGTGAGACGGCCATCACCGCGATGTCTTCCACTCCAAACGAGCTTGAAGATTTGGTGGTTTTAGAGCTCATGGATACATCCGGCGTCGACGAGAAGTTCTCCGACGAGGGAATTGTTATCTCAACGATGCATGTCTACAATTGGGATATTCCTATGATTCTTTCTCACCGAATCGTAAAAGTTCAAGCGAATAAAAGCAGGCAATTTCTTATTGTTTTCTTTTGTTCACAAGTAGTATTTCACTTGTATTCTTTTCTTCGATTTCTCGTCTGTGATACTAAAGGCGTTACTTCAGGCTTTCACAGGAGTCCTCCTATTTTCATGGTCTACTCAGCGGAAGCTTCAGGTCGGTCGAAGAATTAATATTCCTTTATTCAGAGTTGAATGGGATACTAAGTAGCGAAATGAGCTTGCCTAGTTAATTTTAGGCTTCTAGCGGCTCTATAAGTAGGTTTGCTTCATTGTTTATAATTTGATTTATCCGTCTTTTTTATTTAAAAAAGGGCCTATAGATTGATTTTTTAACGATATGCAAATTTTTTTATGTAAATTTTAGGTTTTCTTCCTGTTAATCAAGTTATGAAGAGCTCAATACTTATTACAATAAATCGAAATCAAATTTCTATGACATAACATTTGGTTTTGATCCTCAAATTATTAATTAAAAGGAATTTCATTGACAACTTACCCCATTTGATTTGGGGTTAGGCTTGTTCCAGTAAACACATTTTATGTTAGTCTATCTCAATTTATTTCTTAACAAATAATATTGTTTTGGGATAAATCTTATCCCAATGGAAAAGGTGGGATAACCATAACCTCCATAACCTCAAATCAAATAGGATCTTAAATGTTTGGAATGACTTGGTGTAATGGGTCAATTTATCCCTATTATCTAGTTATGTTGTGTTATGGTTATGATACCAAAATTTGTTTAGTAGTTAACCTTTTTACGTTTTAGTTAATTTGATTTTAACCTAGGTTAAAATGACTTATAATTGTATGCAAGATTTGTTAATTTTAATGCATGGGTTAGGGTGATTTTAATGAAAATAGCGAGAGTGCTAGGTAAATGCTGATCAATTATCTTGGTTCTTAGCAAAATTCCAAATAGCTAGTTGGCTATTTTGCACACATGCTGATTTTTATGGATTGTATACTCTATGTTTTGTAGCTCATGTTTTTTTGTTTTATATAAATAGGATAAAAATTTAGAATGCATTCTTTTTGGTATCCACTTTTTGTAACTGATTTCTTTCTTTATGAAGGGAATCAAGTCTTCCCCACATCTCAATCTCTTGGAACATAGAATCAATTCTCAATATTCTGCAGTTTATCTTTGGCGGTCTACTAAAAATCACACCTCAAAATTTTCTTCTTCTATTGGAGGTAATATGGATATTTGATGAATCATTTTTTTTCTTCTTTTGTCTTTTTCTTTTTCATCTAGTATAATGTCATGATCTTAGGGACACTCTAGTTAATTTTTTATGTTGACGTATTGAATGCAAAAATAGAAACAACTTTAATAAAGTGAGCAAATATTTAGCATAAAAACTTGTCATTTTATCTGAGACATTTAACCAATGTTCCTTAGAATCTTTGTTCTCTTGTTTCTTTTTTTCCATTATTTTTTTGCTTACAATTTGGCCCCTCTTTTGTTTGTTTTTAGTTTTTTTTTTCACCTTTTTAGTCCTTTTGGTTTGTTTACTTCTCTGCTCTATCTAACAACCATTTTTCTTGTCTCTTCTTTTGTTTCTTGTCTTTACCGTCTGACTCTTGTTTTGGTTAGACATATATTTTAACAGTAGCTTGAGCTTTTTTTGGGTTAAAAATACTACAATTTCTTGTTATTTGAGTGATCAATTGTTAATCTAAGCATATTTTGGCTATAAAGGCTATTATAGGTATATAAGCTGGGCAAAACTTTCTTATGTTGGGAATGTAGGATTTTCATGTGGTTGATCTTGATCTATTGTCATTTTTCTTGTTGTAACAATGCATTATGCACATCTTTTTGTCATTGATAACTATCTCATTCAATATGTATGCTTCTTTGGCTTTGCTTAACAATATATTAGCTTTTTGTCATGCTCTTCTTTACATTAAAGACTTCATTCACATGAAAAATGGTCTTAGGTAGATTGATGTTGATACAATTACATTGATTGTCACATAAGTTTCAAACTTATCAAGCTACACCACCGCCTAGTTTAAAAAAAGATCATGGAATACTAGTCTTGGATTTCCTCGAGAAGAAACATTCAATGTCAAAATCAAAGAGACTAGTTTAACAAATATTCTTAAAAATGATTGCATGAGAAAAAATGTAGTTATTTTTAGATGGAAGCTCATGATAGTAGGACAATTTTCTAAGAGTGATTAAGATGATTGCCTCTAATATGCAGAATAAGAAGGCTTTGAATCATCTCTTCTATCATTAGCGGCAATGTAATTACCTATATTTTTTTTCTTGAGATGGGTGACTTGGTTGATGTGGTCATTGCATTCTATAATAAATATCATTATTTATTATTGGTATGTTGGCTTAGGATTTGGGCATTACCCTAAAGGCTCCACATCCTACCATGTCAAGTTTTATGTAGTAGCTAGAAGCTAGTTGAGGAATTGATAGTTGACCTTGTTGAGAGGTTGCAAGATGCCGGTTGGTCAACGCCAAGATTATAGAGGTTGGTAGTCATTAGATGGAAATACCTTTTCCTTGACAATAGGTTCAACATTAAGCGGTGTGTATGGTCATTTGGTTGTTTGTTTTGCTTTTGGATAGCCTTTTGAACTATTATTGCTTGTAAGGCTTGATTAGCCTTTTCAAATTCAAATTTATCATTAGTAGTATACCTTTTGCAGCATTTTGTGTGATTATTTTGAAGTTGAGATTATGATAAAGGAACTAGAGTTTAGGTGGGATGCAAAAGAACTTTTGGAGATCCAAAACATATAGGGCAAACCAGAGGAAGTGGAGCTATCTGATTCCAAAAATTGGGTGTCAGTGACAATTGTTTTCTAGAGTAAATGAATTGATTAGATCGTCTGATTTGCCTTTGGATCATTTGATCAAGGATCTAAGAATAACAACTAAAGTTGATTTTTAGAGTGTTTTGCTCATAACTCAATTGAACTATGTTCTTGTGAACAAATTGTTCAGTCGAGGAAAAAATGAGGCAGTTAATTATATCTTCATGACTCATCCTTTGAAAATCATCTTTGAGTTAGCTTGGGATTCAAATTTTGAAAGTAAGCTATTGTTTTGGTGATGACAAGTCATCAGATATCTTAGGATTGAATAAGATTCATGGAGATTACTCATATTAGTGCATAGAATGTTCAGTTGCATCTTTTTCAAATTATAAAGAAGAATCTTATGTGAGATTAATTAATTATCGAGATGGAGGCTAGGACAAAGAGGAAGAGCTTTTTTATGTCAAAATTCAAGTTTGAGTGTGCTTGAAATCTTTAAGAGACAGTGTTAGTTTAAAATATCAGGTTTGGGAGCTTCTCTTATTTTAAGTATTGTAGGTTTTTTCTAATAGAAGTTAGTGTTTATTATCTCTTATGTTTTTTGCATTGTGTTAAGTTTTTCCAATACTTTTATATTTAGTGAGGCAAGAGAGGTGCAACAAGATAGAGGCCACATTGAAATCTACTTGTTAAAATCAAGGCATGTTTAAGGAAGACTATCACTTGTTTTTCCCATCTTACTTTTATTATCTTCCCCACATTGTTCCTTCTTAGAGTAGGGTTCTATCTCTTAAAGGGTTTATAAGTGGGATTGAATCAAATTTGGTAGTAGAATAATTTATTTGTGTTGGAGATTCTAGTGAGAGAGTTGTAACTTTTTTAGTGCAATTAAGGAGTTAAAAAATTATTGAGAGAAATTATAATAGTGGAAGATAAGATATGGCTGAATAAGAACCATTTACTTCTATATCACTTGAGAAAAGAGGTTGTTTAATTTTGACAAAGCTTACACAATCACTTACAAAAGATGAAGCAAGAGCCAATGGTGACTTTTTTTTGAGAGTAAACAGAGGAAAATCCATCTCAAAGGGGTGGATGGTAGCAATAGGCAATGTAGAAGGATCTTTACTATTGGGAGTTGATGGCTATAGAAACTACTACCTTCTTGCTTCTTTGTAAGATCACAATTCGTTAAAGCCATTCAAGGCAAAGGTCAATATTGAGATTCCAAACCTATGGAGGTGAGTTGATGTAGAGAAGATTAATTTTTTTTTGAATCAATTAGAGACGTATTTCTTTATTTATATTTATCCAAGTTTAACATAGTTTCTTTTGTAATGTTGAAACTTACCCATCATGTGCTTGCATTGTGGAGTTTGCTTCATTTATTTGATGTATAAGGTTGTTATTTGAATAATTTAATTAAACCTTTAAGTGAAAATTTATATCTTATGGGAGTGGAAGTGGCATGAATTTTGATAGGAGCAGTTATTGCAAGATTACATCTGAGGGTTCAATAGACATGCATTTTCACTTATGGTGAAAATTAGTTTAATGTTTTGGGATGATGGAGCCTTTTCAACTCTAAGCAATGGCTGGTTGAGTGCTTCTTTTCCAAACTTCATTCCAAGACTGTTGAAACTATATATGAAACCTGTAGGAGAGATGAGAAAAATCTTTTAGATTTAGTGAAATCTGATCAAAGAGGGAGCATTTGAGATATCAAAGTTCTATATCGGAGGTGTACTTGAGAGCATTGGGAAGAAAAATGTTATTCAGATTAATTCTTGGGTGCAACAAAGGTCTCGAAATTGCTGTCCTCAAATTCAATGAAAAATCAATAGAGATAAAGCCTCCAAATTCATATGTATGTATAAGATTTAGCCAATCAACAAGATCTGCATAGTGCATGTGGATGCGATTGTGCATGTAACAAGAAGCTTTGTATTCATGCAAATGAGACTTGTACAATCGAGACCGGAGGTGGAGTGCACTCATGAATGGACATAAATGGTATTCAATGCATACAGATTATACACAGGTAATTATAATTATGCACGGGTAAATTCCTCGAAAGAGTTTATTATATCCATATAGCATAGGATTTGCTTGTTTGTGTATTCAACAAAATAAAATTATGCACTTTATTTTTGGCATTAACCAAGCGGTTGCACAGATAGTTGAATAGCCTTATTTTCATAGCATGAATATTTTATTTTGCGAAGTTGGTTCACATGAGATGTGAATAGATTCAATTAATTTTGATGCAACCAAGGGATGTCTTGGTACTTCAAATGAGAAATTCAGTAGATCGTTTGGGGGATATTTTATGATCCAATATATTGTGATCATATAGCATTTGAAGAGGTTGCTAAAACCTTGGAATGTTTGGGTATCTTTTCAGTTTTGTACAATACTCGTACTTGTAAAAGAGAGCCTTTGTGTTTAGGTTAAAATTTAATACAAGGAATTTCAAAGAGGAATGAGAGAAGATTCTCTCATATGTGTGTTTGTAAGTAAATATGTATGTATATATGTATATATATATATATTTATGTACATATGTATATATACACATAAATATACATATATATGTATATATGTGTATATATATATATATGTTTGTGTATATATATAATGATCAAAGTCCTTTAAGATGGTTCCCTTCCTTTATTTTATGCAATTTAGATCCTCTCATATTTGATGACTTTGTTCAATAGTCTATGACTTTCAAGGATTTACTGCCCATCCTTGTGTTTTACTAACTTACATGACTTTATGTTAATCCATAGAGATAGATGTATTAATCAGACTCAAATTACACAGAAATGTAAGAAAGGACATCCCTAAAGCGCTTTCATCAAGGAAGTTTTTCCAAAGATGATAATGACAATGAATTATTAAGTGAATTTGAAACACAAATAAATAGAAATGATATGAAAATAAATACAATTAAATGCATGCTAAGAGGAATACAACGATACTATACTTGGGGAAGTAGTTAATTATATGGCAAATAGCTACAGTAGAAATGGCTTCTATGAATGGAATATAGATAGTCATTTTGATTAGCAAATAATTAAAGCTATGTATCAAATAATGATCTATGTCTTTATACTAAAACTTGAAAACTCTGATAAGCAAGTAGTACTCATGGTAGTAACTAAAAGAAAACAATTAAAAATATTTTGTGAATAATTTACCTAAGATTTTCCTTAAAAAAGGAAAAAAGAATTATGCAAAATAAGCCAACTACATATGAAAGAAAAAAAAACTTTGTTTTGATAAAAAAAAAACAATCAAAATCTTTACACAATAATTTCATATATTTAATTTAATTTGTACCATGGAGAAAGAAGCTTTGCAAATGTTGTAATGAAGCCAAAAAATTTCTTAAATATCATTACAAACATTATCTTTAAAAATTGATGTATCCATGTAACAGTAATTATCAATTGAGACTATATAGTTAATGACTTAGTTGCCAAAGTAGATAATGGGATGGATATGGATTGCATATAAGAATGATTAATATATTCTAAGTATTTGAAAAAATTATGCAAAACTTTACCTCTACTAGTGGTAATAAAATGCTAACTAAATGTAAATTAATAAATATAACTACTTGTAAATAGAACATTTGTATAACAAACTTCATTTCTCTTGGCCAAAACCTATCACAGAATGTGATCGTAAGAACTTCATTCCTCAATGAGATAATGACTATAATTAAAATGGATTATTGTAGAAATTATTTCAATTGATTTGAAAAAACAATGGTTGTTTGATTTATTTTAGGACTATAAGAAATTATGTTAATTAAAATAAAAAAGATAGACTCGTAGCAAAAGCAAATGAATTATCTAAAGAAAGAAATTAATCTCTTGAGATTACAAGAAATTTTAAAATATGAAAATGTTCAAAAGCAAATTACAAAAATAAATGGCACTTTTTTAAAAGAAATATACAAAGACTTTAATGCTTTTTGGAATAAGAAAAGTATGGTGTGAGATTATCACATGAAGATAATTTTAATGAGAATCAAATCATTATCAAGTCAAGACCCTATCGAATGAGTAAAGTATATTTGCAATTATATAAAAGGGAAATAAGTGAACTTGTAGAAAAAGAAATTGAAAAGAAAATCTTATTCCCTTTTTAGTTGTACAACATTTTATCTTAATAAAGCGTTTGAGAAAGAAATGATCTAAGTAATCTTATTCTTCCAAGATCTAGTAGAGTATCCAATGATTGAATATTATTTTGATACTATTATCTCAAACATTACAAAAAGGAAGGATAAATGCAGCAAGAAATTGATATGACAAAAGGTGCAATAATGGAGCATTTGCGAATTGATTTAACAAAAGATGCTAAATAATAGAGTAGAATAGTTAGGGATTAGTGAGACGCATATCTTAGAAAATTTTGATTTTAAAAAATAATTTGAAGTTCACCAAATTAACCATATTGGAGAAAATATTAGAGTTTGAGATCCCATGATATGGCCATAAATAAGAGATGCATCGCAATGAGAATGCATCATTAGTATCAATTCGTTCTTTTTTTCTTTAAGCTTGTAGTTTTTAAATAATGAGAGTGTTTATGACATTATAAGTGTTTTAATATTATTCTTTTAAGTGTTCTATAAAGTATTTTAACATTGTAAAAGCAATACATATATACACACGCATATACACATGCACATATATTCACACACACACACATATACATATGTATAAGTACACCTAGTAACTTGTTGGGTATTATACAAAGTATTTGAAATATAGAAAAATAATACTATTCAGGTAATATTTCCAATTGACTTGTACATGGATCTGTCAGTTCACCAATCATTGATGGTTCTAGAATTGTTAAGCGTACGTTACAGGAAATAGTACCTATAATTACTACTAGAAAAATATATAAAAGCTCATTAGGCTATGCTTGTTCTTCATAATAGTTATGGCCATCCCTTTAGATAATTTAGCTCTTTATATAGGATCGTTCAAATCAGGTGTCTTTGTTATTTATATAGGATAATAATTGTGGATTCATCTTAATATGGATTCATCCCCTAGAAGAATTAGACATGAGAATTTTTTCTCATCCGACTTGACTAAGAACTAAAAAAATCAAAAGAATGACAGAAAGAGATTCATAAAACTTAAAGAGATCCACCGAAAATCTATATTTTATTATACACAATGTATCGTATAACATATTATAACATATCTTTGAAAAGAATAAAGAATTTTGTTCTGGGAAGTAAATGTTGAATATCTTAGTAAGCTCACAAATTTGATCATGATCAAATGCTTTTGGATTATCATGTTCATATCTTTGGGTTGCTTTTTATCTCCACAACATATCAATTTCTTATATAGAAAAAAGACAGTTTTATCTTGTTACTTGTTTAAAGTATGTAGAATCTTTGTTTTTTTTAGATCCCTTATTTCACTTTGATATTATAATAGATTAGGGTCGATGCAGAGGATAAGAATGCAACCACATACGATAATGAGAAAGGAAATGACTAAAATAATTATTCAATCTATATTCATAATAAATGCTATACCAAAAAAATATTAAAAATTACTATAAACTATTAAAACTATTATAAACTAAAAAAACTTCTATAAACTCTAAGTATACAATATATAAATAATAAGTATATAATTAATAAAATATATAAATAATAAGTATACAAATAGAAAAGTAGAAAAAATACTAAAAAATTATTATTAAAGTACTTTTAAGTTGAAAAGTAGAATTCATTCTAATTAGAATCAATAATAATTGAGTAATTGAGAATTGAAAGTTAAATCTTAATTAAATGAATATTAAATAGATAAATAAAATACAAAATAGAATATTTCTAATATGTTTTCTATAATTATAATTTTGTTTATAATATTGTTAAGTATAAATTTAATAATTTATAATATTCATTTTTTTCATACTTATTTATATTATTACTAATGAATATGAATATAATTTATATTTTTGTATAATTTATTAATATTTACATAATATTAATAATAAATAATAATAAGAATCTTTGAATTTTATGAATAAGAATATTTTACATTCTTTAAATTATAGAATTCAAATAAAAATATTCAATATTAAATCAAAATAATATTAGTTATAAATATATAATTATTCCAATTATCAAATAATAAAATAAAATAACTAATGATCTAAATAAGAAATTCAAAAATAAAAGAAAAAAGAATAGTTAGAACATTGAATCATGCCACATCACTTATTCTAAGGATCTTATTGCACTTTTTGATATATGACACTTCTTTTGAGTTTGATCATAGAAAAAGTTCTTAAGTGAACCTGTTTATCTAAAGGTATATTTGCATGACCCAATTTATAATCTATAGTTCAAGTCATACATTGCCACGACTTATTTTAGGAAAATAGATTTCAACAATTTGTATTTGTATCAATATCAAATAAAAAAATAAAAAACTTCAATATTTAATTTCATAGTTAAAGAGAGGTATTTGAATCACAAGTTTTATTTTTGAAATAATTCATATTTGTAGCAATGAAATACTTATGTTCCTTCCTGATATGAGAAATTAAAAGTATCTATGATTTGCCTTACTCATAAAGGACCCAAAAATAACTTGCTTACGTATTATTAGGAATTGCATTAATATAATACAACAGTAAGAAGAGGCAATTCAAAATTATGTAAATTATAAAATGAGTCAAGGTGGATTGGTCTAGATTAACAGTTATGATAATTCTACCAAAGATTATCCTATTATAGGAATAGCTTTAGGCATTCTTATTATAATTTTTAGCCCAATAGCTTGTTTGATCCTGAGATAAGTAACAATTTGTTATGACAAAAAAATGAGGTCAATTCAACCAAAACCACCCTAATAACCAAAGTTAATTCTTGAGGTTTTTTAAATCCTTGTTAGATATACACAAAACATATGCAAAATCATTATTAGAACCATCATACTGGCCAACCAAAGTTGACCTTAGTCATCTGTCATGATTGGATGATACTAAAAAGTCATAGCAACACTTGTAGTTCCTTGTGCTAAAAGATGAGGTTAATCTTCCCATACAATAAGATATGTTGGCATGAGGAACATATTCATTAGTTATATCATCTTCAATAGAGGTGACATATCTGTTATATGTATATTTTCAACGGGATTAATTATAACAAGTCAGCTATTCATATTTTAGAAATGAAATATCAAAACAAATCAATTGCACAATCAAACTACCAAATGATCTTTCAACCCAAGGATCAAGTAATTCTTAAGTAATCTTAAGTTGAAGTATTAAGTCTAAAATCATTTTTTTATTAAAAAACTAAGACTTCTTAGTTTTATGTATTAATTTGTTGGAATTCCATCTAGTAAAATAGAAGATTTATATATTTCCAAAATAATATATATAAATAGTGCAAATAGAGCCATTGAGATTCCCAATGGTGTAGTTTCCCACTTTGGGGCTACTTTTCTATATTCCGAATTGAATAGTTTCGGCAAACCCCTTGAGACAATTTGTCTTGGCCCAGATTTAGAACTATTCTCAATAATTTTTCCAAAATAAAAGATTTATATATTTCCAAAATAATATATATAAATAGTGCAAATAGAGCCATTGAGATTCCCAATGGTGTAGTCTCCCATTTTGAGACTATTTTTCTATATTCCGAATTGAATAGTTTTAGTAAACCTCTTAAGACAATTGTTCTTGGCTCAGATCTAGAACTATTCTCAATGATTTTAGTAGCTATAAATCTTGTCTTTGTGGATTAAAATTGTTTGAATTTCTATACCATTTTGCTATAATTGTCGATAAATGACAATATCGTCATTCGTTGTGCTAGTAAAATTATACAAAAAAAAAAAATATAAAATAGCAACCTAGTTGCTATCTTTATGTTTGGTTTACTTATAAGCTTTACTAGGTATGCCTTATGTATCACTTTTGGGTAATTTCAAAAAAATTAAAGGATCTCTTGGAAGAACATGGGGACTAATTGAAGCATATAAGGCTCATTACTACTTTATTGTAGATAAAAAAATCATTTCATTTTTTTTAGGTTGTACTTTAGGTGGTTCGTGGAAATAAATCACAACAAATATGATACATAAAATTGAAACTAAGAGGAATTTATAAACTATTGCTTCCATAGTTCGATCATAGCATACAATTTTTACAATTATGACTTCCACACCTATTCATTTTTAATCATTTACTAATTCAATTTGAAATTGAAAATATAAATTTTAATAGTAAAAAAGAAAAAAGAATAGAGACAACAAATAGCAAAAGAATTTTGTATTGTATTACTTGTCTTTGTGTAGTTGGATCTCCAATTGTTCGGAATGCTCCAAATTTAACTTGTGCATCCAAATCTAGATCAATACTAGCAAAAACATATCTAATCAATGTTCTAGCACCATGCCAAATGTGTTTGAAAAAGAAGAGCAATGAAAATATAATGAGACCAAAAGTAAACCATCTCCTTGGACTGCTGTGAAAAAACCATAAAATTTGAAATTAGTTTGGTCTAGTTTAAAGATTTCACTTAATTTTGCATGTTTATCATATTTTTTCATAGTAACAAAATCACTAGAACCTACTCATTTGAGTTCACCACTATAGATTTTAACGGTTACCCCTGCTTGTTCAACATTTGGATTTTGCGTTTCAAAAAGAAACATCGGCCCTCAGAGTTTCGTCTCCATCTATTGAAACTATTGGAAATGTTTCAAAAAATGTAAGCACACAATGCACAAAGAGCTTGTGCCCTTCTTTATTTTAAAATACGGGGTGACCTAACCACCCAATAGCTATATCAATTTCTTCTTAATGTTGATTCAAAAATTTATAAGGTAAGTAAGCTTATGTATTTATTTTATAAATGATCATATTTGTAATATTTTTTTAATTTATCTTTTTGACTCATAAATGAATTCGTTGTTTAGTCATTTCTTTCATGAATATTTATCTAAATTTACTTAGATTGATTCTTTGTTTTGAATCATATGACATTGATGGATTCTATTTTGCCATTATTTAGGTATTAATTGAGACACTTTTTTTAGATAAATCTTATTAATAATGATTTTTCAACCAGTTTTTTCATTTGTTAATTACCTATTTCTTATGTCTTGATTTGAGATCAACCATGTATCATAAAAAGGGTCATTGAATGTACCTTTAATAAAGAGATAACTCTCTTGATATTATAGTTCAAGTCTAAAGTAATATTTATTAAGTAATTAGTAAAGTAATTGAGTTTGTGATAATTTGTTAAACGTATTCTTGAGATAAGTAAGGTAAGGTCCAATCATTATTTGAATATGGAGTTCTATTTTCAATATTAAAAAATAAGTTTTTGATTGTGAAAATCAAATTAATTATATTTGGATTTCTTTTATTAATTTCTTCTTGTTCTTGATTTCATTCATTGTTGTAAATGTATTAATGAAAGTCCTTTGATTTAAAAAAAAGTTGTTCATTTGCACTTTTCTTAAGAATAGTACATAGCATAATATCTATATATATTTTTTTAATGAATAGTTTGAAAAAGCTGTGATTTATGCATGAATTATTTATTTTTTCTTCGGAATATTTTCTAGAGATATTTTTGTGATTTTGATTTTTTATTATCATAAATTAGTACTCTTTTTTTCTTGTCTTTCTTGTTTTATTTTGTTTGATTCTTAATTTAGATTGTATTATCAGAAATATCTTTTATTCTTCTTTCAATTAGTGAATCACTGACCATTGGTTGATTTAGAATGGACAATTCATGAATAATTTGATTATTTCCTTTGAATCTTTTTCATTATCGTTTGGTTCATGTACTTTTTCTTTTCTTAGTTCCAATAGAAATTGGATTTACTTTTTCCAGTTTTTTGATTATTAGTCTGATAAAACTATCCATGACCCTGTTTTTTTTAATTTTAGAAAAGATTTTCTTTTTTTAAAAAGTTTAGAATTTATAAAATTTTTTTTTGAACCTTTCTCTTTCTTTTGATGTGTTATTTATACGTATGTTTAAAAAAAAATTTGTTATGGGGAGAACTAAAGAGTTGTTAAGCTTTTAAATTGTTAAAAAATTATATTTTTTATTATTTTTTTATCAGATCTCTATGATGAGATTGTATCCTAGATTTTCATCAAAGTTTTATATAGAAAGGATATATATTCTTTATTTGGATACTCTCTGTTAAATAATCTTGTCGAAATTCTATCTCTGATGAGGAAATACTATTATAAGTGCATTTAATATACATTTATCTCTTCTATTGTTTCCAATCTTCGTGCCACTTTGACAATTAGAATAATAAAATATGAAAAATATTTTTAGCTATTATTAATGAAGGGAATAGAATACAATTTTTTAATAAAGGGTTTAATAACAACAAAATTTGTATGTGTTGAGTAGATTCTCATGCTATTGCTACATTTAGCTAGACATCTACCTATTTTATCCCCTCTCTTCATTTCTTCTTTTGTCTATTCATTTTAAAAATTGAAAATTTGTAATTTTGATTCTCATTCTTTCCTTAATTCCTGACAAGAAGATTTTTTGTTTTATTAACATCAAAAAAATAGATTTTGTTTATCCTATAAAAAAAGTAGAAAATATACATTGGCTTGAAAGATGCCCCAAATAACTATTTTCCTTATTTAGGAGTGAATGGATCTTTTGATTAGATTGTGACAAAAATCAGGTTGTTGGGAGTAATTTATCAAAGCCACTTCTTCCATTTCTACTAGATAATCATTTTTATTAGTATTCTCACTACTAGAAATTAAATTTTTTTTGTGATTAGTGTCATTATAAATTATCACACGGCTTGCTTTTCTTGAATAAATCTCAGTCTCTTCTTCTATGAATTCTTCATTTTCTTCTTCCTCTATTTCCACCAAATTATCAATTAATTTGTATAACCATTTAGAAACCTTTTTATTGATTTCTTCTATTGCAATCGATTTTTTTCATTGTTTTTTGATCTTTTGTATGTGTTGTAATTACTTCGAATACAAGTTGCATAGAATTCAAACATGATTGATGGTAGAGTTTTAAGGAATCATTAATAAGTAGATCATGACTCTTAGTTATTCAAAAAGTTTCTACTAAATCTTTTGTATCTATGTAATTGATTAAATGATTTATAATTTCCCATGAGTATAGAATGTGTATAATTTTTTTGTGTTTGTTTCTCTCTACATGTGTTATTTATCTACCATATTTTATTTTCTTCCTTGTGTTAAGACAATGTTATTCCATTGAGTTTTCCATTGTGTTACTCTATCAAGTCGATCCGCATTGGTCTTTGTCACTAGTGGTTTGATCCACCTTCAAGTGCTCATGGTAGGAATATATATCAAAATATTTACCTAGAAGGCTAGGGTCATGGGCATGTCTTTTGTTGAGATGCTTGTAGGGTTTTTATTATATGAGTTCATGTTTCCATCCTTTTTGCTTTCTGCTTTGTGTTGGGTTTCTTTGATGCTTCTTGCATCTTGAATGTTGAGAGAAAAAGCTGCAAGAAGTATTCCTCATGTTCAGGCCAAGGCATCCTTGAGGTAGATTGTTGTGTGATTTCCTTCTATTCACCGCAACTTCACCTTTGCTGTTTCGGTGTTCTATCTCTTGAAGGGATTTAAGTCAGGATATGGATGGTTTGACAATCAATCAAACAAGTGATAAGAAGATGCATGAGTTCTTTCTTGGTGTTTAATTGCGTTTTGTGCCATGTGTCTGCCTTTTTAATTGGATAGCATAGTTATTTGTACAATGTCAAGGATTGTTTAGTGTGAATGAAGATTTATGCAATTTGGCATCTTTTACAACCTTGTTATGTGTAGTTTTGTGAGATTTCTCCAAAATATCCTAGACTCTCAAGAATAGAGTTAGAATGAAAATTTTCCTTCATCTTGTAGAATGCTAAGATGGATCTTTGAAACTATTTGAATTGCTCTTTCGTATATCTTGGATAGAGCTTAGCCAAAATTTGATTGTTCCTAGCTACTTGAATTTAATGGCCATGAGTTTTCTATGCTTAAACCATGTAGTACCCAGAAGAGCTTAGATCATGTTATGCAAAGGTCATGTTTGATCTTATTGTGATGAAGGTTTTTTCACTGGCTACCCCATGGTGGTGTACATATTATTATCAGATGAAGTTATGACATTTTTCTGAATTAATTCCAATTAAAGGCTACAACTTTATTTTCACTATCTGATCAAGTTCAATATTCTGGAATTATTTTTTACTGGTTACATATTTTCATGTGGAGTAGATAATCCCTAAAGTATGCTATTCATTTTAGGCAGGTCTATTTTTTGGAGTTGACAATGTTCTGTTGGAATGTGAAACTTGGTTCCAACAGCTTTCGAGAGCATATGGACATTTTAGACGTCAGATTTCCCTGGTTGCTGTAATTGATATTTGGAATTTTGGAGTAGAGCATGGTAAGGGAGATCTGGGATTATCTAAACCATTTAAAAATATTATAAGGACATGCTTCTCTGCATACATCTTTTATAGTGGCTATAATCATCCTTCTTAAAGTAAATGTGCTTGCAGGGGTTATTTCTATTTTGGCTACGTGCAACGATTATCTCGCCCAAAACTTTGTAGGTACAATATTGTTTTTTTTTTCATGTTTTATTTATTACCGTTTTTCTATTATGAGGATGCCATATAGGAATGCTTTCTTTCCTATACTTATTCTTGGTGGAGTTGGATTAAATAACCCCATTGTAATAATTATCAATATTCAATAGAATTATTAAAATTGTTTTCTCTGTTAACTTATCCATAGCAAGGAAAAACTGTGTAAAATCTCCTATGTTCACCTCCTTTGTCAATGTTTTAAAAATTGTTTAATATGTCAATTGAGGAGCATTGTCATTTTAGATTGTATAATGTCCACTAGTGCCTTCAACATTGTCATGTTTACTAACCTGTTGTGTTAGAAACTATTTTTAATCCTTACTGAAGAACTGTCTTTTTTTATCTTCTGTGCCTTCTTATCAACATCCTTTATGAAAGGAGATGGACACTTGTGGGCCCATGATTGCTTAATAGCTAACGTGGAATTACTATATCTCCTCTCTCTTTCTTGTTGATTCTATGTTTGTCTTGCTAGCCATCGATGTTTTCTTAAATCAATAATGGCTGTTACAAAAACCAAATCAGACAGTTTCTCAAAGAACAAAATAAATTATAACTTTTTCATATTAAACAAATTGAATTTCTTGAATAATACATTGTATTATTTCACATAGTTTAGATGTTGACCAAAATGAACTAGAAGATCTTACTTGATGAATCAATGTCCTACACATCATAGTTTGAAGTATAGTTTGATATAATTGAGCCTTTATTTTTTGTATTCTTAATGGAGGTTTTCTTGAATTCTACGCTCTGAGTATTTGATGAGGCGTGGAGCCAGATAAGTTTTTGTTGTAGGTTTTCACTATTGGTAATCAATCCATCCAATGTGGCTTTGAATCATTTGAGAGGATTATCGAGGTTAAAAGCTTATTTTTTGAGTTGTTCTACACTCCAATCAAGTTATCGATGGCAGCAACAATAAGCATAATTAGAATGCTGTCTATTAGACCATTTGATTAAGGTGGTATATTTTTCTTGTGAAATCCTAATTTGATAGTGAAGAATATCTTTGACGGGTTATGGTTTTTCTTTGATCTTTGTAGTTTTCTATGTATTGTTGGTCTACTCTTCTTATCAATTACGTTCTTTTATTTTGCATCAGGTGTTTTTCACCATGCTGTGTTTCTTGGTTTGTTTTTCCACCAAACTATGTGGAATCTACTTGGAAGGATGGTATTGATGGTCTTATGAATTCTCAGCAATTGGAATTGCAATAATGGAGCAATAATGTGGGATGCTAAAGATAAGATCAATTCATTTGAATTGAAGGATTTATGGTTTTGGAAGCTTCAAATTGAACATGTTTTATTAGGAGAATTTGTATTAGTCCTTGATAGGAGAGAATCATGAATCAATGAAACAAGGAGATTTGGATTAGTGGGATTAGAAGGTACTCATGACATGATGGCATTTCCTTCCTATTTGTTGCGTATGGGACTTCATTAACCCACATATTAGGTTGCTGAAATGTAATTTGATTTTTTTGACTTACTTTTTTTTAGTACTTTTACTGCTTTTCTCATTGTAGCTACACTCTTTTGTATCGATGTTGTGTTATTTAGTGTTTCCTAGGACATGGGTATATTGGTTTGGGTATTTTGGTGAGTATCACTTATTTTCATTTTTTTCCAATGGTTTGTGTTTTTAGGCCAATTTATTTGTCTTGTAGTGGTTATCTGGCTTATTGAGTTTGTGGACAACTTTCTCAAATTGTTTCTGGAACTGTCCCTGATAGTTGC
The DNA here is from genome assembly GCA_023846275.1 of Vanilla planifolia. NCBI lineage: Eukaryota > Viridiplantae > Streptophyta > Magnoliopsida > Asparagales > Orchidaceae > Vanilla > Vanilla planifolia. Next base: position 22,561,878 of record CM043866.1, on the reverse strand, counting down.
TTTGCAAAACAATGGTTGCCAACTTATAATTGCTCCAAATTGTTGATAGATTGCATCAGATGGCCTTATACCACCTTAGCGACAATCATGATCTAGTACATGCTGCAACTTGCTGAAATTAAACACTCCCGATGATTAAACAGTTGGTTCGGATTGTAGCTTATATGTTCATGAAATGCAATGAATGCTACGCTATGTTTATCCAAAGTTTGAAGGTGTTAAGTACGGCATGATATTGATTATTTCCCTTCATGACTGCATGTTGAGATGCCAAATTATGTGTCATTGTGATGTCGATGAGTTGTCCCATGAACAAATTTTCCTGTGATATTTCTCCAAGTTCTACTCAAGATCATCCATCTTTCCACAATTTCCTTCTTGAACTTGTGTTTATCTCACTTCAGTCTCATTTGAAATCTATTTTAATGAAATTTTATAAAAAGAAAATTTTGATTCTTGCTATACACACACACACATCTTGAGCTCACAATCTTATTTCCATAAGATATCAATGTCTAATAAACTTATGTAACTTAGAAGTTGTCTGCAAATAAAATCAACAAAATTCTTTGATTTTTTTGCTATTCACTGTTTTATTGAGTTTAAACTTATCATTTGTGTTTTAAACCAGCTACATACCCTTTCAGCTCAATTTCTATAATTTTGATGTTCAGATTGGCCTTTAATATGAACTCAAAATTACGTTTTAACCACTTAAACCTAGACAACAAACTAACACTCAATTTTTCCCCATGTGCTTACTTTTTGGTTTGATTATTATACCAACATATTTTACAAAGTGTTGAATAAAACTTTGATATCCCAAGTTTCCAAAATAATGTTTGTATCTTGGTCCTTTGAAAAGTCAAATTTTCATCCTTTTTTCTATCTTGATATCAGGGTTAGCCATTTTCAACTTCTCTTTCCCTTGCGTTCAACTTCTACAGTTGCAACTCTAAGCAGCATCAACATGTGGAACCGTAGCCATCACAACTACTTTGCATGAACTAGGGTTTGTTTAATCGACTTTGGCGAAGAACATGGCTTTCAACTTCACCAATGAGGAAATTATAATAGGTTTAAAGATGTCATTATGTTATATGAAAGATCTTTTGTATTAAACAAAGGCTATTTCATACATTGATTGTTTAATTTGAAGATGGTTGAAGTTTTTTTTTTTTTCATAAATCATATTATTGAGTTTGACTTTATCACACTTGATTTTTGTTGATGCTAGTTCTGATGCAAGATTAAAGACTTTATTTTGTTGCCTCTTTTTATCAAATTGTTGTTGTGCAATTGCAATAACAATAATTAGTTCATTTGATGGAAGTTGAAGCTTTAGAAAGTGTATGATTTTGATTCTCAACAACAATATTCATAAGATAAAATCTGGTGAATATTTTGACGCTATCTTGACTTTGAGGGCAAAGGTATATGTTATTTATGTGGGCATGGCCAGGGCTAAAACAAGTCGAAGTTCATAGGAAGTCAAATCAAGCCTTTGGAGCACACTTGTTTGCTAGAATTATGATAAAGGTTATCTGAAAAAAGATTTCATAGCTCCAAAGAAGAAAAATTACAAGAAGGAAGGTGAGAAGTCTATTAGTGCAACGCATTGGATTTACAAAATCCATTGGTCTATTAACAATCTTATTTATTCTTAGATATTAGACTCAAAAGAGTATCTTTTCACTTAACTCCTATTTAGCAAATTTTATGAAATTATTTTGCATGAAAGTTTGGAATGGTCCATTAGGTTTATGAAGAACTTTTAAAGATTATATGAAAGAATAATATAGGATCAGGATTGTCAATGAAAACTACGTGATATAAGATACATTTTTGGATAGAAAAAAATTTATTAGATTGTTGAATAATTAGATGATCGTATTTGAGGATTGGTCCTTGATAATTGTCAAGAGTGGTATGGTTGTGACCAAGAGAACTATGATGAATACTTGTGCAAGATTGAAGGAAATAAAGATAGTTGCTGTTGCAAGCATAGAACAAAACTCTGAATTAAGACATTGCAAGTTGGCCATTTGAGTGATAAGGGAATGAAGATGAAAGCACCTAGGTTTCATTGCTTAGATTGTAACTAATGTTGGTCTTTGTGAAGATTTCTTTTTGGGAAAAAAATGGTTTGGTTTCTTTAGAATTAAGTAGGAGCAAAACACAACCAAGTTAGAACTATTTCATATAAATGTTTTTGGACTTGTGCTAGTCCATATTTTTGGAAGAGCTCTCCATTATATCACTTGCATTTATGATTTCACAAGGAATGCACGGGTTTGTGTTATGAAGAATAAAGTTGGTTTTTTCTTAGCTTCTAAGAAGTAGGTTTGGTGGAAATTGTGCAAGTAGGAAAATTGTCTAAAATTCTACAATTACTAAGATGATTAGAATTGTACGGAATTAGTCTCAACTAACTAGAAGATTAGATTTATGGCGGAGGACCTTTTGGCGTTTTTTGCTTGTAAGATGATCATTAGAGATGATATAAGGCCTTGTTAATTGTCAATGAGGCATAAATACCCTTGTAAAATTTTTCCTAGGAGTATTGGAGTCTTAAGTAGGCATCTTGATATGATTTGAACTCTTGTGGGGCAGTTATAGGAAGGTGGTTGACCATGAGTATATTAGCCTTGTAGATGACAGCCTTGAGGAAGTGAACTTCAGGATGATTGGCTCTTGAGATATTGTTTCAGAACTTTTTCTTTGGTTTCATGAAAATCTTTTGATGATCAAGACAATGGCTCAAGATGTATCTTGTTGGATTGTTAAGATGAGTGCATTTCTGGACTTGAAGGGGATTAATTTGTGAATTTTGGACTTTTTTTTTATTGTAGTTGGCTTTCTATGGAGCGTTGAATTTTGAGAAAGTCTTAGACAATCTAGTTGGTTTTTTAATGCACTATGAATTACTTGAATCTGAAATTGATAGAGGAAGTTATGAAAAAATTATCTTAGCTATGCAAGAGTCTTTTGGTTGAGCTCAAATGAGTTAAAATAGCATTTGGTTGTGATTTGAATTTAAATGGTCGTGATTTAAGCTTAGTTTTTTAATTTTATGGTTGAGTTTTTAATACATACTAATAAAAATGGGAATGTTAAAATATCCATATAAGAGGAGGTGAATTATAACTTTTTATGAAATCAATAAATCATAAGAGTATAAATTATGTAGAAGTCTTTTAATGTGATTATTCATGTATTATTCTTTAAAGTTTTTGCTTAGTTTTAAAAACTTGTGTGAGGATTGTGACAAAAGACCTTATAATTCACTTGCCTAAAAGACTCAAAAGAGCCTACAACTTTTGATCAAAAGACTTTATACAATCCGAACAAAAGATCAAGCAAAAATGATCATAAAGGATCAAGTATAATACCCAAAAGGGTACCAAAAATGCGAATAGAAGTTCAAGATATAAATTCTTATAATAAATCAAATAATTTGAGAGGTATACTAAATTAATAGCTCTTATAAAGGATTTTGCTAGAGGCAGAGATGTGATGAGTAAAATGGATTCCTAAATTTAGCCCAATGCTTTGCTATAAATCCTCAACTTTAGTATTGATCTTCCAGTGTAAATGCTTGCCAATGTTTGCCAGATGTTCATTAGCATTTTTGTGATGTTTGAAAGTGTTTTTATAGACATTTTTGTCCTTTGCAATGGCTTCAAAACTCCCCATTTGCTCTCTAATAGCTATACTTCGAGGTTAACGTATTGCACATCAATATTGATGTACTGAATGCAATCCTTTGTACATGAGTTTTCGCAAACCATTCATTAGAGTTTAGTGTACTGTATTTGAAGCTCATGTATCATAAATTAAGTTCAATTTTAATGATGATTAAGAGAATGCATTCTAAAGATGTTAAACATATTTTTTTATTGCAATCTAAATATTTCTATTACTTTAAACTTCATAAATAAAACAAAATAAAGATTGGGATTGTATTTTTAAGTTTTTGATCTAATTGCTTTTCAAAGATAATCATATACATATAAAAGCAACATGTGACTTAATACAATCAATTATCTTAGACTTGATATTTTTGTTTCTTTGTTTTATAGAACTTTTAATATAAGTGTCATGCAAATTCATGAGCTCACCTAATTAGTTCTTAGAACCTCATGATTATTATCATAAGTTCACAATCTAAAACAAGTAAAGAAGATTATAAAATGCACTTAGATGACAATTACATTATTCCAATTTTATTGCCAATATTGCTCAATCTTTATGTTTGGGCCAGTTACAATCTCTTTGAACAAATTGTTATAGATTAATGTTTTCAAATTGCTTTACCTAACAAGCTTAGGAGACATGATATGAAAATACCTAAAAGAAAAATATTTGAGTATAAATAAAATGATTTTGCTATGATCAAACAAATCATATAAAGGCCAAGGGTTCAATAATCTTTTCCTTTTAGTGATGATAAAATCATATTTAAATTTAAAATAAATAAGCAAATGATAAATACAATTGTGCTTTTAAATGCTGTCCTTCAGTTCATGCTCCCCTCCCTTAAGTAGATGCTATTAAAGCGATTAAACCTTATTCTAAGGAGGCATGATGATTGTTATTCCAGCTTTTACTTTTTCTTATTTTTGTCATATTTCAAAAAAGTAAAAAATGTTTTGTAATTCATAATAAGATAAGAAATGTTTAGAGCTAATGAATCGATTAAGTTTTCACTCATTTTTATGAATTTTTTTTTCTTTCCACCTTTCTTCTGCATTTAGTACATGTTTTAAGACATCGAAAGATTTAAGATTTGACTATATTTATTTTTTCATAAACTTATATATTACAAAATGAGTTAATAAGCACAATTAACATGTTTCATTAGGTTTCTCACATTAAATAATCACATTGGAAGAGGTATACACATAAACATAAATTTGAAGTTTTAGGTTTGAAACCTAAACTGATTTGCATTTGACTAATCTATAATTATTAGTTATTGTCATTTTTAGATGTATCATTCCTTTTCACCCAAAATGAAGGATATCTAGAATTGATATAAGCTTTCATTTTGTAATCTTTTGAAATATATCTTTTTCTTGTACAAGAATAAAAAGAAAGAGATATTGCATTTTGAAAGCCTTTTTTATATTCAAAATTTATAAACTTAGCATTTTGATATGCAATATTTTTGTGAATGTGATTATTAAAATGTGAATGCAATTTTATGAAATGATAAAAAAACAATTTTGTTTCTTGTATGTTAATTAAAAATTTGTGCAAGTTTATCCTTAATTAATTTGAATTCTACCTTTCACATTTCTCATCTAGAGACACATAAGTCAAGATAATTGGAATACTCTTTCTTCAAATATTTTTACTCCTTAGCAAGTTGTTTAGATTCATCAATCAAATTAATCAATTTTTTTCTTCTTCTGAGATAGAAGACTTACCTCATCATCTTCTTTTATTGTTTCTTCATGAGTTGCCACAAGATAAACTGGCTTTCGATTTGAATTTTCGTTATAAATTGAAGTGGGCTTATCAAATTCACTCCAGCTGCCTTTTGTTGTTTTCATTTTTTTTCTTTTTTTTGTGGATTTATACTTTTTATCCCTTGGACATGGAATTTGTAGGTTTGCTTTCCACAACCATCCATACATATGTTGGGTGATGTAGTCCTTATCCCTGTACTCATGAAAATTCTACAACTCATACGAAACATCATTAACAATATTTAAATTCATAATTTATTCAAATTCAGTGGTCGATAGACTTTAATAAATGATATTTAGTGCATGAAAATTAAGTTGAACATTTGTTCTTTTAGTGACATTTCTCTTATTGACTTTTTAATAGACTTATTACCAATATTGTTAGATAAAGATATGAAATGGTTTATGGTATCCTATAATTCTATATCTATTAGGTTAATAAGAACTTACATTCTATTTTTTTCAAAATGAATAAAATATCTATTGAAATAAAGGATAATGAGAAGAGGTACCTTCTCTCGAAGTTGCAAATATATTTATAATTGTGTAAGATATTGCAAAGATCTTTTCTAGGATTTTTAATCTCTAAAAATAACTCGCTTTGTTACTAATTGTTAGAAATGAGAGTGCTAGTTTGTCCACATAAGTGGTGAGCGAATTGTAATTTTTCACGAAATCGACAAACTAAGAGTAAATGTATAAATATACGAAAGATTTTTAATGTAATTACTCTTGAATTATTCTTTAGATCTCTCGTTTAGTTTTGGAAGCTTATTGTATGAGGTGTGTAGTAAACTAAATATACTAGGATTTTTAGGTTGTTCGGTCTCAAATAATGGATCTACATCTGCTCTGTATAACAAATCTAGACTAACAATATCAAACACATCTTTTAAAAATGTGGATAAAACCCTCACACTAGGTCAAAAGGACCCACAATCAACATGTCAAAATACTAAACAAAAACAAACACGAAAGATCAAGTACAACAAGCTTGAATGGTACAAAAAATTGAGTATAAAATCTCAAGATTTAAGTTCTTATAACAAATCAAATAATTTGGGAGGCTTACTAAATCTTTATGATTATGCTAATGAATGATAATATTACTTAGCTCTTATGAAAGACCTTGCTAGATATTGAGATATGATGAATAGAGTAACTTCTCCAATTTAGCCCAACATTTTGCAAAAGATATCCAACTTTAGTATTGATCTTCAAGTGTAAATGCTCTCTAATGTTTTCAAGTTGTTCATTAGCAATTTCTTAATGGTTTGATGTGTTTTTATAGGCATTTTAATCATTTTTAGTGACTTCAAAACTCTCCCGATGACTCTCTAACTTCTATAAGTCAACTTTTCAATTCAGTATCATGCGCCCCAAATGATGTATCGTATGTCGATGTTCATATATCATATGTTAATATAAATGTATTGTACGCTATCTTTTGTTTGGAGAAATCTATGGTAATATTTGCCAATGTACTATGTGTGAGTTTCCATGTACTTATGTGAAATTTTTATGTATTGCATGTCAAACTTATATATTGTATGCTAAGTTCAATTTCAAAGGTGATTAAATAAATGTATTTTAAATATGGTAAACATGTTTAATGAGTACAATTTAAGGATTTATATTACTTTAAACTTCATAATTAAAGCAAATTTGTGCATACATTTTTAAGTTCCCAACCTAATTATTTTTCGAAGATATGTCTATGAGTATAAGAACAATATGCAAAATAAATGTAATAAACTATCCTAGGCTTCACATTTGTGCTTTTTTATTTTAGAAAACTTTTAATGAGTTTCACACATACTTATGTTCACTTTTTATTCAAGTGTCTCATGATTATAGTAATAGGTTTATAATCCAAAACAACTAAATAAGACTCCACGAAATACACTTGGGATAATAATTACATTATCTTAATTGCATTTTTAATATTGTTCAATTTTCATGTCTAAGCTAGTTACAATCTCTTTAAGATTATTGTCAATGAGTACTTCATGTCATGGGCCAATGCTCTTCAAATATTTTATGAAGCAAGCTTAATAGGTTGAAAAAATGTAATTGAAAAATATGATATCACAAATAAGATGATTTTGTTGTCATCAAATTAACCACATAATAACCAATGGTTCGATGCATTTCTTATTTTTTTAATTGTTTCACGTCCTTTGATCTATAAGGGATTTTAGGAGAGATTGTTTGGGAGATTCTATTGTTGATTTGAATTTAGTAAGCTATTTTTTTGGAAAGAGTGGGTGTCTCACATGATAGAAGAGCATGATAGGAGGTATTATGATCAATAGTATTTACTATATTTAATTTGGGTGATAAGTGTTTTTGTGGTTTGGAGTTGTTGCCATGGGTTTGAGGGTTTACTTTGTGGTAAGATTATTTAAGGGTATTTATTTGATAAAAGGAATTAAAATATTCCTTTGTATCTTGTTGGTATCTATTATGCTTTTCCTTGTCCATCTCAACTCATAATTCATTATGCCACTCTAGAAGACCCATCTCGAGATAGTAGATTATTTTAGGGTATTTCTTTGATTAAAGGAATTAAAATTTTCCTTTGTATCTTGTTGGTGTTCTATTATGCTTTTCCTTGTTTATCTAACTCATAATTCATTGTGCCACTCTAGAGGACCCATCTCGAGATAGATTATTGACAAAAATAATTGCATAAGGGATGAAAAGGATTCTCATTTAAGTTGTTAGAAGCATGAGACTCGATTGCCCAAATTCTTCTATGTTGATGCAATTAATACTTTAGTTTAATGACTATAGAAGATTTCAATTTCATGTTGCTAAAGAACGAGTGAACAAGAAAGAAGGTGAATCTGCCTCACTTGGAAATTTTTGGATTTATTTATTATGTGTATGTAAATGTTGATAAAAAGACAAACTAGATCCAAAACAATGTGATACTATTTCATTGAGTTTAAGGGTATTTGTTTTTGCTATATGTTTTGAAATGAATAAATAGGAAAATAATTAGAACCAATGACAATTTTGATGTGAGTAAGCGATAAGTTTGTTTTGAGATATGGTGGAATACCAAACAGGTCAAACGGATTGAGTTAGGGAATTTCTAAGAAGTCTTTTTTTAAGAGCTTGAACCTTTAGCTGTTAATTATGAGGTCTGGAACGATTTTGAGTTTTAAATTCACTTTTAAGAGATCTAGTTTAATTTTGAACTTACATAACAATTTTCAATATTGACATTTTTTGCCTTTGATTAATTCCAATGAACCAGACTGTATTATTGAAGTAAAACAGGATGATAATTCTACCATGTAAGTGTTGGCATCTAGAATGATTTCAATTCATTGAAACTCACTAACAGTGAACAAAACTTTGGAATTATTTACATACCAAATTGGAAGATAGCTCTACATCTATAACACCCAATTGATTGCTCGAGAAGGATGTAAGGACCAGGAGAATATTCAAAGTATGAGGGTCAAGGCGACCCAAGAAAGATTTAAGTTTTTAGAGAACATTCGAAATGTGTGGGTCAGGAGAGTGAATAATTTCTACATTAGCTATAAAAGAGAAGATTTTGATCGATATGATTAAAGTTATAAACCTTGAAATAGTGAGGTGTCTTCTAGAGGTAAATTGGGCTTGGATCTTATAAGAACTTTATTGTTAAGCATGTTGGAGTTGAAAAAACCAAGGCTTCCTGTGAAGAATGGAAGGACTAAGAGAACATCTAAAGTATGGGTCAAGAGGGTGAATAAGTTCTATATCGACTATTGGAGGGAAGATCCTAAATGATATAATTAAAGTTATAAGCCTTAAAATAGTGGGATGTCTTTTGGAGGTAAACTTGGCTTTGATCCCATAAGAACTCTATTATTAAGAATATTAGAATTGAAGAAATTTTGGGATGGGTGATCAAGTAAGAAGGAACCCTTAAGAGAAGAACAAAACCCGATTAGTGCAGGACAATATCTCATTAAAAAAGACTAGGATATTATAACATCATAATTATACAAAACCGAAGAAGCTAATAGTAGCAAGAGGTAGAAGGCATAGTTTGTAGTTAAAGTTTTTCAATAGAAGAAATTTATTGCTTATTTTGAGATATTTTTTTTATTAAATTAATTATTGCTCGATTAGGCCTGAATATTTTTTAGTTTGAGAACTTGTACCTAAAAGCAATTTGATTTGATATTCGAATCGTTTTTCTCCATGGTAACATATTTTGTTCCTTAAACATATCTAGATTGCTAGTTTTGGATTAGTTTTATTTGTAATGGTTAGTTGTTGAATCCAACCATTTTTGGTTTGTGTTGACATTTTTTTTATTCCGTTCAAAGCTTTTTTAAATATTTTTTTTTCTATGTAAAACTAATATCATTTACCTTGCAAAGGCAGTACATTTTGTTTCTCTAATGGAGGTTCTTGGTTTGAGTCTTAGAACGTGCGTTATTTTTTTTTATTTGAGGTTTTTGGATATTAAATTTGTTTTACTTAAAAGTTAACTTCTTGTTGCATTGTTTAGATGTAGACTCCTTTTTTCTGCGTTGAAATTTGTGGTCAAATGCCAATTTTATTTTTACTATTTAGTTTACCTTTTATTTTTTTAAATGCAGAATTGTATAATTTTATTTAGTGATCTCATTTTTTAGATAAAAGTTAAGTAAATACAATTTTTTAAAACTTTTCAATATTACAGTTCTAGTCTAATAAAAAATATTTTAATTCATATTCTTATTTTGACTTGATTTTTGAGATATAGTTGCTTAATTAATATAAAAGGAATAAACCATTTTTTAGTTTTATTTGTTCAACATGTACCTTTTTAACTTTATAAGTTTATCAAAATAATTGTTTTAAATTGAAACCAAGAATCATCATTGAAATCACTAAAACTGTTGAAAATCAAACTTGGAAAGATGGATTGAAATTAGAACTTCGAAATTTGATGAGAGGAAGATATCTATTTGATGCAACCTAAAGGTTTTCTATAAACTAGCAAAGAAAACCTGATATAGAGGTTGAAAAGATTAGTTATGATTTGAAACAAGCTTGAAGGAAATGATGCAAAGAGTTTGATATTTTCATATGTATAAATTAATACAAGATATATGATTTATCATTGTTGTTTGATCAAAAGTTTTGGTTATTGTTATATTTTTTTGCTATTAAATGTGTATGATATCTTTATTATAAGTTGCATAACAAAGGAGATATATAGGTTGAAATAACAATTATCAGAAGTGTTTGAGATGAAAAAATGTATGATATCATATTCTTGTATAAGGATCGTAAAAAGTGGATATGAAGGAATTGACAAATTATCTTAATGCTTGTATATCATGGATTTGTTAGATAGATTTGGCGTTGAAGATACACAACCTTCATTTCGAACTATCCAAGGTGATTTCATGAAAGAAAGATAAGTGAGAAAACATGAAATAGGCACTTATGCACTAATAGTTGGTAGTATTATAATTAATTTGATGTGCACTAAGCTAGATATTACTCACATAATGGGAGTTTGTGAGCAAGTACATGGCAACTCTAGGATTGGAACATTGAGAAGTTGTTAAGTGGTTGCCTTTTGTATCTTATAATACTATAGATACGGACTTTGATTTTAAGAAGAATGGAGTCACCTTGCAAGGATATGTATATGGATATTTTTTGTGGTGATTTGAATAGAAAGAAAAATATCTTAGGTTATTCTTTAACCATAGGTGAAATTGTTATCGATTAGATGTTAAGGCTTCAAAAATGTATCTCACTTTCAATCACTAAGGCTAATTATGTGGCTATCTTTGACATTAGAAAAGAGATCATTTGGTTTAAGAGTTTTTTGAAGAAGAATAACAAGGATCAAAATGAAAGTGTAGTATTTAGTGGTAGTTTGATTGTTTTTTTTGCAAAGAATCCTATTTTTGACTTGACGACAAAGCATATACAACTCGAGTATCATAACATGACGATCTCGATAAATGATGTAACACTGACACTAATACAAATATGTGGTAGACGAACTTAATGGATATTTTTAATAACATGTTTATAACTAAAAAATTGAGATTATGCATTGCCATAGTTGGTCTCTATATTGATTGATGAGTAAATATGTTGCACAAAGAGATGAAGAATAGTTTGTAGAGAGGGATGGACATGAAGTTGTTGATAATATGGCTATGTTGAAGATTAGCTTTCATGTATGGGAGATTGATGTGTGAAGTTAGATATTTTTTTATAGGATTTCATTTTATGAAATTTGATCGTTTGATAAGGTAATCAGATTGTCTGATGTTGCTTCGGATCACTTGTGAGAGCATCGGATGATGGCTACAAATAAGGGGCCTTGGGTCATTCTGAAGAATGAGTTGTTTGATCAACAACTTGGATCATGGCATTATCAAAGGTCTGATGATCAAATTGATGATTGGGATATTTGATTGAGAGTTTGAATGGAGGTAGCAAAAAAGAAACTCTTGCATTGAAGTATTGATTTGACTTTACAACCCTGCGATCGAAATATGCCATCAGTATGTTGTTGAGATATTGTTTTTGGGAGTGGAAATTTGATATAAATCGTGATTGTAAAGCCCTAGTCTTAGAGAATAGTTGTAATTTGAAAAATCTAAGGGTATGTTAAGGTTTGAGAAGAGATAGTGATTGAGGGATAAAGAGAGAGATAAAGTTATCTTCTTTGGGAAACTTAGCTAATAGTGAAGAAACTCTTGGTGCAATTTGGTATTTTTCCTAGTTTTGTTGTTTTTCACATGTTCTTGGTTCTTCCTGATTACTTATTTTTCCTTTGCGTAAGTGTTTTTGTTGTACTGTTTGCATCGTTTATTTCTTTGATGCATTGTGTAGAATCTTCTTGGGAAAATAGTTTTTCTAGTATTGTCAATTCCTAATACAATCTTTCTTGACTTGTTTTCTATAAATATCATTGTTAATAGTTATTTATCTCTTCAAATTAACTTTTTTGTGTATCCTTTATCCTTAATAGATTCATAATTTAGGAGTTTCATACAATTATATTTTGGGTTATTTTATAAGTGATAAAGCATTTGTATAATTGGTGGTTCTTCATTTGACATTGATGTAATGAACATTTTATAGCATAACATGGCCTTCAAAATAACATGGGTGATATGGAACTTGTTATTCATAAAATTGAAATGCTATGTTTGTTATGCAACGTTGATTAATAATATCCTAAAATGTTATGTGTTCCGTATGGGGGAAAGCAATTATGGAACCTGAAAATAACACTTAAATTTTCTATGGTAGCCACATTAGAGAGCATAATCTTAAGTTCAAATGTTAAAGTGAGGAAAACAAATGCCCATATTGTGGTATCTTTATATCATGGAAGACTTCTAGACTTATTTTGATGACATTCACCTAAAAGGAGTCACAAGCTAACATGGAAGACTCAAACCCCTCTGGCTATGTTTTGTTTGGCTTGCCACACTTGAAAATTGATTCAAATCAACCCGAATAAGTATAGTGTAATACATATGAGCATGATTGAAACTGATCGAAACTATGTACCATGGAAACAAACACAATATGAATCATATATTTCATTTCAAAAGCTAATGGGATTAAATGTAAAGATAAAAATATATTGAGATTACCCTCACATGACATATTGAAATCTTTACACACTAGAAAACACAAGATAATTGTTTTGAAAAATATGTGACTCTAATGTATGGTACAATTTTGAGATGTATGTTACATTGTAAAATTTCATAATTGTGTCAACTATTTTGGGATAGAGTGTCCCTTATGACCAATGGGCACATAAGGTGTTCCTTGGATCTATTATGCTTCCAATGCTTTTTTAGATTTTACAATTCAATTGGCTTTTCAACACAACTGTTGATACAACGCAACTCCAAGAATCAAGCAAAAACAAATACTATATGCTTCCACTTTGATGCATATTTGATGAAGAAACATTGACTAAAATCTATTGTATATGGTCTTGACTAATCTTCATAGCCATCATACTTGGCATACTTAATCAAAGCTTTGCTAAAGTTGTGAAGTATAAGTGAAAATCTTCCATTTCATTACAACGTTCCTAGCCATCTTCGTGGGTAGCTTCAACCTTGGGCCTCTTTTTGACTGACCTAATCCATGGGCCTTGTTCTCATATTTCTGAGGGGAAAATTTTTGTTGCTATGCTTAACTTTTGTTTCTACCATGGTCAGGGTTTTAATGGCATCTCAGGATCTTTTATCAAGATCTATTAGGATGTTGTTCGTGGAGATTTCCTTGATGTGATTATTTATTTTTTTTACTTTCTCTAGAATGCCTTAACATTGGCATGATACCCTTCTTTTACATTATAACCTATAAGATTACAACTAAGATTTTAATTAATCCTATGAAGAATTGCCTTGGGACTCTTGTTGTGTGGGAGCAAGGAGCCTTTGTTGAGAGGGGGATTGTTGATAACTTTTTGTTGGCATTGGAGATCTTCTATTAGTTGGACTCTGTTTCATTTGAGATTATGGCTATCAAAGGCAATGTAGAACATGCCTATGATAGGGTTAATTGTCCCTTATGGCCATACTTTGTTACTTTAGCTTCCTTTAGCATTGGTGCATTTGGTTGTCTGAATGCATCACTAATTCTACATATTACTCAATCTTGATCAATGACGCTCAGTCATACTGGACTTTAAGGGTTCGAGACCTTTTACTTGGTTGGCCTTTACCCCTATCCCATTTCGTCTTGGGTTTTGAACTTAGGTTGCTCCATATCTATTAACTTATGCAAGCAGATGTTCTTGAGGGTATTCGGATTTTCCCAAACCATGCCCATCTCTCACCTATTTTTTACATATGATATCATTTTGTTTGGTTGGCTTCTTTCTTACAATCTTATGAGTTTTCCATCATTCTAAACAAATACCATGCCATTTAGGGGAAAAAGGTTAGTTAGGGTAAATCCTCATTATTCTTTAACTAGAGAATTGCAACTAAATATAATAGGATGCTTGCTAATATATTGCGGTTTAGGATGCAAGAAAACAATATGTACCTTTGGATCCCCATTAATGTAAAATATGCATTATGAATGACTTTTATTCCAAAATCGAGGACTAAAATTGCCACCTGGGGTGTTGGAAACCTTTTGTTGGAGAGAAGGGTTGTCCTTATTAATAATGTGCATACCTTTTTGTCAATCAGCATATGTATCTTTGTCCCTCCTAATATTCTTGATATTATTGATAGTTGTGTGTATGGGGATTGGGAGTTGTTGTTGAGAATTCAGAAACTTGGTCACTTCGCCCTCTCGCTTGGGTGGCTATTGCGAGGCCTAAGGATCATGATGGCTTTGGGGTGTATCTCCTTAGAGATTGGTGGGAACTCCTTGTAGTTAAATTCTTTGTCTAGCTTATTGCCAAATCTTCTTTAATGGTTGAATGCTCCTAAGCTAAATACGGTGTGCTGTTGATACTTTTTAGATTCATAGGAGAGGCTCTAATTTCTGGAAATTTATTTCCCTTGGTCCTACTACTATTAACAAGTCTTATTGGATAGTTGGTAATGGTTACGGCACTCTATTTAGTAGGGACTATGGGTGCAGGTCTAATCTTATTAATAGATAGGAAACCTTGATTAACATTTCCACATCTCAGCTCAGTCATGCCTCCTCCCTTTTGGATGAAGCAAATCGTTGGAATACAGATGCCCAGCAGACCCTCTTTAATAATTCTATTGTTGAAAGGAAACCAAAAGTTTGCACCTTTCTTTGGAGAGTTGCCTATGGTGCTATGCCCACAATGGATTTCCTCTATGACAAGAATATTATCTCCTTTAACATCTTCCCTTGAGTATGCCACAACCTGAAAATTCTTGATTATTATTTTTTTATTTTTCATTTTTGCCTTGATTAGTTGGAAAGTTCTCCATTTTTGTTATTTGACATACAACTTTTTGTTTGAATGGACCGCATTAGTTCCATGGCTATCCTCGTTGACACAACATTTTATTGGATTTGGAAGAATTAGAATGCCAGAGTGTGTGGCAAGCCAATCAATCTCCCATTTGTCCTCTTGGCGCTTATCCATGCAGTCATCTTTCTGCCACCCCCTTAATATTGGTTTGGACAATTAGGAACCCAGTCATCCTTAGTCCCTGACATTCCTTTCTCTCTCATGGTGTCCCTTATCACTAGGCTAGATTAAGGTGAATTTGTTTGTTTTGTTCTTCCTATTGGAGTAGCTGGTGTCATGGCAGTTGCTAGGAGCCTTTTTTGCTCAATTTGTTTCTGCACTGGGCATTTGGTTGGCCGTTTACTCTTCTTCTCATATTGAACTTCGTGTTGGTCAATTGGCTATCTTCTTTGTAGTTTCCTTTGTCGACGAATATACTGGCATATGGATTGAGGGGGACTCTGTCATTGTCGTGGACTTCTTCATACTCTCCTTGATCATAACACCGACTCTTTGGAGATGGACAATCTCAAATCTCTTTCTATGCTCCCTTCCATTTAGTTGTCTCATGTATCCATGATAACCAACGAAGTGGCTGACTTTTTTGTTCAAGAGGCTTTCTTTTTGGACTTTATGTTGGGCAGGGGCCAAGTCCCTTCCACCTGTTTTTCTTTATATCCTCTTGAAGGAATGCTCTTGTATTCAATTACTTGTAAATAATAGGCCTTGGCTGATCATTCAAAAAAAAATTATATGCAACAATATTCTCCACCATTTATCTTAAAAAGGACAAAATTTCCACAAGTATCGAATCTTGAATCACAAATAATATGGGAATTGCATGTGGAAGAAGTAACATAATAGTAGATTTAATTATTAGAGTATGGGAGAAGTTAACCAAGGGGCATATGCTTTTCTACGAAGGTTTGCACAAACTTGATGAATGCTGCATCTAATTCATGTGGATTTGGCATTTGAGGGGAAGACATGTTAGGCTTATAAATCTTGGATGAAAATTATCTTTCGAGCTTCAAATGGGAGGCTGTGATTAACTTCCCTAGCTTTGAAAGCTTCTATGCGCCAGTGCATAAGGACACAAAATGTTGCTATAGACATAAGAAGATGCCAAAGTTTAGTATGCGTCTCACTAAAAGTAGGATCTTTAGGACTGATAACGAGGTTGTTTGCAATTTTTTTCCACACTAAGGATGGCAAAAGAGTGATGCTTAACTATTGAATTTTTCAGTTAATCCCTAATCCCTTAATAGTCAGTTCTATCTTTTAAAGATTAACAGGCAAAATCAAAGTCGAGTACAACAATAAAATATACTTGGAGGCATTTTGTAGAGTAACATAAAAGCTATGTTGCAATAATGGTGTGTACTCTGTAAAGCATTGTTTGATGGCATTTAGTGTTGAAGCATTTGGTTGGTAACTGGGTGGCAATTAGTGTTGAAGATGCATTGGGGTCATGATGCTGTGATGGTGTATAGTGGTCAGAAAAATCTGAGAAGGTTAATGTGCTGTGGATTAAAAGAATCATTCTTTGGCCGTAGAGGATGAAGTACAACAATAAAGCATACTTTGATGCATTTCATGGAGCAACATATAAACCACGTTGCAATAATGTTGTTCAGTGGTGTTAAAGCAATGTTTGCTGGCATTTAGTGTTGGAATATTTGGTTGGTAAAAAGGAGGCGATTAGCGTTGAAGATGCATTGCAGGTCATAATGCAGTGAAACAATCATTATTTCAGAAAAAAGAATGAAGACAAGCTCTTTGCCAAAATTGATGTGGAAAGGCGTCTTGACGAGGCTGCTCAAACGCTAAAGATGGGAAATGCCATGTGAAAGTTTGACATTGAGCTAGCTTCAAAGGATAATGGTGGAGCTTCACTTTTTCAGGGCCTAACAATGCCAATTAGTAATTTGTTTACCATTGACTTACAAAAAAACACTAAAGGAACTGTTGTTTTCATTTTTTAATAGATAATAAGAGTTACAAGAATAAAAACATATCGGTAGAAGACACTCTTATTGCAGCTCAAGTGGACCCTTAAAAGGCAAAACAAAACAATTAGCATCAGACATCCCAGAAAATATGCGTCATAGATGTGCCTAGCTCTAACATAATGTACTTTTGGTTGATGTACAATATGCCAATGGTCAACATATGATATATGCAAAACATAAGAACAACTATTTGGTCCATATTTTGATGTACCATATGTTCATAGTGCATATTTTTGTATGCATTGCTTGGAATGATGGGTATTTCTAGTACAATTTAATAACTGAAAGTTTAGCTTATTTTTTCCTCGGCCATCCCTCAGAAACAACTTGAAACCGATTGAATCAAAAACAGAAACTCTATGTTTCCACCAAAATAGATATGAAAGCTGTATTAATATTTGTATTAGATGACCTTGAAAATGTTAGAGGACATCTTGATAGCCCAATTAATTTTGTTGTGTTTTATATCTGAGATATTTTAAGGTCATATTAATTTAAATTTAGAAGTTTAAACTATATTGTTATAATGCTCATAGGTCAATGCCAAGTATTAAGAACTGTCATTGTCATTTTTAAGGGGTTATTTTTTTTTTTGTAAGAAAAACTTTAAATTATTTAGTTAGGATTTTTTTATTATTTTGTTGAGTATAATACTAATATTAAGTTTAGAAGTTTTATTGCATTATTTGATACTTTTTGCAGGCTTGGGCTGTATCTTCATGCTCTTTTGTTGATATTCCATTTGCATTGCTGTGTTCTGCTGTTGAACACTCAGACTTAACGCTAGAGAGGTTTGTGGTGGTTGACTGTTTTTCATTTTTTCATTTCATTTTAGTCTTGGTCAATAAGCATTTTTTGGCAGCGAGTTGCAACTTTGTGAAGCACTTTTGGGCTGGGTTTCCTACAATGTAGAATTTAGAGGGCATTCTTGGTTCACATCTGAGAGTGATTGTTTCAGCATTCTTAAAAAGGCAAGTAGAAATTTGATTTCTTTACTTAACAGATGCCTCGAGTTTTCCTTTTTGCACTGTTCATGTGGCCTTGAAATCTTGGAGGGTCTTTCCATGACATTTTATAAAGAAATGTATTAGCTAAAACGTTTACTTAAATAGAATAGTGCACTAGTCCACTTAATTTTGTTCTATTAGTTTTATGGCGATGTCGAGCACAGGGAATTTAATTGTCTTCAGAATCAACTCGCTTCATGGCATTGGTTTTTGTCATATCAAGGATTTAATTGGTTTACTGTATCTACATAGTATGTTATTGGTTTAATGTCTTGTTCCTAGAAGGGGAAGTATATATGTTTTACTTGTTTGGTCTCTAAAACATATGAAATGACCTTTGCAGTCTATGCTTTGTGGTACATACCATAGTTTAGAAGATCATTGATCCTTAAGCATAACTTTGTGCTTAGGTGAATGATATTACTTATTTTTGTTGTTTATAAACATTAGATGGAGTTGAATGATATTATAATATGTATAACTATGCGACGCCTAGTACCTAAAATAGGGTGTGAAGTGACGGTGTAAAATCCTAGAGAAAAGAATCATTGGACAAAGAAAGCAGTTACTGGTCAAGCTTCTAGGTGGAGGAAGAGATGAATGAATTGTTGTACATTAGCTATTGAGAGAAACTTCCTAGAATCTATATGAGGAGCCATGATTTTAAGATTTCGATGCAACTTTTGAGGGGTAAAATTTATTTGGAGCTTATGAACTTGAATAAACAATATCTCGATATTGTGAGACCAAGATTTCACATATGGTATCATAGCCCAAAGTTATTAAATTATGAGTGGGAATATTGGCACAACATATATATGATATACTTGTTCGTAAGTAACTAATTTTATATGGTTTTTATATTTTGTGAAAATATTGAGTAATCACATATGAAATCTGTTTAATAAGGATTTGAGAATAAGGAGATCTGAAAAAGATGGATTTCAAAATGTGAATAAAAGAAAGACAGTAAAACAAGAACTAGATAATAGGAATTTTCTATTACAAATGGTATCATATTTTTCACAAAAGATGAGAGTACCAAAAGAAAGTTTATTACCCGATAAAGTAATTGATTAGTGCATCTCCTTCTCCCTCACTTTGTTAAAGGATCATATCATCTTTTAGCAAAATGGTGGATAAAACAAATGAACAAAATATTTTATCGATGAATTGCCAAATAGCTGAAGAGGTTTTTAACTGCCCTTATATTGGAAGATGATGTTGTGGACTATTGAAAATCACGTTATCAAATTAAATTCCGTAGTAGGTCTGTTAAAGAAATATCATGAAAATAATTTGTTAAAGATTTTGAAGAATATTATATTCTTATGTTTACAAGGGAAAAGATATGAGAGAATATTTCAAATGTGGTTCAGAATAATCTCATAGTTACAAAATATGAGTGAAAATTTAATAATTTGACAAGACATGTTTCTAATTTGATAGGATTAAAGGTGTAGAGATGTTTCATATTTTGTAAAGGTCTAAGAAATGAGATCAAAGCTATTCTAATTTTACTTAAGAGTATTTGATTTCCTAAACTTGGTAGAGAATGTAAGACTAGTTGAATAGGATTTGTAAATGCTGGAATCCCAAAAATAGTTAAAAAAATGAAAGAAGAATCTCTAACAATTAAGTACACTTTTAAAAAATGTTTCACAAAAGTTAGAAGAAATTTGGTTTTGATAAATCAAAAATCTATTACCAATAGTAGCAAAATAGATATGTAATTCACTAGGTAGTTCTCTCAAGTTTCATAACGTGGCAAATTTCATAAAGGGGCTTGTTAATATAGAATTGGCAAATAAATTTGATGTTTTATATGCGGACAAGCAGGCCACACAACTGGAGCAAGTCCCCAGGCTAGAGCTCGGTCTAAGGTGGCTTCAACACCTACTAGTTTTGTCAGATGAGATAGAGTTGGAGTAGGCATAGATAGAGGCACTGTATTTAACACAATGTGAGGTGGAGTTGGTAGGGGGCGGACTACAGGCAAAGGTGATCAATCGAGAGTATATGCTATATCACAACAAGATGCTTCTTGTTCCATTGATTTCATCATAGGTATTTTATAATTTCAATGTATTTCAATGTTAGTTCTTTTTTATTGTAGGTCATCCCATACTTTTATTTCTTAGTTTATCTGATGTTTTATTTGTAAAATTATAATCTATGAAAAATATTTATTAGTTAAAATATTTGATGACAATAAAATTAGTGTTGAGAAATATATCAAAGGATATATAGAAATTCAAGAGAAAGAATTTTTTATTAAATTAACAATATTATACTTAATAAAATTTGATATAATATTGAAAATGGATTGGTTTGTGGAAACAAGTAAAAATTAATTATGTAGACAAGAGTAAATTTAAGAAACCCAGCTGGGCAAGAAGGTTATTATAGAAAAGGAAGAAAATTTTCTGTTATATCTACACTAAAAGTTCAAAAGTTATTAAAAAAATGTGAAGAGCTCCTGTTATCTCTAATAACTAAAAAAAACAAAATTTTGGGAAACCTCAGGATATTCCAACAGTTTGTGAATATTTCGATGTATTTCTAGAAGAATTGCATGGACTTCCTTTAGATTTTGAAGTGGAATTTGAAATTCAGTTAATATCGGGATAAGCTTATATTTAAAGCTTCATATAGAATGACATTTTTAGAATTATAAAAAGTAAAAGTATAGATTTAGGAGTTATTGAAGAAGAGTTTTATAAAACCCAGTGTGTCTCCATGGGGAGCACATATTTTATTTGAAATAAACAAAAATGAAAGTTTAATAATGTGTATCAATCAAATGAAATAAAATCACTATTAAGAATATATATTATTTGTTTAAAATATATGATTTATTTGATCTATAGGTTACAGTGTTTTTAAAGATAGATTTGAGATTTGGTTGTCATCAGATAAAAATAAAAAATGAAGGCGTCTAAAATTGCTTTTAGGATTAGATGTAGACATTATGAATTTTAGTGTTATTACTTAAATTAAAAAATGTATCTGTGGCATTCATGAAATTGATGAAAAGAGTCTTAAAATATATCTAAATTAAATTATAATTGTGTTTTTTGATAACACCTTAACATACTCAAAAAGTGTTGCAGATCTTGTCAAGCACTTGCATACAATGCTATAGATATTAATAGTACATCAATTGTATGCTAATTTTTAAAATGCGAATTCTTGATGTCTAAAGTTGTATTTTTTGGTACATGCTCATACAGAAGGAATTGTTGTGGATCTTTAGAAGATAATATCTATTGTAACTATGCTTTAACCTATAAATATATAAGTTTAGAAGCTTTTTGGTTATGTTAGGCTATTATCGAAACTTTGTGTTGGGTTTTTTCTCAAATTTCTTCACCCTTATCAATGCTAACCTAGAAGGTTTTGAAATTCGAATGAGATTCCTCTATTGAGTATGGTTTTCAAAGGTTGGAAAAAAATTGACGTTAAGCTTAGTATTCTCTTCGCTTGAAGGAACTATATAGTGATGCATTATTTCAAGGATTGGGTTATGTTTTGATACTTCAAAATATCTTAGAGAAGCAAAAATAAATAAAGAATTAAAATATGGGTATTGGTTGCTTGGTCTTAAAAGAGATGTGAGAATAATTTAGAAAATATCTAATCTATCAAGAAGCAAAATGAGAATAACAAAGGTTTAATAAGTTATTATAGCATTTGCCTGTTTTTGATTGGAAATGAAAAATTATAGTTATGAAAGTTGGGTTACTTAGATCACTAGTAGAATATAATTGTATATTGATGATAATTGGTAGATTAACTAAATTTGTATATTTTTTAATAATAAAAGTGACATTCAGTAGAAATGCTAGTTTGGAGTTACAACAAATGATGAAATTGCATGAGATATAAAAAGAAATTATATGAAACAAAAATCCAATATTAACAACTAATTTTTGGAAAAGGTGCATCAAGTTTTTGATGCAGAGTTAGTATTTAAGACAATTTTTTGCCTTCAAATAGATAACTAAATTGAGAGATTAATTAAATTCTTAGAAGACTTATTGAGATTGTGTTTTGTATTTTAAAAGAGATTGTGAGAGTTATTTAGCTTTAGTTGAATTTGCATACAATAACAGCTCTTAAGCTCTTATTGAGATGACTCATTGTAAATCTTTTTACGAAAGAAAATGCCAATCTTTGTTATATTGGTTTTAGGATAGGGAAAAATAGATAATTGTAGTTGATTTTGTTAATGATGCTATAGAAAAGATAAATTGATTAACAAAATCAAAGATATGTGCTCTCTAAAATAAATGTTATTAAGATCACATGTTTTTTCTTATAGGAAATAAACGACAAAAAGAAAAGTTTATGAGGAGATCTTTAGAAACTTAGGCAGACGAATTCAAATATATTGTCACGTAAGTAGGTGTGATGATTTGAGCATTCTAGCATAACATTACATATTTCATATTTATACATTCTATTGTCATGACATAAAATTTTCAAAACATAATACAATAGAAGTATGACAGAAAGCAAGAAGAAAAATATATGAAATAACATTTAGAGACATGTTAGTTTGTAATGGGTCAAATACGCTAAATAAAAGAAAAAAAAATGAATAAAGAATGGATTTTTCCTATATCTTATCTTCTAATTTCTCTGAGCTCCGATACATATTGCTAGGCATGATAGGAATTAATTTTATAATGAGCCATGAGATGACATCAAAGGCCTCATTTGTTATCTCTAGCACTTTGTGCAGGAATGATGTATAGTGATAATATGATATGATTGATATGACTGACCAACTATAATACTTTTACGGGTACATGTCTGAAGATTATGTGATTAGATGTCATACAAAAATGAGATGAGATATTATAGAAATATAGGATAATGGCTATGTGGGTCAAATCTAAGCCTAATGAAAATAAATTAAAAGAAAAGTGGTAGAGACAAAAATTAAAAAAAACAAAAAATAAAATATCTATATGTGAACATTTATGTTATTGATTATGTTATTCATTGCAATTGATGATTTACTTTTTTTCTGAGTATTATGAAAATTTCGTAGTTATGTTCATACTTATACTATTTTGCTATAGTTAATTTTATTAAATTATGTTATTTGTTATATATAGAATTCATCTGCTAAGCATTGTGTAGCTAATCTTTTTACATTATAGGTTATATCACAGATTTATAAAAAAATATTACTTAGAGTGGTATGTGAGGTGATTGTGAGTGTGATGTTTTGTATATTATGGTTAGTAATTAACATAATATCATTGAGTTTTTGGTTGGAATAGGTATACATGTTTTATGTTATTCTATAATTTGTTAATGAAAATGGTTTAAATGTAGTTTATATTAGTTACTTTTCATCACTCTAGTATACTATGGATAATTGTTTTCTACGTTTTGCAGTTATGCTCTAATTTTTTGTATTGTCAATATGTGTATAATAGGTGTATATGGGGTGTGACACATATGGTATCAGAGTGGTACTTATACTAGTTTAATGTGGTTCGTGGGTGAACCAAATAGAAGTTTATTGGCATGTTCGATGCCCAGTACCTAAAGACGGTGGGGTATGATGCCAAGTAATATCCTAGATAAAAGAATCACTGGACAAAGAGGCAGCTCCTACACAAGCTTTTAAGTGGTTTCGAATTGTTCCATATTGGCTACTGAGGGAAAGTTCTTGGCATTTATATGAGAAGTTATGATCTTAAGATGTCGAAGTGCTTTTGATGTCAAAACTTGCTCGGGACATGAACTTAAGGGGATAATACCTTGACATAAAAAGACATCACATCTTACTTACACATAGTATACACATCTACTGACAATGCAATAAAGTCAAAGTATTTCATCAAATTAGAGGACGTCAATACCAAAAGTAAATATGAGTGACAAAAAACAATTGATATAAACTATATTCAAACAATTTCTACTAATACATTACAACATAACACAAAAGTCACATATTTGTTATAACAAAAAACTAAATGTTGCTATATTAATTACAAATCATAATGTGTAAAAATATCATACTCACAATCACCTCACACGAAACTTTATGTTTCATTTCTTTATGAATCTATGACATGCTTATAATGCAAGTAGGAAAGTAAGCCACACAATTCTCAATAAATAAATTTTATATACAACAAAAAATATTATATGATAAAAGGAATAGCAACAAAATGATATAAACATTAATATAAATATGATATTTTTATAATACTCAAAAAATAAATAAATTACGAATAGTAATAAATAACATACTTAATAACATAAGCATGCATACATAGATATTCTATGTTTTGTTTTTTTTTTACATCTCTTTCTCTTTTCTCTTTTTTTTCTTTTATTGGATCCAAATTTTTTTATATGATCATTGTTCTATATTTTATCATATCTTATATCATATTTGTATGATATTTAATTACTTATCTTTAGATCTCTATTCATAAAACATATTATAATTATCCAATCATATAAATCACATCATATCATCATTGTACATCGATTTTGTACAAAGTGCTGATGGTAAGGAGAAGGCTTCTAATGTTATGTCTTGACTAGGCATAAAATCAGTATTAATTTTTTATTTAGAATATTTGTCCATGTTATTATCTAATATAGGATGCTATTTTATCGATTTTTTTCTTATTTTTTATCATGCTTTTATTGAATTATGTTTTGATAATTCTATACCATAGTACTATTGTATTATAATGTAAAGATATAAAACATGGATGTAATGTTTGAATGTTCAAATTATCATACTTATAATTTATTTGAATTTATTTACAAATTATCACAATTTCTTTTCATCTTTCATTTCTTATAGGGGAAAAACATATGATCTTTATCATAACATGATTTTTTAATATTACTTGTATACATGTTAAAATTTTTTTTCTTTAATAAGCTTTAATATAAACATTGACCTTGTCTACTTTTCTTAAGATTTTGTAATAACTCCACATCTTTTCTCCATTTTTATAAATTTTCTACTTGCTGGAAGTATAATAGCAGTTTTCCTACATTAAGAATTCCTAAAATAGTTATATCTAAATATTTTATTAATTATAATTGAAACTAAAGCTCATCTCAATTAGAGCTTCCCCTTCGCAGCTTGGAGGAATTTCTTTTTCTGATTAAGTTTCAGCTTTTACTGCACTAACTCTTGCTGCTTTTTACAAATTACATGACAACCTCTCTTTGGAATGAAAAATAAAAAAAATAAAGGTGCTTCTTTGACAGAAGCAATTAAAATCGAAAACTTCATCTATTTTCAGCTCACCTTCCTTTCTTTTTATTAAAATCATTGTTGCTCAACCCTTATTATGTTCACAGCTTTCCTTGATTTCCATCTAAGATACTGTAGCGACACGGTAAAAAAAAAATTTCCTTGATTGAACCTGCCGCAACACCCTTCTCCAACCTTTCCAAAGCATAATTGGAAGAAAAAAAAACAGGTGGCATAGAAAAGGGAAATCTCACCTACTGCTCTCAAACGTTTTTCCTGTCAACTACTCTCCTTACTTTCTCTCTCTATGCTCAAAACTCCCTAAACTTCTCTTTATATTTTTCTCAGTTATAGGTTGCCCATACTCGCTTGCCAATTTCTCTCCCCTCTCATCTAATTTTAATTTTTTTATATAACGAACTCACTTTCACGAGTCTTCCCACAACTGCGCTTGCCTTTGCAATCCTTTTTGAGCCTAGATCATGAAGGTCTACGAACCCAATCTGGCATGTAAAGGAAAATAACTAAATTGATATGATTAATTAACCTAATTAAATAGTAAAAATTATGTGACATGGATCATAATTTTCTCTTATTGAACTCTATCTAAATTTATATTCATATCCAAATTTCATATTACTTATAATTGACATGTTTTACGAGATGTGACTAAACATGGACTATTTTATTCTAACATTTTGATTTCTTAAAATAACACCTATATTATATCAAAATTACACATAATTATATATTATGAAATTTACATCTTTAATTTAAAGCTTGTGCAATAATTGGGACTTTATAACCTAGGTGACTCTAGTTTGGTCATCTATCCAAGAAAAGGGTCATGGTGGTTTCTTTCATACTCACAAGTATTGCATTCAATTTTAGTGAGCAAGGAGGGATGATGAGTGAAGTCTCATAGGCATTGAGCGGGTGGATAATCGAGACAAAAATGCCACTGGTAATGTACTCTTGAAAATCATATTAATATTTGAATTTTTGATAGAATTTATATTCTTCGCTTCAAATGTATGACTAGATGTGAAGAGTCTTTTGAAGTTAGGATTTGGATTTTGATGGAGATAGGATGGTTGTGAGATTAGTGGATGTAAAGCTAGAGAGATAACAAATACCTTTTATTTCAACACTATTGCTAATTGTCTTATTCATCTTGATATCCTATATGGCATCTCAGGAAGGAGAAAAAAATGACAAAGCAATAATATGATTTGGCAAGGCACTAAATAGGTAACAAATTAATAGGCAAATTTTGGACATATAAGACATTGTGTGGAGTCATTAAAGATGAGAGACTGATACAATCTTTTTTAGAAGCAAATGAGATCATTCAACAACATTGAAGGATGGGAGAGTTTGCTGTGTAATGGATGAAAATAATAAAGAAATTACTTTTCTTGTAAGATGATGTAACATACTCTATGACTTAAGACATACTTGAGTGAATAGTTGTAGCAAAAGCAAAAAACAATATGTGAGGCGATAGATAGTTGAGTGTGTCGTACATTATCATCATAGTTGTCTATAATGGGAGAAGAAGTAGCATTAGTAATATGTTTAATAGTCATAAGGTACCCAAACTTTCCCAACAAAGATCAAGGGAATATTAGTTCTTTCACAGTACTAATAGGATGGAAAGGAGTTGTGATCACTACCTTGATTGTCTCGATGGCCATGATGAGCACAATAACCATGACCTTTCTAAACTAGCAACAAGTGTAGTACGTACAAGGCTCAAGGAGGACATAGCAGAGAGCTCAGTGACTCTTAGAACATGGGCAAGAGTTAGCAAGATATTAGGATTTACACAGCCATCAATTAAGTTTGAATAGACTGAAGTGATGGTTGATATAGCCCGAAAAGAAATTATCACAAGAAACTCTATATTTTGTTTTTGCCTAGCTATGACGTCAATGGTAATAGGACAATATTGAAGAGTTTTGTCCCATTTTCCTTATAAGGAACTATAATGATCCTGAAAAGATAACACCCCCTATTCTAAGAAGAAGATATCAAAGTAGAGAGTATATTCTAGATAGATATTATTTTGCAAGTATATATATGAAAAAAGTTCTATATCTTTTTGTGATTTCCTAAACTTGATGGCAACTATAATAATAGGTTCAAGATTATTAAGTATCCATGTGAACAAAATAATCAAAGGTTTATTATTTAATATATTTTGGCAATATTCATTAACTAAGGTGTCTAAGAGTTCAAATATTGAAGTTTTTCATGAGATCTAACAAAAAACTAAAAAGTACAAGACCATTAGAGATAATTGATAATATTAAGTTTGATAGTTGGGTCTTTATATTTAGAAGTTGCCATCAATGAATACTAGTAAGAAATAAGTGAGGAGTTGATTTAGTATGATACTTAGTTGACGAGAGGGCAAATAATCTTCATGTGCATCTAACAGGAGAGAGAGAGCAACAATTGGTAGCATCTTGGTGGAGTTTACTTTTGTTGGCATTGAAGATGCAATGGTTGGATGGTGACAATGCAACAATGTTATGTAGAGGGGTGGTGGTGTGGCAAGAGGAAGCGTTAAACAGGGCATTGTAGAAGACAAGTTAGAGTTGTAACATAACAAGACAGGGCAATCAAGGGAGAATGGTAAGAGATAGACAGTGGGGGCCAGTAGCTCACGATCACCTTAGAGGGGCTTTGTTTTCACGGTTGGGGATGTTCACATAGTTCAAGTGTCCATGTTTTGGTTTGATTGCATAGGTTTGTAAGATATGTGTGGCCTAGGGTATGTGATGTAGGTGAGGGTTTAGGGTTAGTGGGAAGGTGAGGGAAGAGTGTGGTAAGTCTTGTGGGAAGGTGAGATCATGGTGGAGAAACTAATTTATTATCTTGTTGAAGAGGAAGGATCATTTGATTACCTATAAATAAGCGAAATAGAACATATACAACTGGAAAAAATAAAGATAAAATCACAAAGTTATGAGAGTAGAATCTAAAGATATTTACAAGAATACTCTCATAGCCAACTTTTCTAATACCATTCATATTATTCTTTATATTCTTGATGACATGTATGATCTCATATATTGTTCAGTTTGGTGCATTTTTGAATTGTGCTGTGACACCTTAATGAATTCTTTTCATCTATTAATTTTCTTTCCATGCCTTATGGCTTGATAATATTGGAAGGTTTATGAAGATCTGTTGGTATCCTATAACATTCCATGTAATTGGTTATTGTTGTCTATTCCATATTAGCTTCTGCATTGAATTAATAGAACGGGTTAATTGATGACGTAGGTTACTTAATTGTTATTTTCTTTGTTTGAACTACCTTTAATTTAGAACTTGGATAGACCAATCTTACACAGTGCATGATGCCTTTTTTTGCATAGTTTTTACTTTTTGATGGTACATCACAAGCAAAGCAGGCTGATATGGTGATCTATTTGTGGTGAAAACACAGAAATATTGGAAAACTGATGAAGTTTCTGATATTTGTTGATTTATACTAAGAGTTAAGCAAAACTTTGTACTGCTTGAATCTCAACAGTTCAGTAAACCACGTTGGTTTATAGAATTACCTCTGATCTAAAAAATATAAAAAAAGATACTCCAATTCATGTCATTCTATGCAGGAGGTTGTGTACCTATATTATTGTTATAATGTATACTGTAGTGTTACAATTTTTTTTTCTTAATGATTTTCTTGTGTTATTTCCAAAAGGTACGGATCTGTCTTTTGCCTTTGGAGTTAGCTACAGGTATGCTAAAGTTTCTTTGAGTAAAGGCTGTATATTTTGGTCAGCTATACTATATAAAATGAAGTTTCTGTTTCAAACAAGATGAACGTGCTGCTAAACATATATCATAACCTTTTTGAAGCAATGGTTTACCAAATAAAGCTTTATATGTGCACACCTTTCTTCATTCTGCATACATCTCTAAACAGTTTTGGCTAGTATGATTTTGCAGGGATAAGAAGGCGCTTCCCTGATTTTGCTGCTGAGATTATTCGCAAGGTCTTTCTTCTGACAAGTAATTATCCTGCAAGCTTATTTCATGTCCTTGAAGAAGATGGTTTTTGCAAGAATATAAAAATTCGTCTAACGGAGTATTCTAAGGTGACCTTAACTAATCTAGTCAACTTCGATTATTTCTTAGAGTTATAAAGGTATTGTATGTCACTGCAAACAACCTATTGTGTGTTTCCATGTTTCTTTTGTTTAACTTCGGTTTACGTGTACAAAATGTTTAAGTAGATGAAGTTTTAACATTACTTATTGTTATTGACTTTGTAGATTGCACTGTTAAGCCTTGGTTTAAAAATTGATGGTTTAATGTTGTAGATCATAGTTTTACATCCTACTGAACTTAATGTAGTACAATGGTTCCTTACACCAAAGTCTCATGAAGTTTTGATGCAAACAATGCGTATCTTGGAGGCTGTAAATATGAATTGGTGTTCTTTAGGTCATAATGGGTTTAGACTAATTGTTTCTCCCATGTTCCCATTCTTCTCTTGGCCTTATAATATTATAGAATAATTTATGACAACTTATGCTAGGCATGATGGTTGACTTGGTAAGTTTACTTCAAAGGGGCATCAAGCTTTTGGTTTCATTTTTTCTTTTATATGTTCTTATTTGTGTGTGGTTTGGTTTCTGTGCATGAATGCATGTTGGTTAAGATTAGTTTGTATATAAATATGTGTCATGCACTATGTTCGTATAACTGCATAAAAAGCATCATTTGGAAAAGTGTTTTTGGAATCTAAGTCGGTTGTCCTGAGCTTGTACAGCAGAGATTTGCTTTAATCATAAGCGTTTTGTAGAGTAAATTACTTAGAAGGGACACTTTTTTTTGGCCAGAGTAAATTACACTTCTATCTGTTCTTGGTTTTGTTTAGTTTGGTTTCTGTGCATGAGTGCATGCTACTTAAGAGTAGTTTGTATAAAAATGTCATGCACTGTGTATGTGTAACTGCTTAAAAAATACTTGTTGGAAAATTTTTCTCTGATCTATCAATAGCTGTGATCAAAGTCCGTTGGCCTGAACTGGTGCAGCTTAGATTTGCATTTTGCTTCAAGTTTTTTATAGTTAATCATTAGCATTTTGTAAAGTAAATTTCTTAGAAGGGTCACATTTTGTTGCTAGAGAATTGTGCTTTCCGGCTGCCATCAGGTTACTACGGCCATTCTCTTTCTTGGAATACTGCCAAACAATTTGGATTCCACACAGGAAGAAAACATTTTGCATAATTTGATTAAGCTTGACAATTTCAGGCGTGATTATTCTGACATCATGGAGAAGGTGAAGTTCTTGTCCTTCAAATCCATAACGGAAGTGGATATTTCCAATTGTCCACAGTTGAGATTTGCTTCTGTTCTTATGTGGTTAAATGTTGCATTTCCATCTCTGAAGATACTGAAGGCATGTCACTACTTTAGTATCACGTATGAAAATCTTCATTTCTTGCTACATAAATGTCCTCTTATTGATGAAGTCGACTTGTCAGTTGATGTTAGTCCTGTGAGCTACGCAAAGGTTACTGTTTTATCTTTGCATGCTGAAAAATATCTACTAGCAGATGAAATGAGATATAGAAATCTGAACCAGAAACTGAATTTGCTAAATATTGGGGAAGTCATTTCTACAAAGCCACTCTTAGCAAATATTTCAAAGCTAACTCTAGAAGGTCGAGCTGATATCGATGGTGAGAAACTTTATTTTGTCTGCTGGCTTGATTAGCCAAAAACACCTTGAATGCATTTTCTAGAAGTTGATGTGTTTTTTTGATCTTATAAACGTCGTATATGCTTTTAACATTGTGTATTTCTTTCTTGTTCATATTCTTAAAAAGGTTCTTGGTATGGTTCTATTTGTTTTTTTTTTTTTAAGTTTAGCATCTGCCAAGTTGAGTATAGCTGCATATTTTATGTATCGTATATGCTTTTAGTGTTGTGTATTTCTTTCTTGTTCATATTCTGTATTCTGGTGCTATTTGTTCTTTTTTTTTTCTTTAATTTTAGCATCTGCCAATATGACTATAGCTGCATATTTTATGTGGAGACGTTGATTTTTTGTTAAATCCTTTTTTTGTTGGTTGATGTGTTTCAGATCTAATGCTAATTAAAATATCTTCAATGGTCCCATCTTTGACTCATCTTAATATCAAAGGGTGTGCACTTTTGACTGACCTTGGCATTTCCAAGCTTTTGAATAAGTGCATGAATGTTCGATCCTTTATTTCTTCGTACACTGCATTTGGCAGAAATTCAGTATTGGTACTCTGTTCAAATAATACGTTATCTGATGGATTTGATGGCACACATGTGAACTCTTCAACCATGGCCTCCAAGCTACAGCAACTGCAAATTGATGGCTGTAAGGGTATGTTTTACTCCTTTGATATTCACATTTAGCAAGAAGAATTCAGAAATGAAGTGTGAATATTATAGCCATTTTGCCTCAGCAGTGCACGATCTGGTTATTGTGGGTTTGTTCATCTGCTCCTTCAACAACTATATGATCAAGGAATGTTCAAAGCTTTGTAAATAGTGGCCTAGTTTAATTGCTTTTGCTTCCCCCAAGAAAGTTGATGATTAGTACAGTACTATGTGCTCTGAACTTAGCTTATATTTGATGTAAAATTGGTGTGTGGACTGTCAAAATATAGGTTTTGGATTATTGGTTGATGTACAAATGATATGAACTATTTTATATTTACAAATTTTTTCGACTATAAGTTTTGAAGCCAAGAGGCTATTTCCTATACTGTGCACCAGAATGATCATGTTCTGACATGAGTTCCGTTTTCTCCTAACTGTTGATTTTTTTTTCTACCACAGATGTTGATAAAAATTCCCTCCTCCAACTTTTGAGCCAGATATGCATGATGAAAGTTCTGCATTTAAAGGAGACTTTGCTAGATGATGATGCTCTCTTTAGGCTTGCTAGCCATTCTTTGGAGGCTCTTGATGTTTCTGACACACTGGTAGTTCCATCTCACTTTAAATTTTTTGTTTTTTTATATATAAACTGTATGTTTAAGCTTATTTTGCAAATGCAATTTATAACTTTAACTTATACAGTCAAATCGATTTGGAAAAAGCAAAGCACCCATTTCTTTCTCTGAAACTTCTTTTATTAAGGTTATTTGGTAGGGAAGAAAATTGAATTATTGATAATCCATTGCATTAAAAAAAAAAAAAAAGAAAGAAAAAAGGGTAGCATTATCACATGCACTTTAAACCTTGTGGGATTTGTGGTCTTGAGTGTAGCATATGAGAGCTGTTTACACGAACATGTGCATACGTGCGTGTCTAAAGTTGCTTATAAATATGAGTGTAATATATTCATACATCTATTTGCATGTGTAAAATATATGGCAGTGTGGATCTTAATGCATGTGCATGATGAGTTTGTTTCTTTCTACCATCATGCTATTGGTCTTGTCAACGAGAATTTTCAATCCATTGGTCTTCCAAGGTGAGGTGAGAATTAACATAGTTTGAATCCTTCACCATAGATACTTGGTCGTGACCAATATTTAGTGATTAAGTTGTTTCAATCACATGCATGCATGTGTGTAGTTATATTGAAAGATATATGTGCATGTGCATGCTAACCTAGATGTAGAAATATGTGCATACTTGTACTATCATATGTGCTTTGTTTTTGTTATGTAAAATTTTTGCTTTCCATGCAAATGGTACTTAAATTGCTCAAACTTTTGCAAGTCTTACTCAATATTTTGAACTTGGACATTGAATTGATTTTTTTTTTGGAAATCACCATTTTCTTTGCACTTTATATTCAATCTCACCTTATTTTCATTTGCTTATTGTCTTAATAAGCAATTTCATTTTTGAATTTTAGTTTCTTACAATTTTTGGTTGAGTTGATCGGGCTTAACTATGTCTATTTTAATTTTAAAAACTTAATGAGCATCAAAATTAGTGATTATAAAGGGTCATTACCTTCCATTAGATTAGTTTCTTATTACCTGTGTACATGGACATACTAGCTACAGGACACATAGGCATGCTCGTGCAAAAATTATGGAAAATATCTCCATTTCATTAAATAATATTTTGCCAAAACATATATCTTATTGTAATATGGCTATATAATTAGTTTGTATAAATATGCTTTTATATTGATTCAAATGGACAAAATTTGAATGTGTTACATAGAACAAATGGCAAATTGAATAAAATTTTTTATGATTTGATCTAATTCTTAATTTAATACTTTGTGTTTTAGAAATAGGCGTATATATCTCGAAGTAATACGTAGAACAAATGGCAAATTGAATAAAATTTTTTATGATTTTATCTAATTCTTAATTTGATACTTTGTGTTTTAGAAATAGGCGTATATATCTCGAACTAATGCATAATAAAAAAAGTAAGCATAAGGTTGCATAATGTTATGTTTTTAAAAAGTCTTAGTTGCACTAAGCCTTTATTTTTAACATCAGTATTTTATCTGCTTCATCCATAGCTTTACTTGCAAGAACCCACTCTCATTCACTGCTTTGAAGAGTGTCTCACACTAGTAGCTAAACATGCAAGCTGCTTTCACACCTTTTTTATGAGATTAGAAACTTTTGAGTGATGCTTGCATGGGATCAATTTTGATTTTTGACCATTTATGGGGAGTAATTTGAGGTATTTAAAGACTATAATGGAAGCCTTAGTAGTCAATATATGTGCATGTGAAATTCATTTAGTGATGATATTTCTAAAAATTATATTTTTAATAATAATTTTTTTGTCATATTTGTTCAATATCGATTAAATATAGTGATAACTTATACTCTTATATAAAAGACATATTACACTCATGAGTAACTTATTTAATTGTCTAATATCTCTTTAGCTTATGTTTAAATGAGTATAAATTATCAGCCATCATCTTATTTGTGAATAGTAACTAATGTGCTAGACTTGTAATAATGATTGCGATTATGTAGTTTACATATAAATGATTAAATGAAATACCGTTTAAGTACATTTATGTTACTATTATTTCTTGCAATGAAACAATAATAAATGATGGAGAGGGAAGCAAGAAAGACTTGGAATTTGAAAGGTGAAAAAATATAATTTCAAAAGAATAGCTTTTTTGAATAATATTTGAAATAATTTTATAAAAAATCTATTGATTATAATGTATACTAATCATTTTAAATCAAGAAAGAAATACCATCTGTTATATTTAAAACCTAATAATCCAACTTGTATAGAAAGAAAATAATAAAAGTAAGAATACAGACTTTTCTAAATATGGAAGGCTAAGAGAATCAACTAATTGATTCCCTTTTTTTTAATCATTTGATTTGAGGGATCTTTCTATTATTTCTTTTTAAGTTTGTGAAGGAATATCATTCATTCTCAACTTATCAATGTTTGACTCATTGTGAGAACATCTGTAACTTGGTCCATTTAAGGAGCATAATGCAAGCTAATAGTCTTATTATCCAAATTTTACTATAAAATTTCTATCAATTCTTACATGCTTTACCTTGTTATGTTGTATGTGATTGTTGACTATAACAATAATAGATTTGTTGTCATTATGTAGTTTTGTGAGTTCAAATATAAGGATTTTTAAATCCTTAAAAACCTTCCTATTCAATTCATTTACAAATTCCTTAAACGACAACTCTATATTTTACTTCAACACTATATCTTGCAATTACACTTCTTTATTTTTTAGGTAACCATGATATCCATAATTTTGTGTAATAGCTAATAGTTGACTTTGTATCTTCCAGAGAGTTAGCCCAATTTGTGTTTGCAAATGCTTTCACTACTTTGTTCTCAATCTTCTCAAACAACTTATCTCTCCTTGGAAATCCTTATGTATGTGTAATATTAAGTCAAATGAAAGACAGGTAAATCAATTTACCAACTGCACATTAATACATCTCTTTGTTCATTGTTGATCATCCTCTATAGTCTTTTGTTTCTAATTCCACTCTAAAGGAGAGTGTTTTGGTCTATATTCTAACATCTTTATTTCCTTGAGGAGATCTATGTGTTTTTTTTGAGATATGAAAATGTCTTTCTCTTAGAAATTTATATTATAAGACAATATTAATTTTTCCCAAATCCTTGACCTTGAGTTTTGATTTAATGAGTTATTTTAGATGATCAATCTCAATAATATAATTACTTGTGATAATTGTATCATCAATATAGACTGTCAAACTTGTCTTATTACTACCCTCGACCTACTTGAAGAAAATGGTGTGGCGGGCTGGGCTTTTTTATAGCCAAATCTATTCATTGCTATGTTAAATTGAGTGAACCATGCTTGTCGAAATTGTTTAAATCCATACTAAGATTTTTTAGTCTACATATAGTTTGGGGTTTTTTTGAAATTCAAAATCAAGAGAAAGTCTCATGCATATTTCTTTCTCAAGATTATGATTTAGGAAAGCATTGAAGACCTCTATTTGATGTAGTTACCAATGCAAGTTTGTTGTTAGAGAAGGAAGATTGAAACAGAATTCCTTGTAATAACTAAGGCGAAGGTCTCCTCATATTCAATTTCATACATCTAAATGCATCGCTGAGCTTTCAATATAGCCCTTTACCTTTCTATCTTATCTTCTAACCCCACTTTTAGAGTGAATATTCATTTGCATCCTGCTAATTTTTTTAGTTTATCTTTTTGAACAACCTTTTATTCATCGTTATCCTTTAAGACTTGTATGTTTTTTTGTAACTTTTGATCTCCACCTAAGATCCTTTAGAGCTTCATTAATGTCTCATGGGTCTTCACCATCAATTTGCGTTGAAAGGCTTGATATCCTTTTGACATACTACTATTGAAATCGGATGCTAAGTACAAGCTCTCACACCATTTTCGAGAGTTATGGGAGTATTCAAATCATTTGTGGTAGGGCATTTGCTTTGATTTTGATTTGTTAATCTTGCATCAAAACTTTTGGCCTTATTAAGTAAACTTAGTTCCCTCTGACTTGGCTTAATTCTCCTTTTAGCCCATATTGCTGTCTATTGTGTGGCAATTGTAGCAATTGAGAAGGGTATATGGTGTAAAGAAAATGGTATGTTGGTATAATGGGAAGTAAAATTTATGGATCCTTGTTATTCTCTTTACTTTCATTCTTCCCCTGTAAAGAAGTTTTGTTTAGAATGGTTGAGTTTCAAATAAGGTGACCTCTATAGTGTTAGAATCATTTTGAGATGGGATAATAACATTGTTAATCATTATGATTAGAAGAATAACTAGTGAATATGCATTTTTAGGGTTTTAAATCAAGTTTGTCATGGTTGTGGTTTTTGTGAACAATCATAGAGTTGTTGATTATCTTGGGTTGTAGTGATTGAAGATTGTATGGTTGTGGTTTTTACAAAGTCAGTTTGTCAAATAGGTAGTTGTGACTATGCTTCATCCCAAAAGCGAAGTACTTGGATTGATGATTAGAACACAGTTGGGTTTATTTTGTTAAATTGTTTGAATATGGATGCTGTTTTAGATTTTTACTTCAAGTGATATACACTACATGAATGTGTATTGTCATCTATAAGAGTGATAAACTAATATGTTTCTATTAAAGAAAAAGATTGATTAGGTTTGCATAAGTCACTATGAATCATATGGAAAGGATAAGAAGATTGATGGTTGTGAGTAGGATAATTTTTCCTAGGTTATTTTGCAATGACACAGGATTTACACTGAAGCAAGAAACGATCTTTGTTGATAAATAAGCTCGAGTATAAGGCTTTTAGCCATTGGGAACTATGAGTTCCTAAGAGATTATGCCAAAGTATTATTTTAGATTTAGTTTTTAGAGAAATTTAAAGAAAAAGCTTTTCAGTTGTCAATTGTGGGGGAGAATTAATGAGATAGTATAGACTTTTGTTCTTAAACATTCTCAATCACCTTTTTTGAAGACATTTTAAAATTCGTAACACTCACAGGAAAACTTTACTTCACAATTTCGATCTTTAGCTAACTTGCTAATGGACAAAAGGTTGTATCTTCAACTTGAAACATGAAGTCATTTTAAATCTATATTGCAACAGTTAACATCCACATTGCCTGAGATTAAAGATGAATTATTGACAATCATGACACTTGTATGATCGATGTGTTTTTGATATGTAAAAATTGTATATTGACATCTAATCATGTGGTCATAAGCTCCTGTATCAATAATTACATACTACATCCCTTTTGAACAAAAAAAAAATAGGCAAGTTGTTATTTTGTTGTGTTACCATAAATGTTGACGTAAAAGGAGACTTATAGGTTTTTGGGAATTCACAAGGCTTATCAGGATTTCCATTTGTTTTTATGTGAAGGATGCAGGGCTTGGTTTTGGGTGTTCAACAACGACCTTAGCAACTATTGTTTAAGATCCATAGTTCTATTGACTTGGAAGATTCTAACCAGTTGAATACCCATGAGTTTGATTGCATGTCTACTTTGTATGATTTAGCCACTTGTAGTGTACGTGCCAAGCTTTGTTGTCTTTGGTCTTCTAATGTTGCAAGGACCCAATGTTGCTTCATTCTAATATAACTGTAGAGTTCCAAGGTGTGTCGTCCTTGGTGGTGTTCACTTGAGAATGGCGCATCACCTTTTTATGATTTTTTTTTTTCACTTTTAACTTCTATAAATATTTAACGAATTGATTTTAGAGGTTTGATTCATAGTATTTCTCCCCTTATCTTGTCTAATTCTTTATTCAAGCCTTGGAGGAAGTCAAAGGTTCGGTCTTTCTAAAGCATCTTGTTATAAATTGTCTCGACCTCTAAGTGCATCCACTAGATTGTATAAAAGAAGCATATCTTGCCAAAGTTTTATTAACTTGTTGAATTACTCAGTGACAAATTTATTCCTTTTTTGTGTCTTATGAAATATTTTCGAATTTCAAAATGCTAAGACATGTTTTCAAAATCCAAATTTTACATGTTGGACTAGCTGCTATATGCACAAGTAGTCTTGTAAAACAAATAAGTGCAACCAATTACAAATTCTATCAAATTGATCAACTTTGCCATAGTTGTTGAATTGTCAACCTTCCACATTTTAAAATTAATGTTACCAATGTTTGGTCGAGAATCTTGCCTTTATGGTAACCCATCTTTCCTTTACCACGAATAGCAAAAGAAGTAGATTGAAACCATCTACATAAGTACTATTCAATCTCTCAAATCCAAGATTAGTTTAAAAACAAATAGTCTTAATTAGAAACTCAAAATAACAATGTTTTGTGTAAATCTTTTTTATTATTTTTATACGTATCATGAAATAGAATTATAATCTTGTTGCTTACTCAAATTAGATTTAACAAATTTCTTTTGTTTAAGTTCAATTTGATCAACACTGCTTTATAAACTTGTTTTAGGAAATCTTGATTAACTTTTGAAAACCTTGTTCGACAATATGATTATTGTTAAATAATAAATCAAGTAGAACAAAATTAAAAAAGAGAATATATAATTTTTAAGTGATTCGACAAAATCTTTGTCTACATCAACCCCTACCCGCCTTAGCTTGGCTTCTACTATCACAATGTCATTTTGCCCAGTTGGAGGGTAAACCAAAACCCTCACAATAGCAACTGATCAACCAAATCAACAAAGCTCTACAAAGCTTGCAATAGCAACCCAACTTGGACGCACATATAGCAACATCAAATACATAAAGTGACAAGTTATGCAACCCTTTAACAGTTTATACAGCAACCTATATCACAATCCTTTAAGGAAAATTGCAACACAATTGTTAAATGAATAGGATAAGGTATTAACAATATGCTCAAAGCAGAAATAGAGTGCCAACCGAGCTTAGAATGATGTTGTAAATGAATTCCAGAGCTTCAAATGCATGTTAAGAATATTGCTAAACAAATTGATTGATTATGATATTGCAAGTTGAAGCATCATCCCTCTCTTATATTCTATGCCTATTTATATAAGAGTGAAATTTATGCAAATCAGGTAGTTGAAATAGCTAAACTCATATTTTGGAGAAGTTCCAATTAGCTATTATACTCTTGGGATTCATATCATATTAGTACGATATACACTGGTATTTACACGACAGTAACAAGAGTGTATAGAACATAACGTATTAGTTCGATTTTAAATCATTCTCGTATATCTACAAAAATTCTTAACAATTAAATGCAGTAATACAATATATTATTGTTATAGTAATAACAATGAAGAATTTGAAAAATATATAAACTAATTATTTTACTATTAATCCTACTAATCTAATGCACAAATTGTCCTAATACAATATGCAACATATATTAAGTGATGAATGTACTTATATAATATGATGACAAGTTTATACCTTACATTTAATACTGTTCGTAAAAGGTTGATGTATTAACATACTTATACATGAAATGATTTTATGTATTGATTCGTATCCTCATACAATACAAATATCGTACTTGTACATTGCGGTAAGTATGTCTATTAGCGATTGTACAAATACGACAGATAGTCTTATATTGTATGATGTAATAAGGGTGTCTGTTAACAAACTTACACTTACAACACAGATTTTGTAGTGTACAATATATATAGCCCTTGTGTTAACGGAATTTGAATGTAATAATATTAAACAAAAAATCATATCTATTTGGCCTATATTTAGCGTGAATCTTGAGAGAAAATAAGCTGCATATTTGAACGAAACAGGCTTTGCACGCATACGATACAAATGTAAAGTCAACTTTTAGAGATTAGACAACATTGGTACAAGATGATACCTTATATGAACAAATTTGAATAATCACAAATAATTCAGATGGTGGCCATGTCGATATGATGGATACATCGTACTTGTATAGTCCTAACTCTAGTTCAAATATAAGTAAAAAAAGAGATTGTTCAAA
Organism: Vanilla planifolia; assembly: GCA_023846275.1. Lineage (NCBI taxonomy): Eukaryota > Viridiplantae > Streptophyta > Magnoliopsida > Asparagales > Orchidaceae > Vanilla > Vanilla planifolia. Next base: position 22,521,300 of record CM043866.1, on the reverse strand, counting down.
TATGATACTTACAATCATACTGTAAAATCAATAAACAGTGAAGAATGTGGGTTGAATTTACACATTTTAAACTAGAGTTTTTAAAACTAAGACTTATGTAAGTCATTTAAGCAAACTTGAAGCGATATCTAATATAGTCTTAATGCAATTCTAAATTATAATATCATTATTATATTTAGCAAATGAATACATGTAATGTAATCTTATGCTACATATGTATTTAAAGAAAGAGTTTGATTATCTAATCCTAAGTAATGTGTAGATGAAGATGCAGGTCACTAAGTGGTTTAATTACTCCACAAGAAAAAACCTAACTGGCTCTTGAGCAAAGTCACCAATACTCCTTGATATAGTATTTCCAAGTGGACTGTTTCATAAATTATTTGATGGAGCTCTCCAATTGAGTAATCTTTGTTTGATCTTGAGAAGCATCATCTGCAACATATTTAAAGACAAGCATTAGAAATAACAACCTGTGCTCATCAAATAAGTGGTGCATAATTAAGGGTTCAATAAGATGATATGTGACAAATGGCTTACCTTTGCAATAGTCAGTTGTGAAGTATAGTAGAAATTAATGACATGATGGAGGATTCATCCATTAAAGATGTTGGCTGGACAGGTTTGGTAATTTCTGACCAAAAGCAATACTGATGGAGGTACAGTCAGGTGCGTGGCGATGACTGTTGAGAAATCGTAAACACAACACTTGGGGCTGGCAGAAAAAGCTTAAGGTTGGAAGTAAGGCTTTGATGGCACAAGAGTAGAGTGGTTTTTGGAGAATCTACAAGATAATTTTATTGAAGGTCAATTAATTACAATATATACCAATCTTCTAATAAAGGGAAACAAATTTTATTGTTTTATATTTGAAACCTAATAATCTAGCCTTATATAGATGAATAAAAAGTTTTCCCAACTATGACGTATTGAGGAAATTTGCAAGACCTAGTCCTTGTTTCTTTAATTGTTAGATTTGAGGGATCTTTTAAAAATTGACAAAGGTAATTCTATATCTCTTTAATTATGAGATTTGAGCAATAATGTTAACAAATTTAAGTTAAGGTATAGCAATTAAAAAGGTAGAATATTAAATGTTGAAATGACGAGTTGTAGACATAGTTAGGTGCAAGAAAATTAAATAAACGAATGGATTTATGATATTAGTATTCCAAGTAATTAGTGGTTTACAACCAAGTTGTGGCTTTTAGATAATAATATATATGAATGTATTATTTAAAAAATTTGAAAAGAAGATGGTTTGCCACTTATTATTGATGAATGAATGGTCAAGATTTGTATTTGATCTGAGAACTAAAAAGGAAGAAGTGTTGGCTCTATTTCCTTATTAAATAATGGATGACCAAAATATAATTTTTGCTCAAGGTGTAGCTCTTATAATAGTGTATGCATTGGTGAAGTGTTTTGAGAGCATACATTCAGTTCATTCAATAATAGTTTGACCTAGGCAAATGGTTTTTGATTAGCCAAAGCTGAAAATTCACCCAAATCAAATTTGTTTTAAAATTGTGTGGAACCAAATTGACAAACTAAAATTTGTCAAAAAACCAAACTATATCCAAAAAATAAATTGAACCAAAGACCCAGTTTTTTGTTTGAATTTGGTGAATAAATGATATCCAATGTCTTCTTGATTTTTTTATTAGATTAAAGCAAATACCATAAACCTACATTTACCAAACTGAATTGAAAATTATAATATTCATAATAGCTTAATTTTACGGTTATTTTAGTTTTCTGAATCGAAAAAACAGAGCCAGAAATACCAAATTCTCTGTTGAAAATCAAAACATATTTTTTTTTATCTTAGCAAAACTGATGTAACATTAACTATTCAGTTTGTTTTTCAATTTTCTGTTACCTTTGGAATGTAATAAAGTTATTTTTTCCCTCACTTTTTGATAATATTTATTTTTATTTAATTTATGTTACCATTTCTATTGCATTTATCATTTCAAATGCCTACCATGGTTTTATGTGATGGAATAATGCTTTCAAATGTTATTCTACCTCATTTTTTATCTTTATTTTAAATGAATTAATAAAAATAAGATTTTGATTTGTATTATAATTTTTAGAAATGAAAGAATTATAATTTTTTTAAAATAAATTAATGATCAAGATGTGAAATAATAAATCTCCCTTCGAAAAGCAACAAATATCTAGGCTGTTTATTTATTTCACTAGATTTAGTGAAGTACTTTAAGGTTAATTGGTTTGATCTATTCTTGGGGTAATTGAGCACAGGAATATAGAAAGGAAAATATTCTTTTGTGAAATAGATTGGAAAATTTCTTCTCCTGGTCAAGTGACATCTCTAAGTAAAATGCAAGTCAAGACCATTGATTTTCATTTACTCTAGCAATTGGAATTGGAAAGAACTACAAATGGATGACTTATATATCACCAAATTTCTTTATGTTTTTAATGCATAACAATATTTAAACCAATGATATGGTTAGGTTTTATTAGTAAATATTTTGAAATAACAGTTCTAGTATGATTTTCATTTTTAGTATCAACAATATACATGAATTGGTCTATTAATTTTGTTGGCTAATGATTTCTAACATAGCATAGAAGTTTAGTTTTCTCTATAATCATTCCTGATGATATAATTGTGACGAATGTTTTTTACTTCTAATTTATTTTTTTTTCTTCATCCAACTCTTACTAATTGAGACAAAGCTTATAACTGAAGTCTTTAATTGAAAAATTGCACTTATTGTAGAAGGTATATGCATATAATATCTATGTTGTTGAGAAAATATATTAATATGTGGCATAGTCACTTCTACAAGTATTTACATCATTTTGCATAAAAAATTATACTTTTGTTTTGGAGATGAATGAAAAGTGGCAAAAATAAATAAATAAATATAGTGCGGAAGACCTACCACGCTTCGTCGGCCAAGAAGGTCTACTGTACTTTGCAAGGGAAAACTACCACGTGAACACTGCTATAAAACCCCCCATTTCCATCAACTGCAAGGGGGGGACTAGAGGAACCAAAACAACGGAAACAAAGAGAGAGAGAAAGGAGTAGCTTCGGGAAGCCCTTCCAGTGCGGTTGGAACCTTCTTAAGTGGTTGTCGGAGACCAATTGCGAGACGAGATGCATCCCGAGCCGCCATTGTAATCTCTTGTTTTCTCGATTGTCGGCAATACGAACAGGAAAATTAGGGATTTATTGCGTTTGGCTAGGGTTTTAAAAAGCAGCCCAAATTGACTCGTTGACCCGCCAAACCTTTTTGACTGGCAGACCCGCCAAACTGTGTCGACCAGCCAACCCGCGTCGACTCGTTGACCAGCTTTGACCTATGCTGACACGCGTCGACCCGCTTTGACTTGCATCTTGTGTCGACCTGCATTGACTCATAGCAACTTGCATCGCCTCACGATGACTCGTGCTGACCTGCACCATCCCGGTCATACCTGAGTCAGCTCATGCCCGCTCGAGTCAACCTGTGCCAGCCCACGTAGACTTGTACCCGCCTTTGCACTTGATCTCACTTAGCTGATTCATCGACGCCACTGCTGGGCCAACTCGACACTGATCTCGAGCGATTTGGTACTAATTCTGGCTGATTCGTCGCCAATCTAACTGGCTCGCCGCCAATCCAAGCCGATTCGTCGCCCATTCAGGCCGATTTGTCGTCACCAATTCTAGCCGAGTTGCAGTTGATCCCTGCTGAATCGTCACCGATTCTGATCGAGTTGCCACCAATCCAAGCCGAGTTGCCACCGTTCTAAACTGAGACGCTATCGTATCCTACTGCACCATCTCAACATCAATCATGTTGTATTCAACATCAATGAGACAATAGTAGAATGTCGCCGTATCACGCAAACTTATCCTAAAGGTGTGCTCCAATTTTATTCCAAGCCAATTTGGGAATTTCGTTCATTTGGGCTTCCTCATCTTTGCTTTAAGTTTTTGTTTAAATTTTTCAAATCCATTTTTCACATCAACATTTTTTAGCGTCGTCTGTGGGAGACAAACAAAAAAGTTGAAATGGAAAACCAAGAAGAAGCTGACTTTATTTCCCAAAAGAAAGCATCTGATAGTCGCAACTAAGATGCGGCAAAGATCCCTACACCTCTACCTCAAATCTCACAAACTTCAGAACCTCTTTAACCGCCTATTGGTAATCATTTTTGTTTATTTCAACAACAAATGAAGTACTTCACAAGATTTCTTTCCACTGTTCCCATGGTTATAGGAGAACAAATTAAAGCAAGTTTGATCACCTTACCAAGGAAAAATTTGTCAATTATACTTAACATCTTTCTTTCCAATAAAGAGTCACTTGAGACCCTACTTGCAACACTCAAATCTCATTACATTAAACCCATTTCAAAAAACCTTCAAGTGCACACCTCTTTGCAACATACTACCAATCTATCAGTATCATACGACCTAAAACCTTCCACTTCACACCAAACTGAAGCTCTTTTTTATTCTCAACTTGATCTTGCAATTCCACGAGCTGCTATTTATGATCAGGAACACCCATGTCTCTCTAATGATGAGCCTCACCTGTTTTGACAACAAGAAAATAACCTAAATGTCATCGAGGAGGTTTCTCCTTATAATGAAGAGATCCTTCTGTCTCCTTTACCTCTTAAACTTTAATCACTTAACTCTATATTCTATTATGATTATTCAGATTCTTATGTTTTTTTAAGAGAATTTGAGATTATTGTCTCTTTACATGTCATGATTGGGCCTATTCGATGCAAAATTTTCTTTATCTTAAAGATGTAGCTTCGGAATGATTCTGGAAATTATTTCTTAGGTCAATTTTTTCATTTGACCAACTCAAAAGGTTATTCTTGTCCTCCTTCACCAGTTATATTAGACCTAAAAAGGTCTTTGAATCCCTTCTAGATTTAAAATAATATCAATCAGAACTACTTCGAGTTTACTTTCAATGTTTCAAAGAAGCTTTTTAAGAGGTTGATCAAGAGGACTCTCGACTTGCTTAAGCAATCTTCATCAGATCTCTTTAACTAGGAGATTTTAAAAAACACTTAGTTAAGTGTCCACTAAAATCGTTACACGAAATCTTCAACATAATTATTTGTTTCATTAATGAGGAGGAATTCTCTTGTGCTCTATCTTGCATATTGGAAGAATGCATTGTCATCTCCAAGGCCCCTCGATCAAAGACAAAAAAGATCACGAGATGACAAAGATTACCCTTGGATGGCTCCCTATGATCTACAAGGATATCGTTCTCAACATTTCAACACTCCCTTAAGTGCTCCTCTGGAAGAAATTTTGGCAACCATTAAAAATAATGGATTATATTAGAAGTCGAGAATGCTATTGGGAAATAATCGGGACACATTGAAATTCTATAAGTATCATGAGGACCACGGCCACACAACTGCTGAATGCAAGGCCTTCAAAGCCTTAATCGAGAGATTGTTGAAAGAAGACTGCCTCCAGGAGTATCGGGTAAAAGTCTCTAAGCTGAATTTCATTTTTAACAAGCTTGCGGGACCAAATACCGTCAAAAAAACTGAGAAAGATAATGAGGCTCTTCAGTGGCATTAAAAGAGAAGGGCATTGCCCTTGTAAGGATTGTTATACCCTCACTGGATGGAAGCAGTCCTTCTCAAAGAGCTCTCGCATACTTAAAGTGGGGACCATTTAAAATTGTTTTATCTCTAAAAGGTAAATATACTAAATGTATGAATTAACATATTTTATTAATTCTCATATTTTGTTCACTTAATGGACACGACTAAGGGCAACTTACAAAGTCTTCTGAAAATTCTAGCATCACTTAAAGCTTGACTAGCATATTCTTGATGTTTTTTTTGCCAGCAAAATATTAAAAAAGATCAAGAGAGATGATCTCTAACCCCTTCTTTTCCTTTATCATTGCTCTATAACATGAAGGCATAGGGAAGCATGCTCTTGCCTCCTCTCTTTCTTTCCGTCGTGGCTACATTAAATGACGAATTCAAAAAGCACGACCTAGACCTCTCTCTCTCTTCTAACAATTATTGCTAGCACGGAAACCTCAAGAAAAACGGGTCTTGCATTATTGCTTTAACAAAAGTTTGACTATTGCTTTTCACGTTTCAAATTATTGTCAGATTATAATATTATTGATATATCTTTGCTTTACAATATCCTTTGAAAAATGATAACTTGATGATTTTATAGATAAACTCTCTTTCTAGAAAGATTGCAAACAACTCTTCATTGCAACATAAATGATAATATGAAGAGTTGAAAGACCAAATGAAGATGCAAGAAAAGTATTAAATAAATAAATAAATAAATGTAGTGCGAAAGACCTACTGCACTTGGTCGGTGTTGAAGGTCTACTACACTTCGTAAGGGAAAGCCACCACGTGAGCGCTGTTATAAAAACCCCCCCTTCCATCAACTGTAGGGGGACCAAAAGAACCAAAGCAACGAAAACAAAGAGAGAGAGAAAGTAGCTTCAGAAAGCCCTTCCAGTGCGGTTGGAACCTTCTCAAGTGGTCGTCGGAGGCCAATTGCAAGACGAGACTCTTCTCGAGCTGTCATCGCAATCTCTTGTCTTCTCAACTACCGATAACACGAATAGGAAAATTAGGGATTTATTGCATTTGGTTGTCTTTTAAAAAGTAGCCCAAATCGACTCGTCAACCCGCCAAACCACGTCGACCAACAGACCCGTGTCGACTCGCCAACCCTCGTTGACTCACCGACTCTCTGACTTGTGCTTATACACGCCGAAAAGCACTGACCAGTACCAACTCGCGTCTACCCATGTCGACCAGTAGCAAACCGTATTGACTCGTAGCAACCTACATCAACCCACACTCCTGTGTCGACCTGCATCACCCACACAACTCGTGTCGACTAGCGATGACCTGTACTGACCCGCACCGGCCTGTCGTACCCAAGCCAGCTCGTGCCCGCCTGAGCCGACCTGCGTCGGCCCACGTAGACTCGCATCTGCTCTGGTACTCAAGCTATCTCAGCTGATTCGCCGCCGCCGGGCCAAATTGAGACCAATCCTGAGCAATTCGAGACTGATTCCGACCTATTCGCCTCACATCTACTCGACTCGCAACCGATTCAGCAGACTCGTCGCCAATCCAGGCCGATTCGTTGCTAATCTAGGCTGATTTATCGCCGCTCTAGGCTGATTCACCTTCGATCAGGTTGATTCGCCGCCAATCCAAGCTTAGCCATCGCCGATCCAGGCCGAGTCGTCGCTGAATCCAGTCGTGTCGCAGTCGATCCCTGTCGGATCGCCGCCGATCCTGACCAAGTCACCACCGATCCAAGTCAAATCGTCGCCATTCCAAGCAGAGACGCTGTCACATCTTACCATACCATCTCAACATCAATCACGTTGTATTCAAAATCAACAAGACAATAGTAGAATTTCGTCGTATTACGCCAACTTATTTTAATGGTGTGCACCAAACTTATTCCAAGCCAATTTGGGAATTTTGTCCATTTGGGCTTTCTTGTTAATGCCCTAAGTTTTTGTTTAAATTCTTCGAATCCATTTTTCGTATCAACATATTTCATGAGCACTAATGTTGTGTCAAAGAAAGCTTGACATAAGAGCATAAAATGTTGTACATTTTTCTTTAGTAATTAATGAATCTAATGGTCTTGAAATAATCTATAATTGTCAAAAAATTATTGCACTTGTTTGAAATTATTATATAAGAATCCTATCTAATAAGGGACACGTCTTAAAGCACAATGCATCAACTAATGGTCCTAAATTGTTTTTTGAAGGTAGTAATGGCATTTAGTTAAACTTGTTTCTATATTATAATGTTTTACGATCGAAAGAGAGATGGCTCTAAGAGAGCATTTGGTTTAGTGACTTTGTTATATAATATAATGTTATTTGAAAATATTAAATATTTTATTTGATGATATTTTTAAATAACATTGTTAAGAATTTTTTCACTAAAAAGAATCTAATATCTTTCAAATATCAACCACATTTAAATGTTAATTATGTTGTTAAAAATAACAATAAAAGACTCTTTTTATAGTATTGAATCAAACAATAAAAAAATTTTCTTGTGTTATATAACAAGGACATCTAAATAGTATTATTATTTAGATTTTAATGTTATCAAAATAATATTTAAGCCAAATGCCCCTAAGTGATTCTTTCCAATTCCCTCTTTTCTTTGTTTGTCATTTATGGATCCTTGGAGTATATATCAAATCTCCCATCCTCTTGCCCAGTTAATCATGTGATCATGACTGGCAGTCCTACAATATTTTTGCTGTTTACCCTCTATCTATTTTGGCATTTCTACCCTATTTTGTTTTTTCAATTCTTGTGGAGAGTAAACATATTTTATTCAAATAGAACTATGATTGCTTATTTTCAGTGTGTTTTTGAAAGCTAGACCACTCAAACATCACCGTGTGTCTGAAAATTTTAAACCAGAATTGTCTCAGACCTCTGCTAGGTTTATTCAAATATATCCTAAGTACTGTACTTGAGAATGGGTAATTTTATGACCTTACATATAAATCTAACTTACAAGAAAAATAAGGCATTCTAACAAAATCAAGATTTCAGTAGGTTTTCATATTAGAACTTGATAAATCAAATTTCAAGTGTTGATTTCTTTATCTTTCTCTGGCATGAATACGTATGCAATTTGACACTACTGTTTTACTGTTAACTTTTATTCTAGCAACTTATATTGGGTAATTGATCAGGTTTCTATGCAAGCTTTGAACCATGCCATTAAAAAAAATCCGGAAATGAGATTTTTGAGGGCAACTGGTTGTCATAAGTTGCGTGAGCTCCATTATGTTGGTCTAACATATTCTTTGGGAATGGGATTTGAGGATCTCATTGATAAGCTTGGTAAGAGGTGCATTCTTGAAGAACTGGCACTTGGATGGGGTCTCTCTTTGCAACCTTTGGAGAAGCTAGCACCTGCTTTTAGTAGATTAAAAGCTATATCTGTGGGCCTTGGTGCAGAAGTTGACCATCGTTTATTGTGTCTTATTCCAGAAATTTGCCCTCTCCTAGAGTCTGTGGTTCTTCGGTTTCAGGTTAGTTTGGAATAAATATGCAGATTTTCTCATCGAAATTTAGTTCTATAGATCATGTGTACATGCTTAACAGGTGATTTCTGATGATGTCATTCGAAGCACTCTTGCTTCATTGGAACATCTACAATCGTTGTGGCTTAGCTGTTGTCTTGGTAATTTGACTTCTCTTAGCTTTCGGATCCCAAAACTAAATTTGAGGACATTAAAGCTAGAGTGGGTAACTCCATGGATGACAAATGATGATTTGGCTATTCTAGCTCAGAACTGTGCCAATTTACAGGAACTTTTACTGTCAGGTTGTAAACTTCTTGACTCAGGTACTTTATTGGTCGTACATTCAGCTCATATTATTCACAGTAATTATTACTTTCCTTTTGATGGCATTCGCTTGACGGCTTTTTGGACTGCCGTGTAGGCTCGCAAGAGATTATTTCAACTGGATGGCCTGGTCTGAAATATATCCACTTGGAGGTTTGAGGCTTTTTTGAATGACCATACTGATCATTTTACTGGCTGACTTTGTAGGACTTGAACAACTGAAACGTAGCAGTCAACTTGAAAAATAACTAATCATGGTTTACTAATTTTACCATGTTTTTCTGTGTAATTTCACGTTCTTCTTATTGTAGCGCTTGAGATAATTAAAGCGCAAAATGGCTTAACTTGTTTTTCCAAATTCTGTATAGGTCATTCTTCAGATTTTTTAGGTTTATTATATTAATTTAATCCTCACCTGCCTGTAAGGGCAGTCTTCTAAAATGATATAATTACAACATGGGTGAATATTTAGTTGCATGGAGCAAGTCCTACACGATTTAGTCCATCGAGTAAAAGTACTTCTTCAATGTGGAAAATCCACTTGAGGTTGTATGAATTATTCTTGAAATCTTAATACAAAAGATAACCTGTTGGCATTTAGGCGTGACCTTCGAGAATTAGATCTCTACACTCCAAGAAATTCCTTGGATCCCTTTTTGATCTAAAAGAGTGAACATTGAGATTATCCAAAACATACGTTCCTTGCAAGTTTCACTTTTTATATTCTCTGTTAACTAGGCATATAGTACTTGAATATGTTCCACACAATCTTTTGGAAGCAACTATATAGAGTTTACAGTAATGCATGAAAATGCCTGTTTTATTTATATATTGGGTCAATCATATATGGGCATCAAAAGAAGGTTGTAATCGAGAATTATAAACACTCAGTAGCAACCATTTAAGGGAATTTACACATGGTAGTCTAGGGTTGCTCCTATTATAGACTATGTTAACTGCATCAGATGTTTTTATTTTTGAAAAAAATATAAATTCAAAAGATGGCACTTGTGGAAATCTTCAACGATGTTAGGTTGATAGCTTCATTAGGGAGAAAAAAATGCAAAATGAGAGAAAAATAGGTTACAAGGATTAAGAAAGTTCTCAACTCTATGTATTGATACATAGTCGGTATCAAGCATCACTTGGGAATTCATCCATCGGACAATAGCAATTAAGTCATTTATATGTTGTCATTATTCAATTCATATGCTTTTATATCGACACACCTTCACTGAATAGAAACATATCAACCAACAACTGACTTTCCCAAATTTTGAATAGAAAGAGCCATTGATCTGATTTATCATGATCTGTTATGCTTAGAAAGAATTTGCAGAATGTGCATCCATTTTATTCTTATCTTTTGTAATCAATGGGATAAATTGGAATACTAACATTAATTGATGTGGGAGTAGAGGAATGACATCAACTTTATCTGTAACTAGTCTTGCACGTGCTGGAGGCAGCTGTAGTATAATTCAACATGGAATCACATTGTTCATAGTGAAAATTCTGTAAAAGTTCCATATCAAACTGTTAGAAAGGTTTTTTTTCCTCCAAAGTCAGAAATTGGAACTTTAATTTCATGATCTTAAACAAAAATTGTTAGATCATGATCAACTAATAAGGGAAAAAGGAAAAAAAAAAGCTAAACTTTTTCATTGTGAAAGTTAGAAATACTAGTTTAAGAGCTCTATGCATATCGTCTAAACCTAGAAATACTAGTTTGGCTTCATGAACAGAAGAAGTTGAAAACAATTGTTGAAAACAATTGTTAAAAACAACGATCAACCACAAAAAGGAAACAAGAATTGAACTGAATCTTTTATAAGGTTTTAACAAAATGTTTGTAGAAGAAATTTCATCTATCGAGGTTGATGTCTGTTGAGCTTGTTTTTTTCTGTCTATACTTTAAAGACAATGTGATAATGAGTTGATTATATCCAGAATTTTTCAGCATGATTCTTTATTTTGTTGGGAAGAATTTATTTGATGCACTGTTTGTTAGATTCGTTTTCATACATTTCTAGAATTGTGGCGAGCAAAATTAATGCAGATGGAAGGCTTTGTCATGATGGATAGGCAAAACATGCCTAAGGTGTCATGTGGGCTTATTCTTTTCTGTCTATTGGAGGGTTTATATTTCTTGTTAGCATTTCATATTTTTTATGGTGAGGTGATTAACACATTAGAGTGAAAGGTTCAACATTCTTTAAAATCAGCATATTATTGTAAATTAAGATGCCTGCAATATTTAGACTACAAATGGTTCTAGAACCCAAAATAGTCTCAGAGAACTAGTATCTGGCCCCAAAAAAACATTTGATTCATTGACGTGCAAATGCATGATGAAAATCTAGTACTGGACATCTTTAGAGGATTGTGTAGTATGTACAGAAGTTTCTGAGTCAATCTAACCTCAATTCAAAACTCTGGTGAACTAAACTAACCTTGAATTGTTCTCTAGATAATCCCTAAATGCTACTGGAAATCGAGAGTGGTACTAAATGGATTAATATATTTCATTTTTTTGTACATAGCAAGCATGGATGGGGATGGAATTTATTTATATTACAGAGAGCAAGATAAATTTTGCAATTTATTAAAAAAGTTAATCTTATATTATTTCCATGTGCTTCTATTTTCATGCTTTTTGCATCTTTATAGGTTATTTCTTCTATTGTTATGCATTCATTTTATTCTAATCCTTTTCTTTCTATTGTTAGGAATGTGGAAAGTTAACCTCAAATGGAGTTCCATTTCTTTTAAAATGCATGGCAATTGAAGATCTCCTACTAAGACATAATGTGCGTGAACTTTTTCTCAAACTTTTTACTCCTTCATAGCATTGTTGATAGTTTATATTAATTTCTTATTAGTATAAATGCTTTGGAGTTGTTAGTATTTGTAACTACAAAACCATGGGTGTGAGTCCTTCACCTAGGTTTATAGAATGTGCAATAAAATTTCAACATATTTTTGTATTGTATATGACATTAAGTATGGAGATTGCTAACTTTTTTATTGTGTTTAATGTGAAACAACTTGAAATCTTAAATTTTTATGGTATGATGGCTTTTGTTGCTATTTTTGCTAGAAAAGTCATGTGAAGATATTTTAGTATTTCTGTTAATTAAGTGAGCCTACAATGCAGGTATGTGTTTTAGTTCATAGAGATACAGATATGTTCTTATAAAAACAAAAAGTTCTTATTCAAAGTAACACATTTGTTGAACTTGGTTTAAGGAATCCAAGGTGGGCTAGCATAGCAATTATGGCACGTCAGATAGACATGTGGCACACAACATGAGAGCAGTGCTTATGTATAGATGTCATGTGCAAGTACAAAATTGGCATCATGTGTGGGAGTGGCAACCATTTTTGGACGTGCACTAATGGGTCTAAAGAGTATGCTTATGAGAATTTTTTACGAAGATACATGGCGAAAAATCTAATTTGACTTATGGAAGGGCTGTTTGACAAGTAGTGGCACAAATTTTGCAGCATTTACAACGTGGGTGTTTGTGTTTTGTCAATGTGGAGTGCACTAAAGTGGACATGTGGAAACAAGTTTTTAGGGTTATAAAAGGACATTGCCTGTTGTAAAATGTGTTGGAAGGAGTATATCTTTTTGAGACTCAATCTTTTTCCTTTCCTCTATTTAAGTTATTATGTGTGTATTGTTCCAAACTTATAATTAGTTTGTTATCTCTTCAATTTCTTAATGATATGTGGCCTTGGTTTTTCAAAAATTTTGGGTTTTCCATAAAAAACTCGTTATTCTTGCTATTCTTTGCACTTTCTTTCTCTGTGATCTACATATTTGGAAGTATCAATATTGTTTATTATGAGTCTTTTATTAATACTTAGGTGATAAATGTAGTCATAAGTAGCCAAATGTGCGAGATGTATCTATGCAACCATCTTGTATTTATCAAAAACCTGTTGGGGGTGCCTCTCTAAAATTAAGAGCATATGCATCCTTAAAATTAGTATCATAACATATCATTGGGGTAGAATATTATGTTGTTGGTGCAATTAGAGCAAGATCAGGGTTTTTAATTTCAAAAGCTTTTTTTTTTAAGATGATGTGAACTTTTATAAAAAGGAAAGAAATGGATGATGACAAAGTTAAAATTGACATAATTGTGTACAACATTGAAGATGCTTTCATTCTAGCATTGATAGCTCAATTTATTAATGGATTGATGTCATTCCTTTCTGCATCATGTGAAGTCTTGCTATAGTACTTTGCTGCAATTCATTATGGAAAAGTTTATTATGCCCAAACGTATAGAATTTGATATTAGATGGAAGTAAATTTGCCCTTCAATGTACCTTAAGTTCTTGGTTTAGGGGGGGGGGGGACCTTATGCCAAATTCAAGGTTGACATATTTAAGAGCAAAGATTTAGTCTGTTGAAAGATGCAAATAAAGATTTTCCTCTATCAAAAAGGCTTTTACTAGCCTTTGATTGGGGTTAATCTTGAGTCCATGGAGTAGGAGGAATGGGATTTATTTGACAAGCAAGCATTGGAAGTGTGGTAATTGAAGTTTGCATGGCATGTAATCTTTAATGTACTCAAGAAAATTACCAATCCTCATGAAAGCATTGTGTAAGATGTATAAAAAGCCTTTGACATCAAACAAAGTTCATCTGATGTGAGTATTGCTCGATTTGAAGAGGAAGAGGGAGGGAGCATCTATAACCATCACAATAAAAATAATGAGTTTAATGTGCTAATTATACAGTTGAGTTCAGTGTTAATCGACTTTGAGGTAGGAGTGAAAGCCCTTATTCTACTTGTACCCTTAGAAGCTTAACTAGTATTGTGGTGAGTAATGCTACTAGTGGGTTGAAGCTGAAGGTACAAAAGATACATGAATTGATTTTGAGCGAAACCTTCATGCTTACTAAATATGATGAACCATTTGGATTTTCCTTTAGCCGTAATGGTAGAGGGTGTACTAGACAAGTACAACCAATTTGATGCATTTTTACAACAAAAGGCAAATAAGATATCCTTTCATTTTGTTTATGATACTAATCATTGTAGCCATCCCGGCTTCTGCCGAAATGATACCCGCAAGATAAGAAATTCCATGTTGGAATTTAACACCAAATTAGAAGAAACGAGGAATACGATTTTTATGAAAAAAAATAATGTTAGACTACAGGTTGTGAACAAATCATCCATGTCTTTTTCAATATGTTTTGGATTTATAATGAACCTTTTTGCCATTGCAGTCTTTTATTACCTGCTAAAACTTTGCTCTACTTCGTAGTACTCCTTGAATGTTGCTTTACTCGGCGTTTGATTTCAATAAATTGAATGCTTCATTCATGGATTTATATTCCTTCCATGGTTGATTTTGGGATCAGCTTTCAAGCGCTTTAGAAGCCGTTGTCACCATACAAGCAACCATTGCTTATCAAAACAACTCTTGTCAAAAAGCTCTTTTTCAGTTCCGTCTATTTTACATTGAAATCCATGTTTGAATTGTAGGGTAAAGGCCTTGCGAGGAACTTCATATTGGATGCTGCTTCAAAGGTAACCAATCTGGTTCTATAATAAGTCAAGTAAGCAAATCTGAATAACATTTGTTGAACTGCATTCCAGTTACCGTTACTAAGAAAGCTATCCCTGGATCTATGTGATGCCATTGAAGGAGGGTTCGACAGCCCAAGTGTATGGCATTACCATCTAACCTTTATATCAATCAATCAATTAACTATCACATTTGATTCATGGAATATATACACCACCCTTTGCTCTGTTTCAGCTCTCCGAAAAATTCTATTTGAGTACTCTAATGATTTGTCGATGCAAACATCGAAGTTGTGCTTTCCAGCATGAAGCTCTTGGGGAGTTCAAACCAGTACACAAGAACACTATAATTCTTGAATGGACAAGCAATGAGCTCAGGACCACCGTGGTTAAAGAAAGGCTGTGATAGTCTAGGGAAAGAAAACGAAGACATCATCCTTTATGCTGTAACCACAAAGGTGTATAAATTAACATGCAGTTTGGATTGTTAACTATAGTAGTTTCTCTTCTTGTTGATTACAATACAGATTGCTTCAAGGCCATTGAGCCGGTAGTGAATGGCCATTGAAGAAATGCAGCAATTAAAAAAAAAAAAAATACTCTTCCTTTGATGTGTTACAGAGAGAACGAAAACTATTAAAAGCTATTGTCAAACGCAGCTAAGCTTTGAAAAGAGGTGGTTGATTATATTTTGTGATGTACTGTAGCATTACACTTTGTCTTGGAACACAAGTCTCTTTTCTGCTGCTGCAGTATTGCCTGTGGCACGCCACCTTTCTGCCTACTCCACCCTGAAGACTTGATACTTAAGTTCCCATTTGGAAAGCAAAAGAAAGCCGAGCCCTTTTCCAGATTTCAATAATAAATTTGTAAAAATAGAATAATTTATAAAATTACCATTTTTTTAGTGTAATGCCTTGCTTTAAAGAGGTTATTCTCACTTGTAAGCGAAAGAGGCTTTTTTCCTACTTAGAACGCTGTCATTGCGCCAAACTCCGGGACGCCTAATTTGTTTGTTGGTCTTTAACCTTAAAGAACTCATTGAAATAAGTTCAAATCCAGGATTATTTCTGTTGTGTTAGATATAACTTCAATTTTATTCTTCAGGCAAGCAGCACATGAAGTTGATTGACACTCTACTAAGTCTTTTAAATATCTTTTGCTGAAGGAGAAACCAAACTTGTCTTTTATCTTGGAAAGGAGTTGGTAGATAGAGAGCTTGGAAGGAAGAGATGCAGCAGCAGCAGAACTCAATGCGTGCCAAGGATTCTGGAAACAGCACCCCTAGAGAAAGCCCGACAAGCGAAGGGAGGGAGGAGGAGGAGATGTCGAGATCGGCTCTCTCTGCTTTCCGAGAGAAGGAAGAGGAGATTGAAAGGAAGAAGGTTGAGGTCAGAGAGAAGGTCTTCTCTCAGCTGGGAAGGGTGGAGAAGGAATCTAAACTTTTGGCAGAAATCAGGGAAGTAAGTCGAATCCTCAGCTCTTTGATAGAGATGAAACAGACATGGAAACTGATCTTTCTATGTTCATCTTTCCTTTTAATGTATATTGGTTAGGAGCTTGAAGCAATGGCTGATCCAATGAGGAAGGAAGTTGCAGCTATTCGCAAGAGGATTGATGTAGTTAATCGTGAAATGAAGCCTCTTGGGCAGAACTGCCTGAAGAAGGTTCAGCTCTTCACTGAGAAATTCTTTCTCGAAAAATAACGATTAGCATTAGATGATCTTCTCTTCTCCTTTGCCATTGCTAACTGTTATAACTTTGTGGTGCAAGGAGAAGGAATACAAAGAAGCACTCGAGGTCTTCAATGAGAAGAATAGGGAAAAGGCTCAACTGGTCAGCAAGCTGATGGAGGTGATTTGTTTTACCTTATCTTTAAACTCTAACAACGTAGTAAAAGAACTATAGACTAAAGAAACGAAGTGTTTCTTCGTGTCTGCCATCTCAAGTTCACTGCTTTGTTTTGATTTCTGAATCTTGCTGAATATTTTGGCAGCTGGTGAGTGAGAGCGAGAGGCTAAGGATGAGAAAACTGGAGGAGCTCAGCAAGACGATGGACTCCATTCGCTGAGTTAATTTGTTGATATAACCATGGAGATAATCACTTTTTCAATAACTGCTCGTTCGTAATCTCCATAAGATTCACAAAGAAATTGCTTGCTGGTGTTGTTTGATTGTTTCTTGTGACAGAGTAATCTGAATTTGGCTAAGGTTCGTAATTAGCTTTGAAATTGATTCTTTGACTTGTGATTGTTCAGTTGTTTAGTGGAAGAAAAGGCAGTCCTACATTTTATACTCATGGTTATCTTCTTAATTCATTTGTGTGCTTGGTCTACTTTACTTCTTGATGAATACATTGAAGATCTTAAGCTAATCTAGTATTACCTTCTCTATTTCTCTCATATTATATCCTTCTTCTTTGTGGCTCTCTTTCTCGATCTCTCCTTCTTTCTCTCACCCCTCCTTTTTTAATTATTCTTTTGTTGGGCTCATTTTGATCTATTTCATGTAACCAATCCCGTTCAATTCTTTCTCTTTCTCTCTTCATCATTATTTGGATCTCATGTCAAAATAGAGTTGACTATTTAGAGGCAATGAGACTTATAATAATCTATTTATTTATTTGTTATTAATATATGTTATATTATATTGATAATAAATAGAATAATAATAATTAATTATGTTTGATTAATTAAGGTTTCAAGCTATCATTAAGTATCCAAACAAGATGAGTGTTGAATCAAATTCATCTCAATGATTATTTTTTCATTATAGTTTTAATTTTCAATAATAATCTTATATCTTTTATATTTTAATAATCTAATGAGATAAAATAGTATATAATAACATTTTAATGATAAAATTATAATAAAAAACAATTTATTTAACTAAATTTTTGAACAATCAAATGATGTTTATTTTGATGCTAACATTATATTGGACTCATCTTCATGTGTATTTCACAGAGTCATTAAATTTTTCACAATATAGGCTTCTTTAATTTTTCAAGACATTTCTCTTCTTCACAAGTTCTACTTATTCCAAATCAATATTGGATTTTTAATAAATTACATTCAATTGCAAACTAAACTCAAATCATTTATTTTTGAGAACTACTAAATAAATATTTAATGTAAAAAAGTAGAAGCAAGCTAAGCAAAACAAAGGGCTTTTGTAACTAAGGCAATGTTTTCTTTGTGACCACTAAATTCTCATTGGAGAAGATAAAGATATAGTTATATAGAGAATAAATCTAATTGTTGTCCATTCTCATTTGTTCCAACTAGAAATTACCAAACTCCAAAGTTGGCCATCACCATCATGATGATCAAGGTGTTTTCAAGTGGGATCCCTAAGATAATATTGTCATTGACTAAGTTTAAGATATTTGATTTGGTTAATATTGTACTTAAGATAATTAATACATTATATATTCACTATTATAATTGAAATAATTATTAAAAATTTTAAATTTTATTTTATTTATGTTATTTTAATGTAATGTGAAATAATAAACTAAATATCTTGTAACATATAATTATAAAAAATATTAGTTGTCCTATACACAATAAAATATGTATGGATACTTAAACAATAGCAATAGTAAATTATGTGATACAAAAAATAATATTAGACCAAATAAGCTAGTTATGAGAGCAAACATACAAAGCAACTAAACTATGGCCTTTTCATTTCCTTGAGCATTGTTTGATAAATTTATAAAAATAAAAGTGGAATGAGCTAGTTATCAACTTAGCAAGAAAATCAAAATAAAAAAAATGATATCAACAAATATTTCAAGTAAAATTAAGTTAATATAAATTCAAGATAGAATATGTAATTCATGGTAGATAAACTTCGTGCTCGAACTATTAAATATTTTTTTGTATCTATGATGTTATTTGATGAAATTGTTGATCTTAGGTCTCAACTTCTTACATCATATTGCAATACACTTAGTCTCATATCTTATCAAAGTATGGCCAATCACATATTACATCATTATATTCTCATCTCGTGATATATAATATTGTACTCTGTCCAAGAATGATAAGCTACATATCAAATCATAATCACATATCTATGATCAAGATATGCTTAAAAGCATGCGTTGTTTATATATGATTAATCATATATTACACCATATCATTCCCAATCATTTACTTTTTCATCGTATGCAATATATCACATGATATATTAACATATGATAAAACTTGACTAAAATGGATAACTTTTTATCATGTAATGCATATAACATTTTAGGTTTTATTTGATTTCTATTTATTCTTTTACATTGTATGTTACAAATTTTCTTTTTTACATTGGGATATTTGTTTTAATAACCAAAAATAATAAATAATATTTTGTGATAAAGTAAACAAGTTTAATATATCATATCTTTCACTTATAACCAAAGAAATTTAAACATTACAATTTTAATTATAGATACTAAATTTCATTTAAATTCACATGCCTCAAAGCACTATTGAACATTCATTTGTCAAAATTTATCTAAAAATAATCCATTAAACTATATAAAATTCCTTTATTTTCTAATTTTTTAAAAAAATATCTTTATTGATCACACAATTTGATTATTATATATGCATTAATGCATGCACTTCATTTTCTTTGTTGTACGAGTTGTTTGATAACCGAGTTAAACAACTAATTAAATTATCTCATCAATCACTAATTCATTCAATTGTCACATTATTCATGAATTTTTTAGCATCATACTATCCCAGTTGACTTATATTGATAATATAAAGAGGTTATTGTTTAGCAAAAAAATATTTATTCACTATTTTTAACTACAAGACATTCACCAAACTCTTCAAAAAAATAATTTCTAAATATCTTGTTCTAGATTCCAACATATATCTTAAAAGAAATATGCTTAAACCATTTCTAAACTTTAAATAAAAGATTATAACTTATTTTCTCCCCCTCATTCTACTATGACTTATCAATGACAATCTCGACTTCCTTTCATCATCGACATCACAAGCTTCATTTATAGCTTAACACCTGTTTTCTCTCATGCTTTCTCTCATTCATCTTTTATTCCTTAATATGGATGATATGTTTACCCCACCATGCCACTATTTTCATACAAATTCAATGGGAAATTATCATTTTTTAGATTAATTTATTGTGATAAGTCTTCTACTAAGACTCCATTGCTCTTTGGTGATGAGAATCAAATTTTTGTGATAATTAAATGAAGATTTAGATAATTATTTTTTTATTTAAAAATATTAAGCTTAATTTATTATTGTTTTTACAATAAATATAAAAAAAATAATTTGATCTTCATATCAAAAACATATATAAAATCAACAAGACAAAAACAAACTATAGAGAGGGCAATGATTAAGTCCATTTCACCTCTTAATTATATTTTAAATATTATATATTAAACATATATTTATCAAAATTATAATTTAATATTTTATTTGCAATTATTTTCAATAGACCGCCACCAGACCTCTTCCGTTCAGATCGGGTGCAATGGGAGCAGAAGGCGTCGATCCCTTGACGTTCGAGCGCCTCTCTCCTTCTCGGTTCATCTCCTTCTCTTTCCCCAATCCCCACTCCTCTCTCCAAATCCCCTATGGCGATGTCCTCAGAGTTGCAGTAGTCGATTCTCCGTCCTTCATCCCGACGTCGTCTCCGCCGGCAATGGCCGCCATTCTAGTCCCTCATGGCCGTGAAGACGACTGGATCTTCTCAACCGCCGCAGGAAATTTCCAGCTCCTCTTATCCTTCGCATCCCCAAATCTCTCCCTCTCCCGGCTTGTCCTTATCGGCGACCTTCCCAGCCCGTCGGCCTCCATGCTGCGTCCCTTCGCCCGCCCCCATCCCGACAACTACTCTACCTCGTTAAATTACTTCAAAGAAACCCTCGTCCCTCTTCTCATCGCCCTGTGCCCTAAAGCCGCTTTCTGTAAAGGCGTACCCTCGGTCCCCTTTCTTTCTTATGAAGACGACGTCATCCGCTGCACTCCCGTGGAGAAGCTCGTCGGCCCCATCGTCGGGGAGATGCTTGTGGAGGACGTCGAAATCGATGCATCAATTGCTGCACGAGATATCCGGCGACGATTGAGGTTCAAGAGGATGCCCAATCTCGTGCAGTCCCAGGTACGGCTTCTCCCCGAATCCTCTGAAGCGGGCTTCCTTCGCCCGGATACTGGATCATTAATCCAGCCATATCTTTTACCCATGGCTGCTGCTCTCTCTCTGAACGCTCCTTCCATCGACGAGTCCTTCCGTTCCGGCTCTCCGCCCTGCATTCTCTGCCTTGGAGTCGGCGGTGGCGCGCTGCTCACCTCTCTGAGATCCCATTTTGGGTTCCACGTCTTGGGCATTGAGGCCGATGATGCGGTCTTGAGCGTTGCAACGCGTCATTTTGGACTGGCAAAGGATGAATCCTTGCAGCTACTTACGTGTGATGGGATCGAACTGATCGCGGGCTATGCTCAAGAGCGACCTCCAAGTCGTCTCTTTCATGCTATCATGGTCGATTTAGATGGCGAAGATCCCATGAAAGGTGCCATCGCTCCAACGGCAGAGTTTCTCCATAGGAGTGTTCTCCTCGGAGCTAAACTCGCTCTCCACGAACATGGGATTCTGGTGATAAACGTCATTTCTTCTGGCGAGGCGTTCTACAAAAGAATGATTAAGCTTTTCCGCAAGTTCTTCTGCGAATTGTATCAAATTCAAGTGGGAAATGGTGAGAATCGTGTTCTTGTTGCCGCGGTTTCTCCTGTAGGATTTGTTGCCGAGGAGCTGAAGCAGCAGGGCCATCTATACGAGAAGCTGAAGGAATTAGGCTGCGAGAGATTTATAGATGCTATCGAGAAGGTTTGAGTTTGTTTGTGTAAACGATTTTGGAGTATTTATTACTGCAATTTGTAAGTGATTTATATGATACGGTTTATCATTTGATTTTTTTTTTTTTTTTTGAATTATTGTTATCTGGAGAAAATAATAAACTAATTCGGTATAAAACGAAATTAGCAGATGGCAGTATCGTTTAGAAAACTATGCAGAGACGTCTTGCTTAAAATTATTCCATTTTTATCCATTATTTTGATTATTTATTCTTTTTTCAACATTCCTAAACGACTATGCTACCCCCGAATTATTTGACAATTACCAATATTGTATGGCGGGATTGAGGAAGAAACTTGGCGGGAAATGGGACTTCAACCTCCTGAAATTGCCGCTATTCGTCTGCTCGAAGAGTGAATCCTACATCGAACAGTTGCCGGCCAGTTTTCGCTTGCGCTGTTAGGGTTTTGGACGACTTAAGCGCTAGAAATGTCCTTAAGCCAATTCGATGGTGGAGCATCCTTCTTCTCCGGGGGTGGCTTCGCGTCTTCGCAGTCTACTCAATCTACGGATCCCACGCTCTCCAAGGTAACGGACTGTTTTCTTTCTGAGTCGGTTTCAACGTTAATTCTTCCGTTTCGTCTTCTCTCCCAGAGTCGCAGCGCACATGGCGTGATTCCGCTGACGGTGAAGCAGATCAGCGATGCGTACCAGTCGAGCGAAAATAAGGCTGCCCTAGCCGTTGACGGGGTCGATGCCGCAAATGTTGTATCTTACATCTAACTTTCGTTTTTCCATTCTTTTGTTATTGTTCTTTTACTGTTTTAGAAACGCGGAGTACATCTCCTGAAACGCAGGTCGTCATCCTGGGCCTGGTCACAAACAAGACGGAGAAGTCGACGGATGTAAGCTTCACGCTTGATGATGGTACTGGAAGGATCAACGTTATAAGATGGTAGGGTTTTCTTTTCAGCTTAATTATGTTATTTATTGGTCTATTTACGGTAAATAATTGTTATTTGTGCTTTCTTTGCAGGGTGAACGACTCAGCTGATGCTGATGAAGGGGCTGTAATTCAGTACGTGTTGCGCGAAGATTTTATTTGTTATCTGTTTCTCCTTACTGGCCTTCTGATAATCTTTTCCTTCTGCTCCCTAGAAATGGATTATATATGGTAGTAATTGGGAGCTTAAAGGGCTTCCAGGGAAAAATGCAATTATTAGCATTTTCAGTTCGGTGAGTCAGCTTATTTCTTTTGACTTTTTTTATTCCGCTATTAGAGTTTGTCTGCTGCTGTTATTCATTCAGTTGTACTTCAAATGCTTGTATGACACATTTTTTGTTGCGCAAATAAGGATATTTTCACATTAGAATTATTTTATTTTCGAGAAACTTTGTACATTTACATTGGCCAGAATGAAGTGCCTTTTGTGCTTTAAAAATGTTGTTTTTCTATTTGTTTCAAGTTATATATATATATATATATATATATATGTACATAGATAAATGTATATGTATGTATATACATATACATGTATATTCCTAAGAATGTTATTTGTAACTGACTAACCCCTTATATTATATGGACAATGATCCATGTCTAGTATTGATTCTTTTCAGAAAAAACAAGTCCTTTGCCATAAAAAGGGTGAGTTGGGATGAATTAACAATGTAACTCAATAAAAAAGTAATGAGAATCAATCATTGTTCTCTTATAAGAATGATAAAATAAGATGGCAAACATCATAAGTTGAGAGAAGCTCACAAGAAAAACATAGGAAAACTCCAATTTTATTAAAGAAAAAAATGACCAAATTTTATGTGTAGAGTTTATTTTCAATGTGTATATCTTGATGGTAAAAACTCTTGCTCTTTGATAGTTTTGAAGCTATTTCTTAGGCTAGAATACTGAACACACGATGCACTCATAGCAATCTCTTTTCTAGTTATTGGTCTCAAACACAGAGCTTAAGTGAACACTTAATTTTACTCATAGGATCTCTCAAAAGAACACTTTTCTTTCTTTGAGATGATCTCACTTCCCTATAGAAAATCTCAACCTAAATTTGTCAAAGGTTTCTTAGGTCATAAACTTTCTTTATTAAATTAATCCTTCTTTGTTGAATCTCATATATTTTGAAATAAATTTTCCATCCTTTTAAAGGGTTTTTTTTTATAGACCAAAGCCCTTGTTTATAATGTTAGATCATCTTCTTATATTCAAATGAACCTATCTATGTGAAAAGTAAAGTAGATGGGAACCTATAAATAGATTAACCTTAATGTAATCTTGATAATCACAACAGCTCTTGAGAGGTATTAATCCTTTGGGAGGTTAATCTATCAAGGGTTTTATACATCTTGAGAGGTATTAGCCCTTTGGGTATTATAAAACACTTGAGGAATGTCATCCAAATCTTGGGATGGTGTGGTCCAATGCAAAAACACCTAAGATGGTAAGCACATGGATAGAATATGCCATTTGAGGCATTGAGAAAGAAGTATTTTTTCTAGTATCACTTTCTAAACCTTCAAATGATGTCACAAGAAGTCATCAAATGATTAAAATGTAATATTAATCAAATTTGATAATTTGAATCTCATGTCTCTTGTTTACTAAAAAAATGAGATGCTTTATTTATATAGATAAATTTATGTTGTTTATATTTATGGTTATCAATTCTTTTATTATATTTAATAATCATATCGTGATTTGTCATTTTTGGTATTTTGATGTATTGTTGTACTCATATTGTATTGTATCCTATTCTAACTTCATGCCATGCTTCATAGTATGGTATTGAATTTTGATTATATGATAGGTATTAACAATAATAAGAACAAGAAGATGTAAATATTGTTTTTGAATTGGACAAAACCAAGATACATTCATGCATGACATTTGAAGTTAGCTCTTTTAAATTATTTGTTTTAATGAAGATTGTGTGTTAGAATGGTAAGAATTAGAAATCAGTTATGCCTTTTTGTTTGAAGTTTTTGCTTCTACCTTGGAATGAAATGTGGGTCACTAGTATTTAAAGGCTTAGAGCATGATGTTTTGTGGCACTTTTGGAATATTTGTTTATTGCTATTTGTTGTTTGTCTTCTAAATAATTCCTAAGTTCAAAGGAGAACAAATCATCTAGTATTAAGGTCTCAATTTAAACATACACTTCACATAATGTGAGATTTCAATGGAAGTAGAGTCACATAAGTCAAATTGGACATTAAAGTAACGACTGTTGTATCTAGCTTATGATGGTTCAAGCCGTCAGAGAAATTGTGATTAGGTAGCAATCTATCCCAATTTAGCCTCAAAAGACTAAAATCGGGAAGAGCAGCACCCAATAGGACAAGAGTAATTGACTCAACATGGTATGGTTAGGGATATCTGTTATATGGAGTATAAGAGGATGAAGTCGATGTCAGCATAACACCCTCATATTATGAAGGTCAATAGAAGTCATTTAAGGTCAAAGGTAAGGTGGATTTGCTTATATTCGATGAGTTGAGTGTTGAAGAAGTTCGATAAGTGGATGGTCCAGCTCGAGACGTGCTTATGTCTATTTTATTATAAATAAGCTCATAGGTCATGCTTTGGCCTAATGAAACATGCATCTTAGGAATATTTTGACTTAAGAGGTATTGTAGTTTAATTTTAAGCGGTTGATCTAATTGTTTACTTGATTATGTTGAGTAGTAATGATGGAAGTGACATAGCTTATGACATTTGCAAGCTTAAACATGGAATTTTGATGCCAATTTGTAGCCCATAGCTAATGAAATACAAGATGATGTTATATTATTTGATAAAAATAGAACTCATGTTTTCCTTTTATGAAATTCAATTAAGCAAGTTTATATATGATGGCGATTGATAATAATAAAGAAAAGCAAGAAAAAGTGCCAATGGTTGACACAAGTTCAAGAAACACCACAAAGAGGAAAAAATCCAAGGGTTAGAGAAACCAACAATGAGGAAGGTGGTGATAATCTCAAGAAGATAGATGTTGCACTGATTGAGTCACAAGAGGAGGGTGAAGCTATAAGAAAACTCTTAATTAACAAGTAAATGTTTTAAATTAAATCACACTAATATTTGTAGGTGATTTGATTTAAATTTGGATCTATGTTTACTCTTGTTTGATGATTAAGGTTACACCACTAAGAACACATCTTTTACAAGGTAATTGGTTGGTGCAAACCTTTACAAAGTTGATCCACAAAAAGGCCAATAAATGGCCTAAAAGAGCCACAAATGAGACATTAGTGAATTTATACAAGAATGGTTATAAACATCATATTTTACGACCATTGATAGTTCATTACTTCTCATGTATATGAATAGCCATGTGGGTGTCATATTGTATGATATAAAATATCATACTGCATGAGCAACTTAATACTTTTAAACAAGACTTAGATTGCATATTCCAAATACTTGTCTAATTGGATAAATTAATTAATTGTATTATACGATAAGACATCGTACTATATAATTAGTATATGTTTAGTACTTTAACATATACATTATTTTGATTTCAATGTATATTTTATTTTAATATAATTGATTATGTTTTTAATATATTTTACTTAATGTGCAAGTTAAATTTATTAAGTTATGCACACTCATAATATAAAATAAAACAATTAATTATGCATGTGTATGGATCATAAGATTAATAAAATAATAAAATAATTTATGAGCATAGGTGTCATATGATTCCTAGTCTAGATTTTAACAATCTACCAAAATAAATAAAAATGAACTCTAGATAGAAGCCATTTCATCAAGAGCAATGTCCACATGGCTCTTTTATGTGAAAGTTGAGCCACCAAAGTTCATGACCCTTGTCTGTTACTCTTGTTCATAACATTCACACAACTCACTCAAATATTTGGTTGTATTATCATCAAACCACCCATAAGATTATGTTATCAATTTCTTTTTTTTATGATGACAAAATAAATACTAGAAATAATAAAATAATTTCAAATTGTATATATACAAAAACATGTCAATCAATTTTAACATAGATGAAATAGGTTTAAATTAGTTCTCCTAATTAAATTCTTCTTAAATTCTAGTATATTATTTTCTTTTTTTTGTAATGAATTAAAAGGGTTGATAATATTAAGAGTCGTTCTAAGTTTAATGAAAGTATCTGATGGTAGTGACTTGATAAAAATATCTGCAAATTGTGTACTAGGAAGTACAACAATTAGTGAAACATTCTTGTCAGCTCTCAAAAGAAATGACATCTTATACAATGTGTTTAATTCAAGAATGTTGAATTGGATTTTTGGTCGAACAACTGTACTTATATTATCACAATGAATTAGTATATTTTAAAAGTGAAGTCCAAAGTCTTCTAGTGGTTGTTTAATTCATAACATTTAAGCTACACAATTATTAGCTATGATATTCTTAAACTTGGTGGTAGAAAATGGCACAATCTTATTCATGGTTAGACAAAGAAATGAGTGAATTACTAAGTAATTGGCAAGTGTCAAATGTGTTCTTTCTATAATGTTTACTCTTAAAAAAGTCAGTATTCAGGTAAACAATCAATTCAAACTAATCTTACATCTTGGGTATCAAAGTCTTAATAATTTGGTTCTTATAAAATATTTAAATTTGTGTTTAACATGTTGGGGGTGAGATTCTTTTGGATTAATTTGAAATTTAGCTTATAAACCAACACTAAATGTTGTATTAAATCTACTTATTGTAAAATAAAGTAATGATTTTATTAGTTTTTTTTATAGTTTAACATTTATAGTTTTTCATTCTTATCTCTATCTAATGATGTATTGGTAGACGTTAAAGTGATTTTAAATCTCATATTTTGAAGTTTAAATTTTTGAAGTTTTAGTAAATATTTGGTCTAGTAAATAAATATATTACTATAAACTTAGTAAAGCTTAAAGTCTAAGGAAAATGGTAAGTCTCCCTCTCATCAAGTTTATCGCAAATTTATTCTTCATTATAGTAATAGATTTTTTAACATAATTTATTATTAATTGATTCAAAAACAATGTCATTAATATGATTTATTCTTCATTTTATTTTTGAAGATCTATTTAGTGTTAATTATTACTTGATTTAGAGGCCCAAGGGTTAATTTCTATATCTTGTTTTTTTTGAAATTTATTTAATGCCTTATTCATTATTGTTAACCAAAATTTATCATATAATACTTATATGATTTTAGGTTTATAACTAGATATAGATGTTGTATGATTTGTGATTATAATAGTTCTAACATTATTAATTTTCTCTTCTATAATAAGATCTTTAGGATGATCTAATAAATTTTCATTTTAAAGAGTTTTTTATTATTAATTTTTTTTATTTTTTTATCAAGTGTTTCATCTTCAAGACTTAACTTATTAAATTTCTCAATATACTTTTGCTTATGTTGATCATTTGACCTAACAAAGGATGTCTTATTAAATGTAAGATCATATTGAAGATCCAATGACCAAAATAAGAAAGATCATATTGTGAATGAGTTGAGTATTGAAGATGAATAATTTTATAATAAAAAGAAAGGGAAAATTAGAGAGGTAAGTGTCAAAGAGCCCTTTAGTGAAATTTTATTAAAGATTATTTTGAAGATCTTATTATAGGAGAGGTAGTAACTGATGGTGTTAGAACATGGGTAATCATAAATTATATAATTTTTTTTATATAATTATGAACCCAAAATTATAAATGAAGTATTATATGATGAATTTTGGTTAATAACAATAAATGATGAAAAATGAGGTGTGAGAATTAACACCTTAGCTTGTGGCAAAAGGTTGTAGTCAAATTGAAAGAGTTGATATTGCTGAAGCCTTTCTATCGATAGTTAGGATAGAAGTTATTAGGATTCTTTTAGCTTATACTTATTACAAATAATTCAAATTTCATCAAAATAAATATAAAGAGTGTATTTTTGAATAAATATATAAATGAAGATGTATATATAAAATAATTATTGGGATTTGAAGTGCATGATGAAAGACTAGATTTTTTGTATCTAATAATTTTTTAAAGATAAGTTAGATATTAATGAATAATAAAAAGATTCAATTAGTGTGACAAATAGAAATTGATGATATTATTTTAGAATCAATTAATGATATATTATGTGAAATAGTTTTTAATAAATTGAAGAGTGAGTTTGAGATGAGCTTAACAAGAGAATTTAATCTTTTTTTTTTGGACTCCAAGTTAAATAAGTTAATAGTAGTAAATTTATTTTCTAGACCAAATATTTATTAGAAGTTTTTAATAAGTATGGACTTGAATTTATGGGATTTAAGAATACCTCAATGTCTATTAACAAATAATTAGATAGAGATGAGAATGTAATGACTATAGATGTAATATTATATATAAGGATAATAAGATCATTACTTTATTTTAAAAAAAATTTGATATAACGTTTAGTATTGGTTTATGTGACAGGTTATAAGCTAATCTAAAGGAATCTCACCTTCAATCTATTAAGGACATTTAAATACCTTATAAGAACTAGAATAATAGAAATTTGGTATTGTATAAGTGAGATTTGATTTCATTATTTACATTGTTGTTGATTTTGTTGTGAGCAAAATTGATAGAAAGGACATATCAAACACTTGTCAATTATTTGATAATTTATTTATTTCTTGGTCCAAGCACTAACAAACTTGTATTATTTATCTACTATCGAGCTAAGCATATTACAATTGGTTGTTGTATGGTTGAAGTATAATGAATTAGACTAATAGAATATTATGGATTTCATTTTACAAATACATCAATCCATTGTGATAATGAAACTATAATTTGTTTAATCAAAACGTAATTAAGTATTCTTAAAACTAAATAAATTGATATAAAGTATCATTTTATTGACTAGGTAGATAAGAAGAATTTTTCATTAGTTTTTATCCTTTCTAGTCCATAACTTGTGGATATTTTTATTAAACCATTTTCATCAAATACTTTTATTAAGCTTAGAATAACTCTAGGTATTATTATCTCTTTTGAATGATTATAAAAAAGAGGAGAATGAAATGCTAGAATTTAGGAGTTAGTTTAAACTCATTTTATTTATGTTAAAAATTGATCGAGATGTTTTCACACTTAGTTCAATTGTTTTTGTATATATATAATTTCATATTGCTCTATTATTTCTATAATTGGCTTTATCCTCATCAAACCACCTAAGGGTTTTCTAATTTCTTAAGCTTTATCACATCAAATTAACTTCAAGTGAGATAGGACCTTTTTTCAAAGTTGAGGCAGACACATCAAAATAAGTTATTAGGCAGTTTTTTATGTAGTATGGAAAACCAATAACAGATTACTTTGACATGTTAAGTGTGCAAAGACTTTATATGATGTATGATGAAAAGTTTCTTGCCATCCATTGAGCCATAATATTGGCACCGTTAACTACTCAAAAAAGAGATTTTATGTTTCAATCATAAATGGATGGTTTAGCTCAAAGTCCGACCGTAGAAGAAAAAAGTATGTTTTCTGTTGTAGTCAGTTTTAAAATACAAGAAGGGAGTTTAGGATAAATTGGTTGACATGTTATCAAAGGAACATCAACAATATTTATTGAAGTATGCTTAAGATGTGAATTATCTTAGATTCTCAAAGTTTGCTTTATTATTTCATCAAGAGCAATGCTTACATGGCTTCTTTATGTGAAAGTTGAGCCATCAAAGTTCTTAACTATTGCTTGTTACTTTTGTTCATCACATTCTCACAAGACACTTAAACATTTGGTTTTGTTATCATCAAACTATACATAAAATTATGTTATCAATCTCTTTTTTTTATAATGACAAAATTAATACTAGAAATAATAAAACAATATGAAATTATATATATGCAAAAATATGTCAATCAATTTTAAAATAAATGAAATTGGTTTAAACTTGTTTCCAATTAAATTCTCTTTAAATTTTAGCATATCCATTTCTCTTTTTTGTAATCAATCAAAAGGATTGACAATATTGAAAGTCATTCTAAGCTTAGTGAAAGTATTTGATGTTAGTGATTTGGTAATAATATTCGCAAGTTGTGCATTAGGAGGGACAAAGTCTATTAAAACATTCTTCTTGCCAACTTGCTCTTGAATGAAATTACATTGTATATAATGTGTTTAATTCAAGAATATTGAATTTGGTTTTTCTTCAAACAAATTGCAACTGCATTATCACAATGAATCAGTGTATTTTCAAAGTGAATTTCAAAATCTTCTTGGGGTTGTTTAATTCTTAAAATTTATGTCACACGATTACCAGTTGTAATATACTTAGACTTGGTGGCAGAAAATGTAACACAATCTTATTTATGGTTGGACCAAGAAATGAGTGAATTATTAAGTAATTGACATGTCAAATGTGATCTTTCTATTAATTCTACTCTCGTCAAAGTTAGCAGGTATTTAATGTTTTGGGTATTGTGTTAATGTTTTGGTTTTTTAGTAGGTATTTAAATTTGTGCTTAATATCTTTGAGGTGATAATATTTTGGATTGATTTGGAATCTAGCATATAAACTAATATTAAATACTATATTGGGTCTACTTATTGTATAATAAAGCAATGATTTTATCATTCTTTTATATAAGTTTACACTTATAATATTTCTATTATTGTTTCATCATTTAATGATGTATTGGTAGACATTAAAGTGATTTTAAATCTCAAATTCTTAAGTCTAAATATTTTAAGTTCTAGTAAATGTTTGGTCTAAGAAATAAAAATATTATTATCAACTTATTTAACTTGAAGTCTAAAAAAATGATAAATTATCCCCATCAAGTTCATCTCAAATTTATTATTCATCATATTAATAAAATTTTAATACAATTTATCATTAATTGATTTAAAAACAATGTCATTATCATGTAGTTGTCACATTAATTGATTTTTTTAAGTGTTTCTTATTATTGTACTTATCTCTAAAAAGTTCATTAGATATTAGAAAATCATATAGCCTTTCATGCAATGCTCTAGATACTTATTTTAGATCATGAAATGCTTTTTTCAACTTATAAACATGATCTAAATTATCATGCATATCAAATTTTGGTGGTTGTTTTGCATCACTTCATTTATATATCTATTTAAAGAGTGTATTCTTTATGCCTATTTGGTAGAGTTTGAATCATTTGTAACAAACAAAAGCTAAAAGAATCCTAATAGCTTTTATCATAGCTATCAAATTAACTCCTTCAGTTTGGTTATAATCTTTTGCAAAAGCCTAGTTTTATTTCTTACCACTATTCCTTTTTCATCCAGCTTATGTTTGAAGATCTATTTAGTGTCAATTCTTGTTTGATTTAGAGGCCTAGGGGTTAATTCTCTCATCTTATTTTTCTTAAATTAATTTAATTTCTCATTCATTATGGTTAACCCAAATTCATCATGTAATACTTCTATGATTTTAGGTTCATAACGAGATACAAAATTTGTAGGATTTGTGGTTATCTAAGTTTTAACACCATTAATTATCTTTCTTATAATAAGATCTTTAAGATGATCCAATACATGTTCTCTTTTTGGAGCTTTTAATCACTAACCTTTTTGATTTTTCTTTTATTTTTATTATCAAGCGTTCCATCTTTCAGACTTGACTCATCATAATTTTCAATATAATCTTTCTTATGTTGGTCATTAGATTTGACAAAGGGTGGCTTATCAAATGTAAGATCATATTAAAGATTCAATATTGGGAATCTTAGGAAATGTATGATGAACATCATCAATAAAGGTTTATTCGTGAAGCTGTACAGACGGTTCACCCAATCCTTGTCTTGACAATGAAACCCACAACAACTATTTGAGTGCATGAAGAGGAGAAATGTGGAGAGGAGTTCTTTAATCTTCGAGTTCAAGTGGAGTTATTCAAAGCGATTATTGATACAGGTTGTTAAAAGAATTTAATCTTAGTAGGCCTTATAAAATATTTAGATCTCATGATTACAATGTATCTTGGCTTTACTCATTAGGATGGATAGTATGATTTTGAAACAAAAATTATGTGATAGTGTTGAGTAAAGTTTTTCATTATTCATGAATGCATTAATGTCATATGTGAAGTACTATTTGATGTTGCATGTTAGATTATCCTCATAGCCCCTTATTTGTGGGATTAAGATGCAATTTATTTTAGTGGGCTTACCAATTTATCAAGGATAACTACATTGTGAATTGAGATTGAGAATTGTTACCAATGGATTTGGTAGTTATCAACTAACTAGGCTAAGTGCTTTGTGATTGCTTGCTAGAGTTATGTGTTATTTTTATCTAGATCAAAAAATACAAATGGTTGAGTCAGGCCACTCTTTGAGAAGGCCATTGTATGAAGGTTCTACTTAAGGGATACTTGATGTAACCTTGAGGATTACCCTAAAGAGAAATGTAGAACATAAGACTACTCTTGCATTAGTTGTTTTGTTACCAAATATGGGGATGTATTGACATTCAATTATAGAGGTAAAAGAAATTTAGAAGTGAAGGGATTTTTAAGATCAAAGTAGTAAGGTCAAGTAGTTCATCATGTGGATCACTAGAGGTTATGGTACTAAAGAAGGATGATGGATGGCATATGTGTGTTGATTATTGGACACTTAAATTAAATTACAATGAAGAATTGATGCGTTTTCCTAGTATCAATGACCTTTATTGCCGGTTAAAGAAGACGTGGGTCTTGGTTCGGCTGCATTTGAAATTTGGATACCATCAAATTTAGGCCTATGTGCAAGACACTTGGAAATTGAATTTAAAACCTAACAAAGGTAGTATATGTGGGTTTTCATGACATCTTTGTTATGCGGTACCCTAACTATTTCCATGCAATTTATGAATGGCATGTTGTGATTATATCTTGACAAGTTTGTGATGTTATATTTGGATGACATTGATCTATAGTCTTCGGCAAGCACAAGGAACAAGTGTTAAAGGATTAGAACTCCTCCAAGAGAACCGTCCAAAGCTAAATTTGTAGAAATGTGCATTGAGTTCTCATTATTGACCCTACCTTATTTGCATTTTGAGATTGGAAATGGAGAAATTAAAATCACTAAAGCCAAAGCTATAGTTCTAGATTGTTTAAGACTAATAAACATTATGTAGATTTGAATTTTTATTGGACCATGTCAGTATTAGAGAAAATTCATCAAGTATTTTCGAAATAGTGAGACCTTTACACAACCTCACTCTAGCTTATATGAAATTCGAGTAAAAGGTGAAACATGAGAGCATTCTTGTTAAAGAAGAAGATTTGTGAAGTTATTGGCCAGTTTTATATGTAGTATGGAAAACTGATAACATATTACTTTGAGATGTTAAGTGTGCAAAGAGCTTATATGATGTATGATGAAGAGCTCCATGCAATACATTAAGCCACAAAAAATTGGCACCCTTATCTACTTAAAAAAGAGATTTTATGTTTCAATCTTAAATGGATAGTTAAGCTGTAGTAGTACAACCTGGTTTTAAAATACAACGAGGGAGTTTAGGATAAATTGGCTGGCATGTTATCAAGGAACATCAATAATATTTATTGATGTCAATTATCCTAGATTCTCAAAGTGGTACAAGCTTGGAGGTGCTTGGAATATTCATTGCTAGAAAGGTGGTTGTATCATGCAAATCAACTATGCATCTCATGACAAAGAGATTGGATTAATTGAACTTGGGAATCGCATACCATAGAACAACGAATGATCCTCACCTCATGCAGGAATGAAGTCTATAGGAATATTTCCTAGGTCTTGAAGAAGATTATCAGATGAACTAGTGAAATAAGCACCAGTGGTAATGTGAAGCAACTAATTTTTGAGATGGCCTTATGCCACTCAAACCAACCAATTGAGTTCACAGACTGTTATAGAGTTTGAATAGTTATGGAATATTTCTAAGTTTAAATTTATTATTATTAGTAGCACGTAACTATTTTTATCTAGTAGAACATATTATATAAACCAATTAGATATGACTTAGTGGTTGTTTATTGTTTGTAGTTGTAATTTTAAAAATTTTGCAGAAATAGGATTATTTTCTTGCTTTTATTCTCCCTTTATTTTTGGCCATTTGCACTCGTTTGTGCCAGTTTGTATGACTTTTGGGGCAATTCCTGCTAGCAACCTCTTCATCAAATGACCCAAGGAATTGGTTCAGGGAGAACGCATCAGTTACCACACCAGACTACTAACAACAACATTTGCACTCAAAATAGCTCAAAGTTCGAAGCTACTCGCAGACAATATAAAATAATATCAATTCTTATTTTAGGTCAAAATGATCAAGTCTGATCCAGATTGGGCTTTAAATTTTGTCATCCATTTATCTTTAGTATCTATAGACTAACATAACTCCTTGCTATCTTAGTTGAAGTTGAACTGCATGCTTTGGCTGATATGTGGAGTCTTGCATTGTTTCTTGTTTCTAAGCTTTTTTATAAGAAGGGAATCATGTTCTTTAATAAACCGAGCTTTCCTTCTAATCAAGTGTTAAAATATGATGTATAGGGAATGACATTGGAGTCCAGAGGATACATCCAAATTTGTGCGTGTGAAATAGAAATTTAGTTGGGATAAAATAAAACATGAAGAAGATTATTAAGGACCATAAAATATTATAAATAAGAGGTTTAGTTTTGTTTGATTTATAAATTGAAATGATAGTGAACTAAATGAGGTTTTAATAATAATATCAAATTAGAATGGATGAATTGGAGGTGTTTTTTTCAGCGTGTTGTGTGGTCAAACTATCTCTTTTGAGATTAAAGGCATATTTATAAGACTACTAAGACCAGCAACTATATATTATGAGGATGTTCAGATTGATGTGAGTTATCAAATTTTTTTTTTTTTTTTTGAATTTAGGGAAAAAATGAACTTGAAAAGATATGCGAACAGGCTCAGAAAAATGTAAATGAAAAGTTAATAGATAGAGAATAATAGCTTTTGAGTATTCAAATAATTGAACAAACTGAATAGGATCCATTTTACAAAGTTTGCATTTGCACTTTACTTCTACGGGTTGTTTTATTGTTGTTTCCTGATGCAAATGCCCTTTTGTCTATTGAGCATGCACATATTGCTTTGCTCCTCCAATCTGGTATGTTCCTGATGTATATGTAGGTTGCACCTGCCTCTTGCTGCTAGTATTGCTTTATTTTTAATTTCATTAGTTAAATGATGCAAACTTGTCCAAGCATATTCCTTAATCAGGTATTACGTTTTATATACTTTAAACATATAACACATACAAATCATTTTATCAACAAGCTCATTATGCGTAGTGATTTATGTACACATTTGTGCCCAACTAAACCCAAATAGGATAGTTACTGTTGTAGGCCATAAGCATAATAGAAATTCTTGTTAATGGTTAAAAGCATTCTCATTCATCAGCTCCGATCCAATCAGGGTTTTCTCCTCGTTCATTTATCACTTAGTATCTACAAAATAGCATAATTCGATATTATCTTATATGAAGTTGAATGACTCGGTTTGGCTGATATGAAAAAGGAGTTACTGACATTGTTTCTGAACTTTTTAAACTAGCGGGAAACTGTTTTCTTTAATAGTTTGAGTTATCCCTTCTAAATCTCACATTGAACGTTTGCAAGCTTGATGAAATCTTTGTGAAAACTTTTAATTGTACTTGTACTACTTTGCAGGCCTGTTGTTGACTACAATGAGATTCCTCTCCATTTCATCCATTGCATTCAAATTCATGCAGAGCACAGCAGAAAAAATGTATTGGCACCTTGAAGTTGATTTCTTGCTGGTCTTTTATAATTTGCTAGTAACCTGTGTTTTAACAAATACATCACTTCTAATTTTTTTCGGGCAATGTGTATACGCTCGTGTTCTTTTTATTCATCTTTTCCCT
Source organism: Vanilla planifolia (assembly GCA_023846275.1). Lineage (NCBI taxonomy): Eukaryota > Viridiplantae > Streptophyta > Magnoliopsida > Asparagales > Orchidaceae > Vanilla > Vanilla planifolia. The sequence goes on along the minus strand of CM043866.1, from coordinate 22,484,614 downwards.
TTACGGGTAGCTGCAGGTTGGGGCCTCAGCTCAACTCCCAGGAAATTTATTGAATCCGACTCCAACATCTGCTTTCAGTGGAGCACAAGAAAATCACTTGACTCCGAATCAAGTAAGATAATTTTTGTTGTACATCACCAAAGTATATATGTTTCTTTGTAGCATTCCTGTAACTCCAGCTCCTGCAGCATTCAGCACCAACCAACAATAGTGATGCTTCGGCTGACATCTATAAATTAGTACTGGATGTTTTTGAGGAACCGGCAAGCTTGTAAGTAAACCGTGCATTGGTTTTGTTAACTGTTTTTGGGTTAATTTTATTTTATTAATTTACATCACTACAAAAAAGAAAAATAGTAGTGCATTTTGACCTGTGCTTCATGAGGCAATTAAAAAAATTAAAATCATTGCGTTGTTAACAAACAAATAGAAAAAATGGGATAGCCTATACAATTTCACCTGATACTTAATAGTTATCACTTCTCAGAGCAAGCGAGCACGGGTTGCATGTGGATGAAGTCGCCAGAAAACTGGGCATTCCTCTCAAGAAGATCCAGTATTATTCCTTCTTTCTACACTCATCTGTCTCTTTACAACTCTACATTTTCTAATATTATGCACCTTCGGCATTACAGGGAAGCTATAGAATATCATGTTGATGTTGGACATGTTTACTCCACAATTGATGACTATCACTTCAAGTCTGCCTGTACCAGCTGATATGGTCAACATGCATGTCTCTTCTTCCATCCTAATTGCCCTACAAATTTAACCTCTGCACATATTTCTTCTACTGTGCTTTTTGCTACAATGTATTCAAGTATTTTAGTATCTCCATCATGGGTGACGGGATAGCTTATGTTGTTTATTTTGGTTCCAAGGATTTTGACGTCATTTTACTGCCATTTTAATGATTAGTTGCTTAATAAAATGGAAATAATAATAAAGTATTGTAACCAAAACCTTTCATTATTGCTTACAACACTATTTAGTGGCTCCCTGCAAACCACGGAGATGCTATTCTAACCACCCTTCCCATCTCCATCCTTCACGGATTGTTCGTTCGATGGCTTTTCAACCGAAAAAACCGCCGTCTCTCGCTATAAGCACATATAGGCAAAATCAGCTGTCGTCCACTCCACCCGGTGCCCTTCCCATCATCCATCGCCACCCGGCCTTCGCCCACACGAGTGCGTGACGATGGCCGCCGTAGGCGGTGGAGAAGGGGAGGCGCGCTGCCGGATCTCGGATGCTAGCTCCATAGAGCAGCTGTTCGAGTGCCGCGAGGTGCCGACCTGGGGGGAACAGCTGACGGCGCGGGCGTTCGTGGTAAGCCTGGTGCTCGGCTTCTTCCTGAGCTTCATCGTGATGAAGCTTAATTTGACCACCGGCATCATTCCGTCATTCAACGTCTCCGCCGGCCTGCTGGGTTTTTTCTTCGTGAAGACATGGACGAAGATCCTCGACAAGTCCGGTTTCTTGAAGCAACCCTTCACACGCCAGGAGAACACCGTCATCCAGACCTGCGTCGTCGCTTGCTCCGGCATCGCTTTCAGCGGTAATCGCTTGGATTTGTTGGCTTTAAATAATCTTGCTTGGCCTGAATGACCAAAGTAGGCTAATGAATCACGGATATGTATAATTCAGGTGGGTTTGGAAGCTACATCCTTGGTATGAGCAAGAACGTTTCTACCGATTTTGGCGAAGAAGACAACGAATTAAACACCAAAGATCCTCAAATTGGTTGGATGATTGCCTTCCTTTTCACCGTCAGCTTTATTGGGTTGTTCTCTGTTGTGCCACTTCGCAAAGTAATCGACAAAAAAAAAGCGTCTCCTTGCTTATAATCCACGGTTGATCCATTAATAATTCGGTAAATGTCGTGGCCAGATAATGATCTTAAGTTATAAGCTGACCTACCCGAGCGGAACGGCAACCGCGCATCTCATCAACAGCTTCCACACTTCTCAGGGAGCCCTGCTCGCCAAGAGGCAGGTCTCCTTCCTCTTCAAATCCCTCGGAGGCAGCTTCCTTTGGTCCTTCTTCCAATGGTTCTACACCGGCGGCAGCGACTGCGGTTTTGGCAGCTTTCCGACTTTTGGTCTCGAAGCATACAAGAATCGGTAGACGAAAAAAGCCCCTTTTGTTTTTATCGTTTTGATGAATCCCACCCATATTCACTCAAAAATGGATGAACAGTTTCTACTTCGACTTCTCTACGACGTACATCGGCGTAGGAATGATCTGCCCCTACATGATAAACGTCTCCCTCCTCCTCGGCTCCGTCATCTCGTGGGGCATTCTCTGGCCCTACATCAGCACCAAGAAAGGTGTATGGTATGACTCCAAGCTCCACGACAGCAGCCTCCAGGGCCTCAACGGCTACAAGGTCTTCATCTCTATCGCCATGATCCTCGGCGACGGCCTCTTCCACTTCCTCGCTGTCCTCTCCCGCTGCTCCTACGACGTCTACACCAAATGCTCCCCATCCAGGGACGTCTCCCCTTTCACCGACCAGCCCCTGTACGAGTCCACGGTCACGAGCTTCGACGACCGCCGCCGCGCCAAGGTGTTCCTCAAGGATCAGATCCCCAGCTTCGCCGTCGCCGGCGGTTACCTCCTCCTAGCGGCCGTCTCCGTCTTCACCGTCCCCCACATCTTCCCTCAGCTCAAGTACTACCACATCATCGCTGCCTACCTCATCGCCCCCCTCTTCGCCTTCTGCAACGCCTATGGGTGCGGCCTCACGGACTGGTCCCTCGCCTCGAGTTACGGCAAGCTGGCCATCTTCATATTCGGGGTTTGGGTCGGCCTCGACCACGGCGGGGTGCTCGCCGGCCTTGCCGCATGCGGCATCATGATGAGCATCGTCGCCACCGCCTCCGATCTGATGCAGGACTTCAAGACGGGGTACCTCACGCTCGCCTCCCCACGGTCGATGTTCATCAGCCAGGTCATCGGCACCGCCATGGGCTGCGTCATCTCGCCCTCGGTCTTCTGGATGTTTTACAAAGCCTACCCGCTCGGAACGGAAGGCTCCGATTACCCGGCGCCCTACGCCAAGGTTTGCTTCGCATTTCTCGATCGTCACCATAATTCCCAAGTCCAAATAGTATAATAAATTCTACTGAAAATACGGGTTAGGTTTACCGTGGAATTGCGGCCCTCGGAGTGCACGGCTTCTCCACCCTTCCCAGGAACTGCCTGAGCTTCTGCTTCGCCTTCTTCCTTGCGGCGATGGCGATCAACGGAATAAGGGAGGTGGCTCGGCACAAGAAATGGAGATTCCACAGCTACGTGCCGAGCGCGATGGGAATGGCGGTGCCCTTCTACCTCGGCTCTTACTTCACGATCGACATGTGCGTGGGGAGCCTCATATTGCTGCTATGGGAGAAGAGGGACAAGCGGCAAGCTGACGCGTTCGCGCCTGCGGTGGCCGCGGGGCTGATCTGCGGCGACGGGATATGGTCGCTGCCGGCGTCGCTGCTTGCCATCGCCAAGGTGAAGCCTCCCATATGCATGAAGTTTCTCTCCTGGAGCGACAACTTCAAGTTGGAGGCGTTGATCAGCCATCCTTCGGCGTCTTTTTGACGATAGTTTGCGGGCAGAGGAAAAATATTTTAAAGGTGTAGGCAACGGTAAGATTAAATTTATTTACTTGAAAATTTTAGAAGAGAATTAAAACGCGATGCTTATTTTTATTGCCGTTATGAGAGTGACTATAATTTTTTTATTTGCAAACTTTTTTTTTTATTTCATTCACAAATAGTTTCAACCAAATTTTTATTTTTAATCATTATAGTTAATATGTTTTTTTTTATTTGCATGTTAAATTTAGCTTTTTTTAAGGTTTTTTTTCTTAAATTAAAAATATCAAGAATTTAATGATTATTTTTTCAATAAATTTTTGTATTTTAAAAGAAAATATATTTATTTTTTATTTTTCCAAACTTTCTTTCTCGACTTGCAAATTGCGTGGAAATAAAACTTTACTATGTTTATTTCATATCTTTTAATCCACTATATGTTGGTAGATCATATTTTAAGATGTTTTAGTATTTTGTTGTATGATTCGCAAAAAGTGCTTGCAAACTTCCGTTTATTTCAAAGTTTTCATTATTGTATTTAAAATTTAATTTTAAAAATATAAAATTTTAAATTATTATTTAATATTTATAAATATTAGACTTTATATTATCTCCTTCTTAAAAAACTATTTTAAATCTCTATTTTATTTTAAATATAACATTTTAATTATACTTTGTCTAAGTTCACAATATAAAGCATATATTCATCTCAAACATGTTAAGTTTTTAAGAACATTCAAAAAGAATCTTTCCATCCAAAAAGCTATTTTTAAAATGCTCTAATTTATTATTATTATTATTTTTTTTTTTAGGAAACAACGGTTCGAAGCTTCCATTCTTTGCATTTTCAAGAAGCTGTCTTAAAAATTCTTTATATTTTTTTTAAAAGCATGTTTTTGAAACTTTATTATTATCCATACATGGATTTCATAAGATTGCATATTTTAATCCTCCATTAGCCATATAATCTAACATTTATTTCATGTGTACAACCTCTTAGAAGTCTGTAAAAAACAAATAAAAATAATATTCATATAAAACATCATGTAATTTTGGCAGATGAATACATAAATCTAATGATCAAGACAAAAGATAATCGAGCAATGTATGGGACGATATTAATCCCATGATTTCAATATAATTTGATGATAATAATTCAACATCTAGTAGATTTAATAGTTATCTAGTGTATAAGCAAGTCTTAATTAGATAGGTAATTACGATGAGAACTTGTATGCTTAGAGACTATGACGAAGAGTGATGTATCCAATTGGCATTAAAAAGAAGAGCTCCATGACAAATTCATTGTTAAGTGTTTACATTTATTATATTAGTTGACTTGATAGAGATAAATAAGGTATATATCATCTCGTTATATATTTAAAAAAGTATCTTCAATATTTTTAAGAATAATAAAATCATGTGGTTTTAAAATATTTCACAACTCAACGTTGGGGTTAACTAAATCAAATAAAAATATCATATAAAGTAAATGCAATATCGACAATTAAGATCTCTTTTGTCATCGAATCAATTTGATAATTTAACCAATAATGCATCTAATGTGAAACAGACCACCCATCAAAATAGTTATCAAGTCATCTGATAAGCATCTGATGGTTGGTACAATAATATTGGTAACATCTGATAACATAATTTGATATTAAAATAGTTTAGGCTATCAAAATAAAATTTATGTAAGATGACAATCAAAACATCTGTTATACATCTAATCTTTCATTTGATGATATGTCAAAATACAAATTAGATCATATAAATTAAAAAGAGACTATATTAGAAGACCATTAAATTGTTTTATAAACATTTTAATAATGATTGAAAAACATGTTATTTAGGTTGAAAAATAATTCATTTAATAAGGCTATATTAGACATGATTGGACCATTTTGATATAATGATCATATCATTTAAAACATTTATAAAAAATTACTAATGATTAGATTGTCTAACCAATAGTAAATTATTATAAACAAATTTTCAACAATAATTATAAAAATATTGGATGATTTGACAATAAAAAATTACTCTAACTTGATTTCATTTTACTATATAAAGAGGACATTAAATATATTGAAAATTAATATAAAACAACATAACAAATTTAATTACTCAATCTTAGATCTCATTCTACACTTTGCTCTAATTGTTCAAAGTACGATTTTGATTGAAAGTTACTCATTAAAAATGCATCTATCCAAATCCAAGTGTAGGAATTAGGACAAACTTTCTCCTAAAGATTGTGTTGTGGTGATTAAGCCAATTCTTTTCCTTGATTTAAAAGGGTAATTGCAAAGAGGCTTCTCACCACCATTTATATTAGAGTGAAAAGGTATAAACATAAGAAAACTTGATATGGGATGGACATTGGCCCAAGAACTAAGAATCAAATCACCTAAACATTGACTTGCCTCCACCATCTCCTCAATTCGCTTTATAATTATACTTTATTGTATTTTTATATTTAACTTTGTGTTGTTTTCTTTTAATCACCCAAGTCATCCCCACTTAAGTGTGCCAAAAGCCAACAAATGATATCTATACATTCAACATCACAAATTAAAATAAACTATTTCATAGCCATCCATGTTTTATACCTAAATTAGGTCAAAACATAAAAATGTACAATCAATGACAAAAAAATAAAAGTAATGGATGAAGTAATAATTAAGTTCACTTTATGTCTATATTCTCAACCAACAATTTCAACATCTATTTTTTAGTTCTAATTCTTGTTATGCTTCTTAATAAGTTCCAAACATTATGTAATAGGAAGAAAGCAAAGAATAGATTATTAAAAAGATAAGGGATTTGTGACTAAATAAGATAACCTAGCATTCTTCTAAGAAAAACTATGCGAAGATGAAAGCATTGTAATATATAATTATTTTCTAATATATAAATAACAATGAAACTCCTATCAATAACATAACATCAAAGTGAATAGACAATGGTAATGCAAATAGATAATGTTGGCATTTAAAACACAAAAGCCACATGAATAATTGGAAACTAAGAAATGCTTCCAAAAGTAAATATTTTTGGAGCTATTCTACAACAATTAATAAATGATTTTAGTAATAGATCTAAACTCCATACTATGACATGTGATCATGAATTATAGATAAACATTATGGGTATAAACAAAGAGATAAAAATTACAGATAAACATTTTGGCATCTCTAAATGCAAGCAAATAAGATGGTGAAAGCAACAAAACAAAAAAAGAACAATACTCGCAAAGAACTCAGTATAATTCTCACTAACATCTTTCTACTTCAACAATCTCATTTCACCACTTGATCCCATATCCAACAAATCCATAATTGTAACAACATTTAATACTCACAATAGTTACATTTTCTCTCATTGCTCTCTATTGAGCACATACCACCAAAACTTTAAGGGCATTAAAAAAATGAACGAGTAACATTAGTGCTTAATACCATGACAACATCAAAAGAGATAGAGAGAGGTGAAAGGAAAAAAGAATAGAATGAGAAAAATAAGAAACATCTAACACAAAGAGGTAAGAGGGATTATTGTTAATTAGAGAAGACTTAAAGACATAATTTACTCAAGTTTACATGAATCAAATTTAAACTAATAATTCAACACTATCAATACAACTTCTTATTTATCATACTTATCATAAAAAGAACTAATCATATTATAACAATCAATTTTTAAAACTTTTCATATTAGTCTCTCTTATAATTTTTATTATAATTTTTCTCGTATATTCAAATTTCTTTATCATGGCCATTACTTTTCACAATAAGGGTGAATTAACTAGATATGCATAAATATTTATTCGCATTAAGTTTAATCAAGATACTATTCATCAAATTTTAAACTTTTTTAAACTTCAAACTAAAAATAAATTTCTAAACTCTCTTCCTCACTCTCTCCCAATCTCTCTCCTCCTTTCTCTTTGTCTCTCCCACACTACTTGGTTTCCCTTGCTTCTCCCTTCCAGTAAGACATTGCAAAAAGTGCATTTAAGAGAAGAGGACAAAGGGATGCAACAAGGACAAGAGCTAGCTATGGAAGATAAACGATAAGAAATAGGGAGGCGGTAAGGAATGAAGCAACAGAATGTAAGAGGCATCTAAGGCAGGCTAAACTCTGCTTTGTTAACATATGGAGGAGAAACTTGAGTCTTATTCACAAACAAGACTCATTATTTATAATAGGAAGTGAGATGCAAAACTCACAATAATTGAAGTTGGACACAAATAAAGGATGCTTGAGGGCCATTGCAGACTTGCTCAATGGGCCTTAGAATTCAAATAACACGTATACCCACAAATAAGAACATTGTCTGTCAAAGAATACTCATCTGATAAACTGGGGGATGAAGCATATGTTGCATCTTGGAAGGTTACACCGTGGGTTGAACACTACTCTGGTTCAAATGCTTAATTCATTTATGATATGGTTTTGTTGGTGTCTCAAGATGATTACTCAAGTCCTTGCCCCATTTGCTGAATATCCTCTGGAGAAAGTATCTTGATGTACCACACATTGTTCACAAATGATCTGCAACAACAGAAACAGCTTAGTTTAAGACAACAGAATTCCAGAAATCTGCCATTCTTCAACACAATTTTCAAACATCACAAAAAATATTTATAGCAAGAAAATGCTGAAGCACAAAAAATTTGAAATTTAGCATAAACAAACATGCTATTCAACAAGGATATAGTTTCTGTGCTTTGTTCAAACTTCCTATCAATGATTTGGTTTCAGCCCATAGATAAAATAACAAAGCTATATGCTATCCCATTCACTTATTAAATGTGCTGTAGTGAGCTCAAGCTGTCCTACTTTTAGAAATAAACATTTATATTGCTGAACTAATTGATAATAATTGATCCATAAAGAAATGCAGTTACTGATTAAATACCTATTAGATCAACAACTATTAAATTATTTAGTATTAAATTGGTTGATTAGGAAGTACTTGAATAAATTGTCACTGACATTTTAACAAATAATTATTATTTGACATCTGTTGACTATAGGGAAAAAAAATATATCACAAGTTAAATAGGTACTAGTTAATTGGCAGCAATTTTACGAGTAATCAACATTTTATGAAGTGGAATTAGCCATTGTAACCTAAACCATTAGTAAAGTAATGACTAATTATTGAACAATTACCTAGGCTGTTACCTTGTTAGTTATTAATGATCTAGTATTGCTTATATTAATGAGTTTCCCACCAGAGATAATTCAGACAGCATTAAGTGTGAAATAACCAATCGTATTCATGTTAGCAAATCATTGGTTGTGTTTTATCAAATACATGCACTAAGATAAACCAGTTGTCTATTACTTATACTAACAAAACCTACAACTAAAATTTCATGACTTTAATCTAGTTAGCCTTCTTGAACCTGAACAAAATAACACAAGACATTTAGCTCAAATATAAAGCGCTTAATGGTTCTCATATAGCATGTGGACGAGCAAATAACATTGTTAAGTAATGATGTAAACGAAGAAGGAAACTTTAGGAGCACTATTTGTTTCACTAAAATAAAGATGACTATATCAAACTATTTCTTACTCCCAAGGGTCGTCTCCAAGAAGAAGCATTTCGTTCTCCCGGTCAACAAATACAAGCTGCCAGCCTGATCTAAGAGGGTCTTCAAGCTGACCCTCAATGCCAAACATCTTACCCAGTGCCTTACGCAATTCAGTATAATTACTGAACCTGGAGATGTCAAGAGACCTCCCAACGGATCCTGACTTGTAAACCTGAAAAAATGTCAAAAGGTTATCTTGAATACTAAATTTACAAAAACAAGGTTGGAAATGCTGATTTTGCACCATCACCTTCACAAAAGTTGTCATTGATGGATCCAACTCATCTGAATGTTGTACATTACTTGATGACTCATCTAGGCTGTGAAAAAGAGAAGCTTGATGGTATGGATTGTTATATGGCATTCTGGATAACACATTGTCAATATTGCCTACATTAATTAGATTAGGTACCACATTGTTGAGAAGAGCAGAAGAAACAACATTAGTGTCAACTAAGCTATGATTTGATGAATTGGCAGCACAACTTTCAGCTTCCCTTGTAAAACCTTTTCCATGAAGTGGGGTAAGTAACAATGTATTGCTAGAAGAAATATTTAGCATAGGAAACTGTGGATCCCACTTTTGCTGATGCTGCTCACCCAGCATTGGTTGACAAGGCTTTGCAAAGACCAAATTATTAGCATTTGCTTCAGGGCTAGCATTAACTGACGAATTCTGGATATTTTCATGTGTTACAATTGATGGAAAATTCACAGTTGAATCAGGGAATACAGACTTTTGGGATGAAGGGGAGGCTAGAGCCTGCTGCTGCAGCTGTTGCTGCTGCTCTATATTACTTTCTTGAACATGAAATGAGGCAGGATAAGCTTGTAGCTGCTGAACCTTATGTTTATTATGCTGGTCACTATAAAGCTGTTGTAACTGCTCGTTTGGGCTAACATTTGATTGGTTCTCTAACATACTTTCCGTTTGAGCATTCATGATATGTTGATGGTGAGCATGCTGAATAATTTGATGCTGCAACAATGGGTTAGTCATATAAAGCTGTTGAGAGAATTGGAATGGTTGCTGGAAGTTTAGAATTTGCTGCTTCAGTATATCCGCACCCGCAAAATCTAAAGCCGTTCCATCCATTGTGTGATAAATATTGTGGCTATTTCCGGCTTGTGGGTACACCTGCTGCTGAACAAAGGATTCAACTCCAGGTAGTTGAAAATTTAAAGGCCTAAGACCTCCTGTACAACCCCTAGCCCACATGCAGGCATTGCCTTCACCTAACTTGACGTCTGAAAAATAATAAGATAGAACAGCTAGCCCAATGTTATAGAAGAGTATATTCTTCAATGACTGATAAATCTACTAATATTTGTTTTACGAGTTCTATTTTACGCATGTCTGATATCAAACAAACAGAATTCTGTGGCTGAACTTAAAGAAGAATGGTTGAATGTTCTAAATAGGACACACATGACTGGTTGAATGTTCAAAAAATCTTTGAAAATGACAAGGCAGTTAGATCAATTGGGGTTACAAAGTTGGCTTAAACAACACAAAATAAGCACACAATAATGCAAAAACTTAAGCTTAAGAGTTTAAACCACCTAGTTGCATAACCTTACTCTCATTTACATTCAGTGAGTCACATCCACATTATTTATCCTCAACTATGAACCTTCAAAAAAAGTATTTCGAGTGCCATGCCCTAAAAAATGAAGGACACCAAAGGGTTCGTCCCACCTCACCTTCAATTGTGAATTTCTAGTAGAGACATCATAATTGCTCCACACAACAAACAAGACCATGTGGCAATCATTTTGATCCAAGCCTAATTAGCTTAGCAAAAGCTTTTCAATCTCATCAAATTTCATGCCCATAAAAAGCTACTCAACTACGTTGAGATATCATAGAACTCCAAAGCACTTAGCCAACTTTATCATATAATAAACTACCAAACACCCAAGTGAGCTACAAACCATATCAAGCAATAACTCAAAAACAAGCCTAGTTACATTGTGACTTTTGAAGGAATAAGATCAACAATGATAGAAAGTAGGAAAAATATCTATTAAATGGACAACCATTAACACAAGCTTAAAGTTATGAGACACCTAATAGCATATCAAGATTTTAAACTATTCTTTGAATAAAAACTGATCTTCTTGTTAATTGGGTGAATTTAGAAATCCATGTAAATTTTAAACCATCCTTTCAAAAGAAGTATTTGGCTTTCAAAAAAAAAAAAAAACTTCTAAACAAACACTTTATTTAACTCATGGCTCCTCAAATCATTCTTTTTCAATTACCACTTCTTGCAATCTCTTACCTCTTTGGTATTGGAACATAAATGGCCTATTTAATTTATATCAAAGAAGTTTACCAAATAATAAAACCTAATTTTACAAAATAACTGCTATTACCAAACAATTATAACTGGAGTTTCAAAACAAGGATATACATAGATTTACATGAATTTAACTTGCATATAAATCTTCAACTTTAGTCAACTAAATTGAACCTACCCAAAGCACAAAAATCATCTAAGTAAAAAAAAAAAACATGATAGAAACACAAATGGTAAAAACAAACAGGCAACTAGAAAAAAGATTTCAGGTGAGGCAATCAATAAATGGTAAGTAATTGAATTCATGTGAATCTTTTCATTTACATGGAAATTATAACATCAAACAAAGAAAATGAGCTGCATTGTGTAATGTCTTAGTAAAAATTTTGAAAAATGAAATGCAATGCTATGCTTGAGAAATAAATTGTTGTATATCTAAGAATAGAATTAGTCCCATGTTGGACTTTGAACATAGTGCTGAGACAATATGCAATTCATAACTCTTAACTTTGGTTCCATGATTGATTTACTTAAAATAACAAGTGGTACATAGCTATGTTTGGCTTGGATCAAGTGATTGATATGATTTGCAACACCAACAGCATCTAACTGCTTTGATTAAGTCCCGTGATATCTCTATGTGATTGCTTTGATGGCACTAAAGAGGTTTCCTTGAGGTGATTAGGCTAAGATTGAAAAGCCAGTGCATTACTCTCATAGTTCAGCCACCAATGGTTTGGAACTTAGAAGTGTTCAAACAAGCTCTTTGACATCCTTGACGTACGATATGATACTCAATTTGATCAAATAAAGAGCTTTCAAACTTGAGTGAATAACAACCTAAAAGAGACAATCATTTGTTGCTCGATATGACTAAGGTCAATCCTATATTTGAAATTTAATTAGAACATTGGAACCTTGAACAATTAATTAGTTACTACACAAAAGTTTAAACTTTTGATTTGAAAGATATCTATCTAAATAATATATTAAGTTCATTTTAGAACCCATGGTTGACTTGTTTTACTTAGCACATGTAAAACTTAATACCACATGAGAGCTCTATATTTTTAAAGAGTCATAAATCAAAATTGATCAAGAGAACAATCTCATAGACAAAAAGATGAAATCTCAAGAAGTTTAATCAACTAGCCCCATAAGAGGTATCTTTGAGAAAGGTATAACAAGATCCTTGAGAAATATTGAACCTCAAGGAATGTACAAAAGGAAAGATCAAGTCCCTTAAAAAATGAGAAACACTTGAGGAAGGTTTCCAAACCTCAAGTCCACACTCTCAAAGGAAGAAGGCATCAAGATGGATGTAGTAAGTTTTTTAGTACAGCTTATTTGTTTCAAGGGTCACTTCTTAGATCTCAAGAATTATTCTCCAAAACTCGACGACATGCCATATAAGGAATCATTGTCTCAAGCAGGCTAATGCACAAATAGGCATGTCTCTAGAGTTTGGCTAAGATGATATATTACCTCAAGAAAAAGAGCCCCAAAAAAAGCTAGCTAGGTATTGGACAGGGAGTCTTGAGGTGTTTCGGCACTCCAAGCGGCAATTTGAAGCAGAAAAGTCTCAAGGATGTCTAGTGAAAAAGAAGATGCCTCAAAAAATCAAACAGAAAGGAAGAACATTCCCTAAAGGGTACTCTCCAAAAGAATTGCATGTACAACAACCGAATAAGTGTGAGTTATGCCTCTTTACAAATCAAAAGAAAGGATCCAAGAAACTGTAGGATATTAAAAAATTTATAGAGAGTTACAAACAACCTTGATTTAAATTCTTTTTCATGTACAACTAATAAGGATTGCAGTACAAAACTTGCTAAGGATAACTTTTGATTCATATACTTCCATCCTATAACCAAGTAATACAAATAAGATAGCATAAAATTTTATTTCTAACCTTTGTTTTATTTTCATTGTGTTATTCTCTACCTCTTTACCATCTTGCTAGTGCTCACTAGCAACTCAAGATCCTACAACAAATCTCTAGATCTATAGAGTAACAAAATGCAAAAAAATCAAGAATTGACCCAGAATTGATGAATTTAGGTCTGTTCTATTATATAACAAGTTAGTTTAAATGAGGTCCTAATTTTTAAAACTAGAAGAACCAAAGAAGTCTGATTAGTTTTGACAAAAAGATAAATTACAATGGGGCATAATTGGATTTTAAAAAAAAAAACAATAACAACCAATACTTCATCGCCTTTTAGACAACCTTGTCTTGAGCTCAAGCATGAGTCACTACACTAGCATTATTTTTTTTTCTTTCAAAACCTTTATGTTTTACAAAAAATGGTAACATGATAAGAGCAATTGATAAAAAACCACAAAAATAATGAGAAAATACATAGTAAATAAGAACAAGGATTTACTGCAGAAAACCATATAAATAAGAAAAAAAATCACACTAGTTGTGAGCCAAAGAAATCTTCACTAGCAGGTCGAAGTATTAACGTATAACTTCTGCTAGCAAAAAATTTAATAATCGATAAAGTAGGCAATTAACTCCAAAAATGACAAAGGATTGACATCGGGTATTAGCTCATTAAAGAACAAAACATCTCGAATCGAATCAAATCGAAGATTCTTTAACAAGTATCATGTCTTCTCTTTTTATAGGAACCTAATTAATGGAAAACAATTGACTTTACGTGCATGACACTACAATCACCTTCATTACATACTCTAACATGCAAATACAGCTATTCATGGTGGCCCATGGTAGATGTTATGAGGAACATATGATTATCATCTTAACTTTGACTTTATAGTAAAATGTAACTTATAAAATAGAATAAGACAAAAAAACCTTAGTACTTGTGCCCCAATTAAGATTAACACCAATATTAGTTGCAAAGTATCATTGAATAACAAACACAAATATAATAATTTATTTTTCACAACAAAATAATCTCAAATATTACATAACTGATGTGCTATATATGATCATTCTTCTATTTAAATAATACTACCTAAAGAATCATAACATTTTGCACACCCTTATAAGATATGATCTATTTTTTCAATAATTTTTATAGCCAAAAAACTACTTATTACACCCCAAAAGCTAAATAATATTGGATGTTTCAAGTGACATACATTATTTATAGATTAACATATTAAAATGCATGTAAAAAAAATCTAAGACAAACTAATTTCTTTAATCCAATTCCAGGCCAATTCCTATGCTTGATTAAGCTTTGGTTTTCATGAGAACAATTAATTCAACTAGATTTAAATACAAATTAACAAAAGCATCAATTAGAGTTGCATGCTTACTCCCAACCGTGGTTTTACTCGATAGCATCTAACACAGAATATTAATTATGTATGGCTATAATTATTTCTATGAGCATTTCTAATTTAATATTTTAAACAAGACATTACCTTAGAAATTTAAATCTTCATTAATCTCAATTTGTTATTTTGTTTGACATTTAGCATTTGACCTTGACACATTCTTTCATAATTTTATCACATAAACTTATGTTTCATTCATAAGGGCTATACAAGCGATTCTTTATCAAAATTTTTTCAACAATAATGAACAAGATCCATTCTTGTCTTTTCTTTCAAGTTTGAAGGACAACAATTTCATTAATAAAAAATATCCATTATTTTCATAATAATGGAGAGGCATATAGATCATTATTATACATAAAACTTAATGATATTTGCAGATAAAATACCTAGTATACAATTACAACTAAGACAGATGCACAAACAACAATTATGGGTTAAAACCCCAAATCTTTGATGTATATTTATAGTAACAAGAACTAAACACAACAATGGAACGAAGCCTAGTTTTGATTGGAGGCATGCTAAGGTATTATTTGTCGAACATGCACTATCTTACCCTAGAACACAATCCTACTCTCTCAACCATCTTGTTATAATCAGGTAAAATTTCATTATTTTGGTAGGTGCTATCATTTGTTCATGTCACATACAAATCACCTTTTTGTCGGAAATAACAATTTCGAATAACTCAAGATGTATTAGAAGCACTAAGTCCATTACACATTCCAGAAAATTAGTTGACTCAGAGACAAGCACAATGAGAACCATAAATTGTTTTGCTTCTTACTAGCTTATGCTCATTTGACATTCTTTTTCCTAAAGAGCTAATTTTGGTTGAGGGGATTTTTTTATAAGATGTTTCACATAGACAAAAAACAGTAATGTCTTCTCATTTGAAGAACGGCTTGTAGTTGGTAAATGGCCACATTTTATGGAGGTTTTTAGTTCAAGATTTCACCATATTTTCCCTTCTCATAAAACAATGTTTTGAATAGATAACTCTGCTTTTAGGGGAAAAGAAATTTTTACAAGCTGCTACAATTCTTGAACAAAGCTTAATGACAAATAGAATCACTGCTTTTAGCAGACTAAGACCTTGAAAATGTCCAACAAGGTTTGCTAGAGAGTGCAGAAGAGCAAGGAGGCAGGCAAAAATGCAAAGTGAGGAACAAGGAAAGGTTCAACAATTAAGTACAGTCCCTGTGTTCCCATATAGGAGATACTAAAAGCCCAAAATGAATACAATTACATGTGGAAGTAAACTTTTAAGAATGAGAAACACTGAAGTTCTGACGTGATGAAAGAAGTGTAGAAGAACACACTAAGTGGAAAGTGTTGCATCAGAATGGAGAAACATGAAGTCAAAATTTGCATTGGCATTCAAATAGTGACATGCAAGGTTTCTGCAGGCTGCAATGTATTTGAAGGTGCGCCTTTCAAGATCTTAGAATCGAAAAAAAAAATCTGGCCAAGCAAAGCAAAAACAGTAAGAAGGTAACAAAATAAGTATGCAGCATGCCATGAGTGTTGATGCACTAGAAACACCAGCACATTAACAAATTGAGAAAAATAGAAATTAACTTAAGAAAATGATGGCAAACAAGGATATTATCCAACTAGAAAAAAGCAAGTACCATGAAGTGAAGACATTCCAGAATACCAAGGCTGTTTAATTCTCAAGGGAAAGAGCGAAGGATACATAGGAAACGTTGATAAAGGCTCTATTTCCCAAAGAGACACTCTAGGTTGTCTGTCACCTGCAGTTGATTCGTCCCAATTAACCTGAATTTAATGATTTTCATTGCACGATAAATCAGAAATGAAGTGTTTGGAACAGAGTAGTTAACTAAAAAAAAAAATGAAGGAATCAGAAATAAAGTTTAAGGGCAATTTTCAGAGCAAGCATAGATTAAAAACATGCAATACAATGTTCAGCTTATAAAGGCTTTAGATAACAAGAATTACAGTTTTGTTATCATCAAACAAACCACACAAAGTCTACATAATCAACAATCAATTACTTTGATGATAACAAAACTATAACAATATTTGAAATGAAAACTTAAGAAAAGTAGAATAATATAGGGATAAATGCTCCCTTAAAATCATGCTCCTCCTAATTTATGAGTGCAAGTCATAAAAAGGAGACAAATAAATAGACTTTTCATCTCATTGTCATATGTTTATAAAAACAACTTCTCATTATGTATATAGGGAAACATGTTTTTCATCTCTTTTCAACATGTATATAAGAAAACATTTCATTCATTTCATTCTATTGCAAGTTCCAACAAGAAAGCATATCTTTCATCGCATTCCATCTCAAATTTCAAAATCAGCACAATATTATACAAGTGCATAATACATATAATATTAGTATACAATAATGCACAACACAATTTACATTTCAATTTATCGTTGCCGACTTCTTCGTATTCATCAAACAAGCCACCCTAACTATCTGACATCGTCGTTATTCCTTTGTTGGGGTTGAAGCAATGCATTCATCAAATTATCAATTTTGTTGTCAAGGTGAGACTCAAGTTCGCCAAATTTGGTATCAATGTAATTCAAAATTCTAAGAGGCACATGGCCGGAATAAGCCATTGAAGGATAATTGGACCATTGTTCAACACCAAACGATGAAAGACTTGCTCCATAAAAATGTGGTGATGACCACCAACAACGAGGCAAAGTCTCCATAGTTTGTTACTCTTTAAGTGTAGCATGAGGAGCTTGTTCAGATTTGGATAGGCCATCAAGCTTTGCAAATCAAATACACTAGATGGAGACAAGACGTGTGGTCTGGATCATCCTTAACCAAAAAATTCTGAAGTTTAAAAGTAGAGTAGCAAATGATATGACAAAATCATAAGTTGAAGTGTTTAGCAAAATTTTGATTTCTAATGAAGTTAAATTGAGCAATGCCCCAAATGATACACTGGCCAACATTAATGATTTTTTTTGTAAGAACAAATTAAGTTGCCAAGGTAAGGGATGCAATGATGTGGTTCTCATATCCAAATTTGGGAATTAGGTTAGATCAAATAACACATTGAATCACATAAGCATATTTATTTAGATGGCTCATATCATGCTCATGAAAACTAGATGTGAAACATCCAATGATGGAATTAACTGAAGACCAATCATAATCAAAATCATTGACAATTGAAGAGAGATTGTTACCTTATGAGAAGCACCTAACAGAACTTTAAAATCATTCACGGTGATGTCAAATAAATATAAGATTTTGCACTAGAATTTAGAGGATAGATCTCTTGGTTGGAATAGAACTAGAATACAATACTATCATGAACATTATGGGGAAAATAAACTAAGGTCTACACACATGAATTTGTAAATAAACTACATAAATTGCGTGGATGCACCTTAGTAGATTCCAAATACTTCAGATAATAATTTTTTTTTTCATTCTCAAAGAATAAGAAGACTTGTTTGTTCTCGAGGGCAAAGTGAGACTCATCAAGCGAAAGTTTGGATTTTGAGTTAGACAACTCATTTTTAGAAGGTAATGGAGAGGGTGGTGTTATGGAGGATTTTTTTTGCCTAAATTTAAGAAGAGATGAAGGAGGTAAAATCTTTATGAGAGATTATTGTCTTTGATAAACAATAACATTCCTTTTTGTGGCATTTTTGGCTGCACAAAAAAAATTTAAAGGGGATATTCACTTTGGAAGGATTTTAAAAGGAAAGAAATTTATTTACTGAAAATAGAACAATCGAAATACAGATTTGAAATGTAAGAGATAAATCAAAGATTTCAATTATAATCGTGAGATTGAAAAGAGGAAGAAGCACTCGAGAACACCTCTTCATCACTTAAGACTCAGACAATCTGATTGCATCTAAGCCCGTAGGTTTAAATAGTCCAAGTGGACTTATCAAACGATCCAACAAATTGAATTCAAGGATGGATCAGCTCAAACCGCATCAAGCTGAATTTGATTTCCTATTTGCTCTCAAGTGAAACAGATGGAATGGTTTAATACATAAAACTCTACACATACAACAATAATGAACCATTCAAACACAAAAGTCGCATCTTTAATACTACTGCATCTATAGATTTATGTTTATTTGAAGTTAGATATAACGTTAGATGCAAGCAACAAGACTTCGATTTTGGGGAGTTTAATGTTGATTCCCTTGAATCTTACAACCATTAGTTTGTGTAATGTTTGGCCAATTATTCATTCGCCTAAATACAATTTCATTCTCAACCCAAAGTTTATAGAACTATCTAAGCGTGTTTAAAAATTTTAAGCCAAATACAAAGGAACAGATGATCTAAAAGCATGGTCAGATGATTCAATGCATTCTAGTTTTGCCTTGTCAAATGATCAACTTAATACTAATATTATTAAATAGCTCGATGTAAGGATCAAATGGTTTGAAACTCAATTATCAATCTGACTAGCTCAGACAACTGATCTAACCAAGTTAACTTTTATGTCAAAAGTGCTTAGATTCTATTAATTTTGCTTACAAAGCGATCCTAAACTAAAAATTATGAAACAATTGGGTAATACTAATAAGATTAAAAGAACCCAACAAACAAAAAATCCAATTTAAAACTCTTAATAAGGTGACATAAGTTAATTTCTTATAATGAATCCTATTCATCCATTTGACTAGAGGATACTTGCTTCCTTTGGTCTTATAATGAAACATGCAAACAAGCATACTATAATTTAACTTCAGAGATCCACAAAAAAGGCAGATATAAGAAAACTACTAAAAAAGGTTTTATCATCTAATACACCAGTCTTTTCTAACCAAAACAAATTTAGAATTCTTTGAAGTGCATTATTAAGTCTTATCCTACAACATTTAGAAATGTCCAAGATTTTCACAATAATTATAGCACAAAGAAGACGTATCATGAGTTGTATTAATGCTTCTTCTATCATGCAAATGTGGAACAATATTTTGTGGATTTATTGTATGATGAGATACAAAAGAACAAATTGCATGAAATTTTTTGAAATGCTCAAAGATTGTTTGTCCTAATATGAACAACTACAGACTTTATAGATCCATCTCTAGTATTTTTACATTCATTTAAGTACATCTCTTTTTTATCATTCAATGATTCACACAACCAAAGATGCAAAGAATGCTCCCTTTTCAATTTTTTATATTTTGAAGCAAGAATTTCAAATTTTAAGCATAAATCATATAAATGATCTTCTAATTCAATCCAAAAGTGTTAACTTGCCTCATCTTCCTCTGCAACTTCCTTTAGATGCTCTAACATTAGACAAATTAAGCTCTTTTCATCATTTTTTTTATTGTCGTTGGTTTTTTCGAATTGCTAATTAGTCACCTTTATTGCCATCTTCATTTTAGACTTGTCTTTATCCACAAATTGTGGATAATCAAGCTGGATGTTCTTTGTCCGTTTATGCTTATGACAAATAACTGTCTTCATTCCCGCAATCTTGTAAGTTTAGCAATGTTATCCAAAGCTCATGAGCAAATCTTACACATTACTTTTTCAAATTCAACGGTCCATAGACCACAAATATTAAGTGCACGACAATTTAATTAAATGCGTTGATGCTCTTCTTATGATAATTCCCTAAGAAATTTACTTATAGCTCGATTACCTAATTTCTTGGAGAGAAATGCAAATGGATACTCAATTATATCCTTAATTCTAATTCTACTTATTCAAGAAAGTTATGTACTCTTTTTTTCCAAAATAGATAAAGCACACCAAGAAATAAAGAACATTAAGAAGTACCTTCTGTTAATGTAGCAAATTCATTTATATATATGTGTGTGTGAGAGACATTGATAACACATCTATTCTAGTGATTTGACTCTCTAAAAACAATCTTGCTCTGAGGCCAATTATAGATAATGGGTGTCCACAACAAAGGGGTTAACTGTAAACTTTGATAATTTTGACTAGTACAGTAATAATTTTGCCAAAATCTTAACCCAAGTTTAGAAATAATTCCTTTGAATAGACTTGTTTAGATTTGAAAGCTCTTGATAACTTCAAAAACTTTTTATATGAAGTGTGCAATAAAACAAAGGTACAAAACCTCTTAAATGATTTGGCTCCAAAGAACACGCTTACATCCAACCCCCTAAATCAAGAAAATCTAGCTTAAAATTAATGTCTTTCACAAAATAGGTAGACAAAACCTTTACAAATGATTCATAAGAATCAAAACTAACCCAAAGAAACGTACAAAAATCAATCATCATAGATCGAATCACCATGGACCAAAATATCTAGCTTAGATAAGTAAATACTCATATCAAATCAAGAAACCAACAACAAAAAGAAAACAAATTTGCTCAAATACAATTTCTTATAACAAAATATTTACTCCAAGGAGACACTAATAGGTTTTAGATTAATTGAAACAATGTAAAAACTTAGTGTAGACAATGCTACACTTCAATGTATGCAAAATATAAGTTTGAACCAACATTCAATGCTTTGATCAACTAAGAAAAATATGACAAAGTGGAATTGGAGTTATAACTGATTTGCAAGTGTTAATCCATTCAATCAACTAAATTTTTTTAGGTAAGTTCTATTTATTATCAAGGGATACATGTGTGTTTTACCAACATCAAAATGACCTTTTGAGGAACATAATATTACAGCTCTAATAATTTTGCAATTGTATCAGATTTTCCACAAGCACATCAAATGGTCTAATCAATTCATGCATAAATTGCATGTAACATTGCATGGAGAAATACACCATCAAATGGTTATTAGATACTCGATCAAATGGTTTGATGGAGATTCAACAAATCTCCATTTTAATATCCATATTAATTAATTGTCCGACCAAGGATCAAATAGCTCATCAGATGGTTTGATGGTTGTCTTATAGACCCCAACTTTGGAGAGCCACATAACGCAAACAACAAACTTAATCAACGAACAATCCAATCCCCATTGAACCTATCATCACATGTTAATTAGTTAACTAGATATCCATCGGATAGTAAACCGATTTCATGTCTTAAAGAAAACAACAGACTGGATCCTCATTGAGTAGTTCGAAATACATCGGATACACATCAAACAGATCATTGGACAACCCAATGACTGTTCAGTACAGATCCACTTTGCAAGTTCATAAAACTCCATCTTATCAGACTATGTATCAGATTGTATGATAACTACTGGACAGATTATATGTAAGTATAAAACTTATGTTTGCAACTTTGTAGAAAATATTTGTTAAAGCTTATTTGTGTAAAAGATCTTTTTGATGCAATCATTATAATTTATTACACTCACAATGTCACTCATTTAGATCCTAGTGCCTCAAGAATGTATCATAGCTTTTAACAAGTAGTACCATAAAACAAAAGACTCATAATTGCATGTCTAGTTAATAGCTACATCACTTCTAAACAACTTGCCCATTTTGCTCGAGTCACAACAAGCACTCCAATTCTAGATCACCTCTGAACAATTTCATCTTTACATCACCCCTGAACATCTCCAATTGAAGCTTGTGTCCAAATTTGTAGAATCACTCAAAAGAAGGCTTTAGGTAACAAGAAATATACTTTTGTTGTCATCAAAAAACCCACATCGAGTCTATGAAGTTAACAAGTATTCCACCATTTAGGATAATGATTATAGTTTGATGTCCACTTTAACATCACACTTGGTATTCTACCATTTTGGATAATGATTGTTTAAACATGAACATTTGAGCACAAGAAGTTAAGTTGTATGATTATATTGAAGATTTGTTTGAACCAAAGTGGATTGATAATCTTGCACCTCCCAACAAAATCGTGTTGTACAATTGAACAAATTATTCAAATTAGGGAGGCCCAACACTATCACTTCATTGGGAGAGCAAAGATTAATTAACTATACAAAATATAATTATTACTCTCACTTTAATTTTTACCAAAAATTGAATAATGGCTTGGTCAAATTATACAGATAACTCTTTCAACAAAAAAAAAATGAACATAGCTTTTTAAAAGCACTAAATATAACTCCTCAAACCTACTTATTCATTCAACAAAAGTTTTACCAAATGAATGCATACTCTTATTACTAAATAAAGTTTAAAAAAAGAGAATTAGTTCAACATCTCTTGGACCAAAACAATCCAATAAGAGATGCATGAGCATCTCCCTATTCTTCTTCCCATCACCTAGAAATCATTTAACCTTTTCTCAAACTAATTTGTGGAGGGAAAGGAATTCTAAGCTTGACTAAAGACCAGAGGGTGAGAGGAGAACGAATGGAGGACAAGAGAAGCTGGAGTGGAATCATTGTGCTGGCCACATTCTTACTGGATTGGGATTCTAATTCTATAAGGACTACAACCCCCACTCTATACATAAGAGCAAAAGGTGTTTCACTGTTATTCAAATTATTTCAGCATTCCTAGAGAACCTTTGACAATTCTTACACCAATCTTTCGTTTACTTCTCACCTTTTTTTGTTAATACATTCTTGACACTTTTGTTAGCTTCCTCCATTAGTCCAACAAAAATAAACCACGTCCAAATTCCTTGTCACCGGAACAATCCTATCCTTTCCCCATGCGATAAAAAGCAGATCCAAAGATTATATCAACTAAGATACCCTTGTCTACCGAGTCTTATCTAAGTTTGTAATTATCATGGTGATGATCATAGCTTCATTATACAAATTCTCTTAAGTCGCCCTTATTTGAGTTCGCAATTATTACAGTAATGATTACAGCTTCATTGTATACATTCCCTTGAGTCAACAAGTCATTAGTACCAAAAGTAATTGGAATTGGCTTATAGGTTGGGCAATCTTCTTTGCACTTAATGTTTTGACAATCTTCTTTTGTGAGGACTTGTCAAGTAGCCCAATAACAAACCTCATAAATGGTTAGGATAACATAGAGATAAATAGTTGAATTTACAAAGGGCATCCATATAGTGTTTGTGGGCTTACTAAACAGTTGTTTGGTTATTTCCATTTTAGTTGGTCTGTGTATAGGGTATGGATCATAACTTTATAACATATTTTTATTCTCCTGAGCTTAATGAAATTATTTCTATTGGCCTTCTTCTCACAAGTTCTATCTAAGTCATTGAAGGTACCAAAAAAATTTAAAAAATATTATGAAATCAATAAAGTGATTGAAATTCTTAATAAGAGGAACAATAATTGGTGATAGTTTAAAAGACAAGTCTGGCTCCCTTATTGCTATCACCATCGCTTCTAGAGTGTACAATAGTCCACCCAACCCCAAAATTTCCAATAACATCGAACTAAACGGGTTCATGTAATCCTTGAGAGTCTCATACTCTCCTTGCTTAATCTTGTAGAGATCTTGGAAAACATGAACAAATCTTCAAGCAATGAAATAACTGAAAGTGAAAACCTTTTCAACATGAGAGAATGAGTAATGAAACCAAGTTGGAACCCAAGGAATATATCTTGAGCAATTCCTTTCGTAGTGGACAAAAACTATTGAAAACCCTTCTAGCATTTAACAGTTGCTTATAGAATTCTAAAATGAGACAACAAGATCATATGGATCAATAGCTCTTTCTAATGTAGAATGGTTTGAAGGATTATGCAATAAAGGCAAAACTTCCAAATTGACTTCCTCACAAAATGGGGAGAACTTGTCCTCCATTATATACTTTTTATGGTTCAATCGTCACTTTTGTGAGCTATCTTCAATGTTGGACAAGGTTCATTACGAAATTGACGAAACATGGGCCTTCCAGGATAAGGTGATACAACTCCCTAATGCTCAACACAATTCTTACATTCACTAAGATCAAAATATGAGAATAATGGGTCTCTTCTATGATTGGTGGTCCCCTTTTAAGCAAAAACTGGTTGGAAAGCCCATCTATTGGCTGTTAGGGTGGAAGATTTGCATTGCAGTGCAAAAGAAGGTCGATTATGAAACTAGTGGTCATGACGATCTCATCGATAGTTTATTTTGTTGATACTCATTAGAAATTTTAAGTTTTAATGTTTAGTGGGATTTAAGTATAGTAGACAATTTCCTAAGATTGTTGGGAAAATGGACAGAAGTTTGAGTCACAAGTTGGTTTAACTAGAATAAGAGCAAAGATAGAACATCTTCACTCCAAAACGACTTTAACTATTCCAATTAATCATTGTACCTGAATTTAAGATGGTCGTGACTTGATCTTAGCACAAATCACATGAAAATCATTGACTAGGTGGCTACCTCCTTGCTCATCACAACTATTAGCAATTTGTACATCAATAAATGGAATTAAGAAAGGATGGAAAAACATTTGTCATATGCCAATGAGAAAAAAAATAATTTTGATAACCAAAAATGTAAAAAATAACAAACATTGCACATGCTTTTTTAGAAGATTAAGGTATTTGAAAGAAAGTAAAAGCTTGAAAGAATAAAGAGACCTAAGATTTTTTGTGAAAATTGTCATGAATATGAAGAAAACCACAATGAGTCTCCATAATTCTTTAGTCTCTTCTTAATCAGAAGTAGGACGTCACAAATAATTTTTCTTCACCCCACAAATTTCTACTCAATTACATTACGAAGAAAACGATTTGGTACAAGAAAGAGTAAAATAAATACTTTCTTCCCTTCAATCAAGCCATCTCATTATGGACGTTTTGAGATGCATAAGAAATTTTTCTAATAGTTTTGCATTATTTAGTACTCTTGACCGTTCAACACCTAATTGATCCAATTGGCTATCTTTCTGCAAGTATTGGTATAGTTGTTGAATTCACTTTTCAGACTTTACTTTTAACACTTTTGATAGCACTTTCCTATATATGGTCTGACTTCACCCTCCATATTACATTTTTGCTATGTGTCCATCCCATCTTACACTCAGGCTAATAAAGTTCCAAGTGCACAAGTACTTGTCCAAAAAACTTAAAAATGCATGCAACCAATTGATTAGTTAGGATCCTGCATGTCATTTTTGATTCAACAATATAAACAAACAAAAAATTGTGCACAAATTAATACAAGATGCTAACAAACAAAAAACTACAATAGGTTGAACATTCACCTTTACTGATCTCCAATGCGAGTTTTTCCAAAGTGCAGGATCCAAGTCACTTATTCCTGTTATCGTTCCCATATACCTAAAAAATAAACAAGGTTACAACACAAGCACTAGTTCCAATGTGGAAATGAATTAATGATGGCAAAGTTCACAAAAGAACAGATGTAAAAGAACAAATAAAACTATATTCAAATGTCAAAATTATTACATGAAGACAACAGAAAAAATCTACATAATTATCAACAATACTGTGTTCCCTTTTACTCAGCTAGTATTTACAAACCTATTAAGTGAAAAAACTGATTGAATAAATTATGATAAAAAAAAGTTTCAAAAAATTCACTGGCCATTGAAATGATGGGGATGCGGATTCAAGGTCTAACAGTTAAGACTTTGAAAGAAAGACTTGATTCAACAAGCATCGACCAAATAAACAAGCAATAGAATTACATATGTTGATTTTGTGCCCATCATGGTACTTTCCAGAGTACAGCAATGAGGCTGACCAACAGACTGATTAATAAATGTCATGACTCTACAATTAAACATTGCAGAAAACGTAATATTGGGTACAAGAACCCTCTAATTGTGAATTAAACATCAGATCTTGAAGCCATATCTATATAGAACTAGGATAATTGAGTAACAAAATAACCTGCATTAATTGGCAGACTAAACCAACTGAATCATGAAGTTCACAAAGGACAGAGCAGTCTTACTGCTATCGTCCTCCGTATGTAGAATGAAGAGAACTTGCTAATGATTCGTTAGCCATATGACATTCATATTATCATTCAAAAAGGAAATTCAAGGCTCAAATCAGGACATAGTCATCAACTTTTTTCTAAAAAAATTTAAAGTACTATTGCAATATTAATTTAATAAACATTTTTACTTCTAAAAGGTGAAGCATAAAAGCAGTACAAATCAAAAGTTAGCTTTATTTTAGATTTCATCAAATAAGTTTAAACTTTTGCATCCAGTTTCCACATTTGGCTACAACTAGGGATCACAAAGGAAATAAAGCATGTCTAAAAATGGCCATTCGTGCCTTCAAATGGATAACAATGTCTAATCGAAGCATTAAATTTTGGCCAAAATCAATTCAGAATGCCATTTTTTGGAGGACCTAATTGAAACACAAGCAAAAAAAACAATTTCTGGTGAAATATATTTCCATTTCATTTAATTTGAAGCACCTACTTTAGCAAGCAAACAAAATTTTCTCCTATTAAATATTTTTAATTAGATTATAAAAATATTTTATTTGATATTATTATGTATCAAAAATACTGCATTTCAATTTTAATTTATATTTTTGGCAATCATGTGGTATCATAATTAATCAATTAAACTAATTTGCAATTTCAATTTGTTAACATATAATTTTATTTTTAATTTTCTTAATTTTTTATTATTTTTTGAAGTTTTAAAATAGTTAAAATAATTAATCTAAACATAAATGGAACACCAAAATTAGTGAACCTATCAAAATTTGTTTATCAATAAAAAACCAAAAATACAAACATAAAGCTTCTTCTAATGTTCTATTTTGTTATATATTACAAAAAAAATTATTTTGTTTGCATAAATAGAAAAATTGAGCATACATATTCCTGAAGATGTGATGAGAAAAGCTCAAGTTAATATATGTCTAATTGCGGTAATTGAAGACACAAAGTTCATTACGTTATACACATCAAGACATGACAAGTTGTATTTCTAAACTCGTACAAGTACAATGTCATAATCCTAATTAGAACTATTGCCACGATGGGGTCAAGAGCTCATAAAATCCTTTCCAACCTTTATGTCATATAGAAAAATCAAGCAAATGTGCATGTCACACAATGCTAGTGTCCTTGTCAACAAGATGCATGCATTTGATGACTTTAAGAAGCCTATAAAAAAAAAGGCAAACCTTTAAGGAGGATAAGCCAATCACCAATGAGAAAAAGCTCAAAGGAAAGCATATAGGAGAGAATAGAAGATTGATGGTAGTATTTAAAATATTTCTAAACTAATAATGGATGAAGCAAATTAGGAAAGCAAATATAATGTCATTGTATTGAAACATGTTTATTCTCATTTATTTTCTAGTAGATTAGCAAGACTTCAAGGAAGATATATGAACGAGGAACTTGAGAACTCGAAAACATCTTATAACTTTCTTGAAACTCCAATCCCTCTTTGTAAGCTACCATCATCAACTTGAGAATGTGTGGCAATCAACAATGAGAGAAAGCTTAAAGCAAAGCACAAAAAAGAGAATAAAAGATTGACGGTAGTATTTAAAATATTTCCAAACTAGTGGCTGAACCAAATCAAAAAAGCTAAGAAAATATAATGTCATCCTATCAAAATATTTTTATTCTCATTTATTTTCTAGTAGATTGACAATCCATCGAGGAAGATGTATTCATGTGGAACTTAGTACACGAGAAAATTTTATAAGTGATCTGGACTCTAATTACCTTTGTAAGCTACTATGTCCTTGAGGTTGTAAGCCAATCACCAGTGAGAGAAAGCTTAGACCAAAGCATACAAGAGAGTGCAAAAGATTGAGGGCACTATTCAATATATTTCCAAATTGAGGGGTGAAATAGTTCAAGAAAGATAATAAAAAAAAAAGAATTTACTACAAAATAAATAAGAATAAATATAACATGATATTATATTGACTTCCCTTTCCTTTTGAAACTAATCAATTTTATTTTGTTCTTTTAATATTTATATACAAGTTTTATAAATAGTATGTATTAACCTTGTGGGTTAGGCTTTGCATCCTTTGTATAGGCTGCTTTGTCTTCTATTGACACCATTCAATCCACGCATCATCAACAAGTCATCTCGACTCAATGCCATCATACATCTTCCATGAGGAGAATCAGCCATAGATGGTCACTAGTGCAACTCCTCAATCCTTGCAGCTAATATCGACATTCAAATTCGTTTATCAAATCCAACTTTTGTGATGAGAATGATATGCTTTGACTATAATGAAAGGAATCTTCCTAATTGTGATATATGGGACTTACACCTGCTCTCCATATGCATTGACTGCTTGCCATGCCTTCTCATTATTCGTTGGCTCCATCAAGTCTTGCCTATCTCACTGCTCACATCAAGCATAGGAGAACACTCAACCAACTTCATCTCTGGTTGTCAAAGCTCACCTCTTATGATTATAGACGTTTCTTAGTCTTGGATTTCATCAATCTCAAGTTTCTTAATTCCTACACATATTTAAGTGAATAGGAATTAGCTATGGATGGTCTTTGAATAGGTTCTATCAATCTTCTTCTACATCTATTCATGGGTGTATAAGCGATAGTCACACAGCATCATCGTGATATCTCGTTGTGCAGATCACAAAGCAAGCTAGATGGCAAAAACTTTCTCCATGTTCAATAATCTATTTTTATAGTCCATCAAGGAAGAGGAAAGATCATATCTATATCCAGAAACATTCGAAAACATGCATTGGAAGTTCTCAGTTATGCAACTTACGAGTTAAACAACTACATTGTGACGGTTTAGCTAATCAAATCAATGGAAATGAGGATAAAAAACACCTACCTATCCTACAAGACAGTGAAAGCCATTTGGAATGTTGTCCAAGAAATTTTGATCTTGAAAACTCTTTTCAAGTTTTTGAGTTAAAACTAAAACCTAAATATCAGACAATAACACTCTCAAATTAACCAAATATTATAAAAATCTCAAAATTTTATGATGGGAAACCCATCTATACAATGAATCCAACTAAAAGATTTGGAAGAACATGTCAAGTTCAAACAACATCTTGACAAAGAAAAGATTGTATAAATTCATTGCAGGTTTTAATTGAGAACTAAATGAAACAAGGCAAAGAATTCTTAGAAGAAAACCTCTATCATTGATTCCAAAAGGTATATAAAAAATTGAAGAAGAATAACGTTGGGGGTAAAATAAAAGATACCTCTCTTAAACTCTATTGATGACAACGTAATAGAGATAAGTGCAATATTCTCCAAAAGGCCCCTTTCCAAGCAATATCATGACCATAAAACAAAAAACACATGGAGAACAACCATAATATGACCATTTTCACA
Source organism: Vanilla planifolia (assembly GCA_023846275.1). Classification (NCBI taxonomy): domain Eukaryota; kingdom Viridiplantae; phylum Streptophyta; class Magnoliopsida; order Asparagales; family Orchidaceae; genus Vanilla; species Vanilla planifolia. The sequence goes on along the minus strand of CM043866.1, from coordinate 22,454,657 downwards.
AACGTAAATATACCTATGAGATATGCTTTTAGATCCATGGAAAGCCTACAAATTAGAAACTATAGAATTCCAAATCTAATTAAAATAAATTAGCTATAGTACGAGTTATATTTTTTGTTAAATTTGACCATAATATATATATATATATATATATATGATTGTAGCTATATTTTAAAAAAAAATTTGTAAAAATTGTTCTCCCTTATTAAGTCTCTTTATTCTGAGAGATGTTTTCAAAAATTAAGATTATTAGAATAAACCTACTTTAAATATATATTCTCTTTATATTCTCATTAATAAATAAGAGAGAAAAATATGAATCTTGTACCAAAATTCAACATGATATCAAAGATACTTCAAATTTCAAAATCTTCCCAAGCTATTATAATACCTAAATCTCGAATTTTTCTCTTGATGCCAAAGTACACAACTTCTTTTGATCCATTATATGGCATCTTCCTATAGCCAATCATCACGACTATTAATTCCACTTGCTTCGCCTCACACCACAAGTCTTCCTAGACTAATCTTGTGGCATTTTCCTCCATTCCATTATGATAATTCCCCCCAATCCTTCTATTCACAAATGAGCTTCAATGGTTTCAGTGATTTGAGTCCAATCTTGGCTCATCCTTCCACTCCAGTTCCATATATAACACAACTACTTCCAATAGGTGTCAAGGACTGCATCCTGCTCTCCCATCCAATCTCGACAGCTGTTTCCTTCTGGCCTTACCTCTGAATATCTTGGTTATTACTATAATTCCTCTTAGCCAATGAGGTACTAAAGCTCTTAAATATGTGAAAAGCAATTAAGGATCAACACCTACAATTCTCAGGAACTTCATATATAAATCTATTCTCATGGCTCAAAACAAAACCTCCTCATACGGATTTGTCTAGAACACTCCTAAGGACACCTCAAACTTTGAAACTCCTCCAAGCAATATAGGAGTTTCAGATGCTTCAATCCTTCCTATTTCAAGACACAAATTAAAAAGGATAGAATTATCTTCAATGATCTCACACCATGATAACGTTTATTTGCAGCAAGTGCAAGAATGAACATCCCATTGGTTTTGAAGCAAAACCAGTAAAAGATCCTAAGTTCAAAACCTAAAAGATTGAAAATAATATGATTATACCATGGTTAATCAATTCCATTAATAATGGTATTAGAGAGAATTTTCTCCTATTTAAAACAACCCAAGAAATTTGGGAGGCAACCAAGCAAACATATTTAGATATCGAAAACACAATCAAGTCCTACAAGATTAAAGGGATGCTAGATAATCTCCACCAAAAAGAGCTCAATATCTCCCAATACGTCAATCTATCAACCAAGAACTAGTACCAATTTCACATGTTTGAGCAAAACTAGTTGACAACAGATGCAATAAAATATAGAAATATAGCTCAAAAGAAAAGAATAACCAAATTTCTTCTTAATATTAATAAAAACCTCAATAAGGTCAGATAACAAAATTTGGAAACCAAACAACTACCTTATATTAGAGAAATTTTTTTGTATGTTTGTCAAAAAAAAAAAATCGTTAAAAAAACATGTTGGAATCCAAAGCTAAAATTCAAAATACTCGTACCAAGAGTACATCTTACAACCTGAGAATCATAGAACTATTTTAAAATCAACCACAAAAGGAAGACCTTGATGTAATCATTGTAAAAAAGCTAGGTTACACTCGCAATTGAAATATTCTTAAAAAACTAGTAAATTTCAAGTCTTCTCAACCTAGTTCTAATATCCACGAAAATCACGTCTCAACTGAGGAATATCAAGTGTCTTCAACACAATAAACTCTTTAAGATCTACCAACATTTATTAAGGAACAAATAAAAATTTTATAAAAGATTTAAAAAAACGATATTCAACAAATTCCAACACAATAAATGGTAATGGATCATTAGCACAAAAAGGTAATTTTCTAAATGTGGTAAGTGCTAAAATTAATAAAATAAATCTATTGATTGAAAGTTTGGTAACATCCAATCATGTGAATGTTGATTCTAATATTCTAGAAATTTATAATTCATGTTATTGGGATTTTACCATTCATATTGCCAATAGATCTTCATCAAAAGTAATTAGAAAAGGCTCTATTTTCATTTCACAATATACAATTCTTAACTTTATTTTATTATTACTAATTTAAATTGCAATTTGTTATTGATTAATAAACTTAGTAGAAAAAAGTGTTACAAAATTTTCAAAAATTTATTGTGAATTTCAATATTCAAATTCAAGGATAAAGATTAGCAATGCTAAAATGTGTTTAAGTCTCTATCTTTTCTACATTGATACTGCTATAAACAGACAACCTCCAAAAGCAATGTACTCAATTTCTGTCAATTTTAATAGAATATAACAATTATGTTGTATAACAATCTTTTGGATCATACTAACTTTTTGCATCTTGAGAAAGTTATTATTTTATTATTCAAAAATAAAAATTTTAAATCTTTTCAATATAAAATTTGTCAATTATCCAAACATGATTGAAATTCTTAAATAAATCTTACAAATCATCTCCTCTATTATCTATGACTCGCAGTAATGTTAGCGCTATCTAATATCAACATCATAGATGCTAGATAATTTATTTCCTTTTTTTAATGATCACACTCAAATAACTTAGACATTTTTGAAAAGGAAAATTTGATATTAGCTAGATTTTCTAAATGTTTAATAAAATGATCAAAACTAAATTTTAAACTAAAATCTAAATTTTGAAAATTAACATTACAAAGAAATATTTTAAATTAATTCTTGAGACTATGTGTCATGTGAATGAATAATTCAAAATTTATGTTTTGACACACCCCAACAAAATGGTATTGTAAAAAAAAGAAAAACAGAAAACTTTTAAAAATTGTCAAATTTCTTCTATTCTAAAATTCCAAACACCTTATGTTCTTTTTAGATCTTACTCCAACATGCCCCACCTCAACAATTCTTCTAAGAGCAACTGAATGCTCTACATTTTTCTATGTCGATCCAAAATATTGAATCAAACTTTACTCCAAATCAATCAAATGTATTCTTCTAGGATATTCTCTATATCAAAAAAGATTACAACTATTATTAGTCAGTCACCAAAAAATTTTATTATTCTATAATATAATTTTTTTTAAAAATCAACCTTATTATCACCACATTGCTATTTAAAGAAAGAATAATAGACACGAATACCACTTTTGGGAAACTAATAAAAACCTTCTTGATCCAAATCCCACTCCAACCAAACTCTATTCCTTTACTCAATTCCTCAAGCAAAAGCAATATTCACTTATTTTTCTTATTAGTAAGCAAATAATTAAAATTCTACACAACTAATGAGGAAAAAATTTAACTATCAACTCTAAAAAAAGAACAACCAAAAAGCTATGAATGCAATTTGAGTGGTCCTAAAAATCTGTATAGAATTCACAAAGTCCTCAAACTAATCTCCAAGTAAAACAAATCTTGAATCTCAAAAATAATCTCACAAAGATATTGATGTTCTAATTGCCTTGAGAAAAGGAACTAAATAATAAACAAATCACCTCTTTTATACTTTCATTTCACATAAAAAACTCTCACCAAGTTTCAATACTTTTACTACACATTTCAATAATATTCAAATTCCTACCAACATTAACGAAGCCCTCAAAGTTATAGAATAGAGAGCAATCGTATAGGAAGAAATCCATGCCTTAAAGAAGAAATATAACTTGGGAACCTGTAAAAATACCAAAAGAAAAACAAGTTGATTATAAATGGATATTTACTATAAAGTACAAGGAAAATAAGAGTACGGAAAAATTCAAAGCTCAATTAGTTGTAAAAAACTTCACTCAATCATATGGAATTACTTGTCAAGTGACCTTATGTCACATTGCCAAACACAATATAGTCAAAATTTAGTTATGAATAGCAGTTAATCTAAACTAGTCTCTTTATCAATTAGATGTAAAAAATGAGTTTCTAAATAAAAATATAAAAGAAGTGTATATGAAGATCCCTCCCCATTTGGACTCACAAACCAATACTAACAAAGTTTATAAACTTAACAAGAGTTTATTATGCCTCAAACAATCGCCCCAAACACAATTTAACAAATTTATAAAAATTGTTAAAAAGAATGGATACTCATAAAGTTAGTTTTATCAAACAATATTTTTCAAGCATTCTTTTAAGATAAGATAGCTAATATCATAATCAATACTAATGATATTATTTAACAAGAGATAATGTTGAAGATTTGTATATCCTCAAAAAAATCTTAACCAAAGAATTTGAGATTAAAAATCTCGCTAACCTCAAGTATTTTCTTTGGATAAAAATTGCCAACTCAAAGAGAAAGATCATTTTCTAGTAACATATAAGTATGGCTCATATCTTCTATAAGAAATAAGGATATGATATAAACCTACTGACACTCCTATGGATTGTCCATACTATGTGGATTATGACTCTAAAAATTAAATCAATTTTGTTTACTAGACCCAAAACCTCTTTGTTTCCAATAATAATGATCTCATGATATGACATTATAAATTGTCCATCCAAACCTTCACTGTCTTGAGCACTTATTCACTAATCTATTTGTAAACAAAGATCCATCTCTATAGATATATGAAGCTTGCCAATTTGCAAAATTATACTCATCTTCATATCCCATTAAACAGTGTTCAACCTCGAATTCTAGCTACGCTAATACAACATGATATTTGGGAGTCATCTCTTGTGGAATATATATCAGGAAGCAGGTTATTCACTAGCTTCATCAATGATCATACTAAAGTATATTGAGCACATCTCCTCAAAGAAAAATCTGAAACTAAAAAGCCATTCCAATCCATCTACTCGTTGATAAAAACTCAATTCAAAGGTAATATCTAAAATAGCTGAACTAGCAACGGTAAAGAATACTTCAATGTGGTCTTAGGGCAATACATAACAACATACAAAAATCACTAAAGCTTATGATCTGACATGCTGCAACAAAATAAAGAGAGAAAATAGAAATCATCATCTACTTAAAGTTGCTAGATCCTTTATCTTTACAATAAATGTTCCAAAACATCTACAAGACAAAGTCCCGTTGACAGCATCCTTAATAAATTATATGCCATCCCGTATACTATCGTTCAAATACCACTTTGTTCCACAAAAGATTTATCTACTCAGCTCTCCTTCAACCACATCATCCCAAAAAATCATTGGGCATACAGACTTGGTTCCTGCACAATCCAACAGCACTTAGTGCACCTTGACAGGCTACTCTGAACCTGAAAAAGGTTACAAACACCACTCTCTAACACACAAGCATGTGTTCATCTTTTGAGATATTATTTTTTTAATCTTTCCCTTTCATACCCTAAACTCTTTAAGGGAAGAATAACCTTGGGATCAATATTTTATGGAACTAGTAAAACCAAATTCATTGCTTCCCCCATCTTCCATACTTAAGGAACCAATTACAACACTAATGACCAATTCAAACCTACAAAAAATCAGAATTCAAAAAATTATAACCTTTTCTCAAAGTTTATTCTTGGAGATGACCTCCACTAGGTAAGGAGGAAAGTGAAAAATTGAATTGCCAAGAGGCCAAGCTGATGGATAAGTCCAATATGGATGGCAAAAGTCTAAAAGATTGTAAATTCAAAAACTGAATGTAGTTACATCACAATATAGGAAAATTTTCCTATTGCTCCAAATAAGGGAATAAGAACATATGCTCAACATCCTATACCAATTATATCGTATGAAAAATGGTGCTCCAAATATCGGACATTTATGTACATGTCAAGGCTAATGTTCCCAAAAACACGCAACAAGCTATTAAAGAAGAGTGAAAGCAAGCTTTAAAAGAAAAATTGAATGCTCTCAAAAAAACAATGCTTGAGAAATTATGGAACCATCATGACATAATAGAGCAAACATATGAGTTTACAATCAAACACAAAGAAGATGGTAATGTAGAAAAGTATAATGCTAGACTAATGGCCAAAGATTTTAAACAAACCATTGTTATAGGCTATCAACAGATATTTACTCCTGTTACTAAACTTAATACCATTAGAATCCTACTATGCTTAACAGCTAATTTGGATCGGGCACTCTTCCAAGTTAATGTAAAGACTGCATTCCTCGATGGTGATCTATAGAAACAAGTATACATAAATATTCCTCGAGGCATTGAAGCTAAAAAGGGAAAGGTGTGTCTACTAGAAAAATATCCTTATAGACTAAAAACAATCCCACAAAAGCCTACTAATAAGTTTAACACAACAGTAAAAAGTCATGGATACACTTAAGCTCAAACCAATACACACTCTATTTTTGAAACAAGTGGAAGATGGCAAACCTGCAATTCTTAGAGAAAGTGTTGATGACATCATTCTTACATTTGATAATCTAGATGAAATCAAATGTCTAAAGGCTTATCTAAAAAGGATATTCGAAGTCATTTACTTAAAAATCTTAGATATTTTCTTGGTATGGTAGTGGCTAGAGGCTAGGATTATGGTTAGTCAACTTATGCTTTCTCTAAGGAAAAAAAAAACATAGGGAAAAAGCTCTTAGAACAGTAAGGTACCTCAAGAAGAACACCACCAAGAAAGAGCCTTTTATTAAAAAAATGAAAAAGCTGTCCATCATGATAGAACAAAGTATATAGAAATAGACAAACATTTCATCAAAGAAGAGATTGAGAACGTTGAATTTTGTACAACATATTCCAACAAAATTATAAATAGCAAATATCATAAGAAAATGCTTTTCCAAATCAAGCTTTGAAGAGATGATCCATAAGATATGAATGCAAGGAAAGTATGTACAAGCTTACAGTGTAGAAGAATGCAGATAATTTTTAAAATATTTCCAAATAAGTAGTTGACACAAATCAAAAAGGATATCAAGAGAAAAACAATGTCCTTCAAGAAAATTGTACAAGAGTTTATTATGCCTCAAACAAATACTTAAGAAAATACTTAAGGTATGAAACCAGACAGGATATGCAAACTGAAAGTGCTTAACAAATGTGTACACTATGCACTCTGAGCACGTCTAGTGCATTCTACACTTCAAAACCTGTGGTAAAGACTTTGGCCACACATCACAACCAAGCACAAGCGCATGAGCAAATGCACTCAAAGGCATTTAAATTTGCACATGCTAAAAGGGATTGCAAAACTGCTGACAAATTCAAAAGAACAAAAATCTAGAACAATTAGCAATGACTATACTCCCCATACAAGCACAACCTTATAAGCAAGTACAATAACAATTGCAATCACCGACATGAAAGCACAAAGATAAACATCTGCAAGCCACAGCATAATTACACCGATCCATATAAACAAAAAAAAATAAAAGAAAGATCACCAAAATAAAAAGAAAAAGGAGAAATTTAGAGAAATAAAATTCACATTTTCTGGGTTCAGTCATCTACAAGTAAAATCATCAAACATAACTTTGTCCGTATTTATCACACTATCACTAGAAAATATAACGTATATGAGATGGATAAAAATGAATGATCATCCACAAAATCAAGGAAAAATTTGAAAAAGAAAACTACATTAGAAAGGCTGCAAGTCAAAATTATTTTGCAAGCTAAACACATAAAATCAACAAAATGACATTTTGAATTAACAGGAAGAAGTTGGGAACTATTGTTTTGTAGACTTATGGAAGATAAACAATACCTACGAACACTAGACTCTTCTGTCTCGAAAAGCATCCGAAAGCGCATCCCAACTGAGATGCGAGTGTGAAACACGGCCTTAATATATTTTGACAGGGGTATCACAAACTCAGAAGGGCAAGCCCTGAACAGAATTTTTAACAAAATTAGAGTAAACATAATATCCTTACTGGATAGTGGTTTCATATATCTTACCTTGGGTGATAAAAAATGGTGAAGCGACTGTTCGTTGCAGCAGCATGTGCAGCTGCAGCAAGCAGTCCAATATGCATGCTATCGCTAGATATAACTGATGATGGCACAGAAGTTTGGTAACGATTGGCCCGTCGGATACCCAGTAGAAGTTGGTTTTTCTCATTCCTATCAATCAAATTCAGGAGATAAAACCTCAACTAGTAATATTTTCCACGAAATAGATTATAAGAGTGCTAACCATATGAACAAAACCGAATCTCCAGCAACAAGTCTCTTAGCACTGACAAAGATGCTCCAACCTGTAGTGAGAAGATGCCTCTTGGGTTGCCCTGAGAAGGGTTAAGAAAAGATTAAAACAATTGGCATATGCTGGATGCAACACAGTTGAATATGCAGAGAACCAGGAGCTTTCATCTTTTTGTTTCAACAAGCAGGATTCAATTGCTGTGCATTTGGAATATTAAATTTTGTGATTTTTTTGTTTATATTGGTTTTTTTAATTATTATTTGGTACACAAAAAAAAACTACTTGCTTGAAGCTGTACATGCAAAACATGCATATTTTAAAAGGTAAATAGCACATAGATCCCTCTTGTTTAAGCAAACAAATGACTAGGTTCTTCTATAGGTTTCTATATGACTATGACTCTCAAGTCTTCAAAATAATCCCTATATAACCAATAATGCTAACCTGAAGGTAAATACCTTTTTTAAACCATTCATAACATCTATCCTCACAACAATTTACCCAAACCTTTAAACCTTTCTTGCCGTTGCCATCCACTGATCTCTCCTAAAAACATCACACTAGCCAGCCTCAGCTGCCCCCACAAATCCAAATCATATTGCAGCAACATTGAAAAACCCTAAAATGGACTTCTTAGTACATAAGGAGGACAACTCTAGAACGCTAGAATACAAATGATAGATCTCCAAAAACACATAGAAGAAAAGCATAACGGGCCTAGTTATTCAAAAAGTAGAGGAAGGACTTAACTTCCTGTTATTCAAAAAGTAGAGGGGCTTATACATATATTTTGGAACCATAACGGACCTAGTTATGCATGGACCTAAACTAGATGTTACACTTAAACCACAAAGGACTGTAAGTGATCATAGGGTGGTGTCCCAAAAAGGATTCATTAGATAAGGAACGGCACCTGACAGGCTTCCAAGTGGAGAGATAAAATGATTAATAATCCCACATTGGTTAAAGAGAGAAGATCATAAATTTTATAAATGAAATCATAAACCTTGAAATGATGACGCACATTTTGGGGGCAAATCCATGCTTGGATCTCATAAAAATTCTATGGTTGAATATGTTTGGGTTGGAATAGTGTTGGGATAAGTGACCAAGTAAAAAAAAGCTCTGACATAAGGACAAAATCTTGTTAAATCAAAACTCATCTCATCAGAAAGATACCTATAACATTACAATTTGGTACCAAAGCCAAACCCTCTATTAGTCTAATACAATTTAAAGACAAACCAAGCAAAAATTAGGAACCTATAATGCCCACAGATGGAAGACAATGGACGTTGGGTGATTTGCCAAGAGAAAGGAATCATTAAGTTAGTAATGACGTCTATGCAAGACTTCTAAGGTTACAGGAATGAATTACTTCACATCAATTACTAAAAGAAATATCCTAGTCTATATGTGAAACACCATGGTCTTAAATTCCAAGGCACCTTTTAGGAGAATTTGCATAAGATCCCATAAGAAATCCACTATGCATAAAAGGCCCCATGTAAAGAGCAAAATCCATTATTTTCAAGATAAAGTAACCCAAGAGGATAATGTCTTGACATAGTGAGAAAAATATGTCACAACTTGGTATCAAATCTTACCCCTCTACTAGTCCAATGTGGTTCAAGGACATATCAAACAAAAGCTGATGGACCTGTAACACCTAGAACCAAAAAGGATGAGGAGTGATCGCAATATAATCTCCTAAAAAGAAGTTATCAGACATAGAATGTTTTCTAAAAAACTTCTAAGTGGAGTACAAGGATGAATAATCTCACATCAACTATAAGATGAAAGATCCTAAGTTTTATAAGTAAATTCACAAGCCATGAAATGCTGGCCTTTTGGGAGCAAATTTATGTTGTATCACATAAAGATTCCTTACTTAAGCATGTTTGAGTTGTATTATTGAAACGAGTGACCAATTAAAAAAACCCCCTAGATAAGAACAAAACCTAATTGGATCAAGCAATATCTCACTAAGAAAACTAGAATGTTATAATTTTACATAAAAGTCAACCCCTCCACTAGTCTAGCGTGATTCAAAGATGAACAAGGCAAAAACTAATAGGCTTGTAATGATCGAAAAAACAAGGAGTGGGCAATCCGAAAGGATAATACCACAACATAATAAGAACAACAAATTACAAAAGAATAACCAACTACCACTTACTCTATTTTACAAAAATATAGACAAATATAATGTAAGATCCAAATAATCGAGAGGGAAAATAATAAGAGCATGTTCAAAAAAGAAATGGAAAAATGGGGAGAGCTTATTCACAAAAGGCATGATGAAAACATAAAATCAAATTAAAGGAAAGGCAAAATGGTCTAGGATAAAATCCCTCTCCCTTTTTTCCTTTAGAAGGAACATAGATATATCTAATCTTTCAACAAATAATTTGAAATGCACAAATGCTTTTACGAGGACCAGAATCACGCCAAAAGATGTTAGTTGGATTTAAATGTCAAACTTTGGTTGGAAACTACGATCTTAATGCCAAGCATGTTACTATATTATGTGGAACAAATGTTGGAGTGCATGGTGTTCAATCAAGATCCACGAATAGTAGCCAAACAAGCCCAAAACGCCAAGGAAAACTCGTAGCGTCATGGCCCAAACAAAGAAGATGGTGGTAGTAGAAATCAGAATAGGCAGAGCCATTCACCCCGTAGAACTTTGCATTACCACATTCCTCAAAATCTTAAATCTAAGGAGAAATAACAAAATTATCCGTCAAATGAAGGTCATCAAAATCAAGAAATCACACAAATGATTTCATCAAATGATCCAACCAGCTGATAAATTGAAGGGTCAAATCATCTTAAACTCATAAAATCAAGCCTTTGCACCATGATTTGGATACTATGATTTGACCAAATGTTCAAGGTGTTAGCTGGCCTAATCCATGCAAACATAACATATTTTTGCTCGCTCACAATCCTAAATATATCCTCATGGAACCAAATGAGGGTAATTTTATTACAAAATAACATGAACATAACTTACTCTAGCAAACACCATGGTCAATGAATAGAAGAACACTATGGAACCTTCACTTTTCTGAAGCTTTTACTAAGGGAGAGCATGGAATTGATCTGAGATTGATATTCAAGCAACTATAAATATCATGTTCCAAACTCCATCTTCCTCAGATAGCAACATGAAACAATAGCAAATCAATTGACACTTTCTACACAAAGGTACTCAAATTTGATTACAAAGAATGGATTAATAACTATTTCCAAGAATAAGCTAGTTAAACATGCAATAATATCATCATTAACACAAGAATAGTGGATAAGCAACACTACTACACTCTCATCCTCAAGAGCTAAGAGAATCAGTTTTCCTTTAGGAGTGTTGATGTGGAATAGGTATTTAAGATCCAAAACATATGCAAGTGGAATTTCACGGGATGCATCTAAAGGCACAACTTCTAGAATGGGTGGCTGAAATGATTACTTAGTTAGGGGATTAAGTATCACTTCTTAATTGAATTAGCTTTAGAAGTTCCACTTATTGTGGCAAAACTTGGTTCACAAATAGGTATAAACCACATAGACAAACCACATATGCCCTCTAAATCAGAGCTTCATACCTTGCGTTCTGAGCATAATCTCCCATTGGTTTTCTTGTAGATGATGTGTAGAAGATAACTTATCCATCCAATGCTAACCAAGGATAAAACTAGGCCAAAGAATCACATCACATCACACAAAAAATAATATTCATCAAACAAAATAAGACCAAGATATCCATAATACTCCCATTAGGCCAAGTAATAATATAAGATCTCGGATGTGATTCTAGAAAGAGGTTCGTTTCTTGAGAAACTTGGTATGAAATTAGACTAACAAGGCTCTTTTAATAATATTTGCTTTAAAACAACCAAAAAAACAAAATATTTTCCCTAGTTTCTCTCACCTCTCTTGATTTCCTCTCCTCTCTCTTCTATCTCATTTCTTCCTAAACATAGTCTCTCGTCTTTCTCTCAGCCTCTTGCATGATTGCCACCATCTCTCAATCTCCATGCTGACCCACGTTCTCTCCCTTATCTTTTCACTTGTGCTTCCTCTCTATCTTATCCATCGTAATCCTGGCCTGCCTCTCAACCTCACCCTATTATCCAAAAAAAGTCCTGCTGGCCCAATCTTCCTAACGCTGATCTTCCAACCCAACCCAAGATCTAACAAAGACGATGAAGATAGAGATGTCAAAACAAAAAAAGGAGTCACAGACAAAATAAAAACCACAACGTGACCCACACTTTTCATTCCCAATCAGCATCCCCTTGCTGTTTTCCTAAACCAAGCTTCAAAAATCTACCCTCCAACCTCACAACATTCCCTAAACTAGCATCCTCTTGCTGGCCACCATCGAATGACATTAAAAGGGAAAGAAAAGCCCTGGCTATAGGGAAGGAAGGAAAACGTGAATAACAAAAATTGAGAAATTTGTCCATCAACCACTTTCAAAATCAGCCAACTGAACCCCCAAAATAATTGACCTAAGCAAAGCTCTAATTAAAAAATCAGACATGAACATCGCATAAAAAGATGCAAAAGAACCTCACCGATATCAAATAGATAAAGCAACAAATTATCGACAATTTTTCACATTCATTCAATTGGAATTTGTCCAAATATTAAACTAGAAACTAGCAGAGCATTTTTTAAATCTCTACAACACTTGAAAAATCACCAAATTGTAATATCAGGGTAAAAAATCATGACAAAAATACAGAACTAAGCTAGTATTTAACCAAATAAGATGAACAATTTTAAGTAACTCGCATCCGATATGTCAAGCTAGAAATAGTATTTTTTTTTTTGACAAAAAGCAACTGGAAATCTGATTTTCTCTATCAAACAGTCCAATCCCAATTGCACCAAAACAAACAAATTTGATTCAAGATTTTCAATACCACTAAGTTGCATTTCAAACCATGATGTTTGAGATCAATTTGAGGATAAATCTAGAGCTAGCTAACGCTGACAACATCATTTCCAAATACCTTTTTTTGATATATTTGTATTTTTTTTTTTTTTTTTTTTGAGAGAGAGAGAGACATTTGTATCATAGAAGCAAGCATTAAGGGAATTAGTTCTTCTCATCTTATATGCATTGATTTGAATCAAGATTGTTCTTAACATCAAGGGGTCTTACTGTACAACATTGTGAGAATGTGGGGAGGTGTTTATGAACTTTTTCTAGGAGTTCAATTTCTATGTTAGGATAGGCTTGAGAGCTTGAAAGGGAAAATTTGTTTGCTATTTGGTCTAAAGTTTTATATTCTTGAGGATGAATGAAGATTTACACAAATAAAAATCAAGTTTTTCTTCTGTATTTTCTTGTGAATTTTCTCTACAATGTGGTTTAGATTTATATAAGTTTCTTTCTTATCAGAAGAACTTGCTTTTCCTTTTGCTGACTCTACTGATTCAGTTATGAACCAGCTTGTTCCATGCCTTCCTTTGCCTTTAGATCAAGCCAACATCAGGCTCGCTTGTAACAACTCAATCCAGTCCCAAAACCCAACTCAACCCAATGGCCATCTTACCCTACCCAAACTAAGAACAAATTAAGACATTTTATTAATTTAGCTCACATTGAATATGATTTGGACTTTATTGAGATATTTAGCAATTTAACTTAAGACGGATGTTGAATTGGATCCAAATCAAATCTAACCAGAGCCAATTGAGCCATCTAGCCCAAATTGAGCATAACTCGAGGCAACATTAACCAAAGCTGAAATTAACCAAACATAGAGTAAACTAATTCACCCAAATTAAGTCCAATTCAAGCCAAAAACAAGATGATTCAATCCATAATGTATCCCAAAAAACTTTCGTTGCAACAAATATTGCAGCACAAAAATGATAGCGTGTCTACAAAGTGGAGAACAGAAATGTTCTCATTTTTCATTACAATTTGAACTTAAATCGCCTTCTTAACACATTTACAGATCCTAAAATCTTGCATCATCAAATTGCAATGCAAACCACAAGAAATCCTTCCAAAGTGACCGCTTAATGCTTTTCATGTGTGGGTTGATGGATCCTTGATTCTTTGATTATGAAGGACATCTATCATAACCAAAGTTCTATCAATCTTATGCCAAATTTCAGGGAACAAAAAATAAATAAATTATTAAAAAAATAAGGGGAAATGGAGAAAAACAAATAAAGCTTAAACTAAGAAAATTGTTGAACCTCTTGAAATATTAAAAATTATCAAAATATAGAGGCATAAATAACAAAATGTCCCTCCATCAAAAAGGAAAATCAGAACCTCAAAAAATTTAAAAATTCTAGAATTTCCCATAAAGACATGCAAATTGGTTGCACACAATTTTAAGAAACTCAAATCACTCTGAAATTAAAAAAACAAAATGCACAAAAAATGAAATTCCCTTGTGTGACAAATAATGTCAGTTGAGCCAAAATTATTCCCACTCTTGTATATTTAACTAAGGACCCAAAGAACTCATTGTAAATAAGTGTCGAATCTCTAAAATTTTCCAAAGAGACATTGGTTTTCTAAATGATGAGAGAACCCCCAAGATTCCCAAAAAGTACATAACGCACTAGAAATGCTACAAGATGCATATAAGATTATTGATGTTATTCTACTAAAATTTATGCATCGTAAAAAATTATTAAAACCTGCTTGGGTGGCAAAATAACAAAAATACCCTATAACATAGAAATTGCAAAAATCACTTATAACTTGAGATTTAATCCAGGAGCCATAAAGGTCATTGTAAGCACTTTGAGCTTTTATTTAAAAATTAAGGATTTTTTAACCACTTCAATTTTAGCAAGGCATTCAGCAAAAAAATCCAACAAGACCATATCTTCATCAAAGTCGATCGCTACATAATTAAACGCTAAAAAAAATAACCCTTTTGCACTAAGTCTACGGGATAGTTTTGTTTTAAAGTCTTTGAATTTTTCAATCTCTACTTTACGATCACGAGACAAACATTCATAAATTTGATGAAACCTCGAGGTGAGGATTAAATAATGTGCTCCTTTATACAAGAATGTCAAGTTGAGAGGAAATCTATATGAGATTTTGTCTAAAGAAGACATCATCTAAATACAATAAATCAACTCTCTAAGTAAAATATAATATCAAAGGAAGAGAGTTAAAGATGAAGTATCAAAGAGTAACAGAATTAATAGAGACTTTGGAAACAGGATTTTGATCAAAATGTATACCCAAAATAAAGGTTAGAGTTAGAGCAATGATACCTTGATCAGTAGAAATCTGATAAAAAAAATATTAGAATTAGCATTAGTCTATATATTTGATGCTTTAGAAATGTGTGATTGTAGAGTAAAGCATTTTACTTGGGAGAAAGTTTTTGTTAATACATTTTCTATTTTTCCATCTTGAGATTTTCAATAGATTGTTGATTCCCATGAATAAGCTTGAGGTTTAGACAGCAATTTGATTTCATGTGGTAAGCCTTTGACAAATGAAACAGAAATTTGGGTGATTTTTATGTTCCACAGTCTACCAAAAACCAATTGGGCTATTACTAAGCCATATTTTATCTAATAACTCATTCTGAAAAATGATTTCAACACATATCTTTGTGACGTGGGGACAGACAAGGGAAGTAGTTGATGCATTTATCTTAAGAAATTGCCCAATAAGATGACCTATAGAGTAGATGAGATGCTCACTAAAGAAGTGTACAGGTGATGAGGAAGCGAGATCCAAATTAACATAATTGGTGACTCAAAGTTAGTGGAAAAAAAAGGGGATCATTTGAAGATTCCTATGAAGAAAACGCTGCAATAACCACACTTTATATAGCCAAAACCTCAGAAAATTTTCTTCATGTTCAAAATAAAATTAAGATGTGTCAAGGATCTAATAGCTCTATCGAAAAAACAAAGCTCCAAACACAATTTTCCAAAATCTTTTAAGCAATGAATCCATATTGGGATGGCTTAAAGAGAATTTTTCAACCAAAACAAATCTAAAAGGACTAGAAAGCGTGCATTCTCATCAGTGAATAAAACTATCGATTTTCCTTTGTAAGTAATGACGACCCTCACAATGGTCAACTGATCCATACTGACGATACATTTGTTCTGAACTGGGTCCCAAGTAGTCAAAAGCTTAGGGTTCAACTAAATGACATCCATGAATGAATGTAGTGTGTAATTGATCCCCCAAAAGGACTGCAAGGTGCTGCCATTGAACAAGAATTAGAAGGGAAAACCCCTTTAACCACTTAGGCAAATGATGCAGCCAAAGGAGAAGTAGAGACTAGAGAAGGGGTAGAGACCAGAGAAGGGGGAGTCGTAGGAGACAAAATAGGTTCCGAAGGAATCAAAACAGCAACCATGGGAAGACGGCCAAACATTGCGACCAACGCCAAGAAGCGGCAACAGGGCATGTGAGGCCAACTTCAATGGTTGCGAGATGCAGACAATGCTTCGCGGAATCTGAAGACTCAATGAAGTCAAGAGGGTGTCACACTAGTTACGACAATTTAGGGAGAGAGAGCGAGAGATCACAAGAGAAAGCGAGAAAGAGAGACGTTTGGCAAGAGTCAAGTGGGAGACAAGCAACGCTCTACTAGAAAACCTTAGCAAAGCCCAACATTGGAGTTGCATGAGTAAGAGCAATGCTCATCAGAGTGGTTGGATTCGTGACATCAATAACAAGAGTAAAAGAAACAAGCACTAAATTATTAAATAGGCCTTTTTAATTTTCCTTGGCTACCAAGGGGGGTATTAGCATCGCATCCATGATCTCGAGCAAGGAAGTGAGAGAGGGCAATGAGAGGAGAGGCATGGAGGAAGCTAAGGTGAGTGGGTGAAGAATCTGGTACCCGATTAAGGAAAGATTTAGGAGCACAAGCAGAGCAACAAAGGCAAAAGATCATGCGACTAGGGAAAATCGAGAGGTTTGCATAGCTGTGGCCCTGTGAAGAAAGTAAATGACTTAAAAGCGGCGAAAATCTCTTCCCTGTGCTAAACACATACCAAGGCTTCCAAAGCAGGAAGTAGCTGTCGTGAAGTTTTGCTCAAAGATATATATATATATACATATAAAAGAGAGCCAACATAGACTAGTGTTACAAAAGTTGGAAGCAACATGTCAATACCTCATCCTCTAAATTTTTGGTCTTCAATGCGCTAAAGATGAGTTAGTGTTTTAGTCCACTTTTCTTGCGAGCATCACGGGCATGACAGGGTTCCAACTGTTGCGCTTCTTTGAAAAGGAGAACTTCCTAAAGGTTTTTTTGCAACTATTGTAATGGTAGCCTTAGTAAAAATCAATTAAACTTATTTGTAGTTCGTAAAGATGATATTTAGGAAAAACTAACCATTATTGAGTTGTTTTTAATAAAATTTTAAAGAAAGTACAGCTACTATGAGGTGTGAATAGCAATAAACTGTGAGATACAATAGCACAAAGGCAAACCCTAACTTAATTAAAATTAAAAAAATTTTGTAAATGTAATTATTTTGAGAAATTTTAATGTAAGAAATTTTCCATTGTATTTCTAGCAAATGAAAACTAAAGAAATCAATAAGAGTTGTCAAACTATTACAAAATCCGAATGAAAAGTATTGTCAACATCCAATTGTGGTTCTTTTTTATATTGATATTATACATTACTAAAAATTTAAGAAAATTGATTTGAAGAATGATACTAAAACAATAAAATCAAAAAAATTATAAATTTTCTTATAAGAAATAAAAGAGACATAAACGAAAAGTTGAGGAAATCTTTGAAAAACCATGCAGGTGAGTTCAATTAAATTATAATGTAAATAGATATGATTTTCAATATTAATGCATGACATCTATTGTGCCTTATTGTATACTCTAATATAAGAATGAAAAAGAAGATAAAAAGATAAGTATACGACACTATGACATAAATATAATATAATCAAATATCTTAAAAAGAAAAGAGAATAGAAAATAAAATTTCTTTAAACATTCTACCATAATTATATAATATATGATGAACTCCAGCACATAACGTTAGCATGATAAGCACTAGTTTTATATCAAACCATAATATAATATTAGAGACCTCTTTCGTTACCACTAACACTTGATGCAACGTCAATGGCTAGAGGTAATATGTGATTAATAAACCTAGTCAGCTATGATATGTCTATGGGTAGCGATCTAAAAATGATATGTTTAAATATAATAAAAAAATGAAATGAGATATGACATATGGGATATGATCCTATGAAAAAACTCTACACCTGATTAAAAATATAATAAAAGAAAAAGAGAAATAAAAAAATTATACGATATGTATATGGAAATTATTGAATATATTATGTTACTTAATTTTGATTTTAATTCAATATATTCTAAGTATTGTTTAAATATCATGTTCATACTTATGCTTATAGCATTTCGATGTCGTGCATTTTATCATAATATGTTATTTGTTATATATGGAATTCACCTACAGAGTATTGTACTATCACTTTCGTACTTATGAAACAAGCCACAAATTATAAAAGACAATGGCATGTAAAGTGATTGTAAGTATGGTGTCTTGTATGTATTAGTTTTGTTAGCATAATTTCTCTGATTTGAATTGAAACAAGTATACATATAATATATTTTATTATAATTTTGTTAATATAAAATTATTTGAATATAAAAGTAATCAGTTATTTTTTTGTCAACCTCGTCTATTGTTACTATCGGTGTCCTTAATTTATGTCATTATGCTCTTATTTTACTGTATTGTCTATAAATAATTATAGTACATAATAGACAGGACATAATAAAGTGGTATCAAAACAAAGTTAAGACAATTAAAACAATTAAGTGAGAACACTAGCGTGGCATTCGTATTTATTCTAAAAAAACTTATCTTTATATAAATATGATATTTTGTAAAAATATCGAATATTGATATGCGACAATTTGTTGAACCAAGATTCAATAACAAGAAGGAGAATAGAAAAAAAAGGTCTCAAAATGTCCATAAAAGAATGGAAGTAAAATAGGGATATAATAATATGAATATTCCAATACAAGTGACATCTTTCACAAAACAAATAAGGGTAAAAAAAAGCTTCTTGTCTAATAAAGCTATTGATCAATTCCATCACAAACATTCCCCTCAATTTGTTGGAGGGTCAAATCCTCTTATGATAGAGAGATTGATCAAACATATAACTAGAATTTTTAATGACATGGATTACCTAAAACACAGAAGCATCCCTCTAACTATCCTAATGCTACAAGATAACACTATAGACTAGTGGAAGTCACACTACCATATTAGATTTCATAACAAGCTTGTAGGATTAGCAAGGCAAAATTTTGTTGATGATTTTCAAAAGTGTTACATTATGATGTTTGCATGGCAAAAAAAGTACAAGAATCTATAATATTTGGTTCAAAGTAACCTCACAATATTTGAATATGAGAAAAAATTCAATACTATGGCAAAGCATATTTCTAATATGATTAGCTCAAAAGAGAAATGTTGTTTTATGCTTCGTAAAAGCTAAAGACATGAATTAAAGCAACTTTAGTTTCATATAAAACCTGTGAGTTCTATGACTTGATAGAAAATGCCAGATTAGTTGACCAAAATTTACAAATGTTGGAATCTCATAAAAAGGAAGAGAATAAGAGGAAGCTCTAATATCTGATGACACGTATTTTAAGAAAATTTTAAAAAAATTAGAGGAAAGAAATTTGGTTTTAAAAAAATCAAAATCCATCGTTAAAAATAATAAAATAGATACAAAAACCATTAGAAAAATCCTCTTAGTGTTTAGAATGTAGTAAATTCCATAAAAGAATTTGTTGGTATAAACTTAATCGACAATTTCGATGTTTCACATGTGAAAAGATAAGTCATTTTGCTGAAGTATGTCCTCATGTCAGAACAATATATAAGGTGGCTTCAACACCTGCTAATCATGTTAGAGGTGGTAAACGTAGAGCAAACAAAGGCACTGTATCAAGATCTAATCGAGCTAACAAGGGACAGTCTACAAGAAGAGGTGATAGTCAATATTATATGTGATATCTACAAATTTACAAATTATAACAAATATATTATAAATTAAACTATCTAATAATACTAAAATTAAAAATAAAAACTATATTAGTGAATATATAAAAATTGAACAAAAAAAAATTTGTTAACTTGATAATATTATATTTAATAGAATTCGAAATTATTTTAGAAATAAATAGCTAATGAAACAATAAGTAAAAAAATAAAAAAATAAAATTAAAAACCCGAGCTAAAAAAAATAATTTATTATAAAATAGAAAAAAAATCATATCTATGTTAAAAGCTCAAAATTTATTATCAAAAAAAAAATGAAGGATTTCTTTTATCTGTGAAGATTACAGATCAAAAATTTGAGAAGCCTCAATATGTCATGTTATTTATGAATATCATAATTTGTTTCTAAAATAATTGCATAGATTAACTCAGATAAAGAAATAGGATCCAAAATTTTGCTTATACTGAGAGTTGAGCTTATATCTAAAGCATCACATAGAATGACACCTATAGAATTACAAGAAATGAAAAATTTTAAATCAAGAATTATTAAATAAGAGTTTTATTAAACCCAGTGTATCTCTATGAGGAGCACTTATCTTAACTATAAGGGAAAAAATGACAGTTTGAAGATATGTATTGATTATAAAAAATTAAATAGAATCATTATCAAGAATTGATATCCTTTGTCGAGAGTAGATTTATTTATTTGATCAATTACAAAATGCTGTAGCATTTTTAGAAATAAATTTGAGATTTGGTAATCACTAGTTGAAAACAAAGAAGACATCTAAATAAGTATGCATGTAATATATTTTGTTATATCTTTGTTAATTCAAAACAATTTGAATATAGAAATAATCCATTTTTTTCGTCGCTCTCGTCTAATTGTTCATATTGGTGTCCTTAATTCATGTTGTCATGCTTTAATTTTACTACATTGTCAATAAGTAATTATAATAAACAATAAACAATATGTGACACAACTAATGCATACCAAAGATCATATCAGATCCTTTAAAAGATAACAATAAAAAACTTAACATATAAGTTATTCCCTGATATCATAAGTTCACAATTCTCTAGAACATGAGAGACAACAAAGTAATAGTAGAAATATGAATTGATAATTTAGATTCTAGATAAGCAACAAAAGCAATAGACACGAAGGAATGTCATGCCAAAATCAAACAAAAATGTAGCTAGACATTAGCAAATAGTAATCATGCTTACAACAATATTAAGAGATCTCTATACCTCAAACTAAGTCAAAACATATACTCTAGCTTGTCCTCCATGTTCATGCTCTTATGATCAATAATCGACCTAGCCCCACTATCACATTGCACACCTAGCACTTGCCTCTATCACTTCTTGCTTCAAAGCAAGCTATAGGTCCTATAGGAAAAGCAAGACAATTTGCTTCAAAGTATCCACGTTGGTCATATTTGTAACAAATGTTAATGCCAAAATAGCAACAAGTAGGGTGGCACTTTTCAAACTCGTTACACAAAGCAATTCAATTATGATTCTATTTAGCAAGAAAGTAAAAGAGTTTTTGTTTAATAGTGAAACTTTTTCTAGTCCTAACCACCACACTTTCAAACACCTAGTAATTTTTCTTTTTTTTTCTTTTTCCTTCCTTGGTTCACTGTATCAAGTTTCTACTAAAATTTATGAGCCCTTTAAAGAACTATATACCCTTATTAACCCTAGATAAAACAAGAGCATCTCAAGACAATCTTGAAAACTCTATCTCATACTCATCCACATATGATACTCCTTGGATCAAACCTCTAGCTCAACCATCATCTTAAATAGTAAAACTCAAGAAAGAATCTATTAAAAAACAGCTAAGGAATAATCCCATTTTGACCCCAAAATGCATTTCTTCCAACACCTTGTCACCAAATCTTTGCTTCATCATCGAGAGCAAAAATAATGGGGGCAACCTTCTATACTATAAAACCTATGCTCTAAAAGATCTTCTCAACATGAACTAGCCAATTCTCAACTTCAAACATGTTAGACAAGCCGTCAAATGTGGGCAAATGACCATCCTGAAAAACCTTCATCAATCAATCTCTTAACTGTCGTATTTCAATAATAATAGTGACAACAAG
Source organism: Vanilla planifolia (assembly GCA_023846275.1). Lineage (NCBI taxonomy): Eukaryota > Viridiplantae > Streptophyta > Magnoliopsida > Asparagales > Orchidaceae > Vanilla > Vanilla planifolia. The sequence continues at coordinate 22,432,327 of CM043866.1, read as the reverse complement.
TGTTGGTTCTACAAAGTTGGTGTCCTAGTCATCAAAGATGCCTTAAAGCCAAATGCTTGCAATCCACCAATGGCAAATCATGTTGTCAAAACTGCATACTGCATAAACGCCTCTTCAAATACGTCATCAAAATCAAAGCTTCCCCTGGTCAAATGCTCATCACCCCACCATCACACCAACCTAAAGAATGAGCATAATTGCCAACTTTTGGTGTTGTCAAATAAGTACCAACATTTCTAGCATGATTAGAGAAATAGGGGCATTACTCATGCTACCACTCTCAAAAGATAAAGTGCAACCTCCATTAAATAAAATTCCTTCGCATTGGCCATTAAAGATGATTTTTAAATATTTTAAACATGATCAATTCAGAAAAAAAGTTTTTAAATAAAAAACCTCAAATAAAGAAATTTCATAAGAATGTTTGAAATATTTTTTATATTACAAATAAAATACTTGAACGATCAAAATCCTATAGTAGATAAACCTTGTTAAAGAATAGGCTATAAACAAATGAAGTCACCTAAACATCAAACTTATACTTGGAAAAATTCCTTTGAAGATCAAATCAATCATGCTCATCATAGCCATTGCCAATAATTTGGATAACATAATTACTAGTCAAAGTGACTTATCTAGCATATATATTCATTTCCAATGTCAAAACTCTAAACCATCAATGAGAATATATAATCACAAAAATATAAATAGCAACTCCTATTGATAATAAGTATTGATAAATACATGTTAACCAAAACGTTCAACTAAAATATCATCCATCAACAACAAATGATAATAACAACTATTATTTTCTAACATAAACCTCAAAACATCACATAAAGAGTGGGTTTTCAACTCAATTGAAACCATGATCAGCTCACACTTGTAAGAAACAAATACAGATGACAGATACAAAATAATTGCACGTAATATCTCATATCATGAATTAGCTCAAAATTATAAAAAATCCTTAAGCATTCATCTCTTTTCTTTTAATTTCTCTCATTACTCTATAAGGAGGCTTCACAATCCTTGTTGCTTTATTACTAGCATTGCAATAGAGTTTACCTCACCATGTCAATATGCAAAGATATTTCCAAAACTACATCTCTACAAAAAAGTTTTACTCTCTTTATTAACATTGTAATGAATCTTTTTCTCCCCTGAGACTTTGCAAGTATACTTTACTCTTCTTCTCTATATAATTATAGCATGTCAATAGTTCATTTCTTTTAACATTTTACAAAAATTCATGGCCAATTGAAGATTAAATAATAGCATAGAACATTTAAATCTATCGGATAAATAAAACTTGATATAGAATATAATAAATGAAACATAATAAATAACATGCAAGCAAACAGCATTATTATATGTCAATAGATATGCCCATTTCTAAAATGAATGATTGCAAAAATGGCAATCCACACTTAACCACTTCTGCTTATTCACCATGGAAACTTGCATTGAGCCTAGCCAAGCCGATTTTGGTGTCAATAATTTGTTGACCACAGTTGAACCTTACAATCAAGTAAATTTTAGTCGATTGACCACCTCTATGGAAGAGCAATACACTAAAAACACTATTTTTCCTCTTTTTACATTTTTCCCAATTTCCTCTCTTACCTTCATGGCTAAATTTTTAAATAATGTGAGCAATAATAATTGTTGTAATGTTGACACCTAGTCGTAACACCTTATTTGATATTAACAAATCCTAAGTATTTCTAATAAATTTGACTAAATAAATTTTCAGATTTTAGATACCCAATGTTTATCTTCATGAAAGACCTTAAAAAAAACAATTGCAAACATCAGATCACATGAAAATCATCTTGGTTAAAATAATAAACCACTAAGAGATGTAATTTAAATTTAATTTAAGATATTTTTATTTTATTATAACTAGAATGTTAAACTTGATTAAAATCATTTTTTAAGACAAAAATTAAATTTAATCACCAAAAAAATTTAATTTCAAAACTTTGATCATTTTTTAATGTATTATGATCATCTTAAAAATCATCTTATTTTAATCATATATTTGAAAACTCTCTTTTAATAACTTGTTGCAAAAAAATAAATTATTACAATAATAAAAAAATAATTAGTGAAAAATAATATTAATATTAGTAACAATTAAAATTAAAAAAAAATAATTCTATTTGACCTAAACTTCCTTCAACATAAGGCCTAACTATCAGGTCAAGGCATCACACCCAGACCCATACGAAAAAGTATCAGATCGAGGGCATGACTCTCGAAACTACTAAATGCACAATAGTAAGCAAGGGTAATCACCTCCAAAAAAAACCAAGGGCAACCAACCCCAATATTAAGCTAATAAATACAGCATAAGAAAAACATTATAAAGAGAAATTTTACTTTCATTCAAGCACTGTGGGACTACAGTTTAGTTCTCTATTAGCAAAACTAGCTTCCAAATTATGGCAGTAATGTGCACAATCTAATCGCACAACTTCGTGATAGAACGATCATCAACTCATCCGATTTTTAAAATGTGCTAATTCTATCAGCAGTTTGATCATACAATTTCACAATCGAATGGTCCAAATCTAATCCTCTTTCTAATCAATGCAGATCTAAATCCAATCATTCGATCGCAATATGATCTAACAATCCAGATCGATTCCAACTTTCTAAAAACAGCGCCAATTTGAATCCCATTGTCCAAAAGCACAATTTTCACGATCGAATAATCAAACTTTTTTCACCTTTTTAATACGCGCATATTGAAATCAAACCATCGAATCAAGAAATTTTTATGAACTAACGGACCTAATTAATCCCAACGTATTGTAACAAGCCGAAGACAATTATTTATGGCTATTTGTCAATAGCCATTATAAAAAACAAAATAACAAGCCCGTAACAACGGATCCGTTACTAAATTAAAACCTAAGTTCTAAAATAAAACTTATGCCATCCTAGATTTAATTAATTAAATAGTAGCAACTAATTGGGCTGTTTAGAAATCGCTTTTAGTCATTAGAAAATATCTATAAATAGAAGACGTTTTTAACGTAAATGATTGATGAATTACTGATGAAAATTTGGTAAAATTTGAAAAAAAAAATTCAAGCACAATATTCAAGCCTTAGCAATAAATTCTCATGCTACTTCTATTCTCTGTGTCCTTCATTCGTCGAGACCCAAATTCTCCTTTCTTCTTCAATAAGCTAAGTTCTCATTTTTTAATTAATTCAAGTAAAAGCCTAACACACTCTCACCTTGTTAAACATTTCATCAAATATAAAATTATTGTTTGCATCAAATACGATCTTGTGTTGCCAAATTCTTTTCTTCTACTGTCGATTTTATTTCGTTGCAAGGTCGTTGTAATAGGTCTCTTTCATTTCATTGTTGCAAGGTTAAGCCTACCCATCTTTTGATGAAAAAATTATATTGATTAGTTTTGCATTTGCCTAATTTTTGTCGGAGATGAACCAAGACTTGAATTTAAGTCAACCCACCTAAAATTTGTTCTTAATAATTTATCTCTTTCTTGTTGAACCACATTTCAAAAACTCTTTTCTATCGTTACTTGAGAAAAAATATAACTCTATTTATAAGAATGATAACTCCCCTATATCTATAATAACTCAATCATAAACTATAGAAATCAAGAGTACAAAAAAAGTAGCAAAATTGATGTGGTTTGACTATAAATTAAGCCTATCTACAAGCAAGAAGAAGGATATTCCACTAACCAAATAAATGCAATAATAATACATAAAATAGATAGTAAAAAAACACTTCTTTCCTAAATACCAAGTAAATCCAAATCCTCACCACAAAAGAACCCCTCCCAATTTCACTATAATCAAACAAATTCATCAAAAAGAAAAAAAAATATATAAATAATTTACCAAACATCTCGACTTATGCATCAATGAAGAAAATCAAATGCATGAAACAATAATGATACCACAATGGAGCCCCAAATAAAATGCTTCTTAAACTCACCAAAAAAATCAACTAACAAAAAACTTTCCCAAAAAAATCTCAAATTTTAAATGTCACGATCCATCATGAAACCCATTGGGTTTGTTCGTCATGGGATCATGCATGATGATATTTTTGATAATGCATGCTAACAACAATAACAATTGAAATTTGGAAGATAACAATGGATGAAACAAATATGTAACTGAAGGTAGCTACAGTGATCCCCAAGACAACAAGCAAAGTCTTGCAAAAAGAGAGAATGAAAGTAGGAGATGCGAATGAAATCAAGTTTCCTCAAAAATAATGACTATGCATAAATATCCTTGATGCTAAAGTGCTCCTCACAAAAGCATTCAATCAAGATAGGAGGATGGCAACTATATACAACCTCAAAGTGGAAGAAAAGTTGCAAGGCCAAGGTGATAGACAAGATAGATGGTGAAAATAAGAATAGACAAAGCCTTTAACAAATTAGAGCATCCCATCAATCCTCACACTCAATATAAACAAAAAATGGGATAACTCAAATCTCAATCATCTATTATTAAATGAGAAAACACAAGGGTATTTAAGAAGGGAAAAAACCTAAACAAAATAATACCCATATGCCATTAAGGGACTCATACTAAAATAAACAGCTCGAATGATATCTAATAAAATAGATGATCAGTTGGGTCTAAACTTGATCACCACATTAGATGAATAAGATCAGATTTGAAGAGTGGTTGAATGGCACGAACAAGACAGCCTATGTAGATAGAAATTGTTATTCTATTTCACTACAGCTTTAAACACGAAAGCATTGGATGATCATAAATACATTTTGCTATACTTAAAAGTAATTTACTACAAAAAAATGAATCTAATTTATTCTAAATGATAACATAACTGATAAAGAAATGCTTTAATGTCTCGATCACTACCTCCATATGGTCCCTTTTTTCTCAAAATCCCAAAACTTATTTTTTATTTCCTACACTACCGGTAAGTCTACGTTTTAAGAAAAACAAAACATTGGGATTGGTTTTGAAGTAACTGAGAAGTTGATCTCCTTATGGAACATTTAAAGTGGCAAGGATTAGCATCTAAACACTTTTGGATGTTAAAATAATAATCATTAATCATTAAACACACCATTAAATATAGACATTAGAATGATAAAAATTGTGCTAAGATAACATACATTGATCCAACATAATAAAGACTTAGAAAGCAGCCAAAAAGATTATTACAGGCCCAAAAAGAAGTTTAAAAACAAATGTGCTTTGTAAAAAGAAATTGAAAAGAAAACATGTCATAAACTTAAAAATAAGCATCTAAATACAACCATATGTCCAAAAATTGTTGAACGCCGTATCCAAGCACAAGGGGAATAAGTTTCCAAGTCAAAAAATTCAACAAAAGGTGAATAATAAGATGAATATGCTCTAGAGCTATAAAAGAATGGTGGTGCACAAATAATACTTGAGCAAATAGAAAAACATTCATAAGATAAGGCTATAAAAAGTAGAGTTGGGAGTTTTGTACACAGAAAACAGCAACATGGAATGTAAAAAATAATTAGGAAAAATCATAGGTCCAAAGTTAACATAACTAGAAGTTTACAAAAAAATTTATGTAAATAAAACTTAACACTACATCACACTATATCATGACTAGGCCCAAAGTGTCACAATATTATCTGATTTGGCCAAAATCAACCTCATGGTTTTCATTAAAAGGAACATTAATATCTTATGGTCATGTTTTCACATATATAAACTAACAACATGCTCTCCATTTTAAATCATTCATATGCTCCTCCACCTACAAGTTCAACATAAGAAACTTTCAATTGGTAGTCTTCTATAAGCAATTACCACAAATAATTCCCCATTCTAGTTGAAGCCAAGTATCTTACGCCCACCAATTTCTAATTAGATCATCCTTAAGAAACATTGTACTAAGACAAATACCACTTTAATAAAAGTTTATCAAAACCCATACTAAAGTATCAAGGTTTCTAACATTTTGGCATAAGAAAACCTCATAGTTTTGCCGTCAAGAGTCTCCTCAATGTCTTAGAGTCAAGATCTAACTTATATGGATCAAAAACACTCCTTCACTTTAATCATTCTTATAACCCTCCATTAAGAATCTTACCATGAGCAAGTTCATGTCCAATCAACCTTTTTAAGCAATCGCCTAATGATCACTCTATGTTCTCATCAATCCTAGGTATCACATAAAAAAGTTTTATCGGTATCACATAAAAAAGCTTTACCTAAATTGTTTGAATAAGAACATTTATTTTTATAAGATTAAGCCAAGCAAAATCAAACAATAATTGAAATCACCTCACTACTAATTTGTGTGACAACTTGTGTAATTTGAACTAGTTTCATATTGTTAAATCTACCCAAATTCATAAACATAAAAGGCATAATATCTCCAAGGACCAACATTGAGATCTTCACCTTCACTAAGAAATGCAATACCTATCTTCGAATTCATAATACAAAGCCACAGCCTTATACTTTGTACCTCATCTGAATAGCTTTCAAATTCCTTATACCATGTTTCATCCACCAACTCTATTTCTTTTATTCCGTATTATCATCAATCTCTCTCATTTCCCCTCATCATTTTCTTCAATGTTTCAACCACCATCCCTCTAGGATAAAAATCAACACCACTTTGGATAACAAAATCATAGGTTATTCTGTTTGGTAAAATAAAGTTGGAATTTCCAGTCATCAAGCACATAAAACTGACTTCCCTTCTAACACACTCCTGACTTTGTAAAAGGAATAACAGATTCTAGGAAGGATTTAAAAAAAATTCTTCTTATATTCTAACTATGCCTTCAAAATGTACAAAGTCCTAGACCAAAATGATTATCTAGCAAATTTCATCAATCATTGAAAGGCTAAAGGTTACAATTTTAGGCAAAACTTTCTATAGAGATTTTTGGACACCTACATTTTGATAAGATTGCACATTGATTACCTCTAAAGATATGCCTAAACTTCCACTCCACGTCATGAATATCCCGGGCCATTAGCTCTTGTGCTGGTGGCTGTTGGGAGAAATCCTAAAACAAACAAGCGGCATGCTAGTTCCAATTGTAATCTTAATTGAAATTCCAATTAAACATTTCAGGAGTGGGGGGCACACCAGAGGAGGAAAAACTTTTTCAGCTGCACGGCGAGGAACAGAAAACCCTCCATGGGTGCTTGTATCACTTGCAGTCAAAGTTTTGCAAAAATAATTCACAGGCTGCTTACTTGGGAGACCCATCTCAACTGGAAGGAAAGTATCTTTCAGCTCCTGCTGCACTGGCTTACAACCTTTTTCAATATCTGTAATAGCAATAAAGGATTCATTCTAACAAAAACTACGTCAGAAATTTAATTCACCAGACTTAGCGGCTGCAAAGTCATCTGTGCATAGACTTCGTCCGTTTCCGTGTCTGCCTGAAATTTACATATCTTGTCAGATTGTTCCACAACTTTCTGCTTAACAAATGTTAGCTGAAAAATCTCAAGCAATCTCACATGCATAGTTACGTCGTGAAGCTGGCAGATCAATTGAGGAGGTAAGTTAGGATAATTAGGAATATGGCCCTCGACCTCCTTATTGGTAGAAGCGGCAACCTAAATTACATGAATAAGATACGTCAACGGTATATAAAAGAAACCTTCAACAACCAGAAATTAGTTTTCAAAATCATTGGCTTTTACCTGCTCGCTGTGCCCCTGCGGAAAATAGACCACACGAGTACCGACATTGGGTAGGCAGACCAGAGGGCCGGCACAGGCATGCCAAAGCTCCGAGTTCAAGCACCTCTTATCACTCACTGCCATACCCCCACAAGACCCAGCAGCCAAATGCATATTATAAGCAAGACAGAAAGAGAGAAAGGGGGTGGGCATGGGAACGGCAGGCAGTACCATCCTCGCCCAGGCTCGCGCTTCCCACCAAGGACAGCTTCATCTCAGTAAGCCAACAAGCTAACCACCACCAGTGTACTATTATTAGTGCACCCCGCTACCACCTCACACACCAATTACAACAGTTAAGGAACTTTACCAACTTCAATACCCAAAAAGCTTGCATTTCACACACTAGAGCTCGATACAGGACGCGAACTCCAGATTTCCACTGAAAAACCCCGATGGCAAAATGGATTCAGGTTCCAAGATCGGGAGATTAAAAGCTTCAACTCTATGCTAGAGGTCTCTTTCTTCCTTCCAACAACAACAACAATCGGGAAGAACCCACTGAATCAAGTTCTCTCAGTGGTATTTAAAGTCGACGGAGAACCACCAAGAAGTCTCTTCAGAAAGCCACCTGACAGACAGAAGATAAGACTCAGCATGGTTCGGAGAAGCCCAACATCGTTATTTCGAGATCTCCATGACAGGAGTGGAGTGCAGCGCCGAGAATTTGGGGAATTAGGAAGGATGACAACACCGGCGGAGAAAGGAGAGAGAGGAAAGCACCGGAAGAGGAAATAAGTAGGATTTTTCCTTCATAAATACGTAAAAACTAAAAATAAAATGTATATAAAAGACAGCGGAGAAGAGAGAGAGAGAGAGAGATAAAAATAGGAAAAGGGTGAACAGTATGGATGTCTCCTCCGGTGAGAGCGGAAAACTATGCGCTGAAGGCAACAGTGGTATACGGTCGTTTTACGTTTGAAAATGACTGTCAGAGACTCATGAACTCACTTTTTGATTAAAAAATTATGTTCAATATAATTAAATATTTATTTGATCTTAACTTAAAATAGATTTTAAAAACTAATATGATCTAACAAAAAATATGATTTTACTACTTTAAAATAATATTAAAAAATATTATGTAATTGTATCAAAAAATCAATTCTTAATTTAATTATTTTATAATATCAATAATTTTATTAAATATTTTTAATAATATATTTATAAAATTCAACCTTTTAATAGTATAATAATAATATTTTTTAAACATATCTTATATAATCAATTTAGATTATAATAATAACACGTCATATAGGAAATTTTTTAATTTTTTAATTTAGATTATTTTTATTAGTTCTTTTTTACTTATTTATGAAGATATTTTTATGCTTTAATTAGAGACAAATGATTAGAAGGGATGATACCAATGCTCGAGGAGATGGCAAGAGTGTGCAACAGTGATGATGGTCAATGGTGAATGATGCAGTTTGTAATGATCTTTTATAATGGTTTACACTTAGCTACAAATGATTGTTATAATTCAAATGAAATGGTTAAAATAAAAAGGAAATTTTTATCAATTGTAACTTAATAATCATAAATCATTATCGTTTATATATAAGATGTCATCTTTGACATTCAACTCACTTTTTTAAGAGATTGTTTCAAATTTTTCTTATGATTCCTACACATTTTTGTTATTAATCAATTTATATTCATTATTATTTTTTCTTTCATGAGTTTCTTAAAAAAAATTTATACTTTTTTGTACTTATTATCTTTTACCTATTTTTGGAATTGTTGTTTAGGAATTTCTTACTTCAACTCTTTGATTTCTATAAATATCTCACCTAACTAATCAATTATAATTAAAAATAATAAATATTAAATATTTTACCTTTGATGACACATAGAATTCTAGATAATAACTTTGACAAAAAGACAAATATCAAAACCTATTTAATAGCAATAACTATCAAATAATATCATAAAATAAAAATATATTGTAAAATAAAGTTTAAACCAAAATATCTTAAATGCAAATACATAAATATATGAATGTAAGCATATTATATATATATATATAACTATATTTTTCAAAACTTTATATCATAAACTCCATATAACAACGTACCTTAGCCAACTAATGCATAGAATTCTTATCCATGGTATCACAAATCTGAATCTTTTGATATACTTAAAAATATTATTTATAGTATAAATATTAGTAAATTTGTATAAAGTTCAACAAATAAATTAATAAGATAATAACTAAAAAATAATAATATAACATATAAAATCAATATAGAATAGTACTCAGAATAACATAAAACCCAAGATCATGAAATGAAATAATAAATCACTGATAAGCAAATGAAGCAATTATTATGAGTAAAATTAAATATAAATGATATATTTATTATTTGTTTATTCTAATCTTAATAAGTTGTAATTTATAAGATCTAACTTTTTTCATCAAATCATTGTTTTCTATATATAATAATACTCATTTCAAAACCTAAATAACATATTATCAAAATCAATCCATAATAACACGATTTTTAGACCTATACTTATGGTCGCCTATCATGTATGAGCTCTTGGCCTATATCATATGATAACTATCAAAAATCATAGATTAAATGTAAGTAGATAAATTTGTAAAGATATTAATCATCCTAAATAAGAACACAATAAAAAATAAAAGAATAAAAAAATATATATTTAATCACATAAAATATCATAACAAATGAAAGATTATAACCATAAAAACTATATATAGCCATCTATATTATAAAAATAAAGACTTGTATATACACAAAATTAAGTATTGATAATATAACCCAACTCTTTATAAAACACTACCCACTCTAACACTTTTCATGTATAATTTTTTTCATAATGTCAAATTCTATAACTCTCAATGCATTAGATGTATTATTTATGATGCAAATATTAGTAAGATTTTAAATAACTTAACATATGATCATTATATCAACTAAAAAATGATCTTATGATGTAATACATCATAATTATATACTGAAAAAATAAATGAGTGATATAATAACTCATACATGTAGAAAAAAAAACTAAGCGCAATGCAAGCACAAATTCTTCTTTTTTTATTCACAACTCCCAATATTTTTTATGTTCACAAAGGATGATTTTTTTAAAATATTATCGTCTAGTTTTAATAATAATCACTTACAAGTATAGCCTTTGGATCTATTCATTGTCATCTGTATAAAAATATTAATAATACATGCATATAATGAAGTTATGATGCCCACAAGGTATACCTTTTGAGCACGTAACCAATTATATAAAATGAGAATAAACTCTTAGAAAATTCATTTCATTTTGATCTTATTTTTAACATTTAATATTTTTATATTAATTATCATTGACAATATCTTAATATAAAATTAAAAAAATATATTCTAAATTTTTTAAATAAATTAAAAATTAATTTAATAATATATTTTCATCATAATTATTAAGTTTATTAGTCAAAATTTTAGATAAAAAGTTATGAACCACTCTTTCCTCTTTAAAATTTCTAATGATACCATATTAATGCAATAATTACTATATAATTTTATATTATATAATTATCAATTATTTCTAAAATATGTAAATCCTAAAAATTACTTTTTGGAATACATTTTATATCACTTTTGTCATTGTCTCAAATAATTTTCAAATTTGATAAAAGCAATTTGATTTTAAAATATTCATTAAAAATGATTTTTAAAGATAAAAAATTAAAGAAAAGAGACAACATGACATTGAACCTGATAAAGGTAGGCGAGGGATGTCATAACCAATTGACTTTGTCATTATCCATATTAACATATTTTATTTATATATTTATAACAACATTATATTTTGTTTTATTAGCTTGATAACATATTATACATTTTTTACATGATTATCATATATCAAATCACAATTCATCATCTTCATGTACTTATGCAATTTAATATGTAAATCATCAATCATCTCTTGATCTCACACATTGTATATCGATGAATCACATGGTTTTGTATTTTAGTAACCAATGTAAAATTATAACTTATGCATAGCTAAATCATGTTATATGCTTACTTGATATTCTATATTTTTAATTTTTTCTATTTATCTAACCCATTTTTTAAAAGTATACGACGCATACATGTATTATAATTTCTTAATATATTTAACATTTTTTGTGCTTTAACATGTATTCTCATTAAATTAATGTTTATTTACTCTTATCAAATCATTCATTGGCTTGTTAGACCATTTGATATTATTCATTGGATCATTCAATATACATATAACCAAGATCAAGATAGTCAGATATACATCCATTCAAATCTCATTTGATACCCTCCAAGTCCCCATCATACTGTCGATGAGAGTTTAACAAGTGTCGAACTATTCGTTGATTGTTCTATAAAGACAAAATTTCAACATGAAAAATTTCACCAAATCACAGAATGGTACTGTCAAATTATCCCATGGACATCCAACATGGGTTTGGACTATACATTACATGTCCAATATTCGTCATCATTTTCTCAAAAAATGGTTGAACTATATATTCATGCAATCAAACCATTTAATATCTTTTTAGACCTTCATAATAATATGCATTTAACAATTTCTCAAAGTCTTAGACAACCAATTTGATTTATGTGAGATATATGTTCTAAATAACAAATCTTGATCAAGAGTAACCATGATATTATAATTTATAGCTTTAATGTAATGTTAAAAAGCTATTGATCAAGAGTAAACATTAGTTGATTAATAAAAATTATATTTAAAAAGATTTTTTATTTAAGTTCTATTAACAAAGTAGGTATCTGATAAATGTCCTAACCGTTTAATAAAAATAATTACTTTTATGAAATGTTTGGCATAACACTTAATTTTTCAATTTAAAATATATAACTTATATATATATTTTAAAGAAAAATATTCTTTTGTTTGACAAATATATTTTCTTCATGCAAAATTATTTCATATATTAAAAATTACATAACAATATTCTCGTATTATTTTTGTTTTGTAAAGCAAGTATTGAACTTTTAGCGTGTAGGACCAGTTATGTTGTTAAGATATTTAAAAGAGCAATTTGATTGCTCATTTTGAAATTTTGAATTTATAAAATTATATATTATATAATTTTAGTTTGATATTATTTTGTTAAATTTATTATTGAAATACTAAAATAAGATAATAAATTGTTTGTTGAATTGAAATCTAGTATTTCAAAAATTAATTTTCTTTAAAATGAATTGTTAAGTATTGGCCAATCCAATATGACAACAATGATAATTCAGAAAAAAAAATCAAAATTTTACTCTACTTAACATATAAGGAAAAAAATCTAGAATTTTGAATATTATTATAAATTTGAATTTTTATTTAATTTATAAACTCAATCAATCAAATTAAATTATGCCACCTTAAAATTATAATAGTGGAATGAAGTATGTTAATAACAAAATAATTAAAAAAGAAAAAAAAGTAAAACTTTTAGTCAAAAGATGACTTGTTTTTTAAAAAAAGTTATATAAAATTTTATGACAAATATATATCACTTTATTTCTTAGAAGTTTCATAAGATTTGAATTAAAAATTATGTAAAAATCTTACATGCAAAGATGCAATCGTCGCACTCAAGCAATTCACATGTGTAGTAGGTGTACCCATCAGGGCACGTGCTTACACGAGCAGTCTTACAACTTGCTAGATGTTTGATCATGCATGTGACTGGCTTTCGCCATAAGTGGCATTAGAAAGTACTGACCAATGACTTTTGTTATTTGTCTCATCTTTTAATTCTTTTTTTAATTATTAATTATTTCATAATTAAATGATCTTATGATTAGTTTCATCAAGAATAGGACAGTTATTAAATGATTTCTCACTATGGTCCCAAATAATTAACTTTGTTTTTTTTTTTTCATGAATTGGCATTCAAAGGAGCTTCTAATTATTTTCTTGTAGTAGTTTTTACCTAATAAGAGTTGCCACTCCCTTTATAATCGAAAAGCTGAAGAGGATGACTTAATCTATATAAATATATCTTTTCAATAATATAAAATAATAATATATTTTGATCTAATTTATTTATTAATCAAGTTCATAGTTGATGATAGTTGTATCAAATCAATGCCAAAAAATTTTATGATTTCTCATATATTAAGTATAAAATTTACAAAATATATATCTATCTATTCTTAACTAAACTTGTACATCATTAATTATAAATTTAATATGTATTAAACTTAATAGAGCACATCATGATATAAAGGTATAGGTTACAAATGAATGCTATAATAAGGAGTTTAAGGCTTGTAGTTATAAACATGGCATGGCTCGACAACATAAACATACTCTTCTCGCTGTGCAAATATTTTTGATATATCAAGTTATCTTGTCTTAAAAAATTGTTTTTATTATTTAACAAGGAAGTGAAATTTTTAGAAGTATTGTTTGGTTATTTAAAATGCAAAATCAAGAAATCATGAATGATAATTAATGGTTGTTATTGTTGGAGTATATGTTAGAAACAATTTATATTTTGATAATTACCCTTATAATATAATAAAATTAACTTTGTTTTCTTAGCACATATATACATATATTGTCTCTAAGTTAAAGACATTTAGTATAACTTATTTTTGACATAAAAACTACTAAACTGTGTTTCATCACAAACAATCAGATAATAATGACAGATATCACATGATTATGTTATATAAAAATATTTATATTTCTTTTCTATTATATAATTGTTGTGACAGCATTTCAATTTACTAGAATATATGGACTTGTGTCAGGTTACTATTTTGTCCCATTATATAAAATTTAATTTTTAAAAGAAATGTGAAATCTTATAATTTTGAAAAGTTATATGAAAAGTAGATTTCAAATTAATGATTTTTTTCTGCTTTCTTATGATATAAAAATTGGTTTCAATTGTAAAATAAGTTTCTTTTATATTAATGATGGGATTTCATATGTAAAAGAAGTTTTAAAAATAATTTTATTGTGAAAAAATTTAAATTTGTTCTCATTATGTTTTATGCTTTGCTTACATGATTTAAAAAAATTAATATCTTTTAAAATATAAAAGAATAAATAAAAATAAATAAATAATTTGACACCAATCTTGAAAAGACGAGTCAATAGACTGTCTCAATACACCTTTATAGATGCAAATTTGGTGACCACACTTTATGTTCATACTCTCAAACACGATCACGTTTATACTACTTACCACTTTTGTACTTCAACAACATTAAACATATAAACACGAGCTAACACTCAAAAGGGAACCTTTATTCTTATCCTAAACTCAACACACCTTAACAGAAATGATCATCAAAACTAGATGGCCATCATTTGGCCGATGGTTTTGCAATTATAAAATAATTGTTTACTATAATTGAAAATATTTCTTTAAAAGATGATTAATGAAAAAATATTTATTGAAATAGACACTCTTTATAATATTTTTACATGACTTTCTAAGCTAACCTTCACAGATACATAGTTTCTCGCATGGAAACAATCTTTGAGAAAAGGCTACAAGAAGACACATGACGGCCATGCCTTTCTTAGCCGTGTGATTGATGGCACTCTGCTGCAGTGAGTGATTACCATGGAAAATCATGTACGTCTCTCTACAGAAACAAACAGTAAACCCTAGCTGCTAGAAAAAACAAAGTGACTCTAAATTAATATATTACTTCAAATCAACCGAGAAGCAAATGTGCAACTTGTAAAGCTTTTGTTTTACCACAAGACAGGAAAGGGAAAGGTGCATTTATAATGCTCGAAGCAGAGAGACATGTCATGCTCACCTTTGTACCATGATTCCTTCGGTCCTTAGACAGAATTTCCTCCAGATATGACACTTGATGAACCAAAGCAGAAATCATTCTTAGGCTGGAAATTTTCTATGGTTTGATCATGTTTATAAAGTGTTCGGTTTTTTTATTTATAAACCAGTCTTTAGAATGAAACGTAGATGTGTTCTGTGAGAAAAATGTTGTTAAAATTGTTTTTTCTTTTTACCTTTCAAGAGAACAGTAAAATGAATTATAATTGAGAAGGTTGCGTCTTTATTCGGCACAAGGCTTTTCGAAGAAACAAACTGGTTTGTATCGTTTGTATTGTGGCTGGACCGCTTGGTCCAACTGCATAAAAAATTAACTTTGGTTGGACATATGACTTACTGATTAATGTAGAGCATTGCTTTGCTATTGCTGGTGGTCTTTTGGGCGACAAGACATGAATCTCGTCCCCAGTAGCATCGTTGTCGATGTTGCTGACAACAATGTTGATAACTATTATTAAATGGTTAAGTATTGTAACGGATAGGTGAAATGCTCTTTTCTTTTCTTTAAATTGTAAGTATCTTAAAGCTCAATTCCCTCGTAGAGAAGTAGCAGATAGATGAATAAATGTATCCAAAGCTTCGATACAGGGATTAGAGATTATAAAGAGTTATGATAATGTGCCAAGCATGTAAGACAAGGAATAAAAGATGTTTGGTCATGGAAAAAAATGAAGAAATCAATTTTTAAAAAATAAAAATTAAATTAAAAAAAAAAACATGAAGGATGAAAACACAAACAGAAGCTGGTACAATAACCCAAATGCATTCCCTTTCACAAGTATGTTTAATAAATTGCATATTTCACCTGATTCACTTTTCCAAACTAAACTTGACGAAACAAAATTGCTTAGCATGCTCGTCTTCTTCCTTGGGCCGTTTCAAAAAAAAAAAAAACATATTTGATCTGAATCAGAAAAGTTGAACATGATGAATGGTGCATGCCGCTGAAGAATAAAGGGAAAAGAAGAAATGAAGTGTACAAAACCATGAGATAAGTGAATGTTGGAGACATCATCGTTTTAGCTGGAGACAAAAGGCTGCAAGAATCAATGGAGTGTTTTTTTGCTTTTTTATTCCTTTGTAAAGCGAGTGCTCTGAGTTAAACAAAAGCATATGTATCGTTTCAGGAACAAAAAGTTTGCTGTGTGATCCACTTTGAAGCCTCAGCATTTATTTAAGGGCAAAGCATTTCCTTTTCTCGGCCAGTACTTTGGCAGGAATTAGGCCCACGTTTTAGTGGAAGCATTTCATAAAAGAGAACCACTAGAAATTCTTCTTTGGCTTAGTTGGGTTAATCTTCAATCCAATGATCTAACATTAGGAATTGACAAATTTCATAGGAACTTAAAATGTTGAAAAAATGACTCAAGATGGCCAACATCCCATAGCTAGTTCAATAAAGCTATTCTACCAAGCAAAGATTGCTTTAACAATATTATTATTTAGTTTTATTAAAATATTATGTATTTGATAACATATCTGAGAGAGTTATATAACAAAGATATCCTTCGATTTTTGCTAGAAGAGGATAGATGAATGTTTTAAAATTAATTTGAGCAGTCAAAACAAATCTGCTTTATTCTTCCAATATTGTCTTTTGTCTTTTTAAATTGAAAAGATTGCATTTTGAATGTGTCTTCAAACATATAACTGACAAAGTTTTTAAATGCTGCACTTTTTCAAAAAGTAGTGTTCAAAAAAGGAGTGTCAAATGGAGCTTAAGTGGATTTTTTTATTCTTCAACTAATAAAGTAACATCACTAGCATTAACCACCACTATAATCAAATGAAGGAGCAAAAGAAACCAGTAAAACAAGGCACTAAGCTTAAAGATGCATTAAAACATGGGTGGAAGAATTAGGCAGCTTTTCGTTTAATCCATTTAAGAAGCCATGAAATCTCATTTCTAAAGATTGAACAACCAAAAGACTGGCGTTTTGTATTTCATATCGTCTAAAAAAAACATAGCATTATTCAAATCATGCACAAGTTCGAAGGTGCAGCATAATATTGAAACACAAATGTCATGAACAGTAGTAATCGTACAACAGCAAATGCAATGAAGGGTTCAAACAGTTAGCTCTGACCTGGAAATAAGAATTCCATCAGTATCAGCATAAAGCCACTCTCCATCGCAAATTCTTGTGCCAGCCATGTTCACAGGAACATGTTTCTCGCCTATTCCCTTCTTATTAGCTTTCATGGGATGAGAAGCCAGAGCTCTGACTCCTATATCACATCCATTGATCTCGTCGACGTCCCTGATGCAGCCATTGACGACTATGCCTGCCCAACCATTGTTTTGAGCTTGTTGAACCGGATTGCCTCCTAATATGGCACAGCGCAGGCTTCCCCCACCATCTACAACTAAAACTCTACCGTTTCCTTTCTCTTCGAGGAACTCGCGAACAAGAACGTTGTCCTCGAAGACCTTAAGGGTCACAATCGGGCCAGAGAAAACCTGTCGTCGTCCATATATTTGGAAGGTAGGATGAAGAGCGCGGAGTTCGCCATTCAAGATGAGGTGGGCATTCGCATCACATAACTCGGCAGTTGCCAAAGGTAAAGCAGCCATGAGACTTCACTGTTGTTTCATTGTAAGGGATGGCATAAAACAGTCAAAATTATAACAGAGATGATGTTCTGTATGATCAACGGCAGTGAATTTCATTTAACATATACAAACAAACAACCGTAATTAGAAGATCCTAATTGAAGTAAATCGACAGAGACTTAGTTATGGCCATAATATTCAAAAAGCACAAGATAATGGCCCAGATTAAAAAACAAATTAAATTTTTCTCATGCTCTACATATCAGTCTGAAGTGTGTACC
Source organism: Vanilla planifolia (assembly GCA_023846275.1). NCBI lineage: Eukaryota > Viridiplantae > Streptophyta > Magnoliopsida > Asparagales > Orchidaceae > Vanilla > Vanilla planifolia. The sequence continues at coordinate 22,413,919 of CM043866.1, read as the reverse complement.
TGAAAAACATTATGAGTCTACTACAACACAGAATTAAGTCTACCACAAACTTGGTAGACAATTTCCATAAAACATGATTGCAACTAATGGTATATTTAGCAAACGATTATACAGAAAATAAAGTGTAAAATGGCAATCATAAGTAATTTGATAACAATAAAAATTTCATTATGTCCTCCACAACATATCATGTAAGCCAACAATAAACAATGAAACCTACAAACCTTGATTCTCCATAACATAACACATGGTTAAACATTCGTCAAAATATGTTGTACAATCATCACAACGTACAGCATCACCCAAATGTAAAACATGAAATACACTATGATCATGCTAAAATGAAACCTACAAACCTTGATTTTCCACGGAGAAGATTTCTTACTTGCTTCATCAAATATTACTCAATATCACCTTGATCAAACATATGCATATACACCCATTGCTTAATTACTAGACAGATTATATCAAATAATTTTACTCTCTCCAAATATTCATTTTCTTTGTTAACATTCTATTGATCAGATCAAACCTTCTCGTTTTAAAAACTAACTGTCCAGTCTGCAATTGAAAAGCCTCATTGCTAGGGTTGAACCATCTTATATCAAGGATCGGCCTGCACAATAGCCCAAACTGATTGTCCAATTCTTCATTTCCAAGAATCAAAGGATGATTTTAGTTTCATTCTAGTCAGCCTAAGTAGATTGAATTGTTTCATATTCTCAATCATACCATTTAATCAGCAATGATAACTACTGGAAAACAGATTTATAATAGGTCGGCTTTTATTTTATATTAACACACCAACTCTTTTTTTTCTTGCAAAATCCCACACAAAACACAATAAAGGTATCATGCTTCTAAATTATCCAAACAAAAACTTTGTAAAAACTAGATTTTCACAAAAAAGATCCTCATATGAACGAAGATGATTAAGTATTATCAGCTTTCTTCTCCTTCTTTCTCCTCTGTTCTACAATCTCGCCTTTTCTTTTTCTCTACTTTTGCTCAGCTCCTTCTCTGTTCAAATTCCTTCTCAAGCCTCACCACCATTCTCTCCTCCCCTACTTATTTCTTTTCTTCTTGCTAATCTGCTCTTAACATCACTCCCCTTTTCTTCTCTTTACTTCAACTTTTTTTTTTCCAATATTCACTAGCCTCCTAAAAACAATCCCCATCCTTTTAAGTACTGAGAAAAAGTAGGTGATGCCATCTACTAGTAATAATCCCCACACATGGCTTCCATTTTTTTAATTGTAAATTAACTACTCTATTTATTTTACAAATTCGGCAAAGTGCTAACATACCCAAAAGATGTCTGATCTCAGGCAATTCTTCTTATCAAGCTCTATCCAATCACTTTAAACAAAAAAAATTTGAACACAATGCATTTTATTATAAAATTAAGAACATTTAACAAACACATACTTACGTAACACATACATGCATAACCATACATTATATCAAAAACTACTTTTACTTATATTAAACATGCTTTATTTTATGTCATGTATATATAATTATTTTAAGCAAATATTGGAGTGTTACAAAATCACACCCACACAAATGACATTGGTCAAACCATAAATAGTAATAAGTGTCTACATTCATGCTCCGCTTCATATAACCTGATGGGTTAATATACTTTTCTAAGGATAACACTAGCAACATGCTGATAACTATTCCAACTTATGCTCCTCTTAAAATAACAAAAAAATGTAAAAAAATAAAAAATAGAAACAGGGCTCACCAAAATCCCTGATGTTTATCAAAAAGATCTCTATGTTACATTTACAGTAAAGCTTAGAAGCTATCGAGCAGGTCCTCATCATTTGCTAGTTTCTTACGTCTTATGCATTGATATCTAGTGTTTTCATTCATGAAAGAAAAAATCATGTCATTGATAAATTTATTTATCAAATGGCGAGCCAACTCAGAAAAACAGGTGAACAAACAGGCATGTGATTTGGAGATCATCTTACTGAAAAGAACAATTGTGGGGGCTCATCAACAGCAAGTATAATTTCATATTGCAAATGTAAAACTAGTTCAAGTTGAAAAATCTTAACTTGGATCATAATCCTAGGAACCAAGTAAGACCTAATCAGATGAGTCCATCTAATGATGAGAACAACCCCAATGTGTGCGTTGGAATGGCTTTAACCAATCATTTAAAGTTGTGATTGAATCATTCATGTCACTTAAAGACTAGCATTCAAAATTCTTAATTTAACCAAAAAAACATCATTTAATATTGGATTATAATTTCCCTTTAGGATAAAGGCAACCTAGAACATTAAAACTAATTATAAATGAATTATCTCAAGGTAAATATGGAGAATTGGATAAGGATCACAGAAGTTATATTCTTCCTAAAAGAGTTTATATATGGATTGGACGGAGTTTATGTAAGCTCTCTTCTTTTCTATTATTAAATTCCCTTGTTATGATCAAGAGATTTATACATGTATTGGATAAGAGTTTATAAAGGCTCTTCTATTTTCCAGTATTGGATCTAGAATGAAGAATAGAAGATCAAGAAAATCTTAATTCAATTTTTATTGTTATCTCCAACAACAACTCATTGTCCTTGACCAAGAGTTTCCAAAAAGAAAGCATGGGCATCAGCGAGGATCCATACTCCATTCTACCTGAAAATTAGATGGTCAATTTCTTTTTTTTCTTTTACTTGGAAAGAGTGTTAAGGAAACATTGATAAGGAACCACTCCTTCCACACCATAAGCTGGTGTTTGGCCTCTTTCCTACCCTTAAGTATGAAGGGTTCACTTTAATCTTTAGCATTTCAATTTAAAAGAAAAAGTTTAATCTGCTTCATGAAGAATTTATGTTTTTCTTCAAAGTCATCAAGTGAACTCTCCACCTCCTCATGAAGGGAAATAAACATCAATCAAGATGTGACAATAGAGAATCAAACATGGCGCGTTCAAATAGGTTCAACACCCTAGTTGAAATTGATTTCTTCTTCTCTTTGCTAAAAGTGTTGAAAGTGGCAAGGACATTCTGTGGAGTCCAATAGAGTAAAAGCAGTATCAATCCAAATGAAGAATACAAATGAAAGCACTAAGAAAGAGTTAGGGATACTAAGAACAAAAGAATCATCAGGGTAATGAGAAGCAAAAGATTAATTCATTATGGGCCATGATGGGTAGCCTCCAAAAGTAAGCCATAGTTGTAATGCTAGGTACAGTGGTGAAAGTTTCTTGTATAGTTGAATGCAGTCTTATCAATGAAACAAGTAATGACCTTATCAAATCAGAATTCCAAACTACTTAATCACAAAAAAAAAATTCTTTTGACCAATTATACTAATCTTAATTAGCAATCTAATTTGTTTATTTTATGGTGTATAAGATATAGATCAAAAGAGATTCAACCCATTCATAAACTAAAAAAATAGTTGCAAGTCTTCACTTGTGAGAAATTGAGGTTCATAGATAGGATATAAGGGAGAAAGAGATAAAGAGAGATTAGATCTGATCCGTCATTTTTTTCCTCCTAAAACTTTGGTCAAAAGGAGGTTGAAGGCATGGCTGGCCACCGTCAATCTTACTTTCAAATGAGTATTGAAGCTAAAGTAATAAGAGTAGAATACAAATTAACAAAACCATCTACCCAATAGACATGCAATGTTTACTAGTCATAAGTTATTCCTATGTTACTCCTCAACTTGGCATACTTCTTCACCAAAGCATGTATGTGCTTGAGCTTGGCTTAGGCAGACTATCCATTTCCAACATTGTCCACAAGAAAAGGAAGAAATGCGACAAAGACTCCTAAAACTTTGAAGTTAGACCTAAAGTAGCATGTTGGCTTGATCCCAACCTGAACTTGTCAAGAATAAGAGCAACTCATCGAGACTTTGATGCAGAGAGCATCTCCCTCAGTAGCTTATAACACAACTTAGTGAACAGTAACAAATTGCATGAGAAAAAATTAAAAAAAAAATACAACATAAAAAAGGTCATCATAATTTCATTTGAATATAGTCAAAGAATGCACAACTTGCCTCAAACACCTGCTTTGCAAACACTAGAAGCTTAGGTTTTCCCTTGGAAACACCTCACAATCATGTATAAAACATGTCTTGAAGATTAATCATTGAAGCACGATACATGACTTTCAATGGAAAGCACTTCATCATAGTTTTTCTTTAATCTTTTTTGGCGCATAAATCCCTTTTTCCTTTGCAAATAAATAGTACCTATTTTCTTAATAAACATTGTTTGACTTTTCAATAAACGATTTCAACATTTATGAAAAGTTAGCTGGGCAAGCATCAAAATATAAACAATGAACACTCGTCTCAACAAAATTCAATTTTTTAAATCGAAAACAAATCTCAAGTATTATGTATAGAAAAATATCGTTGAATTCTCTAATTACCAAATGATATTTAAAGACCCAAATTCTACTTTAAAATATCAAATGAACAAAATATCACTTTGGCCCTTAGAAATAGCTAAAACATCCATAAGCAACATGACTGGTATAAATGGCCCAAATTGTACAAATTATCTCTAAAAATGTTGACATGCCCAAGGCCTTCTGATGACAAAAAATAACATGAGCTACAAGAATTATCAAAATCTCTCTAAATTGAAGGGCTAAAAATATGTTTTATAGTATCACAAGAGATACAAAAGACAATTAATCAATAGAACACCACCTCATTAGCACAAAGCCATTAAAGTTGACACAATTACAAAACATAACCTCATTGAACGCAAAGTTCATTGTCAAACTTGATGTTCTATTACAACACTAGGCCAACAAATTAGTATCAAGCTGATCTCTAGGTGCTAGTTAGCCCCAAATGGGCACAAAGATAGAAATAAATGACATTAATATAAACAAATATGGAATTGAGCTGAAAAAACTACCAATAAATCCACATCCATGTCATTCTGAGATGCTCCAAATGTTAGTCAACATCAAAATCAAGACAAGCCACTACTTTTAATGGTCCAATAAATTTAGCAACACACAATTATACTTTACTAAGATGAAATTTACTTGGTAACGCATGGTCGTTTGAATTAACTGGGGTTGAAAGATCTTAGAAAATGGTCTGAGCATAACTTGAATTAGATGAGAGAAATTTTAAAAGAAATATCCGATCACACATCATGAGAGATCATTAGAAGATTTGAATGAGTTGAAACAAGTAAAATCGATTGCAACAAAATACAAGATTCTTGAATTGCTACATATATATTATATCGATGAACAAAGTAATATTACTATTTCTAGGTTTCTAGGTAATTTGACATCTAATAAACAAAACAACTAGTTCAAGGTATGATATGGATGACAACATTTGGCATGACTTTGATAACACTTTTTTTCCAAAAAACAATGGTCATTTGGCTAATTGCATTTGAAAAAAGTGTGCGACCCAAAAACATTAAAAAGCAATCATTTAACCTCCAAAAATACCATAATTATATCTTTACACTATTTTTCATATTAATAATCAAAATACAACGTGTTCATCAAAAAATATAATATTTATGATAAATATTCTTTAACAATAGATTATTAAATACGTAATATTTTAATCACACTAAACAATACCATTTTTAAAAATTGTTGTTCATTAATCAACTTAATACTCTATAATAGTTATGTCAAGCCAAAGCTTCTATACACTTCTATATTATCGATAGTATAGAAGCTTAAGTGATGACTTTTCCACACCTAGCTTTGGTTAGGAAGTTAAGGAGATTCAATATCAACATCTAGTTAATCTCTATATAAATACTTTAAGGATTGAAATAAAGAACTTTATAATATGGTTTTTGTAATGAACTAAATTTCCATACTTATGCTTTTGGCATTCATTAATATAAGAGTAAGTCATGTTATTGTCTGTCTCACTTATTTGTCAATTATTTGGAGATAGAAATGACTAGATAAGGACACAAAATAGGGACATTATAGATGGTATTTTAAATGTTCTATTAAATTATGCTTAAAAAAAGATGTTGTCTAGTTTGCTTCATGATAGTAATGAATACCAAAAGCTTAAGTAGGCATTATGAACATAAAAAATTATACAAAGACATCAAAAATATCCCAAACAAACAACAATGTCATTAAGCTATTTAGACTACATCCAAAAGTTCAAAAACTCCAAAAATTAAAACAAAAAAGAAAAGCATTTGATGTTGTAGCCATATCAATGATCCACGTCATTCTAATTTTATTTTTCTGAATTTGAGTTGCACAAAACCATGGAGGATGAGATGTTCCTTGTTTGTCTAATATGACTATGACCAGCTTAATTTTATTTTTTTGAATAAGTTACAAACAAGCATGTAAGTTAAGATAGTTTTTGTTTTTTAAAATGGTTGTTGAGGATTTTCATCATTTATTGATGAAAAGATATGCTATTTATAAGAAAATCAAAATTTTTAATTTGTTCATTAATTAAATTAATCTAAGTATAATATCTTAAAGTGCAACTTGAGCAATTCCATGAGCCCCACGGTTGAGCTAAGTTAATATGAATTTGAATATTTGGAAACCAGTTTTCAAGATAACAAATAACCTAATCTGAATAATTAGGATCAATTGAGTTAGATTTAGTTTGCAGTTCCAAATAACATTCTAAAATAGTTAAACAACAGAAGTTCCCAATCATTGTATTGGAAATGGTTTGATTTGGAACATTTTATGATTGCGTCTTTTCCAAGTATTATTACTCCATAATGCCTTCACAAAGTTCAATGTCTTCAAAGTCTAAAAAGTACAGTTAGAGAGAAAATAAATGTAAGCCTGCATTTGATATCTAAGGTAGCTTGAGTTATAGGCTACTCCAAACATTACCTAAAACTGAAACCTTAATTCCAACTAACCCACTACACCTCATCCTACTAACCCTAGCCACCCTTGTATTTTTCTATACTAGACCACTCCCCTTGGTTATCTTCTACCAAACTTATTTGCATTCGAGGAGTAAGGTTAAGAGTGAGGGCCAAAGATAGAGATGACTCTCGCCAAAAGGGATGAGGAGGCAATCTAGGGTTTCTTATATTCTTACCTTCGGCTAGCTCAACAACCAAGTAAACATAAAGTTTGGGCAACATATTAAAAACTGAGCAAGCAACCAAAGCTTACTTTACTGCTAACTTATTAAACAATTGGCCTACCCTCAAGAACTTAACCCACTCCAATTCCAACCAACAACTAAATTTGAATTCAGTAACTACATACATAGTTTTGCAATGTAGATTACAATTTAAACTTCTTAGAAACAAAATTCACTAGACTTCATTCCAAGTGGCCAAACCAATGAAAATCAATTTGGTCCTTCTGTCATCATCTAGCTTTTCTTGTTATATGTTTCGAAACCTTTCAACTTACAAGCAAGTTGATACTTATCAAAAACTTGGCTCCAAGACCTAGTTTACTGGAGATGAACCAACCCCACATCATTCCATTAAACAGAATTTTCTCTTATCATAGTCTTATCTGAACTGCTTCCTCTTACTATCACCATTAAACCACTTACCCCCAGAAAATATTACCTCACCTACACCCTGGTTAATTTACTCCAGCCTACTTAACCCACACATAACAACGCAAAGTTCTCGATTGCATAGTTGTGTAAAAAAAAAGCACGATAAATGGGAAAGCTCACACTAGCGAGCTTCCTTCCAATGTACAGCAAAGTTGTGAGAGGCAAGGTCAGAATCAAAACAATCATCAAATTTATTGCCGTGGTAGATAAAATACGCCAATAATATTCTCGAATCACTGCCTACCTTGTTAATAAAATAAGAAAACAAGATCATCCCTCGACGATCATCAACAGAAGGATTCATTCGACCTTAAAAAAAAAAAAAAAAGAATCGCAAAAGACTACATCGATGTCTCTATGCAAAAATTCAGGCAGTCCATCGACGAGCGAATACAGAACTAATCTAATCTGATCGCACAAAAGAAGTCAAGCAGAAAGACCACGAATGGCATCAATAAGAATCTAGGAACATACTACGATCGATCTTAGATCGCAGAGGCTCACCTTTGTAAGGCGCCGCGAGATGGAGACACGACGATAACTACTTACTCATCACGAGCACCTTTTGAGCTTGGAGACCCCATAGATCTCATAATGGTGACACGCAGAAGATGGAGGAGATAGTAGACGGAGGGAATCAATCTTTTCTGTCGTCTCCCTAATTGGGCCGGCGGCCCAGCATGCCAAACGCGCACTCCAACTCAAAACCCCTTTGATCTCCAACGCAGTCGGCGCCGCGATACGACTGTGTGGGGTCCAGCAATTGGTTTTATTTATGGTATACTTAAGCCAGTCGAATGAACTTATTAACAATATTTTAACTCTGATTTAACATTTTTTCATATATATATATATATATACACGTACATTTTGAGAAGGACGTTAAAGATATCCATGAGTGGTATGCTAACCAAGCCAACGTATTTCAAAAGTAAATATTTATCATCGCAAAATTAATACGATATTTTATAGAACAGAAAAATCTTAACAATAATATTATTTTATAAGAATTCTTAAAAAAAGTTTTCTTAAAAATAATTAATTTGGGTAAAACATAATTTTACATTGGTGATTTATGAAAAAGCCGTTTTAACCGGATTTTTAATTTATTGGAAAATAAATAAGATAAATTTTATGCTATTTTAAAAATCAAAATTATTGTTTATTCATCCCTTTTTTTTTTTTTTACTTTCCGAAGACTGACGTTGAATAGCATTCCCGAAACTCATATTTCCAAATAAAATCCGAATAGGAGTTCTTAAAAAAAAACTTTAGCTAAATTAAAAATATTATATTAAGAAAATGCTAATGTTCTTCTTTACTTCTAAAATTAAAACTAAGACTCCCATAAGTGCAGCTGTTTTAAATTTATTATTATTCGGTTGTCTGATTACGCTCTAAATTAAAAATATATAATTCTTAAATTCAAAAAATATAAATAAATAAATTAAAAAGATCATAAGATAGTTTTACTTTTTTTTTAAAATAATTTAAAATCATTTCATTTTCCTCTTTTTAAAAAAATATAAATATTAGTTTAATAATTTCATGATATTACACACTTATCGATAGAACATTTATCAAAGTATAATATTTTAATAATAGTTTTATTTATTTTGTATTATCTAACTTACATTTTATTTATTATACTATTTCATACTCAGTTTTTATGAAAAAAATATTTTTAAAAAAAAATAATATTATTTATTTGATTATATTTTAGAATCTTTTTTCATAAAAAAATAAAAATATAACTTTTAATTACAATTTATTGTCTCACTTTTTTACAACTTATTTCAATCACAATTTTCAAATAACCAAATTTAACTTGAACAATGTTTATTTTTTATATAATCAATTATGATTGTGATTTTTATAGTTAATGTAATTAAAATATTTAGATAAAAGATTATATTATTTAATAAATTTTGCTTAAGATAGAATATTAAAAAGAAAAATCATCTTTATCTTTAAAAGAAAGATTGTATAAATTTAACAACAATAAGCCTTAATATGCTTGATAAGTTATAGCTAGAAGGAGAAGTGGGGCTTCTTGGATGGGATCTCTATCTAAGTAAGATACATATATTATTTCGATACCAGTCTTTTTCACAACTATGAACAAATAGTTATTGATTCGTTGTATTGTTTTTGAAAATAATGGAGGATACAAAAAATATATTGTGTAAATATCAATGATAATTTTGTATTGAAAATTGGCAACATATTTTATAACTTCAAAGTCCTTAGCTAATATTTGATATTTTTTTAAGAAAACCTAAGTGAGATAACAGGGATTCCAATATGTGGGCTACATTAATAGAAACTTTGTACAATACTTGCATTATAATGCATATCTAAAAGATAGTGGATCAATAACTTATAGCATTTTATTTGGTCTATATGCAAGACTAGCAGAATAAGAATCTCCAAAATAAGTGGCTCTAATAGATGAGTGAATCAAGAAAGTAAAGGCCAAGTGAGATACTGTGATATACAATACTTTGTAGTATATGTCAAGGTTTGTTTGATGAATGTTGACATTGGAGAGGCTTAAGAGAAGTAAAGGATCATAGAAGAAGATGCAAAGTAACTTGCTAACCAAGTGACTATCCTTCAAATTAAGAATGACAAGTTCAAAGCCTTCACAAAGAGCTCTGAGACAGGATTAGATACTTAGATTTCAGGACAACAGTGAATGCACCACTTATATGTTAAGGGTTAAGATGAAAGTCTCTAATTAGGATTTAGATGAGATTGACTCAATAAAAATTCTTTGTTTTCTTACTAGTGTATTTCACAAGTTTCTTATTATAAATCACTAAAGAGAAAATAAATCAACACTTGTCAAGGTGTGAACACTTCAGAATGCCAAGAATAAAAAAAATGAACACTTTTGTGAGAACAAATAAGCATAAAAACTTTGGGTAAAATGATGGGCAATAATTTGGTTTTTCTTGCTAAAAAAATTGTAATTTTGCTTTCTTTCTTTTACATACATATTTGAATGATATATTAACTAGATATAAATTATCTTTTCCTTATTTTTTTTGAAACTTTGTGCCTAAAATTTTTCTTAGCATATCTTTTGTCTTTTTAAACGCCAATAAATTTACTTTGTAGAACTTTAAAAAATCATCATAACTAAGTATAGTTATGAAGTTTGGTTGGTTAATCCAACACAGAATAAGAAAAAAAGATACTCAAAGTTGTATGCTATGTGGCTAAGTTGGCTTGATTAAAGCTTAGGTGAAGATATTACTCTAATTGTTAAAATTAGTATTGTTTTGCATAAATTGCTAGTACAAGAAAGTTCCTAATGAGATATGATTTGAACTAAAATGAGTTAGGGTGAGGATTAGCATAAAATTAGATATCTTAGCCAAGTTTATTGAGATTATAGTTTTTTATCTTCCTTAATGTGTTCAATTTAGAGTCAATTCAACCAAATTAGTTAAGATTAGGGTCCAGGACTTTTGCTAGAGTTCTTCAAAAAAGTTGTTATTATAAGAGTCATCGGGTCAATATTTAAGGAAGGATGGCATAAAAGCATAATCGAGAGAATTAATTATACAAAGTGGGCCACAATATAAGTCTTTAATTGTTACACCTCAATCAAGTTGATAAGACTGCTCAAGGAAAGAGTGATAATTAGGAATTTTATATCATATCCTTAAGGATGTCTCAATTCGTTATCATCATAGATAAAAAAAACAAATATAAATTTATAATTTGAAAGAAAAAGATTTATAAAATTAAATTCTATTACAATATTTTTATAAAAGAGAATAGTATTGGTAACAAATAATATATAATATAAAATAAAGTTTAAATCTCATTAACTAATAGTTAATCTCAATCTTTATTACTCTCTTTGTTAGTGTCATGTATACCTCAAAAACATAATATCATGAAATAAGTACAATGCTTGACAAATAAAAACTAAAGCAAAAACAAAATATGTAATACCAAAAATTAAAAATAATATATGCTATAGAATCATACTATATAAAATAAGATAAGCATATTATAAAGTGACTTTTATATCATGTGATATAAATGCTTATTCTATTAAATCACACATGCAATCAATTAAGAATGTATTTAATACATATTTTTCTATTTTCAACTTATTTTATTCTCATTTTCAATCTCTCTTTTGCACTTTACACGCTTCTCATAACATAAACATGAAGAATCTATAAGAGTAAGGAATAAACTACATGAATATACTTTAGCTTTTTAAGAATGTGCAAATTATGTCAATTATTAAAAAAGAATATATATACTTCTATCATGAGTTATAAATCTTATGATCTCCTGATCAATACACATAAATGTATTGTTATGTAAACTTAAATAACATAATTCCCACTCAATTGAACATCAAGATAATTCATCTTAATTCATTATTTTTAAAGTTATTTAATGTTACTTTAATATATGGATACAATGTGATAAAGCATTATCCATGTAAACAAAAAATGAATTTCATGAATTTATGACTTAATAGACTTCTACTTAAGTTTCACTTACATCTAAGATACTTATTAAGTTTTTCTTTTGTTTTCAAGAAGTTTGTTGCAATTTACCAATTCTTCCAATGTTAAAATATTATTTAAATATTTTTTTTTATTTATTTGTCATTGATCTCTGAAAAACTTATTTTCCAAAATCTCTTATTCAAAATATAAATATATTATTTTTTATGTATTTAATATTTGAAAATGCACCTACAAAAAATGTTTATCCATGTTACTCTTCTTTAGTTATAAAAATAATCTCTTAAAAGTCGTGGTCAAAAACCCTATGTTCTAACTTTGCAAGCAATTCTATCTTCTTTTACAAGCGGTTCTTAACAACTACTTGTAAAGATAGTGGCATATTACCTTTGCTAATGGAACCCCCTTTATAAGGGTTAATTGAGAAAGGGTACTTGCTAGTGCATATTTTAGGATTTTAGCTATCCATGATTTTTGTGATTTTTCTCTTTTTTTTTTTTTTTGCAAAATTGGATACCTTTATAACAAAAGAATTCAAATTACATTTAATAACACCTTCCTAGAAATCTTAAATACAAAAGTCCTAAAAAAATTGTAACTTTGAATGGTCAAAACAAAGTAATTATTTACTTATTTCTCATTATTTATCTTTCTAAATTTTGGAGATGGCAACTACCTTAGTGACTAAAGCTAAAGACTTTTGGAGATGGGATGTGAGATGACCTCCGATATAAATTGGGGGCTTATTGGTATCATTTAAAGTCAATTTAGATAATGATAAGGATAATGTTTAAGAACTTTAAGGTTTTTTTCTTCATGTGGTTGCCTAACAACTATTTGGTGATCTTTCTAGCTAATGAAAGTGCACTGGTAACAAAGAGGTTAGCTTGGAGAAGTTTAAACTCATATTGGATTTATTTTTTTTATCAAATTTATATATTTACCATTTTGAATAATTTTGTGATTATAAATTTTATAAAACTATACCACATTATTTTTACAAATATATTAAACTTTATTTCAATAACATGAATAGTACAATTGTATATTAGGTCAAATAAAATAATTTAGGATTGCTAGGTTTAAGAAAAGTATAAATTTGGGATCATTTAAGATTTTTAGGGTTTAAGACTAAAAGTTTTGAGAATGCTAGGATTTAAGAATTATAAATACACAAAGCTATATATTTCATCATTTTGAACGATATAAATGTGGTTACAATATGTTTAAAATATGATTAAATTATATTGAATATAAGAGAGAAAGTTATGTTAAGCTATAATCAAACTTAGCATTTAGAAGAGGTAAGAAAGTTCCCAACATTAGCCTTTAGGAAAGTTTAGGTTTATCTTCTCGCTTTTCTCTTCCAAACAAGATTGTTGTGGCATCACAATCTCCTTTATGAGACAATCTTTATTCGCCCATGGGATTGTTATGGGCTTGATTAAGAGACTTAATTAAATTGGATAAAACTTCAAGTATTCAAAATATGTGTATTTAATTGAGACATATTAGCTAGGTGGGCATTAATCAATGAGTGATTATAATGATAATGTACAAGAAAATAATTTTTAAATAAAACTTAAGAGAAAAAAAATAACTTATATAATATAATTCACAACATTTATTTCGCTATTCACATATAATTAGATCTCACTACTATAGTTGGTATATGTTTAGCCCAATTAGTTTCTCGACAATGAGTGAGCATTCCTAAGTTTTGTTGAGTTTAACAAGTCTAGTTTTTCTTCAAGTGGTCTCTAACTTGGGAAAAATTAAGATGATAAATGTAAAATACTTAAAAATACAAATACTTATTATAATACTTGTTGACACACTAATAAACAATAGTTTGCATGGCATCATTTTCGTCTTAATCTCTTTTAGAAAAGTGAGATCATATCAATGGCCTTAAAGACTTCTTAGAAAGTTGGTTTCTTATTTGAATCATGGAGGGCAAAACTCTCCATGAGGAGGATGACCTCAGTTCCATATAGCAAAGCAACAATATGTGGTCATGGTCGTTGTGGGCATAGTGAGACAAGTTAAAAACACATTGGTTAGCTAACAACTAAAATGAAGGGCTTAATTAATTTAAATAGATGTTTGAGAAGACAGAAGACTTAAATTAGACCATTAACAGCGTTAGTTAAATAGAGACGGGGTGATATTGGGCGGTCGAACCAAACCGAATAGAACGAGCGAGTTTTTTTTTTTTTTTTTAACCGGTCTGCGCTATCCGATCGAGCTTATCTGCATTCCCCTCCTATCTACATACACTTGTATCCACGGCTTAAACGCTAGACTGAAGCCCGTTCATGGCTCTTTTGTTCCTCCCCTGGATTTGCTTTACCTCCCAAATCTTTAGCAGAGCCCTTCCCCGCTTTTCGAACTCCAAACATGACGTCTTCTTCCAAAAGTCCCTGACCTCTTCAACTCCCCCACTCGTTTCGAGAACCTCATTCCTCTCTCAATGGAGTTTCTTCGACAGGAATCTAATTATTTCGACCTCGGCTTCATCCTCGTCATCTTTTTTTGAGACAAAGATCACAGACTTTGATTCCTTTTTCGACGAGCTGGACCCCGAGGACGAGGAATTGAATTCTTCCCCGTGGGAGGGTGCCGTGTTGTACCGGCGGGACGCTTCAGTGAACCATGTCGAGTATTCAACTACGCTCGAGCGTCTAGGCTTATCGAAGCTGTCTTCTGACCTTTCCAGGTCCACGGCTTCAGCCATGGGCATCCGGCTGCCGAGAGTTGGCAAGGAATCATCTCCGGGCAATGAGACGCCAGTCCTAATCTCCATCGATGTTACTAGGAGACGGCGAAGATTGAAGCTGGATGGCATCTTGCGAACTGTCATCACCCTTGGGTGCAACAGGTAGACAAGGTTTTGCATTTTGTTTTTCTTTTGGAATATGTAGTTGATGTCTAGAAGGCTCTGTCCCAAGCATGTGGGCACGCAAATGAAGAGATACCGAGATCCGCGGGGCTTGAGGAAACAGATCGGAGGAGAAGAAGAACCTTGTTGATAAAAAAGAAAATTGTGAAAAATGAAAGGACTGAAATTTTAGTGTCAGGAAAACTTCAATGGCGACTCACCGCAACCAGTTTCTGAGTGTAGAGAAACAATTTTCTCTATTCTACAGCAGCTACTGCAACAGTTGGTCTTCTTTTGAATTACAAAAATAATCTCGATTGGGAGCTGAGATTTCCCTGGTCTGCTAAGAGGTCAAAACGTTGAAGTTAGGAGCCAAAGTCCCTTCTTTAGTTCTTCAAATGATTTTCATAGAGGAAGTGTAGAGGAAAGCATGATTAACAAGGAGATCACTGCTTGATTAGAATTTACCGTAGTATCTGCTATATATATTGTATTCTAAAAGTTTTAGAACAATGAATGAGAGTGATTGGATTGGACTTTTGGGTTGATCGATGAGCTCAACAATAGCTAAAAAGCTTGTGAACTTGGGCTAGATGGTGGCCCTTGGCTTCAATATCTGTATGGGAATTGAGATGGTGGTCCTGGCTGCTTTTGTTGTTTAGAAGAATGGGTTTCATTGAAAACCCAAAGGTTGGGATGAAAGTTGATGGCTGGCCAGCAAGATGAGAACTGGCCAGCACCTAACCAAATGGAGGTAAGGTACGGTTTTGCCAAGGGTTAAGGGGAATCCTCCTTAAGAAATATGGGGATGGGAGGCCCTTGAGGTGAAGGCTTTGTTCAGGAGAGGCATGAGTCATCTCTAGGGTTAGTGGATTATCTTTGTCGAGTGTGAAGAAATTTTTGGCTTTGAGTTGAAGGCTTAGCTTATCAAATGGAATTTAGCCAACTTCTATAGTGAGTTTAAAACATTTTGGAGGATTTTCATAATTTTTGAAGGTTTTTCAAGATAACAATGATAACTTCATATTCTTGACAGCTTGCCAAGTGGTGAGTAGTATTGGTAGGAAAAAATCATGGCATTACAAGAGTCCTTTGGTCTCCTGGTCTCGATCATTCATGAGGGTTTAGGGAACCACACTTGTCACAAGTAATGCTATCTTTTCTTCACTATACAAATGGGTCATCTCCTTTAAGCCAATTCTCTATGACTAGTTTGCTAAGAATTTGGTTTCATTTGACAATGAATTTCTTCAAGTTTGCTTCACTCTATGAGGGAAGGGCATTGTTGCAAAGTTTTCTCGATCAACAATTAAGAAGAAAGCTTGGACTCTTTCGTACATTTTTGTGGGTATCATGTTGATGGAGCAAGTGGATGGGGCATTTACTATTGTGAATGGGTATATTTGGTGCCAACAATTTGAGTAAAAGAAGGAAATGAGGGAGGGGTGAGAAGACTCCAAAGTTGGTGCAAAAAGAGGGTCCATTGAAGATCTTGTTGGAGGACAGTATAATACAACAAGGGAGGGATTGTGCATTTTTTTAATTCGTTGCATAATTACTTTATGAGCAAGAAATGAAATCATAATGGAAATATATTATATTAGAAGTATTAAAAAGTGCATGTATGTAATTTTTTAATGATTCATCCCTTAATGCTTTTTATTAACCCTAATTAAATGATTAGGCTTTTTTCCCATCTTTTGCAAATGTAAATAATAGAAGACTTTAGAAGAAGCTCACATGCATACCTTAAATTAGATGAACACTGATCTAGAAATAGCTATACAATTCTTTTTGGATAAGCAACACCAAACACCAAGGAATCTTGTGCTAACATCCTAAAAGAGGCACAAATACTGGTTCCAAAACATAGAGAGACTTGACTAAAAATGATCTAACAAATCTAACTGAAAAGAGCTACAATGTATCCCATCTTAAAGCAAAAAAAGAACACAAGGCAAAACTTTTATCATAAAAATATGTATAAAATTTTCTTATAAACTTTCCTAGTGATCAATTCAATAATTCGATAAAGATGCAGCCCAATGTCTTAATTGACTGCATTAAGATCAATGTTTAACAAGTTTTTTATAAGAAAATTCCTAAAATGGAGTTTTTATAATATAATGTTAGTTCTCACTCTAAATTCTCTGTCTTGTGCCAAAATGGCACTAAGATTTATTTTATAGGCACAAAAAAGTAAATAGATTCTTATCAAGAATTTTCCTTTTATTATATTCCATTTGTAAAGAAATATAATCATTTATTCTTTCAATATAAGCATCTTGTTATTTGATTAGGTGATGACTAATAATTGCATGGTTTTGTCAGCTATGATGCGATCTTTTGATGTGACCATTTGATTTTGTGTGTTGGACATTGAATGGTTTGTTCTGCACGCCTTAGTAATTATGTGTGGAGTTTTCTTTTACACCTTTGTATAATTTATGTTTGAATATATGTAATTTAAGTAAATTACATACATGTGCTTTTCTCCTACATGAACATTAAATAAATAATGTACAAATGCTTTTTTACTGATTTGATGTGCATGCATTATAAAAATTATTTTCTTGTAATAATCTAGGTTATGTATTTGTAAAGTTCATTTTTATAAATATGCACATACATTTTATGTTATGCATTGTTAAATTATTAATATACATACAACGTTTTCTTAATTTTAGATATAATTTTATAAAATCGTACATTAGTTTTTAAAAAGTGAAACTATGAAAATAATTATAATATTCAAAGTTTAACATATCTAATATAATGTTTTTATTTTATGAATTTTGTAGCATGTATAAGCGATTTGAATTCATGATTTTTTTTGTTGAGAATCTTTTCAAGTGATTTTTACAATCCATGCTTCTGTTTCATAATGGTTGGTGTTTAAAAGTGGGTTTTGAAAAGAAGTTTTAAGAAAAGTAGTTTTATATGTGAGGAATAGAGTTTAAGTGAAAATTCTTCATTAGAAATGAAGTTTGAATAATAGAAAATTTTAAAATAGAGTTTTATTAGTAGTTAGCAAATAAGGTCTAAAATACATGACTAATCTTGAACTTTAACCTTTGAATTTTGTTTTGGTGAATTAACTAATCTTTCATGCCGTCACAAGTTTGAGGTCATCATCCTTATCTTATAAGAGGTTGCTACCTGTATTAGCAACTCTATTCTTAAGTTGTTTATTGTGAAATATCTTAATAAGCTCACTGTGTTAACACTTGCATGAGAAATGAGGTAAATAATCTCTGATATTTTAGATTTTACATGATAATATACAATTTCTTGTCATAGATAAAACATCTTTGTTTAATATTATTTAATTTCTGACAAATAAAAATATTACAATTTTAAGATGAGTGAAGAAATAATCCTGACTTTGATTTAAATCCTTTTTATCTTCTCTTAATTTATAAAATTTTGTCATTTTTTAGCAAATCAATTATGGTCATTATAACTAAACTAAAATATTTAGTTAATTTTCAATAGAATATAACTAATCTTTAAAAACTTTAAACTTTATTAAGAATTCTTTGTATAAGCCAATCCATTATTGACTTTTGCAGGTTGAAGATGAAAATCTTTAGTTAACATAATAAAATTTGAAATTTTCATTTTAATCTTCAAAACCATATGATTTATTAAAATTTATAAATAATTTTTTCTTTTAATTTCTCAAGAAAATTTTCAAGATGATTCAAATTGGTATTTTAATTAGATGAAGATGAAGATGAAGATGTTAATAATATGAATCTCAAGAATTCTTCCCATTAATGTCTTCATTATTATATTTATTAAATGTATTAAAGTATTAAGAACATTTAATAATCTAAAATATATAACTACCTGTTCAAATAATATATATGAAGTTTTAAAAGTTATATTTTATTCATTTTAAATTTAATCTTAATATGATAGCAAGTTTTTTTGATATCTATCTTTAAGAAATAATTGACACTAAAAATTAAATTCAACTTATCATCAAGCTTAGGTATAGGAAGTGTATATTTGATAGTGATCTTAATAATTTGCTAACATATATTCTTGAGATTTTATCTTTCTTGAATGTTAAAATAACACAAGTAGCATAAGGACTTAACCTTTCTTAGAGGAAGCCTTTCTTAAACAGTTTACCAATGTTTTCTCCTCTTTAACAATGTCTAAAGTCTAAAGTGTCTTCACGTTATCTCTAAAGAGTTTCAAATAATGCCAAGATCTTGAGATTGTCTTAGCTTTGAATATCAAATGATAGTAAAAAGATGGAGCAATGATAACAAAATAATTGAGTGGTATATAGAGAACAATAGCTTAAGCATTAAGAGTACTAGAGTAATTGTGATTTTTTAAACTTTTTAAATGATGGGTAAAGCATTCAATTGCGTAGGGGGTGAAGTTAAAGAAGTATGGTAGAGGAATGATGCAAATGAGGTTTTGGAGAACAAGTTGTGGAGGAGAGCAAGGTGTGGAGGTGGCTCTACAATTGTTGTAGAGGCTAAAGAACAACGATAAAGTTGTGGTGGATTTAGGGTTTGTAAGAGATGAGAGGCTAACGACCAAGATTTAGGTGAAGGTGGAGGAAGAGGGTTGATGATAAGAGAGTTAGAATGTGATATCAAGCTTTGGACAATAAGGGATAGATTGGTTATAGTCAAAGAGGAGTTAGGTTACTTAAGATTTGGGTTACTTTAAAAAAAGAAAACAAAATGAAAATTTGATAGAAAGAGAGAGGGATGACCACTAAAGCCTCTTTTAGGGTTTCCATTAAGCTTCTCTTTTACAAGCTGCCAATTAATGTTTATCATCTTTAATAGTAATCATCAAAACTTTAATTTATCTCAAAAGTTCTTTAAATATGAGAGTTCTTAAAAGAGCATAAAAAAATAAAAATAATTATGAAACCAAAAAAATAGCCAAACTTCTTTTAAGACGTAATAACATAATTTCAGAAGAGAAATAAATAATAATAAAATAATAATATAAAATGAAGATAAGCTTATGTTACAAAAATGTATTTATTTTAAATAACTCAAATAAAGAGAAAATAAAAAAAAATTAATATTCCAGAAAAAGTTATGGTTGGTGATATTTTATCCAAAAAGTTAATTCTTTTATACAGTGTCTCTAAATAATTTAAGACTTTGATATGTGACACTCAAGATAAAAGTGATTAAAAATAAATACTAAGTGGTATCTCAAGAGAGTAATCATTGGATAAGGAGTAGTTTTTAGTAGATTTTTAGATGAAAAAATACAAAGATGAATTATTTTATATTAGTTGTTGAGGGAGTGATCATAGTATTTATATGAGATATTATGATCTTAAGAAATTGATATATCTTTTAAGATAAAATCCACTTTAGCTAATATGGGGTGACCTAAAAGGCAATGCCTTAATATAGTGAGAATAATGTCATATTTGATATCAAAGTAGATTCTCTACTAGTCTTATGTAGTTCGAGAACAAACCAAATAAAAGTGAGCAGGCCTACAACACTAAGAACTAAAGAGGGCGAATAGTGAATGCCAAGTGATATCTCGAGATAAGAATCATTGGATAATGAGCAATTTCTGATAGGTTTTATAGGTGGAAGGGGGGTATAAATATGAATTGTTCTATATTAGCTATTGAGTGTGTGATTGTGTTATTTCTATGAGATTCATTAGTATTAAGATTTTAAAGTACCTTATGAAGATAAAACCAATTTGGGTCGAGATAAGACAATCTCAGGGAATGATACTTTAACATAGTAAGACCAAGATGATCATTTTTTTATTTTTAAAATATTTTATTTTACCATAATGGTATATGAAAAAATATAATAAATCATGTTAAACCAAGCATGAATCAAATAAAATTACTATGAACTTATATTATTACATGTGCTATTGTATTTTAGACTTATTTAGTATATTTTGATCAGAATAGACTTGGTTTAAAATCTTATTAGATTTTTATGTTTAACTTGATATTTGTGGATTGAGTTTTCAACTCATCATTTTGGTATTGCATCAACGAGGTTCTCAAATTTCATAATAATCAAAAGATCATATTTCCTATTTTCTTTTTAGAGATTAAATATTATACAAAACATAACCCTAGCTACAAATAAAATAGCTACAATGACCTTCAACTTAAATTTAATGGCAATATAGAATAATAAAATAACAATAGAAGAAAATCCAAACAGTGTGAGTAGGACAGAGCAAAAATAGAAACAGTTGGTCTCTTACTATCTATTAATTCAAATAGACATTTTTAAGCTCTCTTTTTGGTCCTTTTGGACTTTAGCTCTTGATCTAATCTATAACATCCTATGTTGAACTTAGGCTTTATGTATCATTTGCTCTTTTGGATCTTATTATACTTCATAATGGTCTTTGAGGATGATATTTTAAACTTTTTTTTACTTGCTCCAACTTACAGGAGCCAAATTCTCTTAAGTTTCCTCAGGTTTTTCTCAGCTTGTTTATCAATGATCTTGATGGCTATGTGCATGAATGTATTAGTGAGACTCTTATTACTGGATACTTAGGCAGTCAGAACGCTTTGCTGTTTATGGTTTGTACTACTATTGTCATCATTGGATAATTCAATGATTACCATTGGAGTTGGAGTGTCAGGTGCCTTGAGAATCTCAGTAGAATCGGTGTTCGACTGCACTGTTTGTGTAATGTTAAATATATGTGGAGGAATAAAATTCAAGGAAAACTTCTTTTGGGGAGTTGTAGAAGGTGGTGTTTAGAAGTTAAAGAGAGTAATAATCAAGACTAGGCTAGGCTCTGGAGATAGATTGTTCCATATTTTCAAGCATCTCAGTTATCTGATCAAAAGAATAATATTTGTTGAGCATACTTTTGTAACTTCATCCAATACCAAGAACAGTTCGAAGCCCTCTGAATCATCCACAGATTCAAATCAAAACAACTTCACGGCTGTTCAGATTGGGATCTAAAAAGGCCCCCAAAACCCCAAAGAGCTCCCATCTTAGAGTTCTCAACAGGTCTTTAAGTGTGGGTTTGGTTTACATATCTAAATGCGATTTGAATTATATTCAACATTCAACCAAACAGTTCCTACTTCGTATTTAGATTATGAAACTGCATTTCATGTGTAGATGTGCTGAGCCAGCTGCCGAAATCGTCTTCTCCAACTTCACTCTTTTGCTGACAGAGGATCCAATCGAGGAAGAATCAGGTGAAATCAACATGGTGTTACATGGCCCAATCAAACAAACATCCTCGTGTTCAACGACCAACGATGTCGATGAGGACGACGAGAGTCAAATAGATGAGGATGATAAGCTTTACTTTCCAGCCGAGGTGAAGGAAGTAGACATCTCAAAGCACATCCGTGATCTTGTGCATGTGGAGATCACCATAAATGCTATTTGTAATGCCAACTGCAGAGGTTTATGCCTCCAGTGTGGCACAAACCTGAACGAGAAGACTTGTAATTGTGGCCGAGCGGATAAGCAAAGAGTGCAGCATGGCCCTCTTAGGGGCCTAGGAGATCAACTGAAGAGATGATCACTGTATCCATCAATAGTGTGGTTGATCTTTTGTTTCAAGAATGCACGTTGATCTTTTAGAATGAGTTATTGAAACAAATACTTTGATTAATGGAAACAGCAAGATATGAAGTAAGTTTGAAAAATTTTTAATGTTCTTGGGATTTGAGCATAGAAAACAATCATTTTAAAAAATAATATTTATGTTCCTAAATTCTTCGATGACAGCAAGATCAGCTGCTTTGGTAGGAGTGAGTGTTCATCGAAATGGAGATTGACAGCTGTGCATCTGGTGCACGTGGGCTTTCAAGCGTCTTTAATGGTCCGGAAAAAGGTTAAAGAAATGACACGAGGTTTGCATTACTTTTCTTGTGCTTGCATTCTCCTCGAGTCTTGGTTATTTTTTTTCTAAGAGTTTTTGAACTTGATGAAGCCATTCTTTGTACTTGTTCAAAATAAGGTAGGTTTTCCTTTGTGTACCAACTTGTTCTATCCTTGTTCTCCTCTTATTTCTTAACTGAATTCTTTAGATAAAATTCCATTTTAGCATCTAACTTCCCCCTTTTATTAGACCTTGTGGATCTTAATCATACCACAAATCTTTTGGGACTTGTGTTTATATGCCATATTCGATCAACTTCGAGGTGAATAGGGTATTATTTAGCTTGTTACTTTTGCTTATTGCAGAATCATGTATAGTAGATTGACACATTCATTTGGCACGAGTAATGACATTAGAGGGCATCATTGACCTTAACTTATAGGTAATTGATAGTTTTGTATTTTAAAGTGATAGTTTAAGTTTAATAGTTAAACATAATATTTAATTATAACATTTCAAAAATAGTGATATTTATTAAATGATAGTTTTAATATTTTTAATTAATTAAAGATTTAAAGTAAAATTATTATTAATTAGAGAAAGAAAATAAAATTTGTAACATTTAAAATATAGGGAAAATTAAGCTTTATGGTTATATGAATTATTTAGATTTTTGAAAAATTTATGAGAATTTTAAAAATTATTTTATAAATCTTTAAAAATAATACAAACCTAAGAAAGCATGACATTTCAAAAAAGAGAAGTGAATTATAAAAATAAGTATAATAATTGTTTAGGATTTAATGATAGAGACTTGATAAAAATTTTAATTTTTTAAAAATTTAAATGAAGGATTGTAGATTATAAGGAATTTATTTGAGTTTTAAAAACATCAAAAAAGTGAAAGTATTAAATAATCTTAAAAAAATTATGAAAATTTATCAAGGTTAATAGCTTATAAAAATCAACGTGATGAAATTTTGTCCACAAAAAAAGGTGTGACAAGCTGGCACAAAAAGTAGAATAAGATTTAAAGAAAGCCATTAATTACTACTTTTGAGGATTTTGAGTTTAGAAAAATAATTAAAAAATACTAAATAATGTCAAAAAACAATACAAAAATGAGCTATATGAGCATAATCTTTTTCATGTATGCGATAATTTTTTTTAAAATTAAATTGAATGAAAAAAGAAAGAAAAATTTTAAAACTCTCTAGTTTCTATTAAAACTTCATTAAATTTAAAACCCTAAAATCTAAAAGGAAATATAATTTAAATCTATAATGAATTCTATAAAATGAAAAGTTGCAATAAATGAGGGCATTTTGGAAATATTGAGAGATGTAAGACCTCAACATAAAGCTTAGAAGGAATGAGGGAGAGAGAGAGACAGAAAATAGAGCAAGACAGAGAGATAAATAGAGAGAGAGAAGTGTTGTCGAAGTGCCAAAAGAAATCAGTAAGAAATCAATCAAGGAGACGAGAATTGGAAAAAAGTATATTAATAGATATTGTAGTAGTATTATAGTACCAGGGAGAAAGAAAAATGATTATGCGAACATATTTATTTTTGGATCTATTTTAAGACAAGTCCACTATAATTAAAAATTATGATAGATAGGCATTGTACGATGCACATATATGCTTGATGTATTGTGGAAGTGATCACTTAAAGCTCATGTTAAAAAATTTGTATCATAGATTAATTTGAGAATTATTATTTTTTACTTCTTTGATATGAAATACGACATTTGATGAAGCATGTTGTGTAAATGCTAATTGTTTTCTATGATAAAATTATAGGAATGTGTTTTTGATTTATTGCATATGTGATTTCAAAAAAATCTTTCTTTAATAAATTGTTTGTTAAATTGAATTAAAAAAAGGAAGTGAAAAAGTTGAGTGATAACAAATGATGATAAAATAGGATTAAACATGACTTTGAAAAATAAACTAACAACTATTATTTTAAGAGGTTAATTTAATATATAGAATAATTTCTTTAAAAGTAAATGGCTTACTATCTATAATAGTATGTCTCTAAAATTAAAATTACATTCAAATAACATATCTCTTTTAGTAATGAAAAAAGAGCTATCATAAGGGCAATGCAAAATATTATGTTTATGATAAACCTAATTTGTATTGATAATGAAAGCCTTACTGTTAACTAAAATGGTAATTGAAATCTCAAAGATAAGTGAAACTGAGTTAAAAATTAATAGGATTTTCTAAAAAAGAGGAACGAGTTTTTAAATATATTTAAAAGAAATGATAATATGTTTTTTATTATTATCACATATTGTTTATATACTCATTATATGATATAAAACTAGCATTTATCATCATCAATAATTGATTTTTTTTTTACATCCATGTTGTGTTGTTTTGCTAATGAGCCATTAATAATTGTTATAGCTTTCTTACGATCCAACATTTGAGGTAAGGATGAGACATAATACAATTGTTTAGGAGAGTATTAATAGTGTAGCTCATGAACCATCTTAATTAGTAGTTTTTCTCATTATATATAAGTTGTTTGACAACTATTTTACATTTTACAACATGAATTTGAATTACTTGAACATTAGATAATACTTATTTTAATTAAATTACTCTATCATGATGTGAGAATTTTTCTTTTAAAAGCAAATGTTAAATATTACTTCTACTTTGATTTTTTTTTTAAATTTAAGTGTTTGAATTTTAAAAATGATAAGCATTTCATTGGTTTATTGTTATAAAAATATGGTTCTCAAAATCAAATGAAAAAGGAGAAGAAACATATCACAAATTCATTGTATGCAAGCTCCAAATTATTTTGAGCTATAAAACATATGATAATCTTAGTTGGCTCGTCTCTTTTAGATATAGATATTTTTGAATCACTCTATGTAAAGATAATCCTCTTACTTCTTATTTCTTTTTTGAATCATTTTTCACTTTAGTTGAAGGCAAATAAAGCCATTATGCATTAAGTTATTGCATTCAAAATGCTTTAACTTCTTATTTCTTCCCATTTGTGGTCAATGATTGTCTTTTTTATGACAATCATAAGTTTTATTTTTTCTTCTATAAGTATGAAGTGAATTTCTTGATATCACATTAACTCCCTATCATAGTTATTCTCCTTCTCACTAAGAAAGTTCAAGAATTCCATATTGAAGGTGAGAGAGAGGGCAAAACTTTTAATGTCAATGGCTTCTCTTGCATAACCTTTATTTTATCATTTTTTCTTCTCAAGGTTTGTTTGACGAGTTATGAGTGTTGTATCATTTGGTCGTTATATTATTTATTTGATGATAATAAAATTATTTTGTTATGTTTATTAATATTTTTTAAGTATAAATTTCATATTATACATCTAAAAATAACTATAGTAAATTATAAATAGCTTTATCATGTGTGTCATGAAACTTGACAAAGGTGTTTGATTATTAGCTACAATTAGTATTGGAAAAGACACAGATTCATATAACACAAAGAAAATATTTTTATTAAATATATATTTTTTATTTTAATAATTAAAATATCAAAATATAAAATAATTTATTTGAGATATTTCAAATTATTTTAAAAAATATATTTCAATAATATATATATATATATATATATATATATATATATATATATATATATATATATATATATATATATATATATATATTATTTATCTTAAAATATTATATCTATAGTGAATTATATTATATGTTAAGATAAAATTAAATTATATTTGAAAAATGATTTAATTGAGTGAGGTTTATATTAGTTGAACTATTCATCCTTTTATGATACTCTCATTGTACAATATAATTAATTAATAATTAGATCAGCCAAAGCATCAATCTAAGATGATATTAAGTGTTATGGCTATCTTACACTTATCATATTAACACAAAAACATTATGTGTAGCTATGCATTAGTCGTTTACCTAAGATGTTGGATTTGAGAGATAGTATTCTTGAAGTTTGTATAATACAATATTATTTTTCGTATTAGTGTGACACATTTATTAAAAGGATTAAACAATGGAACATAGTGAGTGATTAAAGAATTTGGTATTTATTTTACCTCAAACTAATCAAGCAAAACTAAATGTTTTTGTACAATCTTCACCTCTCCTGTGTCTCTTTATATTTCTTAGATTAGTCATATCATGTCATTTATGTTCATCGTCCCCTCTTATCTATCTATTAATCACTCCCAATTACTTAAAACTTTTATATAAGCTTATATCCATCATTTTTTGTCTCCGCTTTATCATTCAGTTTGACTTGGTTTGACAAAATTTGATCACAAATTGTGTTTATGACAAAATTTGATCATAAATAGGGGAGTCATGCTAGCTTGAAAGAGGTCGATGGTAGTTTGGTAAGAAAGAATGATAGTTTGATTAACAAGAGACAACAGAGGGCTACACTTGGGCTCAATCAATGATTAATGATTAAGTGGTGGACTAAGTAGAACACGTTTTTGTGCATTTGTCATATTATTTTTGTTATGTTATCACACTATAATGATACTATTTTTAATATAGACTATGCTATATTGTACTTATATATTATGTTTTATTTTAGTTAAGGATAAGTTATTACACGTAAAGTTGTCTATAAATTGTTTTTTGTATTTTTCTCAATTAATGTAAGAAAAAGTTTTAAAAAATGATTTTAAAGTCATAAACATCAATCAAAATGTCAAAAATCATATGTCATTAGAAGTTGGTGGTCATAATAATAACCAATAAAAGGTTGTTGGGAGGAGTTAAAGGTAGAGACATTAAAGTAATGGACAATTAAATCATTATAAATGGTGATAGTTGAATAAAAGAAAATGGAGAAGATTTGGGAGCATTATATGCTAAAATTAAGGAACAAAAGCAAAATAGGTGCTCCTTAATTGTTTGATAATAATTTCCTTTCTTTGGATCTCAGTGATGACTATTAAAAGGAGTCCCTTGATTAATTAGTTCACAAAAGAAGATATTAGTTTGGTCATCTATTAATTGTCCATTGAGATCAATAAGAGATGGTTAAGTATTAAGATTATAATAGAAGACCATGAATTCAATTCTTAACAATAGCACAACAAATGTTAACATAAAAATTGGTAAGTTGTCCCATTGTCATTAAATTAGATATCGATTTAGTAAAACATGAAAAAAAAAGTTACATAATTTTTATTGTGAAAATCTTTTGAATATGTGAAAAACACATCATTAATGTGCCTTAGAACTCGTTCATTATCTTTCTATGCTTCAAGTACTAGTTTTCTTAATTTAATTTTGCCATAAGAAATAATAATAATAATAAAATAACAATTTTATTTCACTAAACAATAATCCTTTTGATAACCACCTTTCCCTCCTAAATACCCTTATTTCCTTTCGTTCACACCAAAAATGTCATTTCGTAAATACTAAAAAGTATCAATAATACGTCAATTAAAAATTTTCTCGTAAACTTTGAAGCAAATACCCACTCTATTACTATAAATGTCTCTTAAAATTTATTACTTTCTTATATCTATAATAAAAATTAGATGCTTCAAATTTTTTTTATTTTATAACTCAATAAATCAAAGCATTAATGCATAATTAATACACAATTAACATCACTCATTGATCATTAATCACATATATTTTAAACAAAATATATGAATAACAAAGCTTTTCCTATAGTGTTTATATTATAAAATCATATGTAATACTTATTATTATGCATTTTAACTCTTTTTCTTTTAAACATAATCTCTCATAATAATTTACTTTATAATAAAGCTTTCATGTTGAATAGTAGGTTGATATGTCATTTTTTAGATAAATAACGATTATTTAATTATTGTTACAACATTTTTCTAAAATCTTATATTTATTTTTATCTTCGTAATGGAAAGGTGAATTGTCTTACCGTATAGGTGTCAGGAGACAGCGGGGTCCACGACCGACCTATTGAATATTGACTGACGTAGCCAAAAACTTTGACTTCTCTGGTCGCTTTCACTGCTGGAATCCAAAGCAGATCAATGGAAAATGTTTTTTTAAAAAAATTAAATATATATTTTAATTATTTATTTTATTTTTTTAATTGCTTTATAATTAAAAAAAATTAAAAAAAATGGATGATTTCTTCTCATCATCCTTTTCTCGACTGTCACACGGCGAAAAAATTCCCTCCAGGCGTCAACCACCATTCGCTACGAAACAAAACCATTTTTTACCTGATGCAATTATTCATGAAAACTTGCTTTTTTTTACTACGTTAAAAATAAAATAAATGAAAAATAAATTAAAAAATAGAGAAAATTATTTTTTTGTCACTAGTCAAGGAGAGTCACGTTTTAGTCACGTGAGTGACTTTTTATAGACAACAAGAGGTTTTCTTAAAATGACCATTGTGATTACAAGGAATTAGCTTTTTTTTAAAAAAAAATTATGAGAGAAAATTATTGTTTGGCAAAAACAAAAAAAAAAAGATTTTGATAAGATTATTTTAATAAATATTTTTTAAAAAAATTATCGAATGAAAAATAAATGAGATTCTAATATTGAACTTAATTATTGAATCTTCAATGAAATTTATGGTTATAAGACTTAATTGTTTGAATAATTTTATGATTAGTATGATAGATTTAGGAGCATAAGACAATAATATAAAATACTTTTGAAAAGTTATTATACAAAATGCTCATATTAAAAAGATAGGTCTTGATGATCCAACCAACAATGGCTATATGTCATGAGGTAGACCAGGTAAGGTGGTACTCGAAAACGAGCATACTTGTTGAAGAATGCATTAGGAGATAGTTTTGAAAAAATTGATCAAGGTGTGGTTTTTCTTGATAAAAAAGAAGAATCTACTTCCATGGATATGCCCTTAGGCGCAGTGCATTTTAGACAAGCCTATTCTCGAGTTTTTGTTATCAAGAAATTGATAATTAGGTGAATGTTTTCTTGTGAATAGAATTATATGAACTATTGTGTTTGTTTTATTTTTGATATTATAATAAATAATGATAGCAAAGTTTTTAAGTCCTTTTGTAATGATTATTATTTTAAATATTATATATTGTTTTGTTATAATATATGCACTTGTTATTAATTATTTTAAATAGACAAAAAAATCAATAATTATTATAATAGGAGGCCACCTTGGTTTTTTTTTGTAACTTTGATAATGTTAAAATAACTAGAGGGTGATGTCTTCTGTTAGTTTAATCAAAGATTACTATTAGAGTAGACCAATATCACAAGAATCTTGATAGTGATTTTCTTCATTAACCTTTGTTTTCTTTTTTGATAATAATTATTAAAATTATATAGGCCATAGCTTGCCATCAAATTTGCAATTGAATGTATAAACCAAGTTTACGAATGAGCGTATTAATTTTTATATAAATATGATATACCTTGTAGATGTTTCTTATCAAATGAATTTTCTCTTTATGACATCATATGAAAATCACTCCTTACCTTATTTAATCTTGAGTGTTATAATTGGTTTCATTTTCATCTTTTGATAGGATAGTTTATTAGCATCACTAATTGACTTTTCTTTAATCTCATGTCAAATTTTTTTTACATCCTTTAACTCAAGTTCTCACAACACTAGTGAACCCGAGTAGAGGTGCAAACTAAAGTCACAATAAATCTAATGTGATGTTCATTAATTCAATTTTTTTTCAATGTTATGTTTATTCAGAGTAATCATCAACACGTTTGGTTGGTTGAATGCGATCCAACATATTATACCCAAATTTTGTTTCGTGTCACAAATAAGCTTCTATTTCTCAAAAACAATTAATTTGTAGGAGGAAATGAGGCTAAGATTGTAATGTTGTTGGTTATACTAAAATGATATGCAAAAGAAAAAAATATAACTAATGTAAGCAAAACCATTGAGAACATAAGAGAAGTGTTGGAATCCAAGCAGATGTACCACCAAGACCATCTACAAGAACGAGTGAGAGATCAAGTAAGTACATACAAGAACATGTTGGGCAAAAGTAGAGAACCAATGACGAGGGAGAGGTGTGCTGGTGGGATCAGGTAGGGTAAAGGTAGTTTGTAAAAGCTTAAACAAGGCCCATCTTTTGGACGACAATAGAGTTTTGTCCACCATACAATGGCAACAATAATCAACAACCACATTTATGATTGCTATGGTGAGACAACATTTATTGCTATTATTCTGTATTGTTTGATCATCAAGAATAATTAGTAAGGACTATAAAAGTCCCAACAAATTAGTTAGCAATTGAAGTATTGCCGTTTGTTTGATAGGTGACAATGCTTGGCTTATGACATTATAATAAATGTTTTCAATCTATCTAGTGATAATATTTTGATTATATTTTATTTATAACAAATAGTTATTAATTTTTATAGTTAAAAATATTTTTTATTTTCCTTGCAAACTATGCCTAATGTTGATTGTGTTATGTTTTTTATTTAATATTATTAATTCGAATTATAAAATTGAGATACAATTTTGTTGAAAATAATTAAATTAATATTTGAAATTTGAGTTTGAATTTATTATAATACCTTGTAAATTAATATTCGGATAGGACAAATGTACCTCAAGACCCGGAAAAGTTCTCCGCGCACTCATCTGATGTGATGAATATTCAAAGACAGACCATAATAACAAATGTTATCCATGCTTACTTCTTTATTGCATGAATTTTTGAGACTATATATATATATATATATATATATATATATATATATATATATATTAACAGTTACTCTTGTCTTTTATCTATAGGTTAAATTGATAAAGTGAAAGAGAATGATTGATGACAAAGAAAAAGTAAGATTGACCAAAATTTATATTAGTTTCTCTATGTGTTTTTAGTTTTCTACTTGTAATTTTTTTATATTAATTTATTTTGTCTTTAACATCTTATCATATGGCTTGCAATTATTCTAATTCATTCTATGTAGAATATTGACTCAAACAATGATGATTATAGAAAATTGTGTTTAAACAAAAAAAAAAATACAAAGAGAGGCATACAATTAAAGATTTATTGAACTTGAGAAGGTAAGCCGAATAAGATTAATTGAAAGTAAATCATGGGAAGATCATCAGTTGTAGTAGGAGCTACGAGTCGCAAACGGATGATTAGGATGGATCGAATGGAGATCACTTGAGATAGATGAAAACTCTATGAACATTGGTTATATGAACAGATGTTAGGTATAAAAAGGAGATGAGGGAATTAGATAATGATTTTATAGGCAAAGGGAGACAAGATTACATCATGGGTGCATGAGTCGATACCTAAGAATGGGTTTTTGAGTTTTTTTTTTAGATATAAGTTTTCTTTTTTATGTTAATAGTTGTAGAATAGATGAGTGTGACTAGGAGGGCATACACTTGAACATTTTTAAGATTTATTTTTTTATAAATTGGTGAATTGGTAAGTCATGATGAATATTATTTATGTTATGTCCAAAATAAACTTGATTTTG
The DNA here is from genome assembly GCA_023846275.1 of Vanilla planifolia. Classification (NCBI taxonomy): domain Eukaryota; kingdom Viridiplantae; phylum Streptophyta; class Magnoliopsida; order Asparagales; family Orchidaceae; genus Vanilla; species Vanilla planifolia. The sequence goes on along the minus strand of CM043866.1, from coordinate 22,381,680 downwards.
TGATGGTTATTGCTTGTGCTCATATCCATTAATAACTTGAAATTTGAGACTCATTTGTTTCATTAGGCGCGTGTTAAATAAAAATAAATGTAAATTAATGTTTCCATTTTAAGATTTCTCTTTAAAATAAATGTTCGTTATTAATTAGAGATTTGGAGGACCTCTTACTTTCTGAGGATTTGTGTATATTACTATATTTTAAAAGTAGTCATATTAATTTTTTTTCTCGTATGCATCTCAATATTTTTGTTTTGCTAATGAATTGTCCCCATTCTCATCAATACAGACTTGATTTGTTGTCAAATCAAGTTATTTCAATCTTGATGCTCTTATTATTTTGCTTAAACTTCCAAACTGACTAATACATCACTCATCAAGCTATACTTATGGTATATACAAATACATTATTCATCATTAAAAACTAGATGAAATGACATCTCTAATTTACGAACAAGTATTGAGGCAATCTTAAGTAGCTAATTTTCTTTTCAAATTGCTTATATAGAAAATATATTTAGGCAAAATAAGTTTTAAAAAACAAAGTGCAATCCAAATAAAAGAAAGGATAACAATATCATCGAACTTGATTTATAGTGCAAAATCTACAAAAATAATGTTAGTAATACATGAAAAATCTTCATTTTATGATGAGTGCTTTTAGAATATAAATAGTTCATAATGTTGATAATATATCAAAAAGCTCACTAAAAAATCTTATTAATTTAAAGGAGAAAAAAAAAGAAAAAGAGAAAACTTTTCTCATAATAATTCTAGTAAAAAGAAACAACATGAGGAGAGATAAATATGAGCTTTTTTTATATGATGTATCGATATCATTTATTTAATGTCTTAGTTTCCTAATCTCATATAAATATAAATGCCTATAAAAACAATGAACTGATTTTAATCGTAAGTACTCTTTCTTAATTGTTAATACATGTAACTTTAAATGATAGATAAACACGAGCATATATCTAAATAGTTCCAAGTAATAGTATATTCGTTAACAATATTATATATTGGAACAATGTGGGCTAAGGCATACTATACTACAATATTGTTGTATCAAAAGAGGGGAAAACACAAGTGTAATAAACTTTGATTTAGATTATATTCTTGCCATTTTGTGTCATATTGTGGGTGATATAAATGATATAGTTTAGAAGACAATGACTATAATTACTCTTCTTATTCTATATTGATATACCTATTAAAAATCTAACTCATTATTTAAGATTTTTTTTTTAAAGTATGATATAAAATTATATCAAAAGTGGCAAAAACCATACAAGAAACCACAGGAAGGATCCTCAAGGGGGATCAAACATGAAGTCAGATAACATGAGTTTGAGTAGGGGCATGGGGAGGAAATCCCCAGGATCCCAAACGAACTTATTGAGGCATGCGGCACGAACAACCCAGTTAGCAGGAGCGTTCCCCTCTCTGTGAATATGAGAGAACCGGACTACCTCCAGACCCCTGGCATACTTAAGGGTCTCAGAAAAAACCTCATCATCAGGAGGGTGGGATATCATCTCACGAACTACCTGGAGCGCCGTCATCGAGTCAATTTGAATTTCCACAGCCCTGTGAAAGGGAAGGGAATCCCTAAGCAAGTTAAGGGCTATGAGCATAGCCTGGACCTCCATCATGTCAGCGGCCTGGGAGAACACCCTCTTGCCGGCCCCCAAGAGCGGCCTTCCTATGCAATCTCTGACAACCATGCCAAGAACAGCAATGGAATCGCCAACCGCAGCATCGTAATTAACTTTTATCCATCCTGGTTGGGGCAAAGCCAACCATGGGTTACAAGTAAGTCTGAAGAGTTGCTAGGATTCCCGCTGGACAGGGATGAGTAGAAAGGATGCCGACTGAATGCAGTATTCACCTCGATCTTGATCGTCCGAAACAACGAGCACGGCAAAGGCATCGGGTTGTTGTGCCTTACCACGTTCCTCCTTGCCCAAATATAATACATGGTGGTGGCTAACGTGGCAACATATCTCGCATTGTCAACACGGTGCGCAGTGGGAGAGCCCACAAACCGGAGGAGCCGGTCAGTGAATAGTGACCCGGCACCCGCACCAGTGGACCAACTTAGGGCAGTTAAAACCCCACGGATCTGGTGGTCAACCCAGAGATCCTGGGCACGCGGGCAGTCCCAAAACACGTGTTGCAGGGACTCCTCCGTCGCGCAGCCCTGCTGGCAGTTTTTATTCCGGCTTAAGCCCCTACGGGCAAGCCATGCCGCCAGAGGAAGGAACTCGCCAGCGACCTTCCACTAGAACATGCGTACCCTCGGCATCGCTTTGATCTTCCAGATGCTCTTCATCACATCAGCGGAATGCCGGCCACCACGCCTGACGGAAGCCACAGCCTTGCAAACTATATGCATGTAAATCCGGCCACTGTCAACCCTTGCCATCTCAGTGTGCATATAGAGCAGAACGTCCTGGGCAGATGCCCGAGCTCTCGAAAGGTGCAGAATTCTGTCAATGAGCTCCTCGCCAGCCCAAATACGGATGACATCCACGTCCCAATCCTCAGCAGCCGTGACACAGTCAACAACACTTGTCGGCCAGTGGGTGTGCATATTGATGAAAGTTGGCCAGCAGCAGAGTGGGAGGATGCCCAGCCAATTGTCCTCCATAAAACACACCGTCTGCCGGTTGCTGATGCGCCAGACGAACATCGAAATTGCCACTGGCATTGCCGTCAGCACCATTTTGCACACAAAAGAGACATTCCGGGGAGCTTTCATCAGCGGATTACTCAACGTATATTTCCTCCTCATAATGTCGACCCAGAGGCTTTACTTCGCTACTGAGGATGCGTTTGCAGTTCCTCATTTGGTGCACACGATGCCAGACGTGGAAGTCCCAAAGACCAAGCCCGCCAGTGGCCTTCGGCAAGGTGATGCATTCCCATGGCACGTAATGCATCGTGTTCGCGCCGCTTGTTTCACACCAAAGGAACCTTCTAACACGCCTCTCCATGTCATCAAGAACCCCAGCAGACACCTCACAATGCCTAAGGACGTGATTGGGGATAGCATTGAGAATAGAGGAGGCTAAGACGGCTTTACCCGCAAGTGACAGCGGACAGATACGCCAATTGACCACCGTGGCATCAATTCTTTGGACAAGGAAGTTGAGGTCAGCCTTATTCAGGCGCCTCGCAGCGATGGGGACACCAAAGTACGTGAGCGTCTGGCTCTGTTCCATGTGGAGCTTCCTCAGAATCAACTTGGCTTTCTTCTTGCTGAACTTAGTGCTGAAGTAAACCCTAGACTTCATGAGATTGACACGCAGACCAGCAGCCTCCCCAAAAGCCTATATGATACTGCGAACAGCGCGCGCAACCTCATGAGTGGTAGGAGCAAACAGCAGCACATCGTCAGCGAACAAAAGGTGCAAAATCCACGGCGCGTGCTTCCCAGGCCTGAAACCAAGCAGCTGCCTCGACTCATAGTCCCTCACCAATCTCGAAACGTATGCAGAAGGCCAAGAAGTAGAAGTAGGGCGAGAACGGGCAGCCCTGCCGGAGTCCCCACTGCGCCACCACCCACGGGAGGCGAGAGCCATTGAAGAGGACACCAAATCTCGGACGAGTAATGCACGTAGCGATCCAATCGCGCCAGACGAGGGGAAAACCCATGACCTTCCTCATCTCGAGCAGGAAATCCCAGCGCACACTGTCGTAGGCCTGCTAGATGTCTATCTTCACAGCCATAAGGCCCGAGGCAGCGGTGCAGGTGTGCATCTTCGAGGCCATTTCCTGTGCGATATTGATGTTATCAGAAATGCTCCGCCTGGGAATGAATGCGGCTTGCTCGTGCGAGATGAGGCTTGCCATCAACGGCTTCAGCCTTCCGACCAGAATGCACGCCACCATCTTGTAGATGGTGTTGCAGAGACTGATTGACCGGAAGTGCTCCGGCCTGCACGCCCCCTGTTTCTTCTGGATAAGGACAATGAGCATGTCATTCCAGTCCTCCAGCAGCCTCCGTTCCTCAAAAAAGGCATGCACCGCGCCAATGACGTCACTACGTGTGATGGCCCAATAGCCGTGCAGGAACTCCACCATGATCCCATCGATGTCCGAGGCTCTGTTCCTCCTAATTCCCCGCATGGCCTCGATAATTTCGTTTTCAGTGACCCTGCAGCCAAGATTGGATGTCACATCATCGCCGACGATGCCAGATAGCGAGGAAATCTACGACAAGGCCACCTGGTCCCTACACCGCCATTTCAGTTCAAAGTAAGCCAAGAGAACCCGTCTAATGCTATCGGGAGAGTCCACCACCTTGTCATCTTTGTCCCTCAGCTGTGTAATCCGATATACAATGATAAAACACCAGGCAAAACCAAAGAATAAAACATGTAGGATGATATGATATTTATTCTTGATGCGTGGCATAGTTGCAAATTAATTTTATCATTATTCTTCTAATCAACATTGTAATATAATATCAAATTATCGTAATTTATTTAAAAAAAGAAGATAATTGATTATGAATAGATTATTCACATACAATAAAAAGTAAAGACACAATAGATAAAAGTCTAAAAAAGTATGATAAAGATGCTACCTAGATGTTTAATCTTAGGTAGAAAATAATGATCTATGTTTATAATAATGCCTTTTATATTGTATAAATTATCTATCAAGCAAAGTAAAAATATTATCTAATATATTATTTATGTGAATTTTTTTACAAAATTTCTCATGACAATTGTAATACTTTTATTATTTTTTTGATATATTTTTGAGTTATGGGTCATTGAGGAAGACGTAGTAATTTTGGTTTAACTTAGCCATCAGAGTCATGTTGTGCAGTCCATCTTCTCTCACATCTCATGTGCACTTTAGTGCGTAGAAGAGCGTGGCCCTTCACGCCCCTTCTTCCTCCAAATTTATTTCACAAACTTAATGGAGACATGCAGCTGCCTACTCTTCTCCATCGCCTTCTAAATACACCTCACATCAGGTCTCCCTCTGCCCATTTGTCCTCCGGTTATTAACCGCAACAGAAGAGGAGTTGTCAGACAAGGAAAGCAAGTCATGGGCGCTGCAGCCGGCAAATGCTGCCCCAACCGCCCTGCAGAGCCCACAGAGCTCCGGGCCAGATTATGCCTCTTGGAAGCGGAGATCATGGGGATCAGGAGAGAGAAGGAGTTCAGGGAAGAGATGTTCGCTTTAGAGAGGAGAAAGCAGGAGGATGAGATGGGGCGGCTGAGGAACCGAGTGGAGGAGGAGGAGGAGAAGGTCAGGAGGTTGGAGGCCGAGGTGGCTGCCGCGGCCGCCGCTTTTGCTCGCGGCGGTGATGGGTTCAAGAGCTGGTACCGCCGGCGGTTCGACGAGGAGTATGTCGAGCACATGAAGCAGGAGAAGGCGAGGAGGGAGGCGGTGGTGGAGAAGTGGAAGCAGCTCTATTTGGCCATCAAGAAAGAGCTTGATGAACTCATCAGAAGGACGGCCGAAGGTAAGTTTGTTCTCTTGATTCTTTACAAAATTTAATTTTTTGCTCCAATGATGCATAAGATTCACAGCTTTTTTCCTGTGAGACCTTTCCAGTTCTTCTCTTAAATTAAACTAAGCAATACTTGAACAAAAAGCATGTTACGTTCATGTTGAAAGAGGAGTTCAAGAGACTAATATCGGAATCACAGTAAAAGATTCGTTGGTTCGTCTTAAATACAGCAAACTTATTCCCCTGCTTCTTCATCAAAGGATGATGTCTACTGAGGAAGAGAACTCCATGTTATAGTAAAAAAATTAAAGAATAGATGGAGATGCCGTGCTCCATTAACTACTCACCCATTAAATATTGTGATCTTTTTCTATCAATGATCACATGCTCGGCAATCTTCTTCATCAACTATTATTTAATACTCTTTTTTTTTTTCCTTCTTCCATTATGTATGCACATGCCTACCTACCATGTTTACCTGACCAAAACCAAATTTATCCCTTGTCTTGTGTTCTTTTTGTTAGATATATTTTCTTATTGTCTAATGGTTAAGTTCTCTTAGGGGGGAGATGCTGCTTTGGGGACGAAGGGGTGGTGGTAGATTGGCTGCAAGCAGAGTTAAAGGCCAAGGAGGATGCTTTAGATGCACTCGAAGTCAAGCTTTTGGCCGTGGAAAAGGAAGTGGCGAGAAGAGAGAGGGAGATTGATATATTGAGACAGAGCCTTAGGATTCTGAGCAGCAGAAACAGAAACCATGGTGGAAGCTGCATTAAGAAAAGTCTGCGCATTTGATAACCCAATAAGAATAAGACTAAAGCTGTGGTAATTCAAGAGGCAATACATGTTATCAGCATCTAATTGAAGGGTGAACAATACTGTGGGCAATCTACTTCGTTGCATGTGTGTAGCAAAGCTAATGTCAAGAGTTATACCTGATTCTGGACTCATCAAACAGGAAAAAAGCTATAAGGTGGTTAGCAAAGGTAGCAATGGAACACATGGTTTAAGGATGCCCTTAAACCTAAAGAAAAAGATGGCCGTTTAAACCATTGTCATCGTTATATGAACTTCTTTCTTAACCATTGTGGTTCTTTGCAGTGTAACAACAATTGCAAGGGTTTCCCTATTGTATCTCATAAAGCACTATTAGAAAGCTATTGCCAAAGATGACTATGCGATGGCAACAATTAAAACAGTTGTAAAACTTTCTATAGTAGTGTTTTGAACTTTTGCAATAGATGAGTAGGCTATGATAGACTATATTGAAGTTTTTCTATTGAAGTGATTCAAACTATTTCAATAAACATATAGGTTACAAAGGAAAACACTCGATCTTTGTTATTGATTTCCATGTAGGAATTTGAGTGGTTTCTTCTTTGTGATTGAGGTTATATTAGTTATAGATGTCAATTTAATCATTCATTTGCTCTTCTTTATGCGACAATAGTTTTTTTGGACATTGTAATTACAATTGGCATACAACATAACTTCAAATCATAAGGATGCAATATATATAACTCCGGATTGTATTAAAACAAAAATAATACTAAATTACATAAAATACCAAATTGAAAAAAAAGAGATTCAATTAAGTTACAAAATAGTCTTTGACTATGTAATTATATGTCTTCAAAATAAAATAGTAAATCAATTAATCGTAGCCTTTGAAATTAACATTTATCTTTTTATTAAAAGAAAAAACAAAGAGTACATAACTATCAATCAAAGTGTTTGAATTTATATTAAATCTTACAAGATGAACAGAAAATATCATAATTTATGAGTTTGGAGAGATCAAGATGTGAAAATACAATGTTGTTATTCCTACTATAGATTTGCAGTAGGTGAGCATTTAGACTATTGCAGTGGAGGCAAGTTGGTCGTTGTGGTGCATAACAAGTAGAAGCCTTGTTGTAAGGTGGTCACACACAAAGCATAAGATGACTTGCAAGCGCAAGTATGTAGGGTGGGTTGCAAGCTCAAGCGTGGCCAATTGCAATAGTTATAGTACCTAATGTTATGATATCAACCATTAACTATAGTGTTTTATTTGATGATAACAAACTCTAAATAATTTTAATAAATTTAATTTAGTTAATTTTCATATTCAAATACCTCATGCATGTATTTATGGAACAATTTAAAAAAGAAGAGAAACAAAAGTAAAATTATATAAAACTTATCTTGATTGAAATGACAAACCAACAAGAGATATTTTTTTACATTACTTTTAGGTATTTAAATTTAACGTTAAGCTCGATTAAAATTATTTTTTCAAGACAACAAAAAAAAATCAAATTTAATTTCTAATATACTTGATTATCATCTTTGATCAAATATCTTAAATATGTATTATTTGATAAACATCTTCGAAATTCAGGTTTCAGCAATAATTTAAACAAGAAATTCAAACAAGAAAATAATTAAAAAATCCTAATTCTAAGACGCCTAAACCTATACATAGTTACTTCTCAACATTCGATGTTGCTATAGCAATTGGGTCGGAGCATCACTCCCGAATGTGTTTCGAAATTATTTCAGGGTATGACATTACCCTCGGGACCAGTGTTTAATATTATGATTACTCGCAAATTGGGTGATTAATTCTCAAACTTATAAATGGGTAGTCAACCCCAAAATTCGACTGTCTCTAAAGGCTATCAGAATCTTTATTAGGAGAAAATAAAAAAACAAATGTGTAATGTGAGACCAAAACACAATTTTTTGCATGACAGACTCTCGAGTTATAGGAGTGATGTGAACCATCCAATCATGCATTTCGCAATCGAACGATAATTGCTCTATCTAATTTTTAAAAAATGATAATTCTATCATCCGTCCGATTGCCCAATTTCGAAAATGCACAGTCCAAATTTCACCAGCTTGAAAAGTTAGATCCTGCCGTCATATCGCGATTAAATCTAACTACTCATCAATTTCATATTTCTAAAGGCCTAGTTTTGATTGCGTACGTTCGATCACGCAACTTTTGCGATTGAAGGGTCATGATTTGTTTTGATCGAACGGCTCCTGCGCAAGGGCTATTTTAGCCATTATTTCGAGTCATTATGAATAATTTTTAATATTAATTTTTTATTTTAAAAGTTACAAAATATATGTAATTTTAACAGTTAAATTGGGTGCTTGGTAAATACTTTTAATTCTTAGAATATATATATAAATAATAGAATTTCATGAAATTTTTTGATGAAAATTTTTACAAAATTTTAAAGAATAAATCTCATGTCATAATTTTAAAGCAATTCACAACCTTTGCTAAACATCGTCTCCTTATTCTGCACTTTTTTTTTCAACAAACTCCAAATTTCTTGATTCATCTTTCAATCAGTTAAGCTCTTATTTTCTCATTTTTTACCTGATTAAATTAAAATAATTTTGTATGATTGAGTTTTTTTTGTTAAGCATAAGAATTTGTATGTATAGATTTATATTGTCATTTTATTTTCTTTTTTTTACTAATTTTATTTTGTTGTGAGGTCATTGTATCCTATATTTATTTTCTTATTGCATGGGTTTATTCTATTAGTTTTTTAACGATGCACTTATATGGTTTTTTTTCGTGCCTGATTTTTTTATGGGATAAATGTAGGCTCGATTTTAAGTCAAACCACCTAATAATTGCTAATGTATATGTTTTAATTTTTTTACCTTATTTTCTCACAATTTTTCAAAACTTTATCATTAAAATATAAATTAAAAATATTTTCAAGAAATAAAATTTTTAATTCTAGTAATTTATCCTACGCCCCTCTTGGTGAACCATATGTCAATTGGTATTACAACAATGTCTCGTTTAGTGAAAAAAATTCTTTGAGAAATCTATGATTCAAATTAATACTTCAACTAGATTAGATGAAAATGTTTCTTTCAATAGGTCATCACTCTTTTATAATGATTATTATCTTTATTAAAAGATTATAATAACTACTCATCAATTTCATATTTATACAAGTTTTATTTGATTTTTCACTAAAACAAATACACAATATAGTTTTATACATACTTTTTTTATAAAATAAATGATAATAAAAAATAAAAAGTTTAATTAAATGATAATACACTAAATATTTACATTATATTTTAAATATTATTGAATTTAATAGAATCATAAATTTAGAAACTATTTATAAAATTTGACATAAATTAAAAGTAACATTTGATAGCATTTCTTTAGCTAAGAAAAATGAAGTAAAACTAATGAACAGGTAGAGAAGATACTCATTATTAATGCACTTGTTTATTTGAGAAAGCTAATTACTGTAAATAAATATGTAAAGAAGACACTTAGAATCTTACCAAAAGAGTATGATCCATTAGTCATCCCCATCAAGGCAGCCAAAACAAGTTTCTTGATGACGTTAGATGACTTGATGGATGATCTTATGATAAATGAATAACTAATAACACTGAAGATGGAGCAAGGCATTTGAAAAAGAGGACTCCACTGATTGTGATGGTATTGCTTTAATTTTGAATCATTTATCTAAAGTTCTTAATATTATAAGAAAGTATAGAAATCAAAAGTCTAAAAGAAGAATGAGAAGAAAAGAGAAAATTATTTATCGTAAATGTGAAAAACTAGGACATATTAGACAAGCAAGTCATTTTATATAAGAAAAATTTGAAAAAGAAAAGAACAAGATAAACAAAAATAAGAAGAAGAAGAAAGTATTGAAAGTAGCTTATAGTGATTCGAAATAAACTAGTACAAGTGAAGACAACAATAATGAAGGATTTTTTTTTCCATTATTGATAGAGAAAAATAAAAAGAAGAATATAGTACATTCTCAAATGAGAAAGAGATAAATTATTCAAAGAACAAATTTGCTAAAGCATTAGTTTATATTTGTAAAAAGTATGAAACTTTTAGTGTAAAATATAAAAAACTAAAAGAAAAATATTGTGAATATGCAGGTCTTTGTGATGAAATAAAAAAAGCCAATGATGACTTAGTACAAAAAATTAATGAACATCCATCTTTAGTTAAATATGTTAATAATTTTGAATCTTTGGACTCTATTTGTTCACTTTCAAAAGTAAAGTCAATTAATATAGATGTTACACTTGGTAGAAGATTTTATATGCATAAGTTTAATGATAATATTAATTTGTCACTTAGTGATAAAACAAGCTTGGTTATAAAAGATTATAGTCAAATTGAAGTTATAAATATTGAAAAAAGCTTTACACTCATAACAAGGCTTGAGATAACAAGAATTTTGTTAATTTATATTTGCTACAAGAATTTCAAACTATATCAAATAGATCTTAAAATTATTTTTTAAAATGATTACATAAATAAAGAAGTTTATGTAGAATAACTTTAAGGATTTAAAATACATGATAAAATTGATCATGTATATAAATAAAATAAATTTTTTATGCACTTAAACAAGCATCTAGAGTATGGTATGATAGACTATATAATTTTTTAATTTCATATAACTTCATTAGAAAAAAAAATGATAGTAAATTATTTATTAAAAATAAAAGAGGATGTCAACTTATTTATCAAATATATGTATAGGATATAGTCCTTCGAGCTAATAATGAAGAATTGTATAAGAATTTTCTTGATCTAATAAAAAATGAATTTGAGATGAGCTTAATTGGAGAGTTAACATTCTTTTAGGCCTTCAAGTTAAACAAACGAAAAAAATATTTATATCACAAACTAAATATAATTTAGAATTATTAAAAAAAATATGGTCTCATAAATGTTAAACTTAGAAATATACCTATGGCCACCAACACACATATTTAGATAAAAGTGAAAAAAAAAATTAATAGACACAAAAATTTATAATGTCTAATTGGTTTACTTTTATACCTTACAATAAGTCGACCCAATATACTTTATAGTATTTGTAAATGTGCTTATTTTTAATCATGTTTCAAATAATCTTATTTAATAGTTATAAAAAATATATATTTGGATATATAGTTGAAACAAGTAAATTAAGACTTTAGTATTTCAAAGATGATCTAAAGTTTTAATTAAAAGTATTTTCAAATATAGATTTCGTTGAAAGTAGAATTGATAAAAAAAACATAAGTGATACGTGTCAATTTTTAAGAAATTCTTTAATTTCATAAAATAGTAAGAAACAAAATTATATTATTTTATTTATTATGAAATCAAAATATATAACTACAAGTAGTTGTGTAGCATAAGTTTTATAGATCAAACGACAACTAGAAGATTTTTGTATTATAATGAGACAAATTCTTATTCATCATGATAGTTTAAATACAATAAGTTTAAGTAAAAAAACATAATTAATCATTTTAAAACCAAATAAATAGATATTAGATATCATTTTATAAGAGAGCATATCCAATTTAATATTGTTTTATCAGAATATATGCCTACTAATGATCAAAAGACTGATAATTTTATAAAACTCTTTAGTTGTAATAAATTTACAAAACTTAGACTGAGTTTAATAGTATTAAATTTACTTGAGTAATAATAAAAAGATAGAGAAAATAAAAATTAAAATAAATTAAAAGATATAAGATTGAATTAAATAAGAGTCCTAATCATGTTATGACGTACATGTAGGGGGAGTTTATTTTTAATTTTGATTATATAGCTTAGATTTTTATCAATTTTATTAAAAATTTTGTTATCATAAAAATGAAAAGATTGTTGTGTTATTAACTCATAGTCGTATATTTTATTTGATGATAACAAATATTAAATTTTTTTAATATTTTTTTTTGAATTTTTAGATTCTAAATAGTAATGCTAATATTTATGAAACAAATTAAAGAAAAAGAGAAGCAAAAGTAAAATATCATGAAAATCATCTTGGTTGGGATAACAAATCACTAAGAGTTATTTTTTAACATTATTTTTAGGTATATCAATTTTATGATTGGTTTGATTATTATTTCTTAAAAAACATAAAAAATAAATTTAATTTAATTTCTAATATCTTTGATTTTCATATTTAATCTAATATCTCAAATTATTATTATTTTATCAACTTTTTCTCAATGTTCTACTTTCAGTAATAATTTAAACAAGAAATTCAAATAAAAAAATATGTCAAAAAATTCTTATTCTAAGTCACCTAAACCTATATGTAATTACCGCTCGGTGTTCGTTGTTGCTACAATAATCAAGTTGGGTCATTACTCTCGAACCTAGTGTGAAATTATTTCAAGTTGAGGGCATTAGCCTGTGGACTTGGGTTTAATTTTATGATTATCATCAAGTGCAGGCGATTAATTCTTGAACTTACTTTTTGGCAGCAAACTCTAAAAGTTGGCTCTCTCTAAAAGCTACAACACTCTTTATAAGGAGAAAATAGAAAAGTAATTGTGCAATATGGGATTAAAACACAGTTTTTTTTGCATGTCAAAGTTTTGAATTGCGACAGTGACGCCTCGTCCGATTGCTCATTTTGCAATCAAATGATCATTGTCGTATCTAAATTTTCAAAAGCAACAATTCTATTAGTCATCCGATCACACAATTTTAAGATCGCACTGTCCAAATTTCATCTACTTGAAAAGTTAAATCTCGTTGTCAAATCATGATTCATATTTAAAGACCTAAATCATTTTCATATTTTTAAAGGCACATATTTGATTACACTCATCTGATCATCAGTTTTCCGATCGAACGATCATGGTTCAAACCGATTGAATGGCTCCTGCACAACGATTATTCTATCCATTATTTCGTGCTGTTGGGGATATTTTTTATTATTAAATTTTTAATTAAAAATTTACGAAATCTACAGAACTGCAATGGCTAGTTTTGGTGTTTAGTAAGTTATTTTTGTTTTTAGAATATGTCTTTAAATAAAATAATTTTTTAGTGAAAGTTTTTTATGAAAACTTTTACAAAAGTTTAAAGAATAATTCTCAAGTCACGACCTCGAATCAATTTGCAATAGTTGATAATCATCGCCTACTTGTGTTACTCATTTCTCGAGCGAACTCCAAATTTTTTTATTCATCTTCTAATGAGCTAAGCTGTCATTTTCTCGATTTTTAGCTGTTTAAATTAAAGTAATTATGCGTTATTGAATATTTTGTCAAGCATAGTAATTTATTTATATAGATTTTTATCATCATTTTTTTTTCCTCATTTTGCCAATCCTATTTCGTTATGAGGTCATTATGGCCTATTTTTATTTTCTTGTTATAAAGGTTTAGCTTACCTGTCTTGTAATGAAAGGTTTATATAGTTTTTTTTTTTTTCATTATTGGTTTTTGTCGAGGGTAGACCTAGGCTTGATTTCAAGTCTAATCAGCTAAAAATTGTGTGCGTGTACCTGTAAATTTTTGTACCTTATTTTCTCGCAATTTTTAAAACTTTTTCATTTAAATAAAAATTAAAATATTTTCAAAAAACTAAATTTTTAATTCCAATAATTTATCCTCCTCTTACTTATCCACCTTCACCTAAGAGGTATGTGAATAAAAAAAATAGTTCATACATGGTGAAATTGAAGGAATACAATTTGTTTGAAATAATTTGGATTTAAAGTGGGGTGTAGAAAGTGTGGAAAGAAGATGTAGCTAAAATGAGAAAGTAAGGGTTAAGGAACATAAAAGATAACCAAAATGAACTAATTAATCACAAAGCTTTTCATAATCAAGCTTAAGAGAATGATTAAACAAATTAAAATATTAGTCTTCGTGAAATACGAAATGGCGGGCCGCCTGTTCGAGGGTCGGGAGCAGTTGAGGGTTTGGTCGGAGGATATCAGCGACCGGCCGGCGGCTGTAAAAGTGAAGGCAATGGCGGTTTCCGGCGAACTCGGATACTCTCCATGATCGGTCAACGGTGATTAGTGTTGCTATTTGGAGTTGGAGTCAGCGTTTTAATAAGCATAGGATGTCTTTAGTGAATTCCTTCTATTATCTTAGAATTTTCATTAAAATTAATAAGAGAGGCGCCGTTGAATAACTTAGACTCAATATATATTTAAATAAAATTTCAATAATTTTAAAAAATATTTATGGATAAAGGTAGGGATTATTGTCATTCTAACTTGCTAAAAAACTTACAACACCACATTAAGTTCATTGTCCCGATTGACCTCACTTCATTATTGTGACTCTATCGCGTCCCTTTCTATATTGATATTTCATATAAACTTTGTCGCACCATTTTGTTCTTAATTGAATCATATCTTAGCTTGTATAATATTTGTTGGAAAAAACAAATTCATTATGTTGAGATTTAAATTAGATTTTTTTATACATTTAAAAATATATTTATTAATATGACATTCTCTTGTTAGTAAATCCTTTGAGTCTATTTTTTTCATATTCAATATTTAGAATGGATATATATTTATATATATTTTATCTCTATTTTATATACATATACCTTAATATAAATATAATTACAACTCATGAAATCTCGAGTAATTATCGATATCAATGTTAGATAAATATCTATAATAATGTACTTCATCTATTGCATAATTGCACAACTATAATAGAATTTATTTTTATTTTTTAAAATTAATAGTTGTCAAAATTTCATTAATAATAAAAAGACTATAACACTCAAAATTCTAAAATTGAAATGAGTAGGCACTATATGTAACAAACAGTAGAAAGGGCTATGCTTCAACTTAAAGAATTATATTATTAAAATTAATATATAATATGTGGCATGTAATATAATATAAAATCGGCTCATAAGAAAAAAGAATATAATCTAATTTTCCTAGAAAGAACAATGGACTATACACAAATATTATTTTGGACAATACATATAATAAAGTTAAAAGAAAAGGTGCGATAAAAAGAGAATACAGTTTGATTAGTTAATACTTATTTCCACAAGGTTAATGATGTACAATATATGTCAATAATGTACGCCTGGGGGTGCACCACTGCCAAGTCGCTTAACCACATTTTTTAGGAGTGTCCGCGTGTGCATGAGATTTGGCATTTGCAACATATGCGCACAGCCTTTGAGACGCTTGGTGCTGGCCTTCCTGTGTGAGATGGAGGGGACTTTTTGTAGTTTTTTCTTAGATATGCGGCAGCAACCAGACTGAGATGTTGCGAAGATAAGATACATGTTGCGACGATTGCTACGGTATTTCATTGTATTTGGGAGAACAGAAACACGAAGAAGCACAAAGAGCTAGTGATCAATTGCATCACCTTAATTTGTAATGTTCAGATTGCTATTGCCACGACAATGAAGCAATACAATGGGCATGCATCCAAGCCCAACGGAAACCTTCACAACTCCTTGCAGTTGAATGGAACAACTCGCTGGGTTCCCCCTCCAGCTAGATGGATAAAGATCAATTGCAATACTGTGGTGGGTAACGACGTTGCAGGTGTGGGTATTGTGGTTAGAGACTACTTGGGCTGGCCCCTTCTCTTGGCGGGCTTAAGGTATTTTTCACATTCAAACGAGGCTATGGAGGCTCAGGCAATCTTGCAGGCCCTCATCGTGGTCAAGTAAAGTTTTCTGGACCCCTTGCTGTTGAGATCCAAACGAACTACACTCTGGCATTGCAGGAGATGCAGAACATGATCGTGCACCACCTGCAAGAGGACCCTTTGTGGAGGAGATCGCATATGCGGGGAGCCTTAGCGCGCTGTGTATTTTGCATGTGAATCATGAGGGCAACGCCCCTGCGGACTGGGTGGCTTGCGCTGCATGCATGAATGACGTTACGTGTGACTGGAGTATGCCTCTTCCCAAACAGCTTCTTAAGTTGTTGCTAACTGATTTCTTGTTCGATCCTTTTTAGAGGACTTTTTGAATTGGATATAGCCTTTATAAATCAAAGAAATAATTTAAGAAAAAAACTCAAATATAAATCAGATATAAAGAAAAATCTTAATATATGATATATTCCACACATCATATGATGTATTAAGAATACAAAATGAGTTAAATATGCTAAAAAACATAAATAATAAAAAGTATTTAAGTATAACTTGTTATTCGTTATTTTGTATCTAATTTATGATGTAAGTATTAAAATAAAAATAGAATATTAATACATGTGTATAATATAAATTGAAATCGCACGACATAAAATAAAAGATAAGATTTATTTTACTTATATATGTGTGTGTGTATATATATATATATATATATATATGATTATATTTATATGTGTTATAAAACTCTTTTTTATATAAGATAAAACATAAAAATAAATATTAAAAAAAAAAGAAAAAGTATCAAATAAAAAAAGAAGAAAGCTTACTAAACTATGAGATGTCAACAAATACTATTAAAAAAGAAAAAAATTAACACAAATAGTAAACCTAACAAAAAATAAAATATAAAAATAGCAATGGAAATAAGTTTTATTTTTTTTCCCTTTATAAGTAAGTCATCGAAACAAGGGATTATATAAACAAACATCACCTTTCAATCATCCTTGATCCAATTCAATAGTTAAAGGAGATTCTTCAATAACTTCTAGAAGAAATGACGCGTATATTGTAAGAAAATCCTGATGTTTAATAACATATTTGATTTTTTTAAAAGCACAAATAAATTAAATAATAAAAATAATATAATCAAAATATGATTATTTAATTTAATAAAAATAAAAGGGAAAGCAAACAAAACGGTAACCCAAAGTAGACGAAGTGGTATCTCCATAGAGGTCGTAGACCTTTTAACACGAGTATATACATATATTTTAATATCAATCAGATACTGGTTGAAGGATGGCATGAAGTTAGAGTTACGAAATATTTTAATCAAATAATGATATTATTTTATTTAAATAAAAAGTTTAATTTCGAAATAATATAACAGGCAAATTCTGAGGAACCTTATGCCTGTAAAATGATGAAAATCTAATTCCATTAAGTCTTTCAAAATTATTTTTAATATAAAAATTAATATGGCATTTTAAATTATGTGGTATTATTTTATAATGACATATTTGTGTTATTTGTGAAAAACATAAGAAACAAATGATTAATCTTTTAGGCATCTATTATGAATGCTTTAAAAAGCTAACGCCGGCACCTAATGAGCTGAGTTGCCTAAAATGCTGACCTGTGGCAACTCATAAGAAGGGACAAGATTAAATAAACTAATATTTTAAATTTATAAATAAATAGTTTAACAATAATATTTTTTATTGTTTTGAGAACACGTAATGTTATAAAGAAAAGTTTGCTGAGACGAACCAATGAAATTTATTTTATTTAATTTAGATTATATTTTATAAAATTATTTAAATTATAAAATATTTGAGTTTGATTTTCACAACAAATCACAAGGAACAGAAGAGATTTTTTTAAAAAAAAATATTTTTTTTTGTATGTATTATATAATATACATGCATTAAAAAAAAAATTTATTCATATAAAATTTTATTTCAAAAAATTCTTTTTAAAACTAATTCTCTAAAGGAACAGAAGAGATTTTAAAAATATATATCATTAAAAAATTATTCATATAAAATTTTATTTCAAAAAAATTCTTTTTAAAACTAATTTTCTAAAGGAACAGAAGAGATTTTTATAAAAAAAATATTTGCTTTTTGTGTGGATTATCTAATATACATGCCTTAAAAAAAATAAATTTATTCATATAAAATGTTATTTAAAAAAAATTCATTTTAAAACTAATTCTCTAAACGAACATATGTTAATAGACGCAGCACAAGGCGCTGTCTTGTGTCCACAGTCGGTGCGTCACCTTGGAAGACCCAAGAACTCCACGTGGATCATCTTCTACAATATACAATAACCCTATCTATACATCTTATCATCTCTTATTCGACGGAAAAAAAGATGGAACGGAGAGATTTCATTGTTTGTTTTAACGGAATAATGGATTGTCAAGCGAAGCTGGTCATTGCACTTGCTTTTGTGTGAGAACTGCAGGAAGAGTGCTCCACCGTATGCGGTAACCGAGAACCAAAAGGTGTTGGGAGACTATTACACAGTGGGAATGTAGTGATAAGAGTTGAGTCGACCTAAAACTCAAACCTTTCTCGGTACATTTTTGAAATAATCTTTTGTATTTCTCGAATATCCTTTTGCTCACGTAGAGTGCTTATCCGCGCCTTATTTTTGGAGCAGCACTTTACTTTGAGCATTGACTTCTGTGAGAAAGGTGCGGAATCAATTTGTCTACCTTTCCTTCTCCTAATAGATATTGGCATCTTGTTTTAGGTGACCATCATTAGATTGTAAGCTGAAAAAGAGAGGCCCCATAACTTGCCGAGTCTCTGCTGTGGCTCGCATACTTCTGCAATGGCTGCGGCTCTTTTGCGCGTGGTTGTGCCTATGGAGTTCTCATTTAGTGGGTTCTTGGATGCAACCGGAGAAGCCAGCGGCAGAGATATGAACCTGCAAAATGCTTGTTGCGTTCAGAAGAGGAAGAAGAACAGATGGCCTCTCTACTCTTTGTTTGCAGACACCAAGTATGCCATTTGTGGGCAGGAATTGGTGAAGGACTCGAATACTCCCATTTATCCTAACTTGGTTGCGAGCCCGGCGAGAGAAATCTCCATTTCTTCAGAGCAGAGGGTCTATGAAGTGGTACTCAAACAGGCTGCCCTTGTTGAGAAGCAGTTCAAGAAGAAATCTACCTTACAATTGAAGCCTGAGTTGTCGTTTCCACGAACCAGTTTCTTGCTCAGGGAAGCTTATGACCGATGTGGTGAAATCTGCGCCGAGTATGCCAAGACCTTCTACTTGGGTTAGCTCGTTTAGTCTAAATCCAAACCTTTATGGAAGTGGATGAAGAAATGGTCTATCATTGTAATTTCTGCTTTGGCTTTTAATGCTGCAGGAACTCTACTCATGACACCAGAGAGGAGAAGAGCAATCTGGGCAATATATGGTACTTTATAACAGTCTCCTTTTAATATTTTCACTCTTTAGGCCTTTATTTGCTCATAGATTGGGTCAATCATAATGTGCTAAAATATCTCTGTTTGTGCACTTGATTTGCTGTCCCAAACTGAGTCGTTCCTACCACTTGTGTGAAATTATTATAGCCGAGTGTCCAAATAAGGCCTTATGAACCAATTAAGTGGACATGCACTGACTAAAAAAAGCTTAGTTGGATTGATAAGAGTCCCCAATTTGATATAAAATCATATTTCTTAGTGCAGATGTAATGTGAGACCATATTGATTTGTGCCTAACTGTATGACCTCACCAACAATAAAGCACCAAGTAACATTAGAATGGGTGTTTCTTCTTTTTGAACCTCTTTTTTATTCCCTTCACCCTTTTTTTCCAACTCTGGATCACACCAATGCTTTTGATCTGTTCCATGAGTTTATGGAAGTTTTCCCCAAGGAAAAGCTCTAAGCTATTAAAAAAGGACTTTTGTCTTTATAGGCTCTAAAAAACAAGTGAATGAATCCATTTTGCTGGACAATTAAATTTTTGTCTAGATTTTGTTTAGCTTGATAATTTGGAGTTTTGTTTCTATGCATCTAATTTTAATTCTCTCCAAGTTTTTCTTTGTGTTGTTGGTTTTGATTGAGCTATTCAATTTTTGGCTTCTTTGTTATTGATAGTTTCAGTAGTTTTAATTAATTATTTTAGTTTTTAATATAATTATTTTTTAATTAATTTAAAAATTCTTAAAATCACAAAGAATCTAAAAATACGTAGATAAATTTATAAATATTTTTTATTAATTAACTTACTCTATAGATCTAATAATTGGATAAAAAATTATAAAAGTTTGTAGGAAATTATATATATGTCTCAAATCTTAATCAGCTTGAAGTTCACTCGTATTTGTATTTAGCATATCTGATTATATATGTTTAGTTAATATGTCTCATCATATTTATTTATTTTTTGTTCTTTTAGAATTTTCTGATTCAGAAGAAGAATGTTTTAAGAAATTCATCAATTTTGCAGGATACTATAAGTACTTTCCATTATTATGGTCTAGTGATATGTCTTTTATTTCGCTTATTTTTATTGTCTATTTTTATATTTTTCATAGAAAAGTTCTCTTGTTGTTATCCATGGATGTAGTCTAAATTTTTTGGTGAATCATGTAAGTCGTTTTATTTATGTGTATGTAATTATTTTTTTATTTGATTTTTACACAACAAATTAGTATTAAAGCAAGATTTTGTCATGGATTTGATTATCAAGCAAGAAGGATATCGTATAACATCATGATTAAAAAATTCATAGAAAAAATAGTTTGTATATGGCTTATCAAGATACATATTGTGTTAAAATAAGAAGATATTTAGACATTTCTATCTGAAAAGCTTGGTGGGATGAATGGTGTCAAGTTGGCTAAACAATAGGAGAAAGTGCACTCCGTGATTTTTTTTTATTTAGTAATAATCTACGAACTTGTAGATAAAGGAACCGCAATAGTTCTATGAAAAAAGTTAGAGCATCTATATTACAAAATCTTTGACTAATAAATTGTTCTTGCTAAATTTGTTTTCTCTTTGTACGAGTGAAGTCTCTAAAGAAACAATATTTTCTTGTGCAATAACCATATGAATTTTCATATTTAAAGTAGTAAGGTATTTAGGCACTTCTGTATGAAAAGTTAAGTAGGATGAATGATGTCGAGTTGGTTAAACAAGAGGAGAAAGTACACTCAGTGATCTTCATTCAATGAAGTTGCAGATGAAATGGCTACAATAATTTTGTGGCATTAGTTAAACTGTTTATATGACAATCTATAACAAATAAATTATTACTGAAACATCTGTTTTCTCTCCATATAAATGAAGCTATTTTTTAAAAAAAATATGTAGAGTAATTAAATTCTATCTTAATGGATTTTAAAAATATTGATATCAAGATAGTAAATGAAGATTATACTCTTATTATGTTAGCTTTGTTACTTATGTTATATAAGAATTTTTGTTATTTGTTTTGCTTTAGAAAAGATAACATCACCTTGAAAGAAGTCGGATGTACCCTTCATGCACGAGAACTCCAACTTTAGGTTTCTGAAAGTGCTAGAGATAGTTTAGTAGTTGGGTTCTTTATTATCGATTCTTATAAAGGTAAGCCAATAAAAATTAAGGCTAATGAAAAAACAATATGAAAAGTAATCTAAAAGATTTTTGTAATTAATACAAGTAATCAAGACATTAAAAGAATGAATATCTGAAGAAGAAAAAAAGTATTTAGTTGTTGCAAGTACACCTGAGAATATTTCAAAAATAGAGTCGGTATTGTCTTTTATTGGCCAACAATATCCATCAAATCAATAGTTATTGATTGTAGTTGCTCTTATCATATGTGTCCAAATAAAAATTTGGTTTTAGCATATAAGAAAGAAAGATAAAATATTTCATTAGGAAATGATGTACATTGCAAAATTGTTGGATTAGTTCTATTCAAATTAAAATACATGATTATGTTGTTAAGACTTTTATTGATATTTGACATATTCAAAAGTTGAAAAAAAATTTGACATCTTTGAGTGTCATGAGCTCCAAAGGTTTTAAATACAATATTAAAAGTAAAGTATTATAGATCAATAAATGTGTTATAGTAGTCATGAAGGGAGCCAAACAAAACAATTTATATATTCTATAAGGTTCCATAGTTGTAGGTTGAGTATCAACGGCATCTCATTAAAAAAATATTGGAATTGATCAACTAAGTTGTGGCAAACGGGACTTGAGCACATGAAAAAAAGAAAAATGTCAATTTTTAATAAATAGGGTCTTTTTTTAGTACACAAAATAAGAGAATTTCAGTCTTGTCAACATTGTATATTTGGGAAGCAACATTAGATGAAATTCCTAATGACAATTCATAGTGTAAATGTTATATTGCATCACATTCATACAAATTGTTAGGGTCCTTGTATTTTGTCTCTTAGAAGTGTTGTAATTTTTCTTTTTATCATTAATGATTTTTCAAGAATGATTTAGGTGTTATGATAAAACATAAAAATAAAACTTTCAAAATTTTGGAGTAATAGATAGTCTAATGTAGAATGAAAGTAGAAAAAAAATATTTTCAAACGAATAATGGGTTAGATTTCTATTCTAAAGAATTGTTTGAGATTTACAAGGATGAAGGCATTGTTCAGCAATATACTATTATAGACTCCACAATAAAATGGTGTAGCAGAAAAGATGAACATAACATTATTGGAAAGAGCTTGTTTTATGCTGTTAAATGTAAATTTAAATAAGAGTTTTTAGGTTAAGGCAATCAATATAATTTCTTATTTTGTGAATTATTTTCTAAACATTATCATAAATTGTAAAAGCTTTATTGAGGTATAGTCTAAAAAACCTATTGATTATTCAATTATTTAAATATTTGATTGTATTATTTATTATCATGTTAATAAGGGCAAAATGGAATTTAGAGCAAAAAGATGAGTATTTGTAGTCTATACAATTGGGATAAAAGGGTATAGAATTTGAAAAATATTATATTTGATGAAAATTATGTATTTCGATTGAGTTTGGAGTCTAATGATTCAAGAAAGTAGGATGATATCACAAAGAAACAAACTTTAATATAATTTTGAGCAATGTCATGATAATGATTTATTATTAGTTGATAAAGTTATTTAAAAGTTCTTAACATTTTAAAAGATATATATTCACAAATATACAATATTACTATTAATTAATCTTGCAGATAGATTAAGTCTTTTCAAAGATGAGTATATGGATATGGTAACCTATGCTTTGAAGATGTCCAAAGAGGTGGAGTCTCTAGAATTCTCTTTTTATCAAAAAATTATCGTAAGGGCTAACTTTACTATTATAAATAATGTGATGGAATCTCTTTTCAAAAATAAAACATAAAAGTTTGTCAAATTACCAAAAAGGAGTATTGTTGGTTGTAATTATATCTTTTAAAAAAAGATTTGAATGTCAAATACTGATAGCATAAGATACAAGGTTTGTGTAGTTGTTAAAGGCTACTATAAAAAAGAGAGTGTGGTATGTAATGAATTTTTTCATCTATTAAAAAATGAACATCTATTTGAGTACTAGAATTAATGGCACATCGAGACTTAGGGCTATATTAGCTTGTTGTGAAGATAGCTTTCTTACATGGAGAGTTTGAGAAGGATATTTTTATGAGTTAGTCAGAGAGATTTATGATTTAGGACAAACAAGATCATATTTGTAAATTGCAAAAGCTATTATATGGTTTGAAACAATTTCATAGACAATGTTATAAGAAATTTGACAACTTCATGCTTGATCATGATTATAGTGGGAGTCTTCATGATTGTTGTATATATCACAAAAAGGGGAATGACGATTCTTTTATTCACTGCCCTTGTATGTTGATGATATGCTCGTTATTCAAAAGCTCAAATCTCAACTTAGTGTAGATTTTTATTTGAAAGGTCTAAGGAGCAGTTGAAAAGATTTCAGGAATGGAGATCTATAGAGATTGTATACATAAAAAATTGTTTTTGTCACATACTTTATATTCAGAAAATCTTATGTCATTTTGAGATATCTATAATTTATTTATGCAATGGTATGCATAAGACCCAATATTGCTTATGATGTTAATGTGTTGAGTAAGTTTTTGAATCAATCTAGACAGGAACATTGGAAAAGTGAACCACATTTTTTGGTATTTGAGAATTATATTGGATGTTGTGTTTATTTATGAAGATAATTCTACTTGCTTGCTTATGGAATATGTAGATTCACATTATGCTATTGACTTGGATGTTAGAAGTTCTTTGATATGATATGTATTCACAAATGTTGATTTATTTGTTAATTGGAAGGTTATTCAAACAAACTTCAATTATGTTATCACAGAATAAATATATGACATTGATAAAAGCTATTAAATAAGAGATTTGGTTAAAGGTTTACTCAATGACATTGATTTTCTTCAAAAGCGAATTATTATTTATTATGCTGCCTTGAGTGTTATCTGTTTGGCAAATGATCAAGTGCGTCGTAATCGGCCAATCGTATTCATATATGATATCATTTCATTTGTTTAGATAATAGAATCAAAATATAAAAAATAAACATTAAAGACAATCTAGTTGATATGCTTATTATGGCTATTCCTAAAAGCAAATTCATGCATTGTTTGAATTTGCTCAATATTGATGATTGGAAGTAGCCCTAAGGGGTTATCAGTGGCAGAATCTTGAAAATCTACTTATTACATTTATAAAATTCAATTCAAAGTAGAGATTTGTAGATATATATTAAATCTAGGTCAACTTAAAGTCCGATCATATCTTGTTTTGGCATGTTTGATCATATTTATTTTTTAGACATCTAATCATATTTGTTTTTTGTGTTATTCTAGAATTTTTTTGATGCAAGAGTATTTTAGGAAATCGATCTGTTTTGTGAGTATTATAAATATCCTCTATTATTAAGATTTAGTAGCATATCTTCTCTTTTAGCTATCTTTGTTATTTTTATATTTTGTTATCCTATTTTCTCCATGGTGAATTTTTGTTATCGTCATGCATAGAAGTGGTCTGAAAGTTTGGATTAATCATATAAATTGTTTCGTTTCTACACGTGTGATTATTTTTTCTTTTTAATTTAATTTTTTTATAACAATAAATAAAATTTTCATTGATTAACTAATTACATAAATCCAATAACTGGACAAAAATTATAAATGTAAGATATCTCTTACCAGCTTTTTGAGCTAAAAAAGTTCTAAATAAATTTTGAAATTTGGGATATGTGTGTTTAGACATAATCAGTTGGTCAAAGCATTTCTAAAGCTATGTTTTAATTTTGGTTTCAGAATAGTGATGGCCAAAATTGATTCAAATTTGTCATTTCCATTCAGTTTCACTTGATCCTGAAAGCAATGCTTCTCGTTTGATCCGTTTGGGCTCAAATTGAGCTTTCAATTTTTTGTGTGCTTTTTCTAGCATTAATGTTGCGTGCGATGTAAGTCTCATTGACATTTTGTCATAACTTGGCCCATAATGTTGAGGTATATCTAATCCAAATGGCCTCCCAATTTTGTCTCAAATGTTGCCTTTATATATCAATTATGTGCCTAATACAACTACATCGTGAACTTCCTTTCCTGTCAAATGACGAGTGACCTTCTCTATACCTCTCCACCTATAAACTTGTTAGTTGCCATACCTTTAACAATCTTCTATGCTATCACTATAGTCAATGATTACTCTCCATTGTCCTCAACCATAGCTTGTCAAAAGGGTACACCAGTTTTCCAATACAAATCTTAATTAAAGAAAACTTCATTCTATTATTGCATCCAGCTCAACTCAATTGATGTTCACTAATTTCACCCCTTTGTTGTCTTACCAGTTTGGTGTAGGCGAACAGACGAGCTTGTGGATGGACCAAATGCACCCCACATCACTCCTTCCGCACTTGATCGTTGGGAGACAAGGCTGGACGATGTCTTTGCTGGAAGGCCATACGACATTCTTGATGCCGCTCTTTCCGACACCATTCTAAATTTCCCTATTGATATCCAGGTACTTGCCATCTCCCAGTGGTTTCATATTTATTGTTCTATGTTTGATCACCATTTGCAGCATCAAAGAAAACCTACACTCAGTGATTTGCAGCATATGAACATCTGAACTCATGCTTCTCTTTTGAAGTACAGCCATTCAAGGACATGATTGAAGGAATGAGATTGGATTTGAAGAAATCCAGATACAAGAATTTTGATGAGCTCTATCTCTACTGCTACTATGTTGCTGGTACTGTGGGGTTAATGAGTGTTCCTGTAATGGGCATTTCTCCAGAATCTCGAGCAATGACGGAGACTGTCTACAGCTCTGCATTGGCTCTGGGAATTGCAAATCAGCTTACAAACATACTCAGGGATGTGGGTGAAGAGTAAGTTATCATTTAAATCTCCAAAACTTTCAACCAAATTATGTATTGAGCTATTACTTTGTGCTAAATCTGTGAAGAAAACAAAGTAAAAGATGGATTGGTGCAAAGTAAATGCTGTCTTTTACACACATAAGTGTCAGACAAAAAAAAAACTGTATTCATATGCACATTTTTGGCAGCCAAAGAGAGCTTGCATTTTACTTTTGAGAGTCTAGTGTCGTTTTTTTTTTCAGTGCAAGAAGAGGAAGGGTATATCTACCACAAGAAGAACTTACCATCGCCGGGCTATCAGATGAGGACATTTTCAATGGAAAGGTGACAGATACATGGAGAAATTTCATGAAAAATCAAATCAAGAGAGCAAGACTGTTCTTTCAGGAGGCAGAGAAAGGTGCGACTGAGCTCAGCCAAGCAAGCAGGTGGCCGGTGAGAATGTTACTTGTGAATATGTTGTATGCGTTCATCCGTCTCAATTTTTAGTTGCATTGCAATCTTATTGGTGATTTGCTTCGATGTTAAAGACAACTCGAATGCACTCTCACATGCAAAGCATTACCTTTTTAACTGACATGTACTTCGCATAATGCAACTCATCAAGTCAACTAAGTTATAGTTCGTGGAGTTTAGGTTTTGTTTGGTGAGAACTTCTCACAAGTATTTTTGTTATCAACAGCTTTTAGCTGTAAAAGACTATCACCAAAGATTTTCAATTGAAATCGTCTTCTTATTCTTAGATGGATCGACCATGACAATGGATGCCTTTGAATTGTTTCGAGCTGTAAGAAAGCTTAAGGTAGTATAGGTTTTCTCATCAGGAACATCAATCATGTCTTGGGTGGGGACTACATCTCTGCAGGAGATGTCTCTCTTTTCATTAATCCCTCTGACCTATCTCTCCTTTTCTTCTTTTATCCATCCATTTTTCATTTGTCTTGAAGGATTCAAAATTCCAAACTATTCCAAGCCAGCCCATTTGAGATCTGAGAATCTTTGGATCGCATTCATCTCCTTCTCAAATTGGGTTTCTCTTGTCTGTTCCAAGGTAATTTCATCATGATTTGTCCTTGGAATCTTTGAACAAACTATACCTCTTTCTTTTGTCACTCCATATGTCGCATGCCATTCAAAAAGTTTTTTTTTGAAAACCATCTTAACTTTAATGTTACATCAAGCCCCCATTTTTGCATTTAAACAAAAAATAGTTGTTTGCATTAATTACAGGTGTCTTAATGATCTCAGGTGTGGGCTTCACTGCTTCTTTACCGTCAGATTCTTGATGAGATCGAAGCAAACGATTACAACAATTTTTCAAAGAGAGCATATGTGAGCAAAGTAAAGAAGTTAATGTCACTTCCCATGGCATATGAAAGATCTTTGAGGAGGCCATCCTCGAAGAAGCTAGAGTTTGTAAAGCCATGAAATTTTCTTCTTTATTTTCATATAGCTTCATGAATTTATGCTATGTACATTTGGAACAGCAAGAGATAATTGAGACAAAAGCTTTCTTTCTGTCATCTATTTGGTAGACAAGTGATTTAAGATCTGTTTAGGTGTTGTTTTCTGAGTTTAAAAGGAATGTTTGAAAAGGATGTGTTGAAAAAAAGGAAAATAAGAATATAGAAGAAATAACAAATAAACATTTTTATACTCGGTTAATAAATAAAACCCAAGTCAAAATTTAGTCAAATAAGATAGAGAATCATCCAACTATTTGTCTGCAAACATGAAATAAGTTAACTGTTTGCCATGATCCAGTCTAAGAGCCACAAATTGACATGGACAGTTCCAAATTCAAGCTTTGTGCTGGGGTATTTCTATCAGAAGGTGGGTTGGCCAAGCTGCTTTCGATGGCTGAGGAAGCACAACACCATTGATTGCTTTTAAGAGATAAAGAAAGGGAGAGAGAGCTCTCATCCCCTTCATCAGATTTGCAAGTTATGGTGCTTGTAGGTGTTTGATGTTGATTAATTGCCATGCCACCCTGCTTACAAGATAAACAAAATTAGTCCCCTAACAATTAATGAATAATCAAGAGACGTTCTACAATTCAAGTGGCCTAACTGAGTTCTAAGAAGACAACCAAAGATTGAAATTGAAACATGGAAGGTAGAATTCAATCTTCATCTAACAACAAATTTGATGAATTTCTCTATTTTCCAAATGATGTTCTAAAATTGGAGTGATCCATTTGGTTCTAACATTGCTTTCATTTTATATCTCATTAATTGCATTCTCCTTTATGGCTCACAATCAAGATGAATGTAGAAAGTTGGTTAAGTGAGAGGAAGGGTGGAATTTGACCTTCCCCTTTATGCTGTTACCTTGACAGATTGAGATTCTTCTGCCATGTAGTAGGCCAGAGCTTTATCCCCTCTCTGCATGTAATCATGAAAGCTGCAGTTGTTGAAGACTATCCCATAGACCCCTTGGCTGCTATCCACGGCTCTTGTGAAGCAGGTGGAAAAGGGTTGCATCTCCATTCCAGCCCTGTTTGTTCAATAAAACAAAGGAAAAGTTACTTTCTCATTTAACCTGCTGCAGTTTGTTTTTGAAGAAAGCTGGGCAGCTGCGTAATCAACCTTTTTACTAAAGGGAAACAGGAAAGCATGAGATGGAACTGCGAAGAATTTTTCTCATCAGCTCCACCATCATTTCCTTCACATGATTGTTTCTTTTCTTCAATAGCCGGCTCATCTGCTCAATGCCATTTTAGATTTGTAAGTATTCATATACTTTTCATCGAAGCAAATGCTAAGTTGATGACATCTTCCAAAATTAGAGTAAGTCATTTGGGTGGTTCATGCTTTTTCATACATTGTTCTAATGATTCACACAATTCATGCATCATAACAGATTCGAAGCCCTGAGCTGATTGAGAGGCCTTTGGAAGACTACCTTTTGTTGGAAAGGAGACAAAGTTTGAGGAAGTACAAAAAAAGAAGAAAGTAAACATACATGTAAGAACAAGATAAGATTACACAACAGAAAAACAGTAAATTGCGACAATCTTTTGTTGAGAGATCTCTGTTTTGATTCAAGAATCTCTAAATTTGAAATGTTTAGTGTTACAGATAATAATAACAAATATCAAGGAAATAAATATGAATAAATGGAGGAGGAGATAAAGCACGCAACATGGATTGAATACCTTGTTTGCTTAAACCATTCCTGGTGCTTCTAAACATCTGTTTAAGACAATTGAAAAAAACGCAAAGAAGGAATCATTTCATCTTTGATAAGAAGAAAAAGAAGAAGAAGAAGAAGAAAGCGTACCAGCATTATAAAAACAAAGCAAGTCAGGGAAAACAGCACCTGTAGATGA
This sequence comes from Vanilla planifolia, assembly GCA_023846275.1. Lineage (NCBI taxonomy): Eukaryota > Viridiplantae > Streptophyta > Magnoliopsida > Asparagales > Orchidaceae > Vanilla > Vanilla planifolia. The sequence goes on along the minus strand of CM043866.1, from coordinate 22,352,075 downwards.
CTCTTGACGTGAGATATGCTTATCCCTTTCACATCCATCTTCTGGAGCACAAGCTTAGGTGTAGCTTCTGAGGACACCTCCATCCAGAACACAAATCAGCAACAGAGGAAGAAGAAGATAAAAACGATGATAAAGAAGAAGAAGAAAAAGGTACTTTCTTGGCCTCCAAGGTTCTCAATGGCATGAAGGAAGCAGCGGTGGAGCTCCGGAGTCCATCTCAGCCGCGGAACCTTTGATCTGTTATACTGCCTCACCATACCGTTCCTCCCATAGCTCACCATTTCCACTCCCTGAGAAGCGAGGCAGAGCAAAGAGAAGAGCAAACAGCCTCACCTCTTATTTTAAGCTATTTAACAGCCAAACTCTCCACTCCCAAGGAAAAACTTGAACTTGTTATCGCCACCTTGTACAAAATCTTCTCTTTTCAGAGAATAAAAGCACAAGATGGAAGCTTTCTCATATAGTTGGAGCTGTCCAGGATAAATGCAACGGTCACGGGTCACGAGGTTACATCACAAAAAAGATGTTTTAAAACTAAGTATACATAAAGGAAGAGATGACACCAGAGAGAGAGAGAGAGAGAGAAGCGTGGACTGTGGAGGAAGGAAGAAGAAGAAGAATGCTCTGCATGCAGAGATTTCTGATTTATTCCTGCGGAAAAGAAAGAATACTTAGACGAATTATTACTACGTATAGAGAAGCAGAGATGGCTATGGGTTTTTGAGTCTTTTGACCTCAAATATGTCATCAAAGGGGAAAGAGGCAGCAGCATGGAGACAGAGAAAGAGAGAGGGTTAAGCTAACAACGTCATTGTTCACAATAAAGGAGCAGCAAAACGACTGTGCAATCTCTGAGCAAACGATTTTGTTGCTCTTCTCTTGCTTTCCTTATATTAGAACACATCACTCTTTTCTGATTTTTTTTTTGTAATATTATTTAAATATTTTTAAATTTTATTTAATGATTTTTTAATTAAATTGTTAAAAAATTCTAATTTTGTTATAAAAGGTGTCTCTAGATGTTCTTAAGTTTTTTGAAAGTTAGATGTTCTTAAGTCTGGATGACAAAATTCATCAAATATTTTGAAACTAAAAAATTGAAATTAAAATTTATTGAGTTCAGATATTTTTAGTTTATACTAATTTTAAAGTTATTGAGAGCCAAATATTAATTTTATTCAAAAAATATTTGATCAAATATTTTATTGATCTAGTAATAATTATGGGCAGCTGAAATAATTTTTTTAAACAATTTTTTATTTTAAAATAATTGCATGATAAAAAATCATCTTTGTCAAGCATAAAATTATTTTATTTATTGTGCAACATTTATGCTTATTTTTTAAAATCTTTTGATGCTATAGATGAAAAATAATGATTCTAACTTATATATCTTTTACACTGTTCCATATCATATCTTTGGTAGGCAAAGGATGAGGTTTTTCAAAATTGTAATAAAAATATATGTGAAAAATATTATTTGTATATGTTATTTAATATTATATATTTAATAAATATAACGTTAATAAATACATCATAAAATGATATATATTATGAAATGACTAAATTACATTTTGTCATTTTTTATAATAAAATGAGGTAAAAGTTTTAATTATGATTTTAGAAAGACAAAAGCATTTTTTATTCTCTTCATATTATTTTTTTTATTTTTGAATTAATATTTTTTATTATGTTTTAATTTCTTTATGAAATCAGATTATTTATTCTTATATATCTTTCATTATTTTGTATTTGTTAGAAGTTGCCCATTAATAATGATTCTTAATATAAGACATCACCTAACATGATCAATTTCTTGAAGTCTTTGATGTTAATGACTTGTTATCTTTGTCATGTCTCTTATGATATTTTTCTCACACATGATCTTTATCTTCTAAAACCCTAACGAAAAAGGGGAAACATCATCTATGGCACTCTAAGTTCTTTTAAAAGAATGAAATTTAAAAAAAAAACATGATAATTTACTTTAATTTGTTTTATTTTTAATATTATTTGTGATATATACTACTTCACATAAATACTTATTATAAAAAGGTTGTTAAATATAATAAAAATTATCTAACTAAATTTTAAATGATGATAAATTTTCATAGTTTGATTGCATGTGTTATATTATGTTCAAGCATGATCAAACGATTAAATATTATATAATTTGATGCATATGGTGCTATGAACATGTAGTAATGAAGATATGATAAATTTATGACATTAAATATATGACAGATACGTCATGATGGCAAACTTATATATTATATCCATACAATGTATCACACTTTTTGTGATTAACAATATGACTATATAAAGATAACAAAATTGATGAATAATGATAGAAACATCTTAGATCACTTTAATAAGAAATGTTATGTTTTTTGTATTATTTGTTTATACACTAAAATTTGAAAACTAAAAATTTAGTTTATATTATAATTAGGTATATTAGGCAAAGATAATCATGCTTCAATTGACCAACTTTGATATCATATGAATAAGGAGATTTATGTCAACCAAGTAAGAAAAAGCCCCAAACGGTTGAGAAGCATTTGATATAATATAATTAATGTTAAATATGATAATCAAATATTAAAAACACTTTGGTTATTTTGGGCACCATGAAAACTTATGATAATCAAATAAGGCAACCCCTTTAGCTAATCGCTATTAAGGGTGTAGCTTGATTAAGTAGAAATTAGGTCTATGCATTTAGACCATATCTTCTAGTAATACAATATTGCATATATTGATAATTGCATACATGATTAAAAAGTTATAATAAAATTAAAATTTTCATTACAATCAAGTCTTATGATTATATTAATAAAAAAATATTGGGCCCATTTAAGTAAGATCATATGAAAATTTAAAATAAATAATGCATTATATCTTTATGATATGATATTTTTATTATGATATTTAACATGATTATATGTCATTTTACTATTGATTCATATAAACTAGGATTTAATGATATTTTAAGCATGTTTAGTTCTCTAACATGTTATATTGACATGAATACCTTTAAGATATATTACACATGTTTATCTTTCTTATAATTTATATTGGTATGAATGATTTGATTGTTTTTTTTATATGATCAACTTTCTTATCTACTATATTGACATGAATGACTTTATATATTATATATGTTTAATTTATTTACACATTATATTGACATGAATAAATTAATATTTTCAAATATAAATGATCATTTTATTGCATATTTTATTGATATGAAAATTGATTATATTTTATATATGATAAAACTTAAATTAACAAATTCATATTAACTAAAGACAAATTAAAACTAGATAACATGATTTTCTTTTTATCATTATTATCATTGACATAATTACTTATTGAGTATATGATAGACATACACCCTCTATTATTAATATTTCTCATGTACACTTATTGATGACACCCTCAGATATCATAAGTATGAGTGATGAGATTGAAAAAATAACAAAAATATGTGTTGATGTTTAACTATAAAAATTCTATCTTATCGTCAAAATAAATTTATTAATTGAAACATTTTATGTTTGGTGATGGTAAATGATTAACAAGTAACAATAAATAAAATGCTTTGATAAAAAGTTATAAAAAATTCAAGGTTATCACGTCCTCCTCAATATTATTTGTTTTTTAAGGTAACATATAGTATTCTTATAACATTTTTATCATCAAATCAAGAATGAATCGATGTCTGGCAAAACATACAAAATCTTAGAAAATAAAGTATTTCAAAATATAAAAATAAATATAAATTTAGATAAAGATCATTTAGACAAATCTAATGATATTTGTTTTGTCTCAATTAGAGTTTATTTAGAATTTTTATGAATTATTAAAGCTAATTAGAATAAATATTAACAAAGCTATATATATAGTATTTTTGAAAATAGAATTTATTTTTTCTTCTACCCTCATAGCCGTCGTATCCCTATGCCTGATAAAACCCTAGGGTAGCAATTTCGCATGGCCGTTAGAAGCTTCGTCAAAACACATTCTATCGACAACAAATGCTGTGGGAATCACTGATACATTTTGAAAAGAAAGGAGTTTGATACATATATGAATGCCTAATATATTGTTGATTACTGAAATTTAGATCTTACATATGAATATTGTATAGAACATGTGATATTGATGTACTAATATTTTTGTTATCATATATAATTGCATAGAAAAGTGTATTCGAAAAGTGACATGTTTTATCTAATATTAATAAATAATTTATAAAATTATTTAACATAATTAATTATACAAGTATAATATTTGATAAACTAATGTAAAAATATGAAGTATAACAAGAATTTTTTAAGTAAAAATATATTAAATAATTAAATAATGTGAATAAATAATGAATTTTCAAAAACTAATGTGCTATTCTTTGCAACTAGTGGTCATGTGAATCATAAGATTAAGATATTAGCATCGTGCGTGGTTGGTGGTCATCCGAGACATAAGATTAAAATATTATTATCGTGATGTAGTTAGTGGCCATTAGATCCACAAAAGATTGAGATATTATCACTCGAGAAGGGTAGTGATCATGTGGGCTACAATATTGAGATTTTATCAGCGTGACATGGCCCGTGATCATACGGGCTACTTAGATTTATTGCAAAGAAATATACATAAAAAATATAACAAGGATAAGCATTATTGTGCATAAGAATATTATATGATAAATCAATAAATAAGAATTCAATTATAACTAAGTAAACTAAAAAATAGTTAGCACTTAAGATTTACTTAGTTAAATGAAAATAAATATCAATAAGCAAGACCATATTAAGAAAAAGATTAAATAAATAAAGTAAAAAGTTGCATCTGCTTATTATTTTTTTAAAGATTATAGTATGATTTTCTTTTAATATTATATCATATTTTTTTATTTTATATTTATATTTTATAATAAATGAAACTCTGCTTGTTCACATGTTGTGATTGATTTTTATGATTAAATTGTACTTGTGGTTATTCTAAATTACTACTTATTCTGTTTATTTATTTGTTTTTTTTGAAGTAGATATAATATATATTATATCAAAATGGCCAAGCCATACACGAGTTACAAGAAAGATTCTCAAGGAGGATCGAACAAGAAATCAGACAACATAAGCTTGAGCAGGAGCTTAGGGAGGGAGTCCCCAGGGGCCCAAACAAACTCATTGAGGCAAGCAGTACGTGCAATCTAATCGACTGGTGCGTTCCCTTCTCTAAGGATATGGGTGAACTAGACTGCCTCCAGACCCCTGGCAAACTGAATAGACTCAGTAAAAGCCCCCACCACAGGAGGGTGGGAGATCATCTCGCGCACCACCTGGAGCGCTGACATCGAATCAGCTTGGAATTCCACAGCCTGATACTGAGAAGGGACTCCCTCAGTATATTAAGGGCCAAAAGTAAAGCCTGAGCTTCCATCATGTCCACATCCTGGGAGAACATCCTCTTGCCAGCTGCCAGAAGAGGTCTTCCCATGCAGTCCCTCATGATCATGCTAAGACCAGCAATTGAGTCACCAACCGTAGCATCACAATTGATAATTGGCTTAATTTATTTGTTATTAAAAATATCTCATTACACCATTGATAATTGGCTTAAATTTTTTGTCACTATCATTTCAGGTATGATAGAATTTAATAAAAAGTGGATTACCTATAAGAATAATGTGTAAAAAAATAAAGCTATAAAGGTTTTTGTTACAAGAGTTATGTTAAATAATTTATCTATAATGTAATAAACTAAACATTGTATCTATATGGAAAAATTGATATAACACTATAAGAAATTATGAAAATTGAGACATATAGATGTTGTGATAGTTTAAATAATTTGTAGTTGTTGAATTTAGATGTTTATAGTTATTAGTTGTGGGTGTAATTTGTTTATTTATTATATTATAGATTTAAAGGTTATATTGTTGTACTTATAAATTAGAAAATGGATAAAATCTATAGGAGATCTTGTCCATTTAAAATCTAAACTTTAGGAGAATAAATTGCATATGTGACAATAAATAAAGGATGTTATATTTGTAGTATGATAACACAATTTAATTTAAAAAGAATTAGAGTATTAATTCAATCTAGAAAAGAAATGAAGTTTTGTGACAAAAAATGTGAAAGAAAAAATAAGGACATATTGCACCTTTCTTAAAGCCTTATAAGCAACATCAAGACTAAAGGCATGTACTAAGAGATTGCATGTAAGCTACTTCATGCTTTCTCCATTTTATTGAACATGGCCATGAAACAAATCCATAAATTTTTATTGGTTAGCCATTAAGGAGACAAATTATAACAAATTGTTTCAAATATTTGTTCTCTTATGCTCTAATATCTTGGCTTTTTTCTTCAAAAGTAATATTTGGTCCCATAAAAAACTTGGGTAATTAAGCATGTAAGTGTGTGAAGCTTTTTTTAGCCATTGTCTCATTTAAGGAAGTAGTCTACTTAGATTAATTTTCTAAATAGATAGCTTATGTTTTTCTTTTTGATCCCTCTCTAATCCTTTTAGAACTACCTTATTGGTTTATAGCTTTTGAATTGATTTCAAGCTTCTTGAAACATCTTTGACATGCTTATCAATTTCCTCCACATTAATGTGCACCAATGTATTTGTTAATCTCTTTCAATCTGTAACATTATGATAATTATCCTACATTTATCGATCAAATCTTCTATAATTATCATCAATTGATAATTACATGTTGCTTGTCAAAGTTGGAATACTAATAACATTAGGGTTTTTATTAGTTCACCATTGGTTGTTGGTGGTTAAGGAAAGTTGAACTTTTGGAATGACGAATAAAATTTGAGAGGATAGTTTTCTCTCAAAGATTTTAGGGTTTTTATTAGTTCACCATTGTTTGTTGGTGGTAAGGAAAGTTGAACTTTTGGAATGACAAATAAAATTTGAAAAGATAGTTTTCTCTCAAAGAATTTCAAAATGATTTATTTGGAAATTCAAAATTGAGAACATAGTCTATAACAAGTTAGTCTTACAAGAGCTTATCATCTTATTTGGATATTTCACTTTTTCGAACAATTCTACCAATGATGGATTAGCCATGAAGCAAGCAAAGAAGCAGCCTATGTTGAATCATCAAGCCTTTGAACTGTAGTTTGAGCTCTTCAAGGTACTTGTTAACATCAAATTAGAATGGCAATAATCAACACCCATCTTTACAATTTTGGAGAGACACTTTTCTTAAATAGCAATATGGAAGTTAACTTGTTAGCGACTTATCTAAATCCACATAAATGATGAATCAATGAATTTGGGAAAAAATGAAAATGACAATTTTGTTATGTTATAATCTTAACCATTGGCTCTCCAAATTATATTATAAGGGTAATATGTTTAGTAGATTGTATATTTTTCTTATTCAATTATTTTTCTCAATCAAACTATACTCAATTCTTTGGTAACTTTGAGATATTGTTTTATAGGATTTGACAAAATTTTTCAGTCATCATCTTGAATTACACAAAAATACACAAAGAATGATATGTCGTTGTACTATACGAAATGAAATGATCAATTGCACAGAGTCATATAATTTGTGATGAAATCCATTAAGCAATATATATGATGGATAAAACATTAAAGGAAAAAAGTAAAAAAAAAAACCTCAAGAATGTACATAAAGGATACCTTGTTAGTGTGAGACAAAGTGAAAATCAATAACAATACGAGTTGCTGTTCAAAAAGGGTTGCCTCTATAATAATACCAAAAGAAAATCAATTCTTCAAAAAGCATAAAGCATTAGTTAGTCGAGAAATATCAACTTAGACAACAAATAGACACTCGCTTACAATAGTCCATAGATGCTAGATCTTAAAATACAATTCAAATCTACAAAAGGCCATCTACACTAATTAGAAACTAAATTTTACCAAGCTTTAAGAACGTTGTTGGCCTTCATGGGTAGAATGCAAGGTAACATGTGCAAAAGTGATGAATATGTTCTTAAAAATAGTGACGAATAGGATCTTATTGCTTCATGTCAAGTAAACTTCAAATGGAACAAAAAATAAATAAATGCCTATGATCGACATCTCAATAGTAACAAAGGGAAAATTCTTGATCTTTCATGAACCCTAGCTTGCTAATGTTGCTAGATGATCTAAAATGTGAACAAATCTAACAAATTGATATGTTATCAAGACATACTTTAAATCTTCATTGTATAAAGACAACCAATTGGAAATATTTAAATATTATTTTTATTATAATTCATTAATAAAAATATAAGTTTTTTATATCCATATATATGTAGATATGTGAGTGTATGTATGTGTGTATGTGTGTGTGTGTGTGTGTGCGTGTGCGCGCGCGCGCACGCGCGTGTGTGTGTTTATATATATAGATATATGTATATGTATATACATATACATATATATATATATATATATATATATATATATATATATATATATATATATATATATATATAAACACACACACACACACATACACACATACATATACTCACATATCTACATATATATGTATATATATGTATATACATATATATATATTTTTTTTTTGTATTGTTTAAGAAATAATGAAATGTTTAAAATTTATATTTATCTAATTTATATTTTAATTCTATTAAATAAAAGTAATGCGCTATTGTTAAATAAAATAACATGTAAAATCACAAAATAAATTTAACATAAAATAATAGAGAAAATTATTTTTAAAATAATATATCAAAATGCAATAAAAATACTAACCCGACGACGCTAATATAAAAATATAAAAAAAAAATATTAAACGGCTGACGGAATAAATGAATACCTTTCTTGGAATTAAAAATATGATTGTCGGAATGATGATGGAAATTCCAACAGCGGGGATGACTGGGCAAAGGACAAGATGGAAACCTACGATAACGTACTTTTTTATTTATAATGTTATTTTAAAATATTCTAGAAATTAAAAAAAAACAATTTAAAAAATAATAAAAGTGCTATGTCAAAGTTTGGTTTGCCTCATTTGATTAGTCACATGAGTTAGAAACCACGGAAGCAAAGTTGAAATTTATTATTTAAATTTGAAAAGTAGGCTTCGACTATATTGTTTGAGAACTATAGAAGAATAATTAAATAATATTATCTTTGTTTAAATCTTTTTTATTTATTTTTTATACTTTTTAGACGACAAATGGCAAGAGATTACAATATAAAAAACACATGAATTATTTAAAGGAATTTTGATGTGCATTTTTTTTGTAACAATTAGCATTCAACAAACTTCAAAAAGTTATTACGAAAATAGGATAATATATATTTGATTAATTTAAGAATTTATTTTAATATTACTATAATTAGTTTCAAGAACTCTAAACTCTTCAAGTTTATCCAAACATTTTGTTTGATCAAAACAATTAAAATACCCTCAATAATTAATAATATCATTGATGAATGTTCATGAAACTTTGCAAATCATTTTTTAAGGATGATACTAAGTTATTTTTTTATTAAAAATATTTTATTATATTTTTTTGAAAATCCAACTAAGTCATCTTTGTAATTATCAAATGTTAGAAAAGATAAAAGAAATTAAGAAAACATGTGAGAAAGAATTAGTAATAAGAGCCATAAAAAGGGAAATTAAAGAAAGAAAGAAGGATATCAACAAAAATGGAATGAAGCAAACGAGGAATGCAAAGGAGAGAGAAAGAACTATGGCGAGGAAGAAAAAAGGAAGAGAAAATTAAAGAGAAAAACATAAAAAATGTATTTTTAAATTAGTTTTAACTCTTTGAGTATTTTGAGGGTGGTGTTTTGGTGCCTATAAAGCTTTATGAAAGTTGGTGATGCTCGTTTTGAGATTGGGTTGAGAAAAAATAATATTTTGATTTAGAAAATTGTATTTTTGGAGCTAACATACCATATATTGGTATACAAAATACTTTATATTAAGTTTAGAAGTGAACGAATTTAATCATCCCAAGAAAATGATATGACATAAGAATAATAAGTAGATCATATGATAAGCTAAAGAAAGAAGTTGATGGTATTATTGCAAAAAACATAAGGTATGTTAATATTATTTTGTTAGTATAATATGTTAAAGGAAAAATCTTATTGTAATGTACAATATTGGCATCAAATAGTGTGATTAATTTTGAAAATAAATGTTTGAAAAAACGAATTAAATAATGTGATTCTTATAAAAGTTGTTTTGATAGGTAATTGTATTGTATTACAATAGTATTAGACGATACCATAAACATAACTAAAACAATTTGAGAGCAGAATTAGACAATTTAAAAAAAATATTTATGTGCATATCATATTATATAATCTAATAAACATATTATATGATTTCATGATAGCAAAAGATTTGATAAATAAAATTATAATAAAAGGCACAAATGATAAAAGAAATTCAAGAATAATCTAGTAATTAATTAATTATATCTAATTTGTGATACATATATCGAATAAAAAAATCTTATAATGAAGCTAATCTCTAAAAATTTTAATAGATAAATCCATTTTAGCAATGTAAGGAAGAAAATAGATTGAAGTAAAAAAAGAAATTATTATCACGCGTATAATAACATTACATATAATTGCATAATATAAAATAAAAAGGAAGTTTGTTTACTTGTATATATATCTATATATATGCAAAATTTTGTTTTTGTATGTATTATTAAACTATATGAATGGAGTAAAAAAAATAAATGAGAAAGAAATCAATAACCCTTATAAAAATGATGGTAGAATAATTAAATATATTTGCGCATATTTATCTTCATAATATTGGTCAGGTAGAATCATAAAAATAAATTATTTCCAAGCTCTGCTTGTATTTCAAATGAGTTATGAATGACATTGTATGTTTTATTTAATTTATTAGAAAAATTATTTATGTTAATATTAATTTAATTTAATTTATTTTATGATTTATATACTAGACAACTTATTCACATCTACATTTATATTACAATACATATCATTGTCACATTAAAAAAGACAGAGCTTGGTGATAATAGGAATTAGTAAAAGTTCATTATAGATTAGTATAAATCTTATATATATATATATATATATATATATATATATATATATATATATATATATATATATATATATATATATATATATATATATATATATATATATATATATATATATATCTGTGTGTGTGTGTGTGTGTGTGTGTGTGTGTTTACAAGCATAAATAAAATATAATAATTATTTTTAGTTCTATTTAAATTAAAATTATGCTTATGAAAATGTGATAGACCAACTAATAATTTATATCAAAGTAAAAAAAAATTAAAAAATTAGAAATAATACTATCAATCCTCTTTTAAGCAAATGCCTTAATTTTTTATACAAGTATCATTGATAAATAATGAAATTAATAATTAATACAGGTAATACCTAATAAAAGTACTAACATAAATAGATGTCTCTTCATTATTGTCATATATTAAAGTATTAATAATAGCTTGAATGAGATCCAATTTCATCTCAATCACAAAACATAATCTTAACATTACTTTGTATAAAATACTAGTAATAATGAGATCTCTACTTATTGTTGTCATATTTAGAATTGTTAAAGGTAGCATAAATGATAACTTCATATTTGATAAGAAAAATCTTAATATATTATTATATTTCTTATTATCTTATGAATCATTAAACTCAAATAATATATTCTTTTATTTTTTATTTTACTTAATTTTTTATATTTTATTTATCTTTCTACAGTGCACAAAACAAAGATAATGGTTTATAATTTTATCCAATTCAACCTATTTTTCATCCAATCTAAATCTAATTATTGAGTAACTCAAAATGCCTAACAAGGGTACTATAAAAGAGAGAATATCAATTTAAAACATATATTTTCTTAATTTTTGCTCTGAAGTAACATCAAACTCCTTGATTTAAAACATATATTTTCTTAATTTTTGCTCTGAAGTAACATCAAACTCCTCGGGAGCTCTTCTCCCTTAAGCTAAAGTACTTCTATTGTAGTTTCTCTTAAGCCTCCTTTTGTTTGTTACAACTCCTTGTGACTATTCCTTCACTTTCATAACTAAATCTTAACCCCTATTCCCCTCACCTAAGTTTCCAATGATTTCTTTAACAAATAATAACTAGCAACCTAAGAGCTTGGGTAAGATTTAAAGAATCATTTTTAATAATAATGGAGGATGTAGTAAACAAGTAGTATAATATTACTTTTATTTTTTTAAAATTCTAATTGAAATTTAAACATTATAATTCATATTCTTATAAACTTCTCATATGAAGCTTCTCTTAATGATATACTTAAGATATCAATCTAATTATTTTCAACAAAATATTTTTTTGAGATATAGTAAAACTTATTAATTTCTCAAATATACATCTATAACATCCAAAACAAGTATCACATACTAAAAAATATATATGATTTTTATTTAAATATTCTAACTATTATGTCGAATGTCTTCTATTTGAATATAAGAAAGCTAAAGGATAAGGAATGATACAAAAAAAATTATATCAGCTTATAATTTAATATTAAAATTCGTTATGGTGAAGAGACCTCACCAACTTTTAGCACTACAAGTAGATAACAACAACATTTTAGATGCATTGTTAATATGATTTTCCTTAATTTAATAGATTATTCATGATAAATTTAACTTTTTTCTAAGGTTTATTTTCATATAATTCACATCTAAATAATTAAATAAAAAAACTTGAATCACTCTAATCTAACAACTGCACAAGTCTTAATTACTTTTCAACTCAAAGGTTTAATTAAGGATTTTTTTGTTGAAAATTTAATTACCATAGACCTAGAGAGGATCCTTATATACTTGTGAAAGATATGAGACTAAAAACCATGACATATGAATTGACATAAAAAGTTTAAATAAATGAATAATTCATCCACATGTAAGATGCTTTTCTTTAAATATAAGCAAATAGGAAAACTAAACATGTGAAAAAAAAAAAAAAAAAAACCAAGCCATGAAATCTATACATCTTGTTGAATAGAATAAAATCCCATCAACTGACCAAACCGAGTGGTTAGGATGACTACCAAATATGTATATTGCTACATGTTTAGTAGTTACTATGTATGAAAACTATGATTTATGACTAATATTTGAGGAGCTTTATTAAGGATGATAAAACATATCATGCATGAAAATGAGAATGATAAACATGTATAGAAAGTAATGTAATGTAAAGATTATTGAGATACAATGAAAATCATTATAAATATTAAGACAATTTAACAAATGCTATGACATGTATCATCACTAATTACTAAACATAAATGAATGATATAGTTCACTTGTATGGACTTGACAATCAGCATAATGACGAATAAATATTAGCATGTTTAGAGGAGTTAAGCCAACAACAGTTGAAGTCTACATAAGACCTAAACAACAACATCACAAAAGACCTGTGTTGCTTGCACTATTCATGGGTGGGTAGATCTATGACATCAAGGAATATGTGTTGTACTTTATCAACATGCTCTTATCATCACTTTATTTTTTTTATTACTAATAATGTTTTAAGTAATCGTGAAACATTTTCTCTTTATCTTTTAAACATTATAATAGAAAACAAAATAACTTGTATGGTGTTTTTATCGAAAATAAAATCAATCATATGATTATTTAGAAATGACTAATAGTGGCATTTATCTTTCAATTAGATATTTTAAAGTTTATATAAGGATTTAAAAAATAATCTCACCACTTTTTGGATTTAAAGAGTCTCAATCGTTTTCATTGAATAATTTTTTTATTAATTAATAAGTAATTAATGTATTTATTTATGTGGATAAGTAATTATTATCTAATTAATACAAAGCTTCAATTAAATTACCATACTTCATGGTGTGGAAGGAAGTGCTAATTATTTTATTGAATTGGAAAAAAGTATTTTTTTCTAAGTCATATATTTCGGATTTGTTGTGTCGGCATAAAGAAGATCAAATGATAAATAAATTCAATATCTTTTTTTTTAATGATTTATACTGCTTAAAATTAATAAAAACATTTATTTAGCAATATGAACTATTTAATATCAATTATTAAAATTAGAGGCTTTCCATTAAGAAAAAAATGAAAAAATATTATATAAAAATCATGCTTAAAGTTCAAACCTCAAAATAAAAAACATAGTTATCCTGCAAACATGCTATTTCAGATAATGATTGACAATGGGAAGTTTTAATTTTTTATTTTAATGATAATTAATCAAGTTAATTATGTAGTATAATTATTTAAATGTAATTAATATCTATTTAACATTATCTTAGACAATGAAACACGCCAAAAGTAGGAACAAAATGAAACTTATTCAAACACCAAAGACTGCTGTGCTTAAAACTTGTGTAATTAGAAAATGATTTAAAAAACAAAAAAATTATTTTTATAAAAGATGTTTTGTTGAGCGTAACGAAGAAATGATGAAGGAATTATTTGTTAGATTTTGAAATTGCAAATAATAATAATAATAATAAACAAATTTTAAAATTTAAAATATAGTTTTTATATAATTTTTTAGTTTAAAAATAAGCTTGAAAAAAAAAATCTAAAAAGTGTTATTGAAAATATTTAACTGGAGATCTTTGGTGTATATAAATATATAATAAAAATAAAATTTGAAAGAAATTCTTTTTGAAATGAAGTTTGAAACGCGTAACTCCGAACTCCCCATTTTTTTTAAATAAGAAGCACAAAATTAACATATTAATCATGCAAAAATAATTTATTTTAAAATATATAAATTTGTATTTTGTAAAAAAATATCAAAATTTTATGTTAATAATATTTTTTAATTATTCTTTTTAATAGGAAAAGTATAATTTTAAAATAATTTATGAACGATTTTAAACTACAAAAATAAATTTAAAATAAAGTTATTCGAGATAATAATTTGTATGAATAAAAATTTATTTCATCAAGTCTCAATCTTATTATAACATGTATGTGACTAAAAATTTAACTTTGGGAACGAATACAAGTTTGAAAAAATAACACTTATTATAAAAAAAATAATTTTTTTTTGTATTTTTTAATTTTCATTTAAAAGATATTTTAAAACTTTTTTAAAAATCACTTCTATAAAAATTTGTTTGAGACGAATGTTCGAGATTCTAGGTTCCTTTCTTCCATCGTCATGAAAGAAGACTGGATGGTTGGAAATACGCTTCTGCCCTTATCGGAGATTGAATGACCAGTGACGTCCTGAATGGAATTGTGGGGCATTTTGATGGTTAACGGCGTTTTCTAGCCCTGACGAGTAGTGGCGGGGGCCGGCGTGAACCGGCTAATCTTCAAATCGGGCCGTTGCAAGCTCTAGACCGCCTATTTTGGCGTATTCTCAGAGTGAGACGGATCGGGTTGCTTTCTCGCTTGGCATTCCATTATTTTACACCTCGAGTACTTCTGCCAATGCTTGGCAGGACTAGTTGGGGAGCAGGGGAACAGTGGTTTATGCTGAAGCGGTTTTTGCCTTGGAACGAGCGGGTTTTGCCTTAGAACGAGCGGTTTTCGGCCACGATCGGTGGTTTTCCGACCTAGGTGTGGATATTCCTATTCTTCCTTGTCTTTTTTATGCTAGTTTTTTAAGCTTGGTACAAGTTTTTTTACGTTTGCTACCATCGTCTTGTCTTCCATTGATCTGTTGCGCCTTCTCCTCGTGACGAGGATCCGTGTTTTTCGGTAATTTATTTTCACCGATCGGGGATGCGAAATTGCTTTGTCGGTGTATTTTTGCTTCTTTGCTGCAGATCTGTTTGATATTAGCGGTTCAATCTGTTCGAGATGGAATGCTTTTTTTTCCACGTTTATTCGCTTTATTAGTTTTACTGGATTGACTCCGGTTTACTTATTGCTGAACTTCTGTAAGACGCCTCATAAGTTTCTTTTGATGGCTTCCGTACTAAGGGTATCCATGGACTTCTCCGATTTTATCTAATCTAAGTGATCTCAAGTGGTTTTTATTCGCGGTCCTTTGCTGATTTCCTTAAAAATTTGAGGAAGCCTGTTGACGTTATCTTTGTGTGTAAATTGTTCGACAAAATATTCCCCGCGATTCTGCAGGTTTTAATACCGTTATTTGTTCCATATCATTACTCTTGGTCGTTGTAGTTTATTTTTTGGGTCTCGGTATGTTGTGTTCAGCTTGTTATTGTGATATAGGCAGCATCTTTGTAATGGTTATTATCAGTAATATGGTTCTCCATTCTCTGCTTGTTTCATCTTTCTTGATTAGGTATCTATTAGCTTCGACGTGTTTTTGTTGGCCATCCAAGCAACTCATGCGTTAGCAGAATGCTAGCGGTATTTTTTTTTTTTTTGGTGAAATGCTAATGTATTTGGTGTTGCATGATATTTTGCAATAATATATTGACTTTTATAGTTGTTAAATGATATGTTTACAATAATCTTCTTAGCTTTAGTAATAGCTTATTATTCTTTTTTTTAATCAACGTTCCTAGTTAGGTTTAGCAGTCGTACTTAATTACCTTGCATATGGTTGTCCTGGACGAGATCACTTGTGCTTCTTGTTTTTGATTTTTGCACACTGATGTAGTAGCATCTTTTTGAAAAACATCATTGGATTTACAAGTTTTTTTTTACATTTGGTTGCTTCTTTTTACTTAACCTTGAAGTTATCATCCGTTCTCCTTTTAATTTCATTTTGCTATACTTAATTTTGGAATGCACTGCTGTTATTTATAGGGGCAATCATGGCAAGGGGAAGAAGAAATGAACCTGGTTCTGGTGATGGATCTAATGATTCAGGATCTAGAGAATCTGGTTTTGGTGGAAGAGGGGGAGCTCATTATTCTCCAGCCATGCAACAGCAGGGTGTAACTCGTCACAAGCAAGCTTCACATCATCTGGGTGGTACCTCTGCAAAAGTTGGAGGTTCTGCTAGCCAACAGCAGCAAGGAGGTCGTGGTGAGGGTCATTATAAAGCTCGTGGTGGACAGCCAACTCATGGTGGATTTGTCCACCAACAGTCAACCAACATGACAATGGAGTACCATCCTCGTGGTGGCCAATCAAGAGGTGAACCTTTACATTATCGTGGTGGTTTTGGTGGTGCTGCTTATGTACCAGGCAGGCATGGTGCTCACCTATCCGCAGCTGAACCAACTGGACTGCTGCTTCCCGAGCTGCATCAAGCAACACAAGCTCCAAATGAAGCTGCACCTGTTCGCTTGCCAGTGGCAAGTTCATTGAGCTCAGACGTTGCAGCGGTGACCTTGCAGGTTGAGCAAGTTTCTCTAAAAAGTGAACCTGCAGCCAATCAGGCTGTGGTTCCAGCTTCAAGCAAATCAGTGAGATTTCCATCGCGCCCAGGCAAAGGCAGTTATGGTGCTAAGTGTGTGGTCAAGGCCAATCATTTTTTTGCTGAGCTTCCTAACAAGGTCCTTTATCAATATGATGTAAGATCTTGATTTTGTTATCTTTATTTTTGAAAATCTTATGCAATTTTAGTTTGTTATATATTTATGTTAACTGTGAATTTTAAAAAGTGCAGTGCTTTGAGTGATTTTGTTTCTTTGTTGCCTCTGATAATTTACTAGATATCAAAATTCATTATTTATTAAATGTCAAAGTTCATTATTTACTAGGTTTCCATTACTCCTGAAGTTAATTCACGAGCTAGGAATCGTGCTGTTATGGAAGAGCTAGTAAAATTATTCAAAGATTCCCATTTAGGTGGTCGCCTTCCAGTTTATGATGGCAGGAAGAGCCTTTATACTGCTGGACCGCTTCCATTTACATCTAAAGAATTTCAAGTTACTTTAGATGATGAAGATGATGGCATTAGAACTGAAAGGTACTCTTTTGTGATAATAGCTTGAAGAATTTCATTTTAGTTTCCTGGCTGTTTATTGAAGCTTTTGTTTGAAACAGGAAGCAGAGGAACTTCAGAATTGTCATAAAATTTGCTGCTCGAGCTGACCTTCATCATCTGGCGATGTTTTTAGCTGGGAAGCAAGCAGATGCTCCTCAAGATGCTCTCCAAATTCTTGACATTGTTTTACGCGAGTTACCTACAGCTAGGTAATCATCCCTACTCACATTATTCTGTTTTTTTTTTTTGATATTTTAGTAAACTTACACCAGAAATGTATACTATCTATGATAGATATTCATCTTTTGCTCGATCATTTTACTCTCCACATCTTGGTCGGAGGCAGCCACTTGGCGAAGGCTTGGAAAGCTGGCAAGGATTTTATCAAAGCATCAGGCCAACACAGATGGGCTTATCACTGAATATTGGTATGATTGCATGCATGTTTGTTGCTTTACCTTTATTTTCTACGGGTGTGTATCACAGAATGTTGCTTTACTTGAACCTTTTTTTACTCGAACCTGTTTTTTTTGAAATAGATTTTTTTTTTCTCTCATACAGATATGTCAACTACTGCTTTCATCGAGCCATTGCCAGTTATTGACTTCGTGTTACAGCTTCTGAATAGGGATGCAAGAGAAATTCTCTCTAGACCTTTGTCTGATTCTGATCGTGTCAAGGTGAATTTTGCTAGATTGCTGCTTTTAAGTTTAGTAATGGACTTTTTTTGCTTCTATTCATGTTTGATGCCAAACTCTCTTTTTCTTAGTTGTTTGCAAATTGCTGGTTATTTGAGATTCTTGGTGGTTCTATTGTCTGAACTATCTTGAAGTCACCGTGGCCGACTCTTATGACTTGTGTGTTCGGTGGCATCAATTTGTCCTTTGAATAATTAATGCTTGTATTTTTTTGTATTGTGAGATGTTTTAGCCTTGAAGATTGTGTAAATTGCCTGCTTTGAAATGTTGCTCTTCATATCCAATGTGTATCCAATGTGCAGCTACTAGTTCTTCTACAACTAAGAGGATCCTTATACATGCAGACTGTTTTGCCTTTTGATTTAGGTCATATTGTTTATTTTTTCATCATGAGATTATTGTAGGGTTGCCCTTCCAATATCTCTTTTAACTGCTTGGATGTGCAATTTTTCTTCTCTTTGTGCAGTGGTTAAAAAGGTGAACCTTGCAAAGGAAATGTCGCCTGCTTTGATGTTGGAACTATTTTGATTTACATCTTTCAATTTTTATTTTCTTCCCCCACTGTTGTGTTTTTCTCACCATTTTTCTTATGTATAAAATGATGCTTATACATGTTCAATTCATAAGGCACAAGATCCTTATACATGCAGACTGTGTTGCCTTTTGATTTAGGTTATATTATTTATTTTTTTTCATCTTGAGATTATTGTAGGGTTGCCCTTCCAATATCTCTCTTTTTACTGCTTGGATGTGCAATTTTTCTTTTCTTTGTGCATGTAGTTCAAAAGGTGAACCTTACAAAGGAAATGTCGCCTGCTTTGATATTAGAACTATTTTGATTTACATCTTTCAGTTTTTATTTCCTTCCCCCATTTTTGTCTTTGTCTCACTATTTTTCTTATGTATAAAATGATGCCTAGGCATGTTCAATTCATAAGGCACAACAGTCCAACTAATAAGATCCTTATACATGCAGACTATCTTGCCTTTTGGTTTAGGTTGTATTGTTTATTTTTTCATCATGAGGTCATTGTATGGTTGCCCTTGCAATATCTCTCTGTTAACTGCTTGGATGTGCAATTTTTTTTCTCTTTGTGGATGTAGTTAAAAAGGTGAACCTTGCAATGGAAATATGACCTTTTGCGATATTAAAACTATTTTGATTTACATCTTTTAGTTTTCATATCCTTCCCCCACTGTTTTGTTAGTCATAACATTTTTCTTATCTATAAAATGATGCTTAGACATGTTCAGTTTATAAGGCACAAGAGTCCATAATGCTTACATGAATTTTGGTGCAAGCGCAGATCAAGAAAGCCCTTAGAGGCATAAAGATTGAGGTTACGCATCGTGGTAATATGCGTAGAAAGTACCGTATATCTGGATTAACATCACAAGCAACCAGAGAGCTTACGTATGTTTTACCATATTTGATTTTATGCTTAACTCTTACATCACATTTTTTGGCTGTTTTTACGCCAGGGCCCATTTTGCTAAATTCTTGATGTTACTAGATTCCCTGTTGATGAGAGAGGAACGATGAAATCAGTTGTGCAATATTTTCAAGAGACGTATGGTTTCACCATTCAGCATACTAATTGGCCATGTCTTCAAGTTGGCAATCAACAAAGGCCTAATTATCTGCCAATGGAGGTGTTGTTTACTATTTCACATATATAGTTTCAAAAGATGTGTACTGTGTATTGTTTATTACTAATATGCTACCAAAGCTTGATTACATGCACATGGTGAAATTCATTATTTCTTTTGAATATTTGTTCTTAATGTTGAACTGTAGCTTCTAAAGTTGTGTGAGTTTTCTATGTCAGGTTTGCAAGATTGTTGAAGGACAAAGATATGCCAAGAGACTTAACGAAAAACAAATAACTGCACTTCTACAGGTGACCCGCCAGTGTCCACAGGACCGTGAGCGTGATATCATTCAGGTTCGTTGTTTCATTATCGAAGCACCTAGTAAAGATTAGTTTGTGTTGATTATGAGATGGTTATTGTATTTCATTGTTATTGCATTAGTGTCCTTGAAAATCATCATTTTTTTATTCTATTTCCAAGATGGTTCGACACAATGCATATCACGAGGACCCATATGCGAAGGAGTTTGGCATTAGAATCAGTGAGAAACTTGCATTGGTTGAAGCACGTGTTTTGCCTCCACCTTTGGTATTACCTGCTTTTCTCTCATATATATTTGCTGATTACATCCTCTTGTCAGTTGACATTATGCTTCAATTTTGTAGCTTAAGTACCATGAAACTGGGCGGGATAAGGAATGTTTACCAAGGGTGGGCCAGTGGAACATGATGAACAAGGTTATTGCTTTACAAATACATGGAAATACATGCTTTGTGTTTTGCCTTTCTTGCGGTTGCATTATTCTTGGAATTTTTTGGGCAATAATTTGGTGTTGTTTGTTTTTTTGTTTGTTAGCAACTCTTATTTGGTCGAAAGTATTTTGCACATTGATAATGTTGCCTATATAATTCTTTGCCTTCCATTTGATATGTTTGTTATCTATCAGTTTAGTTATAATACCTCAATTGCTGTAGTTCAATATCACCACAATAGTACCTGTGAATTACCTGCGGGATTACCAATGACTACTAATCTGAATTTATGTACTTGGTATGCTTGTTTGAAAATGAGTTTTCCTATGTCTCTTGTTATCAGAAGTATTCTGCTTATTGCATGCTGAATTAAATCTGGCAAATGAAGTGTTTACTAAATCAGTCGTAGAAGTGGAAGATATACTGTTTTAAATTAATATTAGTAGTTTGAAAGGTTTATAGTATACCAAAATTTATGTTTTTTTTTTCTTTATTTGATTTGCTTTATGTATGAAATATACATCCCTATGTGTCCCTATAAATGACGTCCACCATAACTATTTTGGCTGCCCAAGTACTTCTAGCATAATTAAATGATTTTCTGCCGCAATTAAAATAGGCTAGTTTCTTTGCACCCATTTCCTGTTGCTGGTTTCCCCCGTTCATTACCAGTTTTCCTTGTACAGTAATGATAGATTGCTGCAGGCTACTAAAAAATGAGACATTAGGAAAAATGTGTCGTTTAAACAGATGGGTCAAAGAAAAAAAAAATTCTAGGATATAAACCGAAGCTTTAGAAGTTCAAAAATATCTTTTTATTCAATGAATATATGGATATGCGATTTTTTTTCTTGTAAAATTGAAGTATTATCTTTTCAATTGTTTTAAATTATATCTCTATATTTTTTTGTAGTTAGATGTGTGGATAATATTTTCATTCAAGGCCAAATATAAACTAATTCATTCATAAATACCTACAGAATTTTATATTATGCGATTTCTTGTGGTTTTTATACTCAGACAATTTGTTTTGATGTAGAAAATGGTAAATGGTGGAAAGGTCAACCACTGGACTTGCATCAACTTTGCTAGAAATGTGCAGGAAAGTGTTGCATATAGATTTTGCCAGGAATTAGCTCAGATGTGCCGGATATCTGGAATGGTACTTAACGTTATTTTATGTATGGATTTTGTTGAGTTTCTTCCCATTGACATTGCAACAACTCTGTGGAGTGGGACTCTTTTTTATGAATTTAGTGATATATGTAATTCAAATCTGCCAGGATTTTGCTTTTGAGCCTGTTATTCCCTCACTGACTGCACGACCTGATCAAGTTGAAAGGGCATTAAAAGCGCATCATCGTGATGCAATGACCATACTTCGTCAACAGTCTAAAGAACTTGATTTACTTCTTGTAATCTTACCTGATAACAACGGTTCTCTCTATGGTAAATTTCTCTCTTTCTACTTATTTTGTTAGTATCAAACCATTTTAGGATATTCGTACATGTTTCAGATGAGTGTTTTAAAGCCCTTATGATTGATGTTCTAAATTTCTTCGTCTGGTGTAGGGGATCTGAAGCGCATTTGTGAGACTGAACTTGGGTTAGTTTCCCAGTGTTGTTTAGCCCGACATGTTTATAAGATGAGCAAACAGTACCTTGCAAATGTAGCTTTGAAGATTAATGTTAAGGTTCGCAACATTTATGGCTGCAGCCGCTTTGCTCATCAATTTTGTGATATGTAAATTGGTTTTGAAGGTTGGTGGTCGAAATACCGTGCTTGTGGATGCCGTATCGAGGCGCATACCTTTGGTTAGCGACAGACCCACCATTATATTTGGTGCTGATGTGACACATCCTCACCCAGGAGAGGATTCTAGCCCTTCAATTGCAGCTGTAAATTTAGTGAATATATATGCTTTTGCTTTGACGTTGCTCTACTGTTTTTGCAGTGCTAATACTATGTGCATCATGTGTTATAGGTTGTTGCTTCACAGGACTGGCCTGAAATAACCAACTATGCAGGGTTAGTTTGTGCTCAGGCTCATCGTCAGGAGCTTATTCAGGATTTGTTCAAACTTGAACCTGATCCACATCGGGGAACTGTTGCTCCAGGTGGTATGATAAGGTGTGAACTTTTTCTTGGTACATTTGTTCTAGAATTTGATGTTTTGTTACTAATTGACATATTGCCCGTATTTTCAGGGAGCTTCTTATTTCATTTAGAAGAGCAACTGGGGAGAAGCCACAGAGGATTATTTTTTATAGGTCTTGTAATTCAGTAGTTTTAGTCGTTCTGATGTTCCATATTATCCTTCTGTATTGTTGTTGTGCTTAACATCTGCAGGGATGGTGTGAGCGAGGGTCAGTTCTATCAAGTTCTGTTGCATGAACTTGATGCAATTCGCAAGGTATGTTAAGTCACAACTTTTTGTTGTTCTTTTCCGTCACTTAGGTCTTTGCCTGTCTTGTTTCCTTTCGTTTCCTAATTTTGATGCAACCTTTAAGCAATCTTGTTCTTTGCTCATTTGATCATATATGCAGGCCTGTGCCTCGTTGGAGTCTGGATATCAACCACCTGTTACTTTTGTTGTTGTTCAGAAGCGTCACCATACCAGGCTTTTTGCTAGTAACCATGGTGACCAACGTTCAGTTGATAGGAGTGGAAACATCCTTCCTGGTTTATACTTTAATTTCTACCATTTTTTTGGTCTCTTTTGATGCGAAGTCCACACTTGGGATGCCAAAATGTACCTATAGTTGAATAATTTGAGTGCAGGTACTGTAGTAGATTCGAAAATTTGCCATCCCACAGAGTTCGATTTCTACTTGTGTAGCCATGCTGGAATCCTTGTAAGATTTGATCTCTTTTGTGGTTAGTTAGCTATTTGGCGTTCAATACCCCCCTCCCATATATGATTGTCATTTGCAGGGAACGAGCAGGCCTGCACATTACCATGTCTTGTGGGATGAAAACAAGTTCTCTGCGGATGAATTGCACACTCTTACAAATAACTTGTGCTATACGTAATTGGATCAGTTCTTCGTTTCATTTTTTTTTTTTTTTTGTGCTGTTGAATGAGCAAATCTCTAAACTGACGTTTTTTCTCCTGCAGCTACGCACGTTGCACACGGTCCGTTTCAATTGGTAATTTTCTTGTTTCCTTAGTTCAGTTTGTTATATTCAGAGGTCGAAGTTAATATAGTCTTTGATTCCTAAATATGTAACAGTGCCCCCTGCATTCTACGCCCATCTTGCTGCCTTTAGGGCGAGGTTTTATATGGAGCCAGGAACATCAGATAACGGTTCCATGGCGAGTGCTACAGCTTCCCGAGCTATGGCTGCAGGTGGACCTAGAAGCACACGGGCACCTGCGGGTGGTCCTGTTAGGCCTCTTCCTGCTCTGAAGGACAATGTCAAGAGGGTAATGTTCTATTGTTGAGATTCAGCTGCTGCTTTTATTGCTTGTTCTAGTTGAGCTTTATTTGCTGCTCTACTGTGACTGCATATCATATGTTCTATTGCGGAGCTATTCGGCTTGCTACTGCTGCAAACTATTTTATTTTTGTTGATCTATTAAACCAGTATTTGAATCCTAGGCTTCAGTCTTTGATATCAGGTTTGTTCTCTTTCAATCGGTGCTGCTGTTTATCTTGCTTTGAAGCTGTTATATTGCTTATTGGTGTTTATTATATTTCAAGTTGGTTATTTGCTGACTTCCGATTGAATCTGTACGTATTTGCTCGTTTTCGCTGTTATTTGTTGGATGTTTTTGATTTCTTCTTTTTTGTAAAGAAATTCGTTATTTGTTCTCCAAAAAATGTACAATTCGAAGTTGAAAGGCGAAGCATATGTTCTAGAAAAGATGGACCGTGTGTTCTTAAACACCTTGGTTAGCTCAACTCTCTTGTTTGTAAGTTGATAGCTTTGGATATTTTTGAGGGACCGTTTGTTCAAGAGCAATGCATCAAGCTAGATCTGTTACTGGGGACCATATGTGTTTGTCCAATGTTGTGTTAGACAACAGACGCACAATACTAAGTATTGAAGATATGGGATCAAGCAAGTACAATGCAAATATGATGCTAAGGTGCAACAAAGTCCTATTAATAATCTAACGAAAAGCCCATCTAAAATCTAACGAAATCTTCAGTTGAGTTTATCTGTGTAAAGCTAAACTAACGAAAGCGAGATCTGCCTTGTTTACTTGTTTTTTCCTCTCATCTTCATGTGTGATACTGGTTTGTAAGGAAAAAGAGATAAATCAAATGAAAATAATGAAAATGCACTTTGCTTTGTTATGTTTCATACCCAAATGTGTATATATTAGTCAAATCGTTATTGATACAAGCTTCTTGAAAGCCGCATCTAACATGAACTTATAATAATCTAAACATTATATTGAGGTATAAATCTAAAAGAAAATCAACTTTAGCTCATTCAGCGAATATACAACAATGTCTAACTCTTTAAAGTAAGCAATTTGGCTACACAAACAACGGAATGCAGTGTAACTAAAACAAGCAAATGCGTTAACCCGTGTGGGATGCATCTCATCGATCAAGACAAGTTGAATTTAGCTGCATCATATACCAGAAAATTCCCACATTGTAGCTTACAATGTGCGTTTGATATAAAGATTATAGAATGGCTTATGCAGCATGGGTAAGAAAGGATCAAAGGCAAACGAAGAGCAATCAATGCATGGGAATAACCTAAACGAACTAACCTACGATAAACTGAAGCATTACACACAAGAACCGATCAAATAGCTCAGCGTCAGAACAAGTTGGTTTGCTTGCCAAGCCTCACAGGCAAGCCAAAGTTTTGGTATACTCTGATATTCCCTCCAAGGCCGGCGGTAACAACCACCAGTCCCCAAGCATTTGCCGTCTCCGGATTGCTTGCGACCACCCTGTTGCTTCCCCCGCCCCACCCCCACGATCCGAATGACGACGACGACGACGAAGAATTCACCGACGAACGCAGCGAACGAGAAGGCGACGAGCCCCCCAGACCCGAACCGGACCGCGAAGGCGCACGCAGCCAGTCGGGGCTCGTGGGCAACAGCTGCTCCGATGAGGCCTTCCTCGGCGGAAGAGGGGGTGGACATTGGCTCCTGTCGCTAGGGAAAGGGTCGTCGAGGTTTGCCGAGGAAACGGATGGAAGAGTGGGCTTCTCGCAGTTGCTTCCTATGTTTGGCCATGGGACTGCCACGGACACGTCCTTACAATAGAAGTATTCGTGGGAACGGGTCGTTACCCAGGTTTTGCCTTTGCCTCCGGCCCCGGAGCTGCGCGCTGGGTCTCGCTTCCATATGTACACGTGAGAGTCCTCGCTGGCACACACGACGTACTTGCCGTCTGAGGTGAAGGATGCTGAGATCTGACTACTGGTATTCCGGAAACCTGCAGCTCAGGTTTCATTCACTTAGAAAGTCGATAGTTAACTCTTCTTAAGCATCAAACATAAATCTGTATAAAGACCAGAGAGTTTACCTCTGAATTTGTGAATAACATCAGGACCATCAAAGACTCGAATAAGTGAATCGGCGGACGTCACCATAACCTCAGACGGGTTGTCTGGTGCATACTGTTAGGAACAAATTGATTAGTCTTCTTCAACCATCCATGAGTAAAAATATTTTTGGAGTAAAGTTGACAGAAAATAAAATGACCTGGAAGCCAGTTATCTTCTTTGCATGAGACTTCTTTTTCTTGTTGCGTATGTCTATTTGAGTTTCTTGACAAAGTTTATCATCTGTTGAACACTCCCACGACAAAAGAGCAAATGAGCCACAGAAGGTATCCATTCTTTGTTTTCAATTAGGATCTTACATTGCTTCTTTATAAGTTCTGAGTATAGGTGATATCCTTAAACTTGGTAATAATAATAACAATAAGAAAGTAAATCTTAGATTCTCAATAAAAAGGGTTAGAATAGCTATGATACAGCTAAAAAATTTTCATATGAAACCATTCCAGTATCAGGGAAGTAATGATCAAGAAGAATCATTGTGGGTAAACTGTAACAATTATTTGGGTAAGGTAAGGATAGCAGCTTCCTCGCTAAGGGCCAAAACTCCTCATGGAAACAGTATGTGCACACCAATGCATTTCACCATTTGAGCACAGGCACTTGCCGGATCACATCACACTACTCACTTTGGTAATCATTACTATTCACCAACACTTCTTTAAAAGCATGCCTACAATCCTAAGGGTGGATGGAAAAGCCTTCTTCCCCACAAAGAAGTGAGGTGATGCCAACATGCAAGGAATGGTGACGGTGTGGCTAGAAGATGAAGAAGCAAGGGAAGGGAGGCAAGGTTACTGCATGTTAGGGAGGAGGAAGGGAAGGCATGGCGGTGCTAATGGGGAGGAACGTAAAGTTAGCAAATACGCTAGCAAAAAGAGTAGGAAAGTAATTGCGAAAGTGGCACGATAAATGCCAAGAGAGAATCTTCCATATTTTGAGGTTTATGGTTAGACATGATAATTGTATTAATAAGAGAAGAGATCTTATATTTATCAAAAAAAGTTAGAATGATCATGATACAATTAGATAACCATATAAGATGACTCCAACAATTGGAAAGAAATAGATCAAGAAGAACCACCATCACTGTATTATAATAATTATTAACGATAGACTAAAATAACTATTGTGAACATCATGTGCAAACCGTGAGGTCACACCTTTCGATGATAGGACACTTTCTAGATAATCACACGTCCCTTTTCTCAATGCAAAGAAGTCTCTTCTTTATTGCTTAATTTCACATCAAAAAACATATATTAGTAATCCACGCAAAGAGGAGCAAATGCCTTGCTACATACAGACAACCCCTAGAGGGATCTACCTCTCATGTCGATGAGATCAATGAGATCCTCCTATCATGTAGGCACAAGGATGGATGAAAAGAACACAATGACAATGCTTATGATGAGGAAGAAGAAGAAAAGCGATGATTACATTGGTCAGAATAAAAAAAAAGAAAAATACAAAGGCAATATTATAGATGCTTAGAGAGAAAAAAGGAAAAAAAAAGTATTAGTTGGACCAACAACTAGGTCAAGATAGAACCTTGCTTTGATACTATATCACTAAAAGTTTTGCATGTCATCTTCAAAAATAAAGATTCTTAATTAAAACATGACTAAAAGATAGAAGATGAGAGATTATTAAAAAAATATCATTATAACATACACAATCAAATTCATTGTTCATATAACTAGCATGCAATTTGTAGCACATTGGTAATAGTGAATGCTATGTTAAGAGTTCATATAATTTTTAAGTTAAGGGAAAAAAAAATAATTGCATGTGCAATTATAAAACATGGATAATTTATGAGGAAATAGATGCATTATTATACAACACATACATGATACTATGACAAATGTCAACAACATAGGATACAATTACATTAGGATATAACAATTAAATATGTTAAAAATAACTAAACATAAATGTAAACAAAATAAATTTATCATATTATTATATACAATATAAATAATAAGTTTTTGTAAATAAAACATATGATAATTGAATTATTACATATTGATTAAAATTATATTTATAGCAATGTTTTTATCATCACACTAACAAAGAAAATGTAAATTTCAAAAATTTTAAGATTATTTCTAATATGAGAATTATAATATAAAACAAGAAGCTGTTGTTATTTTCAATTCAAGAAATATTTCAAACAATAAAGATATTTGTCACTTTTAGTTTTATATAGAATATGAATCTCATATATAATATTGAATAAACTTGATAGTTTATTTTCCTCTTTTCTTTCGTAATTATAAACGATTCTGTCTTTTTAATCATATTATAATACATATCATACACAATACAAAGATATTGTCTAATAAAGTTGATAAATATCGAACAATAACAACTCATTTTATTTTTTTGAATACGTATTCGATATGAATACATAAATCCTAATTAAGTATTAATGGTTCCGTATATGTTTGTGGTTGTAGTGGTGGTAGAGGGGATGGGGTTGAATCAAACCAAAGACTTTTAAACAGGTCCCAAAGTCCTTAAAAACTCTAGTTAGGCATACTTAACATAATAAACAACCAATGTAAACCTTGAACATCAACTAAAATTGAATTAAAAGCTTCTCTATAGATCTTCTACATTCTGTTCTTATCAATTGCATTCCCACTACAACGCAATCAAATGATAATACAACTTTGCACTCAAATAGTTGAAAACCATGCAAAAAGTTTAGAAGTTCCCTGATTCCTTCTGCGCTTTCAATTTGCTATGTCAGAAAATTGGGCCCAATGGTTCAATTGATTCCAACAAACATGAACATGCAAACAAAATATGGAGCAAGTAGGCAAATTTTGATTAGAATGATACGCGGGATCTCAAGATGAATGCTTTATTAAGGTTTGTCAATGCGTTTTTCAAGTATAGATTAAAATGTTAAAATCATCCAGATATTGAAAAATATTTTTCTATGTTCATGTAAGAACCTTTTTGTCTACTAAAACTCTATAATAACTGCTGTCATGCAATTATGTCAGTTGCAAATCAATTTACCCATTAAGCCCAATTTTCTGACACTAGCAAATTGAAAGCAAGGAAGGAAATCAGGGAACTTCTAAACAAATACTTTAAACAACAAAATTGAATAATAACACAAAAACATTCAGAATTAACATTTAAAAGCATTTAAAGAAGTGCATTGGCATGATTAATGACAACGGATGATACAAAATGCATAAATTTCAGGAAAGCAGGCATTACCAGCAGTATTATAAAAGCGGAAGCTTCCTTTATGTGAACCAACTAAAGCTCCCTGAACAAAAAAAACCACCAGAAATACAACAAACATTTTGGTTCAGCTTGTTTCACTATTATACAAAAAAGATGAACATTTTTGGAGAAAATGATATATGCTATAAGAAATTTCATTACCTGACCATCTGGTGTATAGCATACTGCGGTAACCATCTCATGGAGATCACTCCAATCGATAACTTGACGTTCTGATATACTCCATATGCGAACCTTGGCATCAAGTGATCCACTAATGAAGCTATTGTTGTTTATGGGATTGAACTGGATGCATGTTACTGCACAAAAAAACAGAAAGCATTGAATATGAGAAACATAGAAAACAAGTAAAAACTTCTTATCAATAAATTCCAGCAGGATTGAAAAATACCATAGTCATTGTGTGCAAATAATTTTAGACAGGCCCTGTTTTCCATGTCCCAGAGTCTGACAGTTTTGTCCATTGATGACGAGAGAAGATGCTGCATTCATTGAAAAAGATGAGGCACAGTAACTGGACGGAGCAAATAAATGATTTGGTAAAATAGGTAGATGAAAGATGGAGGGTTTTAATACACTATAAAAAAGTTGTATGGCCAAATTGTTATGCTGCTTCCTTGAGAATTATATGGATGAAAGATGGAGATTTTTAATACACTATAAAAAAGTTTTCAACTAAGCAAGCTAAACCCAAATGATACAGGAAGAAACTAAGCAGATTCTAAAGATATTTTCTACTAGGAATGTGATAAACTATGCACTTTTGATTTTTCATCTTCTTTGGAAAGGTATTCTTATGTAGTGAATGGCTTGTATAGTAATATTAAAAATTCAATAAGTGATTAATTGATTCTTATCGTGCTTGAAGTAAAGGAAGACAGTAAAAACTTTACTCCCATGGCCACTAAAGTTTCATTCTTCCACATCTTTCTAAAGCTATTTATTCCATTCTCACGGCAAAAGTAACAAACATTGTGCCAAATTCTTCCAATCAAACGCTCTTATTTATCCACAAAAAAATATTTTTAAATAAATAATTCGCAAAAAACTTCTAATGAAACTCGTTTTATAACAGCCACCATTGTAATTGTTCAAGAGTAACTCTACAGATTGGTGGTCAGATGTATGGTCAGATGTAATTTACGTAAACTAAATCAACTTACAAGCTTCAAAATGGAGGAGCAGCAATATCAGGAGAAATATGAGCAAACGATATAACAATTACAAAAAGAAAAATCCTAAGAGAGCATCACCATGTGAGGAGATAAAATACCTGAGATTTGGACCACGAGAGATCCAAGACATCATCGAGATGACCTTCAAAAGAATAAACTGGTTTCTCAGATAGTGAGAAGATCGTCTCAGGCAAGACAATGTAATCAGGGAGAGAGCGTTTTCTGCTTCCCGACTTGCTTATCTTCCTCATTCTCTTGGACTCCGAGGTCAAGCACCCCGACTGCTCGATCCTAGAAGAGACTGAACCATTCGCTAACGGCAAGGAAGAAACATTGGCCGAAATGCGGGATTCCTGCCGTCGTAGGGAGGAGAAGGTCGAGAACGTGTCGCATTCAATCACCTGCCACACGTGCACGGTCCGGTCCTCGCCCGCACTGGCGACGAAGCGGCCGTCGCAGCTAAACTTCATGCACCATATAGAGCCTTCGTGAGCCTGGATCTCTTGGCACATGTAAAGCCCGGTGAGTTCCTTGTATGACTTCCCGTGCTGGCGCACCTTAAGCCAATCCGAGGAGCTCCCATTCGAAGACGAATGCTTACCCCCGCCGAAGCCGGCAACTCCTGCTGCAGAAGAACCGTGGTCCTTCTCTTTCTCAGAGATGAATCCGGTGACGGAGCTGGCCACCGATTTTATGTTCTTCAACCAGCTAACTCTCTTCCTGCCGCTGGATTTGGAGCTTTTGACGCCATAACCTTTAAGCCCGAAGTTGTTTTTTCCGCCATCAAGACTGTTATTCTTCTTCTCGCCGCCACCACCACCAAGGTTCGCACGGCGCATGAGCTCCTTGACGATGGGAGAAAAGCCGAGAAACCTTTCGAATTCGTCCATAGTTAGCTGCATCCCGGTCTGGACGTCGTTGAGCCGGCCACAGAACCCGTCCTTGGTAACCTCGCTTACAACGAACTCCTTCCCAGTGTCCAAATTCTTTATCATGCACAAACCGCTATGGGATACGTGGCTTTCGCCGGTGAAGGCTTCCGCGCCTATTTTTCCTTCTTCTACACCGATGCTATCCCTGTCGCAAACCCCTGTTTTACCCGCCCTGTTGCGCAGCCAAGGGGAGGGCGGCGACGATAAGGACCGGACTAGATCGTCTCCCGCAGGCGATTGAGCGGCTAAATGATTGTCGGATCGACAACGAACGAGAGCCGTGGTGGAAAGGAGTTTCGGAGGCTGAGAAGGGACAGGCGGGGTTGCGGCAGGGGCGGGAGGAGGGAGTGGAGGTGGGAAACGGTGGGAAACAATTCGGGCCCGGTTCGGACCTTGAGGCTCGCGCCGGCTTACGGAGGGAGCGAGGTCCTTGCTGCTTGTGAGGCCCATCCCCTGTAAAAGACGGCGGCGGCGCTCGGTAAGGGAGATGGGCTCCGCCATCCAGATTCCGTAATCGAATCCGCCGCCCGCAGCGGATTCGTCTTCGTCATCAAAGCAATCATCGAGGTCTTTAATGCATACGGAGTACCGCGGCGCTTCGATGGCGGAGGCAAAGGAGATCCGCACGTCTTCGTCCTCCTCCTCGCTCTCAGATCCGGAAGAGGGGAGATCAAGATCGAAGGAAACGCCGGAGGGGACACGGTCAAGCGACTCGAAGAAGCAGTCATTTCCACCGTTCCCCTCGTCGTCGTCATCTCCATCCTCGCCACCTTCCTCCTCCTCCTGCTCTCCATCACCATGGTCACAAGGCTTCTCTTCTCCCTCCGTTTTCCTCTCTCTTCGGAACCCTTCCCCGGCCGCCACAAGCGCAACCAAGTCGACATCGACCTCGGCGTCGCACAGCCTCCCCATCATGGCGAGTGATGGTGACCTCCTCCTCTTGGATCCTTTGGTCAGCACGATTCTCAGCAATGGGACGTGTTCTCCTCGGTTCTCTCATTTTTGGAGAGACCTTTGTTGCTTCTTCTTTTTTGGACGTGGGGGAGACTAAGTTCCTCCGTGGCGGGAAGCGAGGGAATCGCGGACAGCCTTGAAATGGCTTTGCGCTGCGTCCACAGATGGAGATTGTTTGACCGGAGGCAACAATCGTCAATGCTTGGCGCTACCTATCGGGCAAAATTAGTGTACGAAATTCTCAAAATTATATATATATATATATATTTATATATAATTTTCACAGTAATTATTTAGTCAAATAAATATCCCAAAAATGAGATAAAACTTACATCTGTACTTGACATCTGAAATCCATTTTTTATTTAAGCCTAATTATTATCCAATACTTGTTGACTTAGCTCTTGTTTTATATATAGTGGACTAGTAATCAATAATAAATTGCATTTTTAAATGATAAAATCAAGGATTTCATAATTGTTCGTTTGCTGATGATACTGGAACGCAAGTTTGATTTGACTATTGGGTTTTTTGGAAAAAAAATTAAAATTTAATTTGTCTTATAATATTTATTATTTTATTAAATATTTTTATAATATAGTATCAAACATATAACTTTTGAATACAATACTTTTAGGGTCTAATTTATTACCATACTTCCTAAAAAAAGCATCTCTTTTATGAAAAATTATGAATATCTGCTTTGCATGACATAAATAAAACGCCTTTTTCAGCAAAAAAAAAACTTATTTAATTTTTTAACTCTTATAAAAATAGATTTTTTATATCAACAATTGCTTAAGAATTTATTTACAAAAAAAATTTCAAGTCTTGTTTTTAAAATAAAAATTTTAAAATTATGTTTTATACAATAATTTTTCATCAATTTTTTTTTATTATATGACATGTTTTCTCCAAAACTATGATTTAAATTCATAAATCATACACAAAGAAATTTTTTAAAGACATTTGGAATACTTGCAAGTATATATAGCCGTAAATATATATATATATCTTAAATGAAATGCAAATTTATTTTGTTATGCTCGAGCACACTTCAACTTGTTTAAGTTATTGAAATATGAACTAAATGCTTTAATTTATAATATTTTAGTATTTTTGATATTCAAAATTTCAATTTTGTAGTAATTTATGTCAAACTATTGGGGTTCCAATTTCAATAGCTTCAACAATTTTTTATAATTTTGACATTTGTTTTCAATTTTAACTAATCCTTCAATCATATTCCATATAGTTTTGAATTAGTTTAACTTATTTTTTTATTTTGCAACATTTTAAAAAGATCAAAGATTTTTTTAAAAAATTAAAATAAGAAAATAATATGCAAACCTACTCATTTTTGTTCAATCAAAGTATAATCACATAATTCTACTAGTTGAAGTTCTAAATTCTACATGTCGTTTTGATGTTGATATTAAAAGAATGATATTGGAACATGATTAAGAATTACCACTTAACAAATTAGACGAAGTCATATGATTAGAAAGCTGCAGAAACAAGCAGCACAGATGGATGCCACTCGAAGATTGAGCAATGATTTGAAAATGTTAATAAGAAATCCTGGAGTTCTGCATAACCATTTCCTTAAAACCATCATTAAGATTATCCCTTCAACATTAATTCTAACATTTTGCATTTTGAGCTGTATTATTTTTAAATGGCATGCCGAGTTGGGTAAGTATCATTGTTCATAAGGAGTACAAGTTTAGTAACTCAATGGTGCGTAGAGGCTTCAGAAGATGGTCACAATGATTGAAACCTCATCTTGAGATGACATCACTGCATTGTAACACATTCATCAACAACTTGGTAGAGGAATTTCTTACTAATGAATGGAATATGCCTCAAGTTCATCTTCCTGGCTATGCATTTTAACATTTTCAACCCTTTTGTGCCCGGGAGATTAACTTAATTTCAATTTCAGTTCCCTGAGTAGTAAGCATGTCAATCACTTGCCCAGCGGTCCTCACAGTAGTTAATTGCAAATAGCATATAGATTCATGGCTAGCGCAGTGTAAGCATGAGTGTAAAATGGAAATTGCTTCTGAATAAACAAAGCTTCAATATAACCATTAAGCTGCATGTCACATGCAAAATAGTGCAATAAACAAATGTTGGGGGAGGTTACTCTTGACTGGCTGCAACCATAACATTCATAACTAAAACAAATTATCATCAAGTTTCTAAATGCAACATGAACGCAAAAACTAGAGGAATTCCGAAAAATGCAAACTAAATAAGAAGAAAGAAAACATTAATCATTGACATTTTAAAGGTTAAAACATCAATCATTTTGTTGGTAAATTTTCTTGGCAAACCAAATAATTACACAAAGCTTGTACCTATACGTAATAAAAGGGCATTTCAATAGTAGAAAATTGGAAGCAGTTTGCAAACTCAGTGAAATTCAAGTAGAGTACGCATAAAAGGAGGAATATTGCATAGCAAATTTTAGGAGAACAAATATAGCAAAGTGGTATCACGTCTGAATAGTTAATGAATGAGATGCATAGCAAATTTTGTGCATGTAATGCATATATCATATATGCATGTGACTGAAAATTTTGTGTTTGTTTGCATGCATGTGATTAAGTTGATAAATTCAAGGAAAAACTGTGTGTAAACCACTCTTGTTTGATACTTGTTGAAATTACGTCCTCAAGTTTTCAAAAATGACATCTAAATTTGCAAGTTTCATTAAAACTATAACATATAGGTCCTAACATTTTTAAAATATGAAGTAAGATAATATTAGGAATAATTGTTGCTTTGAAACATCTTATCGTCCTAGTATTGTAACTAAGCTACTTGTATTTACTTTAATAACTTCTTCGAAATTCAACTCCTCCATACAACAAAAAAGCAAAGTTTTCCTCATCTCAAGTAGCTTCACATCACTTCGTTGATGCCTCTCCATCTTCCCCCTACTTTGTTACAATAGTTTCATCCTTTATCCAAATACTTTACGTTTTTCTTACCTCCTCTCCACTTATCAATTGACTTCATCTCAATCAGCTTCTTATCACTAACATAGCTTCCTCTCTTATCCAAATGATTTTAGTTTTTCTTGCTTCTTCTCCATCTATCGATCCCTCTACAACTATTATATACATTTCTCTTGCCCTCAAACATTGAGAGTTTTCTTTCTCATTTGTTCTTGTTGCACATGCACCAAATCATGGAAGATGCTACATGTTAGTTCGCCTTTGTTAGTAAGGTTATGATTTTACTAAAAGAGAAAAGATGCATTTTTAATATTTGACTTGATATATAATAATTTGATGACATAAATGACCTATATGTAATTTTAATGAAACTTATGTATCTAATTTTGAAAACATGAAGAGACCTACCTAGAATGAGCATCAAACAAGGACACATTTATAATTTGCCCTAAATTCAATTGGATCTATGAAAAGAAATTATGCTTCTACATGGAACACTAGAAGTGAACATGAACACATTATTTACCATAATTGATGTCTTTCTCAAAGACAGACTAAGGTTCATAGAATAGATGCATTGTATGTAAATCACATTCTAGCATTATTCAAAGTTATGTTAATGCTTCATAGAAAAAAACAATCATTGCATACTCCAACAAATGTATGTGCAATCTCTAATAAAAAATTTGATATATTATAAAATGGGAGGGAAATTGTTCGAAACTACTTTTTATAAAAGGTAGGCATAAAAGGAATTTAACTTGAATGAATAAATAACAAGGCACAAACTTTTTAGAAAAAAAAGTTCATGTCATTTAAGAAAAGTTGGCAAAAACATTAATTAAATCTTTGATGCAAAGTCATAAAACCTTCATGTATGATACATGATTTTTGAATTTTAGAGTTTTTTTAACTATCCCCTGTTTTTGTTTGGCTAAGTTTTGAAAGGATTGCATTCAAAATTTTAATATTTAAAATAATTTTTTTAAAACTATTTTATAGAAAGAACAAATTTCAAAATTGTCTCCAATTTAAAAGGTGACGACTCTTTCATATGATCAACCAACAAATAAAACAACTAAAATGTACTATAGCTATTTGTTGCTAATACTGTTGGCAACAATATCCAACAAGCAACTCATAATAAATGCAACTATTGGGGATATGGATCATTAATTGATTCACTAAAAATGCTACCAATGAAATGGACTTGTGATAGTGGCGACATGAGGAGGTGAGAAGCTTACGTATAAAACTACCTAACCCCTTGTCATAGTCTTAGTCTCACTTGTTCTCTTCTCTCTCAATTTAACTTGTAAGATAATTAGGCAACAATTTCAACATTTGATTTGTAGACCCATCATTCAGTGCTGATCTTGACATTTTGTCCTTTTTTGTGTGCCTATGAGGTAAGTGCTTATTAACTAGTATATTTAGTTTGGCAAAAGATTATAGATGTACAAAAAACATAATATCTAGCTTCTCCTTCTCAAAGTCTTAGTGTATAATGATAAGATGCAACACCGTTAGTTTTACAATAACTTTTTATATTATTTTGAAGAATCAATCCAATTGATCTGCATGCACCACAAGCTGATGAGTACCAAATAGATTGTTTCACAGCCATCAAAGGTTATGAATGTGACAATAGTTATGTCATAATTAGACCTTCTACTACCATAGGCATGACGAGCATTCCAAAAATATTGACCAACTCAGTAAAATCATAATGCAATGCTAATTACCAAATAATAAATAGTTCAAGCAATCCAAGTGAGGGGACCTCTTCAAACAATGAGGATGATAGAACCAGCAAGAAGCATACAATTTGTTATGAGATGGAAATTGATTATATTATCCACGATATTGCATTGGTGGCTATGGAATCATTTGACCATATAAGAACAAATATTAACTTGTTCAATATCCTTGCAATGCAAGAGTCTAAGATGAAGACCTAGTTCTATTGTTGTTATTTGTTGCATATGTTGGAGGTAAAAAATAAAGTTTAAAATCAAGTGGAAATTCTAGTGCTTAATAAGTGTTTGGATCATTATGAACATTGTGTGATACATGAAGGAATGGTCAAACAAGCTACAATTGTATAATTTAAATTAAAAACTCCATGCTCATCTTCATCAACCGCACGACCTCACATATCCACCAATTAGATGTTTCACATTTTGAATGAACAAGTCAAATGTGGGTGCGATATGAAAAACATATTTATAAATTGTGCAAGAATATCATGATTGTCATATGATCGATAGGTTATGAAGTTGATTGTGGCATAATGAAGATTAGATGTGTAACTCCACGTTACACCAATTGAAAATTTGGTAGCATGACATTTCAACAATTTCGTTTTTTTAATGCAATGCAAACAATAATGGGCATGCTTTTTTTTATTTTTCCAATGGATCAAATGATCATAACATCAATGGTATTATGATGCATACCATCATATAGTGCAACCAATATAATAGAATTTACAATATGTTGTCAGTTTTATATGGTTAAATATGAACAAGAAAAGACAAACCCACATAAGTAGGGCTCAAAGAATAACAGACCTTGATGCATAAGGATAAGTTCATAACTATATATGTTATCGACATAAGGTTGCTCTCATGTTGAAGGTTCAAAACCTGATTCATAAAGTTAAATTAAGCGAAGAGACTAGAAAGCCATGAAGTGTCAATACAATTTTATATTACATTCATAACAATAAATAAAAAAACACTTAATATTTGACCTTAAAAAAATAATGATGCCATGGTAGCCCTATTAATTCTATGCCAAAAAAGTTGAGTATTGTTGAATACAAGCAACAAATTATGTAAGTAGTAATTAGGTCATTGCAAGTAAATGTCATCTATAACACCCACATTACAAGCTTTGATATCTTGCATATCATATTGTACATAAGTGATACGATGCAATTCCAAAGTTAAGACAAAGCCGATTGAATCATGATTGGTATGAACAATCATGAGACAAACATAAAAAGCATAAAAAGATAGTAAGGGAAAAAGTTACCAATAAACAAGATAAGACATCTTACTAGAAATAAATATTAGAAATTTTTAAATAATCATTTTGTGTTAATTATAATTTTTCATCTCTATCAAATCATAAATTTATTTTTCCAGCACAGTTAAGTTTTAAGAAAATTGAATAGATATGAAATAAATATAGAATTAGGTTCTTATACAATTCTAATACATACCAATCTGAAAAAATGCTCAAACCTAAAAAGGATCTATGATTGATTAACTAGGGCAATCTTTAGATATAAAAAATGTAAGGTCTAAATAATGTGACTTTTATTTCATCATATTATCTTAAACTTATAATAAAATGATCATGTTTATAAAATGTTGTTGAGAACGATTTAATGATTGATAAGTATAAATGAAAAAAAAAACTAAAAAATATTATTAAGAATGAATAGAGGACTAATAAAAATAAAAATTATTGTAATATAATATTATTTATTTTTTATGTATTAAAAATTGAAAGATAAAATTTGAATTTTTATTATAATAAAGTTTTAAGAAATAAGATAATTAGATTGATCATCATAAATGTATTAACTTGATTAATAAGTGTAAATCAATTAAGAAAAGATCATATAAAATTATGACAAATTTTGAGTTTGTACTTGAATTAAAACTTTCAACATGCAATAGTTGGATTGATGATTATAAAGATAACAAGGTAAAATAATTGATTATTTTTGCGATGATAATTTAGAGTTTGGCGACTAGTGTTCCGACGATGCAGAGTAAAAAGTTAATCACCGGCCTCCCTGGTTTCAGTGATCACCTTCACGCAGAGTTGCTGTTTCAGTGATCACCTTCCGCTATTTGTTGCTGTTTTGCACTCTGGGTAAAGTCTAGAGGCCGTGAAACTCCCCAAACACCATCAGGAGGCGGTTGAGATGAAGATAGTCACTTACAATGTGAACGGCCTGCGGCAGCGCGTCATCCAATATGGCTCCCTTCTTAAACTTCTCAATTCTCTCGATGCCGACATAATTTGTCTTCAGGTTTCAGATTTTTATTCTACAATTATAGTGCTTAGTTTCGTCGTTTGCCCCAATAAAGAAGTATCAGTCTTTTGCTCTAGCCGACAGACATGATTCCTAGTATGTCATTATTTTGTTGTTTATGTTTATGTATGTTGTTGTAATGTGCTAAGTGGGGTTCTCTTGTTTCTGCCATGTTGTCAAGCGAACAAAAAAAATATTTTGTAAGTTAATGTGAGAAACCTAGCCTCGCCATTGTCTAAGTTCTACCACTCTTAAGACAAGCCAGATAAAATAAGCTGAAGGATGCAAGGTCAGTGGAGAAGAGATGGCCAGAGAAGGTTAAAAAATAGCAAACCCCTCTTGCCTTTGGGTTTGTCTCGTTATCATTTATAAATTTATTGAAGAGATCACAACAATTCAAAACCAAAGAGCAGTTGCATCAAGTTGATAATGCCAATGATGAAGTGAGCCTGGGCCTCTTTCATTTAGCAGACCGTAAGTGCAGCTGTGAGGAGTAGCTCAAGTTGTCTCCGTAGTAGCAAAAATCTACCTGAAAATTTCTTCGGTATAAATGTCTTCAATTTGACTAAGAAATGGCATATACTTGATTTACAATCATCTAGATAATAACTCACTGACATATAGCTAAAAATGGTAATCCAATAGATCACCACTGATCGTGATCATAGAAAGCTAGAGAGTTGTGTAGAAAAATGAAAGATATCAAAAACTTTTTGTTAAATACTTGCTGAATTGGAAAGCAATGTGTTGGCAGTGTGCCTACAAATGCTTCATTATCTCTTTGGATTGTTACAAGTTCAATCTTTACGAAGAAGCATGCTAATAATTGATGAAATAGGTTGTAACCACAGAGAAAATAAAGAAGAAAGAAGGAAAGGTCTTTTAGCAAATAGTGGGAAGGTTGAGAACTTTAGAGCCCCAACCTCTACCTTTTGAAAGAGCTCAGCTTACATTTTTGTATGTTTGAAAGTTTATAAAATAAAAATATAGTCACCTCGAACCTTATATCCAGCATTGAAATAGGGAGTTTGTTGTTATCCTTTGCATGTATTTTGTCACATATGTTTGCTTGCTTCCCCCCTTTCTTGACATGTCCAACTGTTGATGGGGTTACCAAATCACTTATAAGAAGCCTATTACTTGAAAAGATAGATCATTCCAAGTAATTTTGGTACTTATTCATTGAAATGAGTTTAGTACCATCATTGCACAATGGTGTCACATAAGTCATTGTGAGGAAACCATGTTAAGACAAAAAGTTAGTATTGATAAAACTAGAAGATTATCGACAATGGTTCTTGCGCTTGGGCTAGAAGAGATTGCTACAGTGAAGATTACTTAGGCGCTTATGTTGGTGACAACAATGGAGACTATGTTAAATCCCCCAACAAAGAAACTGCTATGGTGGAGATTTGTTGATATCAGTTGTGGAAGTCATTTATTTTCAATTTGAATCCCTTCCTTGAACAATTTTTTTTTTGCAAGCATAGAAGGCTTTGGGACTATGGATTCATTGCTAGATGGTAAGATCAATAATGGAGAAGAAGAAGTTTTTTTGAGGATGTTATTTTTGTAATGGGGAGAGTAAGAAACTTCTAATGTTTAAAAACCATTGAAGCTTGATGAAGGGTGGAGGAGAACGAGAGGAAGCTATTGATGACTAAGGGTTCAGGGAGAGGCAAGAAACGAGGATGCAATCCCAATTGTTATGGATGTGATGGTGCCCTATACTCAAGAAGAAAACTTTGACTGTCTTGGTGAAGATCAATATGGAGGGGGAAATAAGTAAAGATGTTATTAGTGTCATCAATATGGAGGGGGAAATAATGTGAACAAGACTTTTCTCCCAAAAAATTGCTAGTGCGAGCTAAACAATAAAGAAATTTGAAGCAAGGGACCTATGGCTTTAAACACTAGAGTCTTTCATGTACATGAATTTGTTAATGAAGGCAATGGAGTTTTGTATAAGAGAAAGAAAATTAAAGATAAAGAATTGTAACTCTTCTAAAATCATTTGGGAGACTTCAGACAAAACAATCATTTATATCTAAAAAGGAATGATAAAAGTGATGAAAAATAGAAACGAAGGATTATTATTTAGGTGCAGCTTATCAGACTTAAAATTAGAAATTACCAAGGAAAGATTAGATGAGCTAATAGAAGATTTGTAAAGTTACTAGAGTGATTTGGAAAGTGGACAACCATAGAAGAAGTTTTACAAAAATAAACTTTTGACCTCCAAAATAATTACTCTGCAATGTTAGACTAACACAATTTTATGGCAAGGTTATTAGATTTATTCATGATATTTGAAGACCAATGAAGGCAATATATAGTCTAGTTTCCAAGGAGATGCATTATGTTGTGGGTCGACTTGGGGATTGAAGATTGCTAGATGCAAAATCCTTCAAGTGCAAAGCATAATATTTGTTGAGGGTATTATTTGAATGAGGTGTAATGACTCCTACTTGGTCTAGACATCATACCTGAACATCTAATTTTATTTTGATTTGATGCCTAGGTTAGCCAAATATGCAAAATATATCCAAAGCAAAAGAAGTAAATCTAGAAAAGGATCTTCATAGCACTGCATTCATCAACATATTAACTAGCAAGCTAGGCTTAGAAATCACAACTTATATCTTTCTTTTTTCTTGGTATATCTACTTCTTTTTAACTCTAAATGATGTAACCTTTTCCCTGAAATGAGGATCTTTCCTTTCACTTTTCTATTTTGCAAACTATAGGTTATGCATAAGTTGTGATATTATACGACTAAATCAACATGGGCTGCACTTAATATCAATGTGGCATGAATGCCTCTTAATCATAGTGAATTTGGCATGCTTACAATGTCTAGTTGTATCAAAAGCTATATTTTTAAATAAGGATAAAGGAAAATGATTGTTTCATGGTGGTATTAAATGTACATAGCTTGGAGCACTTCTCTTCCCATGATGGTTACTTAGGTTACTGTGCTGATGTGATGGTGGGAATAACTAAATGACAATTGCCTTTCATTATTTTTTTGTTTTGTTGTCCATCTTATTGTTGCATTTTGCCAATAAATATGATTTTTCCCCTTATTTCACCTTTATTTGTGTGACCTAAGCCTTAGAGACTTGTGCTGTTCATGTTTTCTTCTTTCAATAGGTCTGAAGAGATCTTAGATTTTCTGTTTCTTTCCTCATCTCCAATGGGTGGTAGGTGATTGGACAATGTATGTCAAACATGAGGATAAATTAAAGAAAGATATGAGCAACGTATGTCAAACTTGGATGAAAAGAATATTGAGAGGGATGTGTAAAGCAATCCCAACTTCAAGGGAAAGAGGATAAAAAAAAAACTTTTAAGAAGATAAGATGCTTGTTCAATGGGATAAACTTAATTGAAAAGGCAGATCAACCAAAGAAATCAGGAGTTTTAGGTTAGCAAATCTATCATGGAGGCTCAAAAGAAAACAATTGAAAGGCTTGGAAAAGAGAAGGATTATTAGCCAAATTTTATTATTGCATCTGCGAAGTCAATATTGAGTTATGTAGTAAATCTGTAGATTTACTCAAGAATGCTAGTGAGTAATTGGATTTAAATTCAGGGCATGTCAAGTTGGGTTATGAGCGAACTAATACTTTTCTAAAGAACAAAGACCTTGCAACTGAAGAACAATTAACTCTAGTCAACCCTCTAGAGGCTATATGTGAAGAAAATGCGAGAAGAGCCTAGACTAAAA
Source organism: Vanilla planifolia (assembly GCA_023846275.1). Classification (NCBI taxonomy): domain Eukaryota; kingdom Viridiplantae; phylum Streptophyta; class Magnoliopsida; order Asparagales; family Orchidaceae; genus Vanilla; species Vanilla planifolia. The sequence continues at coordinate 22,308,514 of CM043866.1, read as the reverse complement.
TTTCAAGAAGATCTTAAGCAAGCCCTTTATCAAAATATAAATGCTTCAATTAAAATAAATGTATGAATGCTAGACCTTATCTCCTTGCACTATTTGGTGAATGAATGAAAATCATCTTTTTCTTTATTGTTTGGCATTTATACATTGTCTTTAAGTGCTTTTTACATATTTGTGTGCAATGAATGTTATGATTAATAAAACTCTCATGAGAATTTTTCTAATTCATAAGGATGTTGTTCTTGTATTACTATGTTTCATTTTGTATGAATGAATATGTTATGGTATATCACTTCAATATATAACAAAGAGCTTGTAAATAACAATCAATACGTGCATAATCATGTCAACATTCATAATTATATGTTTATAAGATATGTTGTTGAAGTATTTCTATGTTCAAATGCATTTTATAATGAATGCTTTAATAGTTGAATCTAAGTTGTAATTAACCTAAATTCATTAAATCTGAAAAAGGGAACCTATATTTTGATATTTTTAAGTTCAAACAATGATCCTAAAACATTCTTCTGAAGACATCATTTATAAAATAAGAGGTTAAGTTTATTCTAAACCATAGTGTTATTGATACACTCTAGACTAGGAATTTGCAATGTAACTTTAATGTGATATGAAACGACTTATGAAGGATGAGCCGGATGATGATCTTTAGCCAATCTGCAAAAATTAAACTATTGGTACATGATAACATATGAAATGCTATGTTCTTGTATATTGTTCACTTTGGTGAGTGAATTAAATAGTCTTTTTAGAACAAGATTCAATTTATGAAATTGTGCTATAATTTGAAAGACAAAAAAGTTGATTTAGGAGACATTTCTCTAAGAATTTTGTTAACAACTAAATTGGGTTTTAACTAGTTGTATTAAGATAGATCCTTAAAGATAAAACTACTTCAGGTGATCTCTTTTTTGATTACATGTTAGCTCATAGCTTTCATGATCTTGCAATTTGTATATATTCGATGCTATCATCTCCTTGTAGATGAATGAACCTCACCAAATTAGGAGAGTGTTAGCCTAACCTAGTAGTACGATTGATTGATTCAATACTTTCTATAGATTAGATCACCTTTCTAGAAAGTCATTGTTGTACATGCTTGTTATGGTATATTTGAGTATGGTGCTTTTGTTCAACGTTTTGATGATAAATCACATATGTGTTTGAGGGGGTTCAGGTATAGTCTTTGTGCTTCATTGTTGCCCTTTATTTGTCTTCCTAGTTGATTCTTTAGATAATTGTTACTAGTTTCTACTTTGGCCATAAAGGCTTTAACTCTATAAGAATAATGACATTTGCTTTAGGTGAGAGTAAGAACGGTGTTTCTTCGATAACTATATTGGGAGTAGTTTGGTATGCTCAAAGTGTGGTTGGAAACACTTTTGCATATTTCCCTTTTCAAGCTTTTAAGAGGTCAATAATCCTTGTTTTTGCTACTTCAACTTGTTCATTAGTCTAAGTGTGAGTGACAGAGGAAAATCATAGTGCTATCCTTTGTTATAAACAAAAGCTCTAGACTGTCTTTTTATCAAAGGACTTGTCATTATTTGTTATGTTAGCAATCAATGTGACATAATGACATCAAACAAGAGAAATATCTTCACTTATGATCCCTTTATTGTTGTTTAGTTTTGTTTCTATCCTTTGGTAAGTAATATACTAGTAGCAATTTGAATTTGCTTTGATCCTCAAAGTTGGAAATCACCCTAGAAATTTGATGCTTAGCCAATGAATGGCCATAGACTTTCAATCTAGTTAAGTGTTGAAGCATGTTGCCTTAACATGATCTCATAAAATTGGCATGCTAGGCATCTTTTGGTGCACTTTGCTACGTCTTTACTTATTCCTAACTAATAAAAAATGAGAAGAAAGCGTGCGACCATTGGTGTGACTGTTATATTGGTTGTTGTGTATCTCTCATACTAATTCTTGGGCTTGTGAATGTGTTAGTAAGTGTTTGGTGGACAACCTTCAAAATAACTATTCTTCAATCAAGGTGTAACACATGCTTTGCCTTTAGATCCTTTGTACATCAGCATCCTTCTTAAGCAACATCCCATTTTGTAAATTCATTTCAATGTCGTTCATTCAATTGGGTTAACCCAATTGTGATAATAGTTTTTGTATGATGGATCTGATTGTACCTATTAATCATCAGATGAGTATGGTTGTGTTTGAAAGTATGATCATAACCTTATGGCTATTGTAATGAGAGAAAAGGATAATTTCTCAAGTAATGGGGTTCTTGGTCTCTGGGCCTTAAAAGTTATGGCTCATGTAGTGTACAAGTTTCTACACAATCTGTTCCTCTTGCATTAGTTTGGTGTCATTTGTTTCATTCATACTACCTAAATTGTATTGAAGTTTCATTTAACTTTGGGTTACAAAAAAGAGGGCAACTCGAGATATTTTTTCAATTGTTAGAAAGCTGTTTCACATTCCATGATCTATTCAAATTTCTTTTTGTTGTTTGATGCTTTAAAGAACAAGAGATACTTATCTGTGGTCTTGTACACAAGCTTTCCTAGGCCAATAGTTTATCTTGTGAGCTTTTGAATATCTTTTGTGGACTTTGGATAAGGCATTTCCAATATTTCTATGATCTTGTTAGAGTTAGCTTTAGTCTCTTGGTGGGAACAAAATATCCAAGGAACTTGTAGGACAATGCATTAGATATTTATTTGAACGTGTTTGACATCATTTGGTACTTTTGTAGCGTTTCAATGGTCTCTTTAAAGTCAATGAGGTATTCTTCCAAATTTATACTATTCACTAGGATTTTATCATTGTATACCCCTATATTTTGTCATTTTTTTACCTGATTGTAGTGTTGTTCATTCTGTGATATATCACCTCAACATTTTTTAATTTGAACAACATTATCCTTTACTTGTACGTCTTCTAATCCATAGGAAAAGCTTAGCAATCATCATTGTGCTTTGTTATGTTGATTTGATGATACCTTAAGATGTTCAAAAAAGTCATCATGAAATAGCCAGACACCAAGTCAACCAATGCAACAATCCTAAACAATGGGTGGCATATGGTCTGAGGTGGCTCCAAAAATGATGTTTACTGAGTTTTTGGTATCGACTAGTGCCCTTATGACTTTGGGTGTTGCATGTGACTATTAAGATGTCTATTTCTTGATTGTATGGGTTTTTATAGAAGGGTTGATCCTCTAGGCCAAAAGTGATTGGACTCTTATTTGTTGGGACGTTTCTCTGAATTTGTATAATCTGATGTCTTATAAGGTGGAGTGGTGAGTGACATGATCGTTTCTTTCATAAATGGTATGTATCATTCGAATGGAGTTTATTGCATGTATTGCATCTTTAGTCATAAGGGGAATAGATCCGTGTGAGCTAGGATCTGAAAGTTTTGTATTGAGTTTTTGAAGGGTGTTGGAACTAGTTGAAGTCTTTTTATGTTGCTTCTTCCCTCGACTACATCAAATTGTTCAAGGTATCCTTTCTTGGAGAGATTCTTGATAAGCTCTAGGGTGTGGTAGTCTTACGTGTGATTTCCATTATCATTGTAGAATCAGTCGAATCGTTTGCAGTCTTGGGTGAGTATAGAGTCTAATTGGTAGTTATGCCAAACATAGTATCTAACCTTTCATAGCAATGTGGACTTCTTCTGGAAAGAAAATAATTATTAGAACCTTGTCATAATATTTGTTGATGAAGAAATAGCTTTTGCATTTTCACAGTTGCTAATCTTACCATAAGTTCTATTATTTCATGGCCATCAGGACTTCTTTTGGGGAGAAAAGAATTGGTAGAACCTCAGCATCATTTGTACCATCGAGTGAATAAGAGCCTCCTTCATATTATTCCTCGATGCATGCCATATGTGCACTATCAAAATGAACTTTTCTTGACAAAACTTTTTTTGAAGATCATTTTGGCATCTCTATTGATTGATATGCACTTATGTTCCATCTCCTTATTGCCTTCTTCTATGGTCCTTGCTTAAACTTTAACAAATCTTGGTCTATCTTGTTGTTCTCTTCTTGATGATGGAGAAATTGGAGACAAGCTCTTTCTTTTGTTGAGTGAATGAGGTGATAGAGTCAACAGGTAATCTCAAAAACCAATATTGGGCACATTCTTCTAGAACAGAGGAGACAACATGGCACTTTTACTTTTGTAAAGGACATAACATGTGTTGCTTGGTTGTTCAAAAGTAACCATGTGGTCCCTCGAGTGAATGGTCTCTCTACAAACTTGCATGGAGGTTGCATGTTGGTGTTGTCTGTATTATCTCTTTCATCATTTATTCAGAGAAAGGAGAAAAGTTTTCATTTGGATCCATCTCCACTCAGGACATAGTCCTAGAGATGCACCTTTGTTGATCTCAATAGTGAGCAACATTTTGCTTTTGTGGTGGGTATTGCACTCTATTATCTTTAGGTTTTATGAGACCTCTTCTTGAACTAGAGTTGGAGGCTTCTTGCTCAGGTCGAGGGACGATGACTTGAGTGGTAAGTGTTGGTTTTAAGGTGGAGGTGGCTGTTATTGGAGGCATGAAAAGGAAAAAAAATCAATAGGAATGTGATGGAGGGAAAGTTGACTGTTAGCATGCATTTAGGTTGGAGCTTCCGTGTGTGGGTTGCATTTTGTTGGGTAATATGTTAATCTTTCTAATGATAAAAGTGGTGAACCGATAGGTATTAGAGAAGAATAAATGGGGATAAGAGATGGTGAAAGATGAGGAGGTTGCCGCCTCTTAGCTTGGAGATCCTAAATAGCATCGATGAGTTGTTTTATTTTGGTTAGAATGAGAGTGAGATGGTCCTTACCCAAGTTGCCAATATGTCAGTCCCCAGTTGTAGAGTTGGTGGGGGCTTGATCCTAATTTTGGCCATCATCAGTGAGAAAGCTCACAACTAGAGCCATAAAAATTATCACTAAAAATGATTGCCCAACAGATCATCATTGATCATGATTATAAAAATATAAAAAGTTTTTTAGAAAATAAAAGACGGATAGCTTACTGTGGAAGATCTGTTGAATCGAAAAAAGCAAAATTATACTGGTGGCATATTTGCAAATGCCTCACAATTTCCTTGGGTTGTTCCAAGTGCAATATTGAGGAAGAAACAAATTAGTAGTCGGGGAAACAGACTGTAAATTGAGAGAAGAGAAACAAGAAAAAGTGGTAGACGTCCTAGCATACAAAGAATATATTGAGAATTTCAGTGCCCAGTCCTCCCCTTTTGTACAGAATTTGCTTCCCTTTTATAGGAAAGAAGCCAACTTAACTCTAATAAATTTAATCATGAAGCCCATTGCTTTCCTTTGTACATATGTTGCATGTATCTTTCACCAACTTTTCTTCATTTGTGAAATGTTCAGGATTGCCACATAATGGTAGTCTGCAAAGCTCATTGCTTGGAAATATAGATCACTACAAGAAAACTTGGTAGTTGTGTGTTCATTATGTGTCAACATTGTAGTTAGCTGTGTAGAAAATATGTAATATGATAAATTGTGAACCAAGTTGTGTATTAATATAGTTTGACTCAAAGGCGGTCCACATAAGGGCTGGTTTTATTTATGTTTTCTGCCCTGTAGCTATTATGATGATACCTTTCATCAGCACAATGCACCTATGGTGTTTTACAATATGACTTAGTTTATCATAATTTTATTTGAAATAATGAGAACAATTAGTATTTTTCTAGGTGCCAAATAACAATAAAGGAGTTGATAGAATAATAATACCAATTTCATGAACAAAAAAACAGAACCATTTAAGATCTGTTGTAGTTGTGGATACTCCACTTTTGTACTTAATCAAGACAATATTGTATATTTCTTGGATGTTCATTACATAAGATTTGATGCAATATATGCAGAAACACCAATGATTGAGTACATGTTATTAAGGTCATTTGCACAATCTAAATAATTTTAAATAGTTGTGGATGGTGATATATCATAATTTTGGTTCTTTTGAGATAAATTCTTTTTGATTATTGATGAATGAGATGTCTAGAAGAATAAAGAAATTAACACACTTGATTCATATCATATGATATATTTGGCCTTTTTATTGTAAGATATTGCAATGCACCAACCATATTGTGAAATGTAGGTACAATAGATAACAAATTTCTTGCAATTAATGATAATTTTGTTCCAAGAGCCAAATGAGTGAGTCATGGTTTGCTAAGTTCCAAGTTATATTGACAAAGTAGACTCATTATGCGTATTAATTGCATAAGAACAAGATTGGCAAGTGAAAAGTTTGCTTCAAGGACAAAAAAAAATAACCAACTAAGTTTTCCAATTTGATGGTTGCTAAAATGTTTATAAAGACTGGATATTAATGAAGATAATTGATGGTCATTGTTACTAGGGACAATTAAGTCATTCACATGTACAAAGCAAGAAAATAGATAGCTAAGTCGTATTTAATGAACATAGAAGAATTGGATTGGCTGTTTTATAAATTATTATCTTTAAGCTATGAATGTAGGCATTGGTACCAAGTTCATATACATAGCTTTTAATGAAAGACAAACATGATTTAGATATGTTATATTGACAAAACTGAGGGGTTGTTGTAGATAGATTGTCTCTTGTAAGTAGCCATGTAGCAACACAGTATGAGCATTTTGTTGCTTTGAAAACCGATCTGTGGATATAGCAACAACTCGAATTGTTCTAATTTTAGCAGGTTTAGTGACTTGGTTACTTTATTGATAGCAAAGATAATGTTGTTGATGATAATGCTTTGCTACCAATCAGGTTTTTTATTTTTTTTATTGTGCCATTTACTCTTCTTTTGATCTTAAAAGCCATTTAAATATAGGACATATTTTTTATTATTTGAAATGGCATTTAAAGATTTTGTCAAGTCAAATGGTTGATATAGTTAATAGGATTACATAACATTTCCATGCTTGAGATTAATTGATGATTGCTAATCATTAAGTCACTTTATATGCAAATTGCCAAATTTAGAGCACACAGGAGCCTATGCCCAAATTTTTTGTGAATCTGGCAAGTAATCTGATTTGAAACAGTTGATGATGTTGGTAGCAATGATGGTTTTTAAGTTGAATTAGAAATAGATGGGTGAATGTGGGGTTGTGTTTTGGAATTGTTAAAGAATCGACCTTGATCATGACAATAGACAAATCCTTTGTGAATAAAATTTTCTTTAGCATTGGACATGCTTTGTGGCTTACATCTTTAGGCTAAACAGAAACAATAAGAGCATTTCTGGTGAAAACATTAGCCATAGAGAGATGTTTGAGGTGATATTTTCTTGAATAAGATGATTGTAAGGTTCATCAAATATTACATCCCATTGAGAATGAAGCAAAGTTATAAATTCCTTAAATTTTGAACCAAGACCATTAATAAAAAAACCCAATAACATAAAAAATCTGAAATCAGATTACTTGTAGCAAACAGAGAATTAGTGAGGGGTTTGATTTGGAGAAGAAAATTCGAACATGGATTAATATATGTTTTTTAAGAGAATGAAGTTGCTTATCGAGACATTTAATATGATTCATAGAGTCAAGGAAAGTTGCCTTTTTAGTAGATTCCAAGCTTCAATTGCAGTGGTAAATGGGAGAAGATGTTGGATGTTAGCCAAATCATGGCTCTAACTCAGCCAAGTGCTAGGTGATTAATCTTTTTTCCAAAGGTGATAGATGAGATTTAGGTTGTTGGAAACCTTTATTGGTTTAGATTCTAGAGAAACAGCATTTCTGAGGTCATAGAACTAGGACATTCTCAAATAGAGATTTTTACCACACGTACATGTTTCGGTCCATGGTTGTATGAAAATGGTAAAATATATTAAACAATGTTGGAAGAGTGGAAGGGGTAGCAATAGGAGGAAGTGGGGATGAGGGAGAACAAGAAGGGAGCATTGATGTTCGTCATTAGTTATTTGATACCATGTGAGTAACCTTCTTGTCTTCATCCAAGCCCTCTAATCTAGATGGTATTTTATGTGAAATAGGCTAATGAATGAAAGGTTCGTGGAGAAGAGATGGCCATTGAAGGTTCAAGTACAGCAAACCCTCTTTTTTCTTCTTTATAGATTATGCCAATAGGTCACAATTGCACTAAACTAAAGAGTAATTACACTACTGTATAAAACAAATGATATTATGGTTCTATTTCTTCTAATAATTAGAAGTACCATGAAGGAAGATAGATGATAATATTGAGTTAATCTATGTTGATTTTGAGGGTTTTCTGTTCCATTGCTATCAAGATATCCATAGTATTAGGATATTTTTTCATTAAGATGTAGACATTATTTGTTAACCATTGCTTGTTTATTCCAAAAATCATAGGTAATTGACATCTATAAGTCAGTTTTTAGGGCATATTTTATATTATTTGAAATGGCATTTAAAGGTTTTGTCAACTCAAATGGTTGATATCTTTAATAGGATTATATAACATTGCCAATGTCAAACATGAAAGTCCTTAAATTGATGTTTTTTGAGCAGAAGCTCAGTGCTTCCACTTGAAATTTATTGCTTGCTTTGCTTGGCAATTGCCTTGTGTATATGGTTTGTGGTTTGTTGTTTCTTGTGCTACTCTTCTTTAATAGGATTACATAACATTGCCAATGTCAAGCATGAAAGTCCTTAAATTGATGTTTTTTGAGCAGAAGCTCAGTGCTTTAACTTGACATTTGTTGGTTGCTTTGCTTGGCAATCGCCTTGTGTATATGGTTGGTGGTTTGTTGTTTATTTTGCTACTCTTCTTTATATGACATATTAAGTACTTTACCTATTGAGATTTTCAGTAAGGTTCCTACCAAGGGGCAGTGATTAGCATTGTTAAGGGTTTCTATCACATGTTGATCAGGAGCTATTTTATACCTTTTTATTGTGTTTGATTGCCAAAACAGGCACTTTATGCTCCTTGCAAGTAGCTGTTACTGGCTGAAATGTCTAGACCATCAAATTTATGGAATGGAAATTGTGTGTTGGTACATTAAATTTTGCATTTACAATCTTGGATTCTCCAATGAAGAGCTTCATGAATGGTTTCCAGGAATGTTGATGATGGTAGCATCTCTTATGTTGATTTAGAAATAAATTTCGTGGAAATTTGAATTTTCAATTGAAAAATAGAAGAGTAGGATTGGAGTTTCCAAACTACTAGAAAGCTAATATCTATAAAAACGATAAATGAAGTAGTATGCCTTTTGTGCATTGATGTTGCTTTGGATGGGGCTTTTTGTTGATTCAATGTTTGAGTAGATGCACACATTCACTAGATAAATGTGGGTTTTTGATCTAGAGAATGTATTTTGATATTTATGCTCAATTTGATGTTGTTACATCTGGAGTGCTTTGATTAGCATGTTGAAGCTATTACACTAGTCAAGTTTTGTAGTTAAATACAAAATTTATTGCATGTTACGTGTTTTTAATTGTGTAACTTTCTTTAATTTCACAGAAGTTTTACCCAAAATGTTTTCCCCAATCTTGTCTTTTTCATTTTGTTTGTCTTTCTCTACTAAATTCTACATTAATGGTGCTATTAATTCTATTTCATGATGGGATTTTGAATAACTGATTAACAAGATCTACAAATCTATTAGCCATGAACAAAGGTAATCACACGAATTGTGGAATGGTTAATCTTTAGTTTAATGATGAATCAGTTTACATGGTCACATCTTGTTCAACTTTTGTAAAAAAGATGGGACTGACAAGGATAGCGAATTAGAATTATTGGGTTCTTAATATAATTGCAAGGTTTGACTCCTATAGGTGGCAATTTTCTTTAGAATTTAGAGAGTAATCTAGATACTCTATCACCATGTATGTTTCTCCATGTATTTATTCTTTTGTGTTTCCTAGATTGAAGAGCATTTATATGTCTTAGATGGTTGGTGGCTACAATTTGGACCTTAGTGACTATGTTGGATGTTGTGTTTGTTATAACCATTTGAACAATGTGGCTTTTAAGTTATCAAATAGACTATGCTAGATATAGTGGTCGTTATGTTCATGCTGTTGATATGGCCGATTCAGAATATTGAAATGACAGATTTTCTTCTTTTGTATGTGTAGTCTTGGGGTGCTGGAACATTACGAAGGATTTTAAGAGAAACAACTTAGACCCCTTAAGAAGGTGTTGAGTAGCTCCATGGAATCAGATATGAGAGAAACTTTAAGGGAAAAATGTCATAGGCTACTGTTGAGTTCAATTCTCTAACTTACCCTTTAACTGTACTTCTTTTTTCTCTAACCATTGGATGGCCATCGTCTGACGTGGCCAAACACTTTGCATTCAAGCCAATTTTTTTTTTCAGTTTGTATTTGTCATCTTGATATGATGTTTTGCTTGGATTTATTCTAGTGAATATGCTTATATTTTTTTGACTATTTTATTCTCTTCTTTTTTTTCTACTTATTATTGAGAGAAATCATTCATATAAATGTTTCATAATTGTTCTTTTTAGAGGTTTCATTTCAATCTCCATAGAACCTTATGGGTATATTTGCTACAGAAGGGTATACTGATTGATTCACATTTGGTTTTATTGTTGGTGTTGTGCAAGGTTTCAGATAAAAACGTATAACTAATATTTGAGAAAAAAATATAACAACAATATGACAGTCATTGCTAGCTATTTTGTGTTTTTGCAGTGAATGTTATTTTCATGTTGGATGTAAACTGGTGGTTTATGTTATGTGATTATTGTTGTTTTCTATAATAATTTGTTTCATTCAGTTGCGTACAATGTATTGTTTGGTGTTTTTCAAAGCAGTTAAGAACTTTCTAGTTTTATATCCAATAGCTTTTGCAACGTCGGAAGTTTCAGAGCAGCTGGTCATCATTTGTAATTCAAATTTAAGGGGTTGTATCCATGTGAAAGAATGCTAAGGGGTGCTCTTGAGCATTCTATGCAGTACTAAATCCCCTTATGTGTGTTAATTTCAGAATCAGTGAAGACATGTTACCAAACTTTTCACTGATTTACAAAGTGCTGTTATGGATATTTTGCCTTCAATTTCGAGTGTGTGAGATTTTGTGTGGAGCATGAGCCCAGGTATGAGTGGCCCCCACCTCGGTAATTGCAAGGTCTTGGTATCTGAGAAACATTGTAATCAATTTGTTCAAGATCTCTTTGCATTTTTCTGGCTCTTGCTTCTAGTCTTAACTCTGTCAACATGTCTTATCATTAGGTAGAATGATTATATAATATGATCTGGAGATGTAATACCATTGTGAAATTCTTGATTTTTGAGCTAATATCATATGGTTTCAAACTTTACAAGATGGTTAGCACAAGGCACCATAGTTTTTACTGAAAAAAACAATCCATGTTTGTGCTGCTATTAGGTTTTAAACCTAAGTTCTTTTCATGAAATTTATTGTTAGAAGTGGTGTGATGAATAAAATCCAGCAATTTTAGGTATTATTACACTTTGCTTTTGGTTTAAATTGTATTTAATTTCTAGGCGAGAACTATTTAATTTGAAATGTACCACATTTTCGTTGCATATTTTGAATGATTGCCTATGAATCTGCATTTCTACAATGATTTATTTGTTGTACAATGGAAAATCATCATTAAAAATATAATGAGGTCCTTTTTTGTTAGGAGACAAAATTACGTAGGCAGGATTTGTCTGTGGATGTCACAATGGCAGATGGTTATGAGGCTTTTATTTCTTGCACTCGTACCTCAAGCAAAGGACGCCTTGGTTACTCTGGTAAGCTACTGCTTTACATAGTGAATTGCAGGTAATTCTTCTATACTATGATGGAGTTTGATTAAGCAACCGTAAATTATTTCAGTTATGAGTAGTGGTTGTCAGGATGTTGAGTGGTGACTAATGGTGGTCAGGTGTTGGTCATATTATTACTCTTTACTTTGTTAATTGTATAAAAGTTTATATTTCACCCCTCTTTTATGTAGACATCTTAATACTTGATTTTAAACAACCTACATTGGGAAATACGAGAGCTGGGATTACATTCTTGACCCTGCCATGCAAAAGAGAGGGGTGGCCCATGGTTCAAAATTCTCAGCATATCTTAGTGGTATTGGGAAATAATTCATCTCTTGCTTTAATCCTATTGATTTCCAAACATGCAGGAAAGTGGGATGGTCCAAAGTTTGAAGTTCTGAACAGCTTTCAATGGCCTTGGGAAAAGTTTCATCTCATGCCTCAACTTAGAAAGATCTAAACATCATTATTGGTTGAGATGGCTCCTATCATTTTGATTCACTCAAGTGTTGATTTGTTCGTTTTCTCTGTACTTTCTCGTGATATCACATACTTTTGTGTCTCTTACTCAAGTGTGTATATTAGCCTTGGCAGCCATGATCTGGCTGCCATCTACCTGAACGTGCAGGTGGTTAGGTGAAAATTTGTTAGTCATCTTTATGCATATATGTTCGAGGATTGAATGTAAGTTCATCTCATGTAATACCCGAAAAATACCCTAGAAAGCGCTTGGTTGAATCCTGCTGCTCTAGAGGTTCTACTTATTGCAGAACCAAGATTAGCGGCCTTAGTTTACTTCACTAAGGCCCTAAATGCCTTTGGTACACACTCAATGCCTTCGTATTATATTTGTGGGTTTTGATCGACAAGATGGTTCCAATTTATACTATTGTAATTACAGTGCATTTTTCTGTCTGGCCCCAACCTTTTCTTAATTTAAATTCATAATTCTGTGATTTATTAGCATTTCATTGGATTAATTAAATTAACATATACAAAATTGAACGATGGATTGGTATACTGGCACTTTTCTGTAGAGGCATTGTTTATTGAGTTATTATCTACTCGGTTGCATTGCATAGCTTATATTTTTCTACAAGTATTTCCATTAGCCCACATTCTGACCTTTTGTAAACGTCTTGAGGGTATTGCAACATTTTGCACTTTTGCTCAATATTCTTGTAGGTTCTTTGATTATGCTTTGCTTCTATTTTTTTGACTGCTTGTTAACAGGTTCGTGGTTATAGGTGTTGCAACCTTTTGCCGTGTTAACTCGGCATTCTCTACAAGGGAGGTTGCATTACCGCTTGCAGCTGAGGAAGGTTTCACTGGTCTTCTGGAATCTTCAAAATCTTCTAAACGACAGGATTCTATTTTAAAAGATTTCCTTAACCAGAATACTTTGGATGTGGAGTTTGAGCACTTGACAAGGGAGCATCTATTAAATGTGGATAGTGAGGGACGCTGTATCATTACTGATCATGGACATTTTGGTTGGTGGGTTTATTATTGCAAATCTTAGTTTGTGCAAAGCATAGAAATGTAAATGTTTAGGTAACTATATATCCAGTTCCCTGGAGAGTCATGCTCGATTTCTTTCAGCCAAGTTATGATATAATATTCATGCATGCACGAGTTTTTGATCATTGATCAGATTTACATACTAACAAAAGAGTTCATGTACAGTGCTTTTTAACCTATATGGTCCTCGAGCTGATGATGGTGATGATGAAAGAACCAGTTTCAAATTTTTGTTCTTCAAGATGTTGCAGGTAATGTGACTTTTGTTATTCATATCCTTCATATATAAACAACATGCTTTTAGCTCACCACAGTACGTCCGTTTTCTGAATTGTAGCCTGTTTTTAGATTTTGCATTCTTTAAAGTGCGAGAACCAGGAAGGTTTGTACTGAAATGAGTGTGGTTAGAGGTTAAATGAAGAATAAGCACTGCTTATAGAAGATTTTGGTGATGTTGGGTTATGGCAATTGCCTTGTGTTGGAGTTGTGTGGAGTTATGTTGATGATGATAATTATTACATCTTTTTTAAGTGGAACTTTATGGGTGTCAAGGATATTTTTTCAGGCAGCCATTAACAGAAACTTTCTGTTATGCTATTACTGTAATTGTATATTGTGACCTCGCATCTTGTTGTTTATGTGCTGACAATTATTTTTTGCATGTATTTCTTTCTTTCATACTTTTTTTTCCAAGAAGCTTTTGATTAACTGTAATTATCAATACTCTTTGAAGAATAGTTAAATAGGGCAGTAGATTTAGATTATTTTTTTTTGCTGTTGTTGCTTTGAACAATGAACTTATCCAATCTGAATGGAACCTCTGTAATACATAGTTTGTTACACTTTCAATCACAGTGTCAACAAATTTATTGACCCGAGCTGATTCATATGATATGGTTCCTGGTGTCAACCCCTAAAAAGGTCATTTGAAGTTCCTAAAGTTTGAACAATAATTTCTTATCCTATTTTGGAGGTTTCATTGTCACTGAGGCCAAATTGTGGTTTTTAAGTGTGCTTTCAACGGTGTGTAATAAACTGCCCAATGCTTGAAGTGATGTTGCACTCAGTTTGTTAGAATAGGTAAGATATTAGTCTCTGGTCATCAATTCCTATTGTAATGTCATTAGAGCAAGGTTTTTGCCTTGTCCTAGAAGCCATCCCCAGCCTTCTTGCCATGTTGCCCTCTGCCTTTGTGCAACTTTCTTCACTACTCTGTCGGTCTCATTGCCTAACCCATCCCCTAGGCCAACTCCGAAATTGAAGATTCCTCCCCTCCTTGACCTTTCTCTTGACGACCTTATTCTCTCTTACTTGAATGATGATCTGCTTTTCTGGGTTGTGTTGGTGTTGGTATTGGTGGTAGGGTTCGTTTTATTCTAGACTTACTCAAAGTTTGGAAGCGGTGTTAACATTGAATATAGGTATTTGTGTATGTACTAACTTGAAAGAACATCAAGACCTGTGGTTTTTTAAATGATCTTAAAGTGGAATGATATAGAAGCAAATTGTAGTTTACCAGTCAATACATTGAGGTGAATTGAAGCTGTTATTGCTGTAAAAACATAGAACAAAACAACACAAGGATTTTAGAAAACAAACATGAGTAGGAAAAACATGAGATATATCACAAGATGTTGTTACGGTAAGCTTTGAATATTTATAAGGCCAAACAGAGAGAAGTTGCTCAAGATTGTTTTAACACAAAAATTTAGGAGAAAAGGATAAAAACTCAGAGAGAATACAGGTTGAAGGAAATTGTCACATATCGTCTTTGTTTGGTATCACACCATGGTTGTTGTTTAGGCATCATCCCATAGAAATATCTACGTAAAACACTACGGAAGCCATGAGCATCAAGCCAAATGTCATTCGAGCCATGCATAGTCTCATAGGGCTTTTATAGCCCTGAATAGAGGGGAAATGGAGAACCTGGGTGAAAAACCCAGTTAATAATCCTAGCAATTCACGGATTGCCTTGAAACGATTATAGGACTGCCCAAGACAGTCATCCATTCTTATCTGAGTCAATGTATAGGTTGAGTTGTCTTATAGATTACTTGGGTTGGGTAGGGATCCACCTGGGGCAGTCCAACAAAAACGTTTTAGCCTAATGAACACTTCTAGTTATCAAATGCGTGGTTTGAATGATAAAAAACTATTCCAAAGTACCAGATACAACACATAAAAATGTGGTGCTTGGCTAGGTTCTAGTGCATTCATGCTATGCATCAATATAAAATATACCATAAATGCAACATGAATGTACAAAACTAAAAATGTACAACTAGTGACAATAAAATATTGACATTCAAACATGTGCCTTAATTTGCAATAATAGGTTTTGGGTTGAGTAGTCTAGCCATCCCATGATTCTCTGGTAGGCACTAATGGACGTAGATTCTAGATGTGTTTGTCTTGTTAGCATTAGAGCCATTTGGATCTCTCGAGCTTTGCACTAACTCTCACTAACTTTGAAAAGCTTGCCTTTGGTGGATGTTGCTATTGAAAATCATGTAGTAACACTGGACATGGTCTTTACTAGTGCTTGTGTGCCCATGAATCCTCTATATTGGATGTGCTCACCAATGTGCTAAATAATTTCATCATCCAAATTGTACTAAAAAATTGATAGCATTTATGAACTTCGTTAGGAACATGGACTGAAGCTTTGGATCCTATACCTGTTGTTGATGTCCAGGTTTCTATAGTCAGGGAGTATCATTGAGTAGTGAATCTTGGTTACTACTTTGTGAGGGAATGGCTAAACTGTAGTAAGTGCCATATCAAATGGTGTGTGGAGAGCTCTTTATGCCATTGAGTGAGATACAAATATAGAGGAAAAAATGCAAGAAAAAGAGAAGGTAGAATTGTGTTTTTTGAAAAGTTTAAGTCAATTATATTGAAAATAGTGTTAATGTTTATGTTTATAAGTAGCTTCACATCATAAAATTTTTGCGAGTCTTCTTAGGCATTTTTAATGGATTCATCTTTCTAATGGAGAGTTTTTTCAAGTCACCTGGAGAGAACCTTTCTGAATACATTTGATCATAATCTATCTCTTTTACTAAATTATATGACTTGCCAATGAGAGTCCACATATGCCTTGTAGGTTTCATAAATCACAACTAGCTTTTATTTGACTTCTAAATGGAAGTCATGCATAATAAATCTACAAACGTTTTAGACTAATATGAAAGGACAGATTTATTGGGTTTATTGGCTTCTTAGTACTTCCATGAAATGGATGCTGCCTTATAAAATTATTGATAAAATTATTATATGAAAACTCGATTGTGGGTAATAAGATGTCCCAACCTGTAAGATCATTTGCAATCAAGCATCGTAAAAAAGTTCCTTAATACATTTATTTATCATCTTATTCTGATCATTGGTATAAGGGTGATAAGTTGTGGAAAATAACAATTTTGTGCAAAACTTTGCTCATATTGCCTTCCAAAAATAGTTCATGAATTTAATGCCATAATCTAACATTATGGTCATCAGTAATTCATGGTACTTGACAATTTCATTAAAGAAATGAGTGACAATCAAGCAAGTATTGTTTGTCTTCCTTCATGACACAAAGTGGTCCATCTTAGCAATGCTGTTGGCAATAATCATTATGTAATAATTTCTCTTTGGAGTTTTGAGTAGGTTGTGAAAAGAAATTAACATTTGCATCTTCTTATTGTTTATGAGGACTTAAAAATGGAGCACATGGACTATTGTTGTATGCTTTTTTTTTATTTGAAGTTTGCAATACTAGACCTCTAGCTATGGTCTTAGCAACTCCTTGGTTAAGCAATGGACAATAAAAGATGATGTGACATGGTCAAGAGGGTATAGGGTATTGTAGATTTGAGCTATTGTAGAGATTGAAAGGTTGAAGCAAAGTGGAAAGGAAGTATGTAAGAAACCATGAGAAAATAGAATCTAGATAGATTTTATGGTGGACCGGTGAAAATGAAAAAGCAATAAAAGAGTAGTTTCAAGAAACTCTAAACATCCAAGTAATAAATCTATTTGTCTTTTATCAACTTTAAAAATTCCAAAACAATTGTAGAAATTTTGATGGGACAATGGAATAAAAAATGACTTGTGTTAGAAACCCTAGTTTGACTAGGTAGTTTGACTTAAGGTTCTTAAAAGTCAAGCTTAAAGTTCTTGTCTCAAGAAACTCAAAATGTGAAAGTTGTAAAGAATTTGTTAATTTATAATGATTTAACATTTCATGTAGTTTTGAAACTGTTTGGTTGGATAAAACATAATAACAAATAACAAATAATATTTTTGTGACATATTTCAAAAGAGAATGTTTTATGGTGGAATAATCTTGGGGGGAGCTCAAGATTCACTATGGGGTTAGAATAGATAATTGGTAACCATATTATTGAAAAAGATGCAAAGGTTATGGTTTTATATTTTTGTAAACGTGATCATTATGATGGAATGGACTAATTTTCTTCAAGTGTGAAAGAACTTGAATATGGGAAATAGATGATATGATATAACTTTATGGCATCACTGTAGTGACACATTATTGAGTTTAAGACAAACTCCTTGTGGCCTCAATAAGACGTGAAAAGAGGATATTACCAACAAACTTTCCTATATTTTGGATAACACATCAAAGGAACTTAGAACTCTAAGCCCAATACTCAGTAGAAATCCGTCTGCTTATGGCCATAGAATTTATATATGGTGCAACTAAGCCTTCAAAGTCAAAGTAAAAAGCCTTCACAATTTAGGTGGACTATCTTGTGTGAATTGGAGGCCATATTGAGTAGATAAGTGACTATCTTAGGCAGTTTGGCAACTGGTTAAAGTGAATGTGGTCACTAGCAACATTTTTTTATAGTTGCTTTAGTTTTGTTAGGCATAATTGAATTGTTTGGGATGGACCTAGAATTTCATGGGGTAATAAGTCAACAACTTAGGTCTTAAAAGACCAAACTCTGTATAAAAATATTGAAATACTTAAGATAGACATCTAAGACCTAACCCCTAGATAATCACACAAAAACATGCAATTACAACTTTGAATATGCGTTGCTTATCTAGATTGCATATATGTAGATTCATCATAGTGCTAAACCATTGACATCCCCAAAAAATTGATAGTTGTGAAATTCTATAAAAATATTAAAAAATATAGAAAATATCAAAATGGTTTGAAAATGCTGAAAATGACCTTTAAAAGTTAAAATTTTTTTGAATCATTGTACAAGTCTTGAGGTTTGTTTTGGAATATTATTTGTTGGATTATGGGTTCTATAGCACTTTCTGACAACTCTTTTGATCAAAGTGCTTTATCACTTTTATCCTCAATGCACATCTCATCACTCCACTCTAGATATACAGCACATCACCAGATATATATATATATATATATATATATATATATATATATATATATATATATATAATAGAAATGTAATTGACAAAATATATATATATATACTATAGAAATGCAATTGACAAAACCCATAAAAGTACTAGTCTAGCTATAACAAAAATGGTTGACTCTAAGGTCCTCTTGTTGCTTAAAATCATCTGTAGAAGTCGTGATAAATGCACCTTGGGCTTTGGATGCATTGCATTAAATCGTTCCTCAACCATTGTAGTTGTTTTATTCCTCCCAAAATTGACAAGTCCTTCAAAATGATCCTTAATGATAAAGTCTTGAATGATTTTGGCAGACGCAACTCGCAGCCTTCAAGCAAGAACATCCCCTTTTGTAAGAAATTAGGTATTACTTGGTTTGGTTAGGCTTCATGGAGTTCTAAGTAGATCTTTCCAAAGTCTTTAATCATAGGATCTGATTCTTTTCATTTATTGAACACTATGACCTCAACTTGCATTGTATTATTTTGGGATATCTTAGTTAGAGTGTTTTATAGGATTGTTTAGTGTTCTTGCTTGGTGTTTCAAAATAAAGCCAAAGTCATGTAGATAATCCATCCATTTTATATGTAATGAGCTTGAGTTGTTTGGAGTTAAACTATCTTAATGCTTGGCGGAGCACCAACTCTCGAGGGGAGTAAATAATGTCTCTAATGCCGCATGCTTGTAAAATTGTATAGAAATAGCAACCATAGGAGTAATCTCTTAGCTTAGCTTTAATAAATTTCTCACTAAAAGTAAACAACAGGGTATTCTACTTAGCTTAAGACAATATCAAGTCTAACTCTTGAAGCTTCAAAAGCTATTGACCTTAAGAAATTTGGAAATTTCAACAATGGGTTTTTGTCAAATGATCTTAGTTTTTCAAAAGCACGAGCATTGCAGTAATTCATTCTAGCTTTGCTTTTTTTATGCTATCTATTGCGTACAATGGTATTAAATCCCTTAATAAAACATTGATAGGGTTTTTTCTGGGCTTTTGACTTTTGTTCCATGCATTCAAGGCATCCTTTGACACTGTATTCATATAAAGTTCACTATCTATAATCAATTTGTAGAACTTCTCATAGTTGAAGAAAGTTTGAAAATTTCCACTCTTGTTCCTCTTAAGGGTCTACTAAAATACATCACAAAACATTTAGAGAGTAACTTTCTAAGATATCCTCACCATTGTTTCAATTATCACATGATTCCATGAACTTTCCTTTAAACTCTATTTTGCCTTGTTCTTGACACTTTCCTACTTCTTTCTCTAAGTGTCAATGTTAAGATTCTTATAGGGGCAACTATGGGCATAGTGTTGATTTTGAGGAGGATGCTCCCATAGTACCCTTTGCTTTGACATCTTTGGGGTTATTCAAGGAGGTTGATTTTTGAGTCTTCAAACTTTGTTGCACTAATCTTTTTAGTTGAAGTCTCCTTGTCTTGAAAAGGGGCCTTCTTAACTCTTAAGTAATTTTTCAACTTCAGTGTCCATTGGACCAACTCTTTTAGGTAGTAGACTGTGAGGTAGCAATCTCCTCATATTATTGAGTCTAACTTCAAACTAGAATCATGTCATCATAATTCTAAGATCCTCTTGAATATCTCCTCCAATTATCAACTTATCAAATCATGCCATGTAATTCAAGATAAAGAGACTATCATGCCTAACAAAAGATGGCTTCTCAATAAGTTTCTTGTGGTCAATTTGAGAAAGGTATTTATTTGGAAGAAATTCTTTCATTTCTGCCCAGCCATTGATAGGTTTTTGGCTTGAATGATGTTCTCATTCCATGTTCACCCAAGTGCTAACTTAACTCACAAGTTTTAGTTTTGCAAAGAGTGTTTGTTGGTTTATTGACATTGGCTACAATGTGAAATATTTTGCCATATTTAACAACTAGTTTGTAATAGCTTGGGATCAAGTCCCCCATTGAAATTGATATCTTCATTTAAGTTTCTATCTTGATGTCACATGCTAAATGATCCAACTTTGAATTTGCATAGGGTTGATGCGGGATAGTTTTCTTCACAATACTCATACATGTTGTTTTGTGAAGGTGGGACGACTTTTAGGGATGTAGTGGGATACCTTTAGAGTGCTACTTATGTTTGGGGAGAAAAGTGACCATCAATGATTTTATTGAAAAACTACGACACTTGAAAATTTAAGCAATTTGTAAGTAAAATAGTAGTTAATAAATCGCGTTTTACTAGTTAGCAAAACAAGGCATAGTTTTCAACAATATTTGAATCAGTTTTTGCAGGTTGATTTAATTATTCTTGTTGTTGAAAATTGAATTTGAAACTATTCATGCTTGAAAAACTGAGAAGAAAACCATTGAAATGTGATCATAGAAAACACATATGAATGAGGAAAACATAAGTTATCACAAGCCTTTGTTACACAAAGCAACTTGCATTCATCAAGCCTAATGGAGAGATGTTGCTTAAGATTGTTTCAATGCAATAAATTGAAGGGAAGTGGTCAAAATTCATAGGAAAGGAATGTCAAAGTCATCATCATGTCTTGCTTTTGGTCAATACCATACAACAACTTTTTTTGTGGCATCAAAACAAAGAGATTTGGCTGAAAAGCGTTCAAATGCTGCAACAATCAAGCCAAATGTTATGTGGGCCCAAAAGAATATATACTTAGCATCCTAAGGATGTTTCCATATCCTAAATAGGAAGGAAAGGGAGAACCTAGATCAAAATCCTAGTGACTCAGTGGCAGTCCTTTAAGATTGTCTTAAGGTGATTTGAGGATTGTTGTGAGTGGTTAACCATCCATATTCTAACTAGGGTATGACCTAACCTGTCCTATCACTGTTCGGCTAGTTAGAGTGGTTCTAGAGTATTCAACCCCAAGAATCCCCTTATAGCTCCCATATGCACTCCAAATGATATGGGATTGAATTGAAACACTAGATATAATGCTTAAGCTTGCGATGCTTGTCTAAACCCTAGATAACTTTTGATGCATACATTTTTATTCACTCTTGTCAAAATATATCTCAAATCAAATGTAAAAGCACAAAATTGATAATGTATAGTATTCAAATAACAAAAAATGATATCCAAATTATCCCTTTGATATGCAATTATGGGTAATGGATGGAGAGGTCTAACAATCCTATGATCCTATGGTAGGCCCATGATAAACATAGATATACTTGCTTGATTAACATCAGACTCTTCTAAATCTACAGAGCTCTACATCATTTTTTCTCTCAACATCAATCCCTGCTTTACCCATTTCCCAATGGATCTAGACCACCTCGATACCCTTTGTCCCTTGCCATGAAATGCAAATAAATTAGGAAGTTGTTCTTCCCCACCTCTGATAAGCATTACTTGATCTCCCTTTGCCCTACACATACTAATTGCCATTATTCATTTTTGTTGCGTTAGCAACTGTAACCCTTATTTGACCCACTTTTCATCGTCAATAATCCATCATTCTCTATGCTGCTTTGTATGCTTGTTTCACACTTTGCCTTTTCTTACATGGGATCTATTAACCTCTCTTTTCTCTTTTTAAACTTTTCCAACTATATCATGCTATGGTTAGCTCTCCTTTTTCCAATGAATTTAAACCATTTTTCACCATGGATTTTACAATCAAGTTTGTTTGTATCAAATACTTCATATGAATGAGAGCCTTTCTATCTTTTTTGATTCACTTGGGAAGCTCCACCACTTTAAGGTTCTTTATATACCAATATTACTATCAAATCCACCACCTGACAATCATATAATAATGTTATCCACACTTGGCTTCTTGTAGCCTCTTCTATTTTTGTGTTTCATTAGTGGGTAAAACTATCTTTGATTTCTTTTAGTCTACTTTGAAGCAAAATAATAGTGCTTGCCTTTACTCTTTTTCCCATCTCTTCTCTCAACATCAGTGAGATGGGATATTTTAGGAGTATTATAGCAATCTTTGTAGTTAGGGTAACAAACTTCCTTTGTGCACACCTTTTACCATTGATTCTATATGGTAATAAAATGACTAATTTCTTGTGGCCAATTTCCTCTTTGACCTCCACTTGGAACAATCTAGGCTTATGATTGACTCACATTTTTTCCACCATTTCTTTGCACTTTTTTGTCATCTTATAGGACACTGAGCTTTAAAATACTCCAACCTATAATTTCTATCAGCTTTTGTTGTTGACCCTCATGGTAGTCTATTAGTTATGGACAAGTTGAATGCAATGGCATAGTACTGCAATTATTGCCCATTTTTGGAAGAGCCAATCATCCCTCTCATTGATGTTGAGAAAAGCATTGCTGTCCTCATTTTTCATAACTCATATCAACAAATTCGTTTCTCTTATAACTACATTCTCCTTTGACTTGTTCACTACTCAAAAGGACTACAATGCCTTCTTTAGCATTTTTAGGCATCGATCCCATTCTCACATATCGATAGCACATCTTAGCTTTTATATAAAGTGTTGACTTGATTGTACTATATATATATATATATATATATATATAAAGCTTACCTTGTTGTTATAGGATCTACTCATATTACTTTGATTTCTTATGGATGTTACTTGAATTGGATTTATTATGCTTTTAGTGAGATCTTAATAAAGTCATCATCACTAGGCTATATTGCTTAGGGGGGCATAAAATGTGCAAACTTAGCATAATCATTCATGGAGTCAAACTAAGTATGATAATATTGTTCAAAAAATTTTGTTAAGTTTTCTTGCAAATTTTTGTATAGTAAAAAATTGACTATTCTTTGTTAAACACATATAATCTAGAATTGTCATGTTAGTATTCTATGTTGATGATATCTTACTAACAGAAGTGATCAACAAGGATTGATGAAATAAAATCTTATCTTAAAAAATGCTTTAAATATTTCTTGAGGATTGAGCTTGTGTATAAGAAAAAGATGATTTTTTTATTTTCCAAAATATGTTGCAGATCTACTTGATGAAATTGAACTTTTGGGTGCAAACTTATTGACATTTTGATAGATTCCAAAGTTCAAGATGAACATTTTGATATCATCTCCATATTTTCAACTTGTTATGAGACTTGTATACCTCAAATTCACTAAGCTTGATATTTCCTTTATTGTTGGTATCATCATCCAATGAATGCTAATCCAAAATAAAATTCTTGGATTTTTGTCCCAAGGAGTTTAAAGTATATTAAGAAAGCCATTGGAAAAGGTCTTCTCACTAAAGCATATCTTTCTTATCTTTTTGGTCCTCCTTCCGAACCCCATATGAACTCAAGTGGATTCATTTCAGGGACTGGTTGGTTCAAGTTTTCTAGGGAAATCAATACTCTTTCGTTTGCAAGAAATATAGACCTTGATCTTGAATCTTTGTCATTTTTTTATTATGTTGAATCAATTGATTAGTCTACACTTGAATTTTGTACTTTTCTAAGTGAAAAAGTTATCTTGAAAAGCAAAAAACAAATTATTGTACTAGAAGTAATACAGAATTTGAGTATATGGCAATGACTCTTGCTACTTGTGAAATGATGTGAGTAAAAGCATACTCGAAAAGTTTTAGGTTTCTAGTAACTAATCCTGTGATCTTGTTTGAGGAAAAATTGTTATCAATATTTTTAACAATCTTATTTTTCATGAATGAAATAAAATACTTTGAAATTGATTGTTATTTTATCAGAGATGTGATTTCTTAAAATATTATAATCAGTATGTGCCAAGTTCATATCAAGTAGTTGACATCTTGACCACAATTTCAATTTTTTTTCAAATGGAATTTTAGGACAAG
Organism: Vanilla planifolia; assembly: GCA_023846275.1. Taxonomy (NCBI): domain Eukaryota; kingdom Viridiplantae; phylum Streptophyta; class Magnoliopsida; order Asparagales; family Orchidaceae; genus Vanilla; species Vanilla planifolia. The sequence goes on along the minus strand of CM043866.1, from coordinate 22,284,079 downwards.
GTTGACATGCTTCACTCTTTATTCTAAGAAACATAATACAATACATGGACATTGATACGTGTAAGACACTAATGCAGTGATATAGAAAAATGTCAAAACTATAGAATACAAATATGACAAGCTACAATGATAAACTATGAATATTAATCAAAATAAAGTGTATCTTATACACCAGAAGTGCAGCTCATTTGGTAGAGGCCTCACCTTCTAAGGGAGAGATATGAGATTCAGTTCCCGCATCTCATTGAAATTACTTTGATGATTTACACAATTAAATTTTAAGATCCTTAACTTTAGGTCATTTTCATCAAACTTCATCATTGGCCATTCATGTTGTAAATAACTATGAAATAAACTATTCGAAGTAATAGTCAACAAAGAACACAAGATTAATAATCTCTATTCAAATTGTAGACCACTTACATTACAAAAAACATTTGTGTAGGATTTCATGGATGTTAACATTTGAAATGAATACAAGGATATCACATGAAATCAGCTGATTTCTTTGTTAGCTTTCTCCAAACTCTTAAATTATTGTGTGCTTTTTCAATTAATATCAAAAGTGTTTTTGTGTAACAGTGCATACCTGCCCCAATATGGGTATATTTCATAGATATGGGGAGTACTTTCTGCATTATCTTTTTTTGATGGGCTATACCACCTGGTTTATTAGATACTTATCAAGAACATCTGGGAGTGTCAATATCTGATAAGTATTCAATAATGGGATACGTAAATATTTGTGGTTTGTAGTTTCAACCTTTGCTGCTTCTTTAGGTTTGATGGATAGCGGGTTGGTTTGCACTATATCTGTGTTTAGTATGAATGAGACAATTTGAATTTAGATTTTCACAATATGCTGGCATCATAAATGAAGAGCATTTTAAAGCAGAATTATAATCTGAATTCATGGAGTTCCGTTTCAGGATGTTCAATTTAGTTTTATTTTGTGCATTCCATTTATCAAGGGTAATTTCTTGGTGTATAGAACTTAAAAAGAACTAACTAAATAATTGTTTTTAACTTATAGTTCATATTATTTGTATCGTACTGGGCCATTTCTCCCATATTTGAAGCTAATGATTATTTTTTTTCTTTATTTTGAATCTTTTTGTGATTGAATAATGCTAAATTTGTGGTTCCTGTGAATTTATCAATTCATTCTGACGTTTTTCTTTGTAGAAAAGATGGGAATCTCTTGTGAATTCAGGAAAGAGAGTTATTGTTGTTGGTGATCTTAACATTGCTCCTGCTTCTGTTGATAGATGTGATGCAGAGCCAGGATTTGAGAATAACATGTATGTTATTGAAACAATATTGCCGTGTTTGTTACATCGTTTGTGGTAAGAGAGCCGCACTGAAATATAATTGATTATATTACGAGTTATCACTTGTTATTTCTGTAACGCTTCTTTTAGGGTGGCCAAATATGCCAAGTGCTGACCTGGTCATATAGGATAGTCAAGTAAGGATTAGTTACACCATCCTCATATTCTCCTGCATAATACATTTTATCTTAAAGGAGCAACTGTATTATTCTGATGAATCATGCAGATTTGATTAACTGGCTATGAAATGAATCCTTTTAGGGGATTTGTTGTTGGTGGGAAGCTGGAAGGTGGAATTTTGATGGAAAATGGGACATGGGACCAGAAATACAGTAAAATGTAGGGCTCGTCTTTCTGGAGCTTTTGATGTTAGAAAGCTGGGTAATGAAGAAGAAAAAACATATCAAAGAGCTTTTGAAAAAAATTAAGTTAACAAAATACGATAATTTTTAATTATTTTTAAAATGCTTGGTAATATATCTATTTAAACAGATAATATTAATTATTCCAATTTAAATTTAATACAAAAATAAATGCAAAACAACATTTTGAAAATTGTTCCAGCTTTTTTGCAAGTTGTAGAGTTTGGGAACCAATGATGGCTTGTAGCGATCGTGAGATGATTTTCTAGCTAAAGATTTTCCATTCAAGGTGCACTTTCTCTTAGTAGTAAATAATGAGTAGGGAAAGGCTGATAGGCTTTATGTATGGGATTACGTTCTTATGCTTGTCAAGCTGCATGCCGAACCGACTGATGTGGTTCTTCAACCAAAGTGGATAATATTTAGCAAAATCCAAGCTTGTTTTGATTATCTCTTGACCTATTGGTATGGTTAGGAATTATTTTCCATTAAATGCTATCTTTTAGGCTGCATATATGTTAAAACGTTTGTGATTTGAAATTTTGTAGGTTCAGGACATGGTTAAGATCCATGCTAACAGAATGTGGTGGCCTTTTCAGTGATGTTTTCAGATCAAAACACCCCAACAGGTTGAATTTCATAATCTTAGCCAGGTTTTTTTTTTTTTTTTTTTTTTTTTTTCCCTGTTCAGATCAATATTTGTGCTGAGAGATCCTGTTGGTTTTTTCTTAGCATACTTGGTGTTATCTTTACTTTTGAATATTGCATATTTTGCATATGTTGTTGTCAACGTATACAAAGAGGTGCAAAACTGAAATAAAATGGGCATCATGCTTATGCAGGAAATTGTAAAATCTTTCTCAATTGTTACTGTAAAATAGCATAATGCTTATTTGTCTTTGTGGTTTTTATTTTTAAAGTGCTTTGTTTGTAGTTTAGTTTAATTTTTGTTTTATGGTACAGACAAGAAGCATACACATGTTTTTGTCCTCGAATTGGTGCTGAAGAATTCAATTATGGTTCAAGGATTGACCATATTCTTATTTCTGGGCCATGTCTGCATGAAAATCATAGCTCTGAGATGCATAGCTTTTTTAAATGCCATGTTGAAGAATGCGACATTATGATTCAGTTCTTAAGGGGAAGTGCTGATGGAAAACCAAAGTAATTTATGAAAATAATTAATTAATTTTTTTCTTTTGCATTTTATGGTGTATTATTTGTGATTGGATTTGCAGGTGGAATGGTGGGAGGAGCATAAAGTTGGAAGGATCTGATCACGTACCTGTCTATATGACGTTAAATGGCATTCCGGATCTTCCTTTGCATAGCACTCCACCTTTAGCTGTGAGATATGTTCCAGAAGTTCATGGTTGGCAACAAAGTATTGGTGAGAATTTTTTTTTTCAGTTTCTGGAACATTCTTTAGTAGAAACTTAACCACAAAATTGTTAGAAACGTCATTCTTATGCTTGGCAAAGCTTGGTAAAAGTTGAGTTATAATGTGATTCTCAGGGGTATACTCAATGTGTATCAGAAACTAAACTCTATGTTGTGTGTACTAGAAAATTGTTTCATGAAGCAGTTGGAGAAAGCTGTTGAGAGATTTCAAGATGGCACTTGATTATAATCTTCTTGATAAATTCGTTAATTAGACATGGTGTGAAATGAACTGTCTGTAATAATAGAAAGGAGGCTAATATTACATTTTTTGTGCGCCAATCTTGGATCAGCAACAAAAAAAAAAACATTTATGTTTAATTTATTAATTGCTTTAGTGTAATTTCTTTAGCTGTTGTTAACCCAAAAAATGATCCACGATTGTGACTATCCATTTTTATTAAGCATTTATTACAATCTTCAAGCTTGTTGCCTCTATGCCCGAGTGCATGGTACGGAAAGGGAATAAGCATAACAAAATCAGGGTATATAAGAGGGAGGCCACTAATGGAGCTCGTGGCATATAGAGCTAAGTGTAATCAAGAGGTCTATAGTCTATATCTGTAGATTTCCTCTTGAGACTATGCCACAAATTCATAGATGTGACAGAATATGATCAAGGGTGTGAAATGAGAAGTATAATCAACTTTTATAAATCAACTGATTTTGTTTACACCAGTTCTAGTATCTGTCTTTTTTGTATAGCTTGCCAGTTAAATAACCCATCTAAGGTTTAAGGCGGCACATTGCAACTCAAATGACCTTGCGTTCCATCAACGTTAATAAATACAGTAATCATGGGCTAAATTTGTCTAGAAGCAAACAACTCTACACTATGAAGGATCTCTTTCTCTCCTTCCATCTCTCTTATGCTGCAAATCTGCAAAAGAAGAAACTTAGATTAAGCATATGGTAAGCATAATGCAAGAGAAAATGTGCAAAAACTTGAAAGTTTTTCTTAACAAGTTGTGGATCACAATCATCCTTTTGTAATTGTAACCAACTTTTGGTCAGTGAAATTTTCCAACATACTATCTTTATAATTTTTCCCTTATTCATAAGTTTTTCACCGTTAATCTTTGGGTTCTTGGTTTTTCTCAACATTTTCATCTATTTTCTAGGTTATTTGTAGCTTTTTGGTGAAAGTCCATTTGTTGTATTTATGTTTTTTTTGTTGCTTTATCTCTTTACTTTCATTTAAGCTATGATCATGACAACCATATCATGAGATGCTCATGGCAATTGTAAGAGTAGGGATTAATTTCTGGCAATTCTTGACCAGATTTAACCGTTAACAGAGTCATTTTGTTGTCATCAGGAAAAGTTTCACTAGTCTTTATCTTTTCCAAGGCTAGCAAATCCCAATAGTGGTGCAAGACCAACGCATCCAGATTAGAATTAGTTTCTTATGAGTACAATTGAGCACAGTTGCCAGCAAGGGTGCTATTGCCCCCAATATGTTTTCCAATGTTCATCCCACTGGTGATAGTGACGGTTACTTGATAATTTTCCAGTCAATGGTCTCTTAGTTACAATTTGCTAAGAATAAATGCAGATGTTTCTTTCTGCAGTTCTAGTGGGAGTTGTGCCGAAAGCCTCGACTAGTTTTCTCCCACCGTATCCAAGGGTGACTTTTAGCCCCCCTTGCTAATACTGAACCTTGCAAAGCTTTGCGGGCTTTGTTTTGAGAAAAAAAAGGCCTGAAGTACTTGATTTCGATGACATGTTTTTATTGCTTTGCAACAACCTCCTAGTTGATGAACCCCACCATTATCCTTTCGACTCCTTCTTAGTGTTTATGAAGATATGCCTAATCCAAAGGATCATGCAATCACTTTTTAGCATGTTAGTTTTTATCGCAAGCAGAACATAAATTTTAAGTTGTTATTGTCTGCCTTAGAAAGATTTGCTTAGGATTGGTTCCTAGAACTTTTCCCATGTTCAATCATGTCTTTCAACCAGTTGAAGTCCATTTATAGCTTTTTCATCACCAAGGTGCAACACCAAGTCAAGCACAACATCTTCAAAACAAAGCAATGCGAATCTGAGTCCTTACAAGGCTACATCAACCACTTTAAATTCTGCATTTTCAAATATGGTCTTTTTGTCTACAGGACAGCTAGGCTTATGATCAGGAGAGTTTATAGCTTATATTGCAAGGACACAAATCGCCACGTTTTTCCAATTTTTGGATATGGCCTCAAAGTATATCTAGAATAAGGAGTTTACTCTATTGGGGCAAAACATATGTATGTTACAAAAAACAAGAAATAGAACGTTTTTTTTTATTGAATCACCCACTAAGTGTGTACAATGTGATGTATAATTTTGCAACTTGTGTTGAGCAGCAGGCTTTTGAAGAGGAAATGGAAAAAAAATGTTGCGAAAATAACGTAGATGACTGAGCCAGCTCCTACCAGATACCTAGACAATTTTGTCACTTTTGCAATGAGTAAAGGTACTCTACACAGTATTCTTGCACCCCCAAGAGTTCTCATAAGGAAGCTTTTGAATGAGGGATACTTGAAGGAATTTGTCATAAGATCTGCCAAAGAGAGCAAAAAAAGGCCATGGAGGCTATCTCAACCTTACGCATGCATGCATGCAAGTAGGCTATAGTATGCTTTTGAACCATCTTTTTTTGATGCACCTCAACAGTCTATACAGTCAACCCATTAATTTCATAACTCTTCTTTATACAATTTTGATGATTGACTGAGGGAGTTATCATGCCATGCACTTTGGTTCCGTTTCTGTCTATCAACCAAAATTAAGCATTGTTATTTTTAGTGCCAGGAGACCTGTACAGCAAAGCAGTGGCATCACAATGATCATTACAGATTTTGAAGTGAGAAGAGTATTAATTGATATAGACATTATCTTTTGGGGCAGCATTTAATTAGATAGGCATTGGCAAGGAGCATTCATGGCTTGGGAAGGCCATTTGTTTGGATGTTGGAAGAGAGGATGGAATGCAAATCGACTAGGTCACACGCATAATTGACTCCATGATTGCAAGGGCATCGATGCATACAACATGATCATGGGAAGATCCTTGCTTGACATCTTGAAGAAGATCTTGCTTGTCTTCAAGGCCATAGTTTTGATTATTGTTGGTTGTATTGAATTCTCAACTATGGAGTTGTCTTTATAGGGGTGGGGTTCTAGAGAAATCTTGAAGATGTTATTTGAATATTGTTAGTCTTGACTTTTATTTATTTTTTGGAGGGCAAGTGGTGTACTTAGAAGAGTTTGTTCTTTACGTACCTCTCTCTGAGTGTAGCAATTGTACCATTTTGTTAACTTAAACCGTAATAAAAATTGAGAGAGCCAATGCAGTGTCTCTCTTTGAAGATTATATAGATATTTTTGCTTATCTTCATCTATTATGCCAAATATTAGATCGGTGAGCATCCTAGCAACATCTGAACATCTATACGACACCACACTTCTTTCTAATCAAACAGAAGAAGCATAACTTTTTCCATGAGCATTAAGTAAACTTAAATGCTCAAACTAGGTTTTATTAAAGAACTTTAACGTTTAGAGTAATTAACCAACGTGCTATTAGTGAAGAACAATTGGATGTGGACAATGTATACATGTCACATTTCTCACTCAAGCATGCCCCAAAAATTGCTATCTATTGCCTCTAATAGACGCATTAATGGATTCAACCTCTGCATACATGATGAGTTTTTTGAATGCTTTGCAGGTTATCATCAAATTCATGTAATAGTGATGAAAAGAAACTCATGTTTGGTGTGGACCATGTTTTCTACTTTTACATGTTGTTTTTACTCAAAAGAAATGTAGAGCTAGTTATCAAAGAATGATTGATGTGATTTTCAAGATTCATCATAGTCCTAACATAAAAAACTTATGTAGATGAAAGCTTATGACAAACACTTGGTGAGAAGTTTTGAAGTAGAGCAGAACTATGAAAGCTTATGACAAACATTTGAAATACCATAAAAGTATTAAAATATAACATTGTCCTCTCTATTGTATGTTTAAACCATCTTCTAGAAACTTTACGTGGTTTTTTTTGGGGAGGGGGCGGGGGGCCAATCCGAACAAGATAAAAAGTATTTTTGAGATGCCATCATTGATATCTATGAAAGATATCTAGAAGTTGATGAGACACATTGTCAGGATGTGCATTTTTGTTTCTATGTCAATTGATAGGTACCTATCTTTCTTTAAAACCCTCCAAAATAAGAGTGGCAATGGATGGAAGAGTGTAAGGCAGCTTATCAATAGATAAAGGACTACTTTGTTAGATCTCCCCTTTCCTAGTAGTCCTAAAGATAATGAGGTTCTCTTGCTCTATCTCAATGCTGTAGATATGTCATTGAAATTGTAATTGTATGTGAGAATTTGGCCTACGAAGCTTTACATTTGGTGTAAATCATTGCTTTAAGGGTCAAAGACTAGGTATCTAAGTCTTGAACAGTTGTCTCTCGAAATAATCGTGATAATTAGGATGTTTTAGTCTTACTTTCAAGCTCACACCATTAAGTTTGTAATGAATAAATCCCTGAAGAAGATTATGAGTAAGCCAAATATATCTAGGAGATTGCAAAAATAGTGATAGGGCAATGACAACCATATAAACTCAATGAATATGATATTGAGTTTGTGTTAAAGACAACCATATAAACTCAAGCATTGGCTAATTTTCTAGCAAAGCTAGCAATCTCTCATCCATCTCCTAAAGTATTTATTGAGTGATCTTGGAAGCTTTTCGATGATGGGCGTCGTTATGACACACTAAAGCTTCAATTGTTTTGGAGAGTTCTACTTATATCATCTTGAAGCACTTATATTGAAGTTTGAACTTCACTCATGCAACTACCAAGCAAAATATAAAGCACTAAGCTGATCTTAAGGTTACGACACGCTTGGGGGCTAGTTGCTAGCAGACTTTTGGTGCTTGGTGACATGCGCTTAATCTGGTGGATATATGTGTACTTCTAATACCTTTCTTAGAGTTATAGACAAGATTTTTTTTGGTTGCTTCATGATCATGCTTATGTTGTTAAAAAAAAACTCTTTTTTCCATCTACTAGCAATGCATCAAACTATTTTTTTTGCACTTATTCACAAGACCCTCAATCATTTCAGAACAGTTGATATCTAAAACTTTTTTTTGCTACATAAATTGCTTCAGTATTACCGTATTCTTTCTGCACAAAAAAAAGTTCTTTCAAACCTCCTTTTCAGACTATGTTGATTATGGTTGTGCTTTTAATATTCCCCAAAAATAGTGATAACTGTTGCTTGATGCAGTATCATTTCTGAAGAAAAGGCATGTTTCTGATAATGATTATAAAGCTCTGCCGGATTTGAGTGAAAATATGTCAGCAGAAAGTGGTAAGGAAGTCTCAATTCAAAACCCAGTTGGTAGCACAATTATGAAGTGTGGCAAAGGTTCGGAGTCAACACAATTTTCTGTTGACCATAACTGCTCTTGTTTAAAAGTTTTTGATCAAAGAATCGGTAAAGATATCTGTGCTGAAAGCAATAAGCATGGTGACTTTGACACTCTGGGAAGTAATATCCATATGCATAAGGAATCATCAGTGAAAAAGATCAGATATACTGCACATTCTCAACTAACCTTAAGGTCATTTTTCCAGAAACCAAATCTTAGCAGTGATTGTAACTTGGATAAAAAACATGTTGATCTATGCAATGATGAAGAGAAGCAGAATGATTTTTCTTTTGGTACTAATAGCAAAACTATTCAAAGTTCTTCCACCGATGCTGGAGGCCATGTATGTGTTGGAATTCCAAATTTGGCTGCCCATTCTCAAGATCATGTTGATACAAGTTCATGCAATTTCTCTACAACTAATACCCATACTTTGGCATTGTTGGAATGGCAAAAGATTCACCTAAAAATGAAGACAAGTATACCACTATGTAAAGGTCATCGTGAACCATGCGTTGCAAGGTTAGTGAAGAAAGAAGGCCCCAACATTGGGCGGAGATTCTATGTTTGTGCTCGCGCTCAGGTAGAGGATGCTCTGTGTATTCCTTCAATTCTATAATTTGATGTGGTCACCAGATAGGTCAAGTATGTATTAAATTTTGGCGTGTTTATTTTAAGGGCAACATATTGCTTATCTTTCATTTTCTTTTACATCTCCATACAACTAGAAGAATTGGAATGTTCTTGAGTGTGTAACCCTTTATATGCAAAAATTAAAGAAAATTGTAACTTGATGCGTATCTTTGGGTTAAAAGTAATATAGCCTTTTAGTTTAATCTTTTTTATTATTTTGCAAGCTAAAATGCAAATATAAATTATTCATCTTTATCTAAACTATTTGAATTAGTTTGGATCCAATTTTGTAGAATTCTATAATTATGTGTTTAATTGAAAAGTGATAATTGCATTTTTTGCCAAATACTTCAATAAAGGAGCTTTATGGTGGTATACAACCTCTTTGGAGAAAGCTCCAATGGTTTTGGTTTTTGAAAGAGCTCATCTCAACTATAATTTTTACATAATTGCATAGAGAGTGACACGATGGGGATACGGCTTTTATGTCCCAATCAAATTTGATAATTTCATGAAGTCATTGGCAATAGACTTTTCTTGGCATCTTCATTTGAAGGATCATCTGAAATTTCAATAGAAATATTACTTGGCAGAGGATGCCCTATTTACAAATCCAATGCAAAATTGTAAAAAATTTCTAAAATGTCCTGAATTGTTAAAAATGTCAACACCTTGCAGCAGTGCCATATAAGAATTAAGATGTTTTTAGTGTCTCCATATAGCTCAGAGATTATGGCGTTGGTTACTAATATGATGGTGACTAGTTTGATTCAAATAGCATACTCTTCTTTCCTTAATTGAAAATTGAAGTTTTTTTGTTTGTGAAGATTAGGCTGAGAGGCTTTCTTTTCACCAAAAACGAATTCCATCGGTGGCATGTGTTATGCTTAGGCCTTTTTCTTGCATCAAAGGGGTGGGCCATTAAAGGAAATTGGCAATCCACAAGGAGGGAGGAGGGAAGGGGGTAGGGGAGGGGAGGGGAGGTGAATCATGCCCCTTGTAAATTTTCTTATCAAAATATTGCTTAATTTCTCCAAACTCGAAGTTAAGCTAGCAGTACTATATTCAAGTTTTAAGATTTAAAATTTTAATCAAACTTCTAACTATTTATATAAGTGTTAAGACAAATTAACTACATAGTTGTGATTATCAAAAAACCTTTATTAGCTTTTAAAGCACTTTATAATTGATTATAAAGCAAATAAAAATATGTAAGGATAGATAATAAAGCACACCAAAATTTCACGTGGTTCGGACACTAACATTTGGCTTATATCTAGCATTTAACCCAACCAAGATTCCATTAATAGATGCCTTTTGCCTAATCTGTGGATATAGCACAACCCTCACAACACTTTGATCAACTTGATCAACAATAGCTTTGCAAAACTTACAATCACAAGCCATACTTGCTGCACACAACCCAACTGTTTGATTCAAAGCTTAATAGCTAAAACAACTAGATATATTGCACTTTAAAACAATTTCTATAAATACTTCTACCTAATCCTCAAGACAAAGTGGCACAATAGATAGATATGTAAGAAAAGATGTGATTAATGATTAATAAATGAAGAATAATATAAAGTTGAACCTAAATAATATCACGATAGAAGATAAGTGTTCCAGCTGTAAAGGGATGAATAGGTTGACAACTGAAAAATGAATTAGTAAAGAGTTTTGTAGAATGTGTGCTTCCCTTTTTTTTCTCTTATTCTAATAATACTCTCATATTTATATGCGCTAAGGATTTAGAATAAGTTAAGGTGTAATGACTAGATTTATTTTTCAGAATAGATTAGATTAACCATTAGAAATTTTGACAATGTATCGTATTAGTACGTTGAAACCATCATATTAAGACAATGAAAAGAAAACTAAGATCTTCTTGACGATCCGACGATACTTTTAGTGCTATTTGTCTCAAAATGACATATCGTACAAGTCCGAGAAGAGTTTTTATACTGTATGACACCAATTCTTAGTTTGGCTTAAATTCTATATAAATTGTACCAAAGAAACATATAGATCATACAAATGTAATGTAGTTTATTTCTATAGTTTAAATAAATCTTATGTCTAATAGTAGATCACTGCATATGATATCAATTTTTATTGAGAGCCAAGCTCTCGAGAAAGTATTGTTCGATGTGATCATATAAAGGCGAATTGTTATATGATCATGTAGTAGTTAAACTAAACTAAAAATATTGTTGTATACATATGATAAAGCTTGCATAATAGTATGACAGCGTGTATCAAGTTTGTTCTAAGTCTTTTGTAAGCATATAATGTATAAGGGCAATAGTGAAATTGTTATCCTATATTAACATAAACCAATAATATTAAGGATAATAAGTGAATAATCATACTCATACAATATGAATATTGTCTTTGTATGATACTATAAATCTATTTTTTATTTAAGTAATTTAAGCTGTCTGTGATAAGAAATAAACTGTACAAATACGATATTTTACTCTTTATTGTATGATGTAGTTATTGTAAGCATACATAACAAAGCTTGATGATCGTATTAGAGCTATTGTGCGTACGACCAAAGCTACAGTGTCATGATCAGGTCGTACTTGTACGATGTATTAATTGTTAATGTCTGACTTCAATTAAACTTATATATATTAGAGATTTTGAGAGGAAATAGATTGCATACTCGTATAGATGCTTCATACTCATACGATGTTAATGGAAACTCGACTCTTAGAGAGTGAACAATATATGTACATGGCAAATACTTTGTACAATTAAGTTTGCATATCTAATCCTAAGTCCAGATGTTAATTGCATATGTATGATGACCCCATCATACCTATGTGATACTATGACAGGCTTAAACTTCAACTGATACTTCAAGTCGAAGATTAGACTGTACAAGTACGATACAGGGCATCGTATCGTACGATCACTAGGTAATAAAGATAGTTTATTTTAAGCATGATTTTACCAACTTGAACCCTTGGATTTTATCTAAAAAGGTTTATGATAATTTTGCACAAATCCTAATACACTTCTAAATGCGTTAATACTCACAAACAAAGTCAATGCATAAGGGTAACATAGAATTAAATCCTAATGTGCCACTTAAGTCTAAAAGAAATGTTTGATATTGCTAATCACAATAATAATGTAAATAAAGGTCTCGAAGTAGTTTATCTACAACCTAAAGAGTAAACCTAGTTGGCTTTAAGCTCTAAAAGTTGAGCCAAAATGTTCGTGAGCAATGGTCTTCTCACTTTATTTTATTCCAATGTCTTTGTGCCTTGTTTCTTTCAACATTCACTGTATGCAATAACTAATGTCTGCATATAAACACATCAATTATTCATTAGTAATTAATAGCTTGGTTTTGTGATCATTATCTTCAAAAGTATAATAGCTCGATCGATTTTGTTGTGACCCTATGCTTGGGGAGGGTAACTGAGTTTCGTTCATCATTAGAGAGCTCTTTTTTAGCTAGGGCTTTTTTTAGCTTCAGTTCTATTTTCAAATTCACTTTTTGGAACTAGTGAAACTATTGATCATGGGTATTATCCCCATTGTAAGAGGTAAATCCATGTAAAAGTAGGAGGGTTGGAGCAAGTAAAGTAAAGCCGTGTTTTGTTGGAAGAAATATCTTTCCGGAGAAGGAAACCGGCAAAACATTTGTTAGTCAAGCTTTTGTTAACAACGGTCTGGTTACTCTTGGGAGCATTTAAGTGGTCTCCCAGAGCTTGACAAATATTGAACTTGCATGGTTAGTAACAAGGCATAAGATCATTTTCAATGTGAAAAGATTGTTTGATGTCAATACCATATGTTTTTGTCGGTAATATGAGATTTTTTAAGGCTAAAATTACACCAATGTTGATTCAAGGGGTTCAAGGCAGGACAAGTAAATTATGACGAAGTGTTAGTGCATCTACCTTCTCATCATGGCTGACTTTTAAACTAACACGTTGTGCATTATCATGGTGAAGCATTTAATAACTGAGTGAATTGCGAAGCTGTCGCATTAGTTTTAATTTATTGGATGATAAAGTAGTGATTTTATGATTTTGAAATTGAAGATACAAACTTATTTTAAGTTGATAAAATACTTTTGCTCATCATGCAGCCTTGATTAAATGCAATTTTGATACCTTGATTTTTTTTTTTTTTTTTTTTTTTGAAGATTAAAGGTTATATGAATCTTGCTCTTCTTTGATGGACAAGGCTAATGAACTACAATTTATTGGCTTGAGTTGATAGTCTTTCATGCTTAGAATATTTGTGTATGTTTCAGATCAAATAAAAATTTTGGATTAAATTTATAAGATCTATGAAATGCATATGTCATCCATATTTCTTGAAAGTTAAGGTGATCGATGAATTGAGGGAGCGCTTTTGTCCCGGCCTACATTTGAACATGTAAAATAGGCCTAGTTATTTTTAGACTTTCAACATAGTAAAAACTATACATAACTACAATGAAGGTAGGCATGATTAATGAAATTAAGATCCCATGTAAATAATATTCTATAGGAGGCGATGGAATTTGATGAGGATATGAAAACACATTTAAACCACGCCAAGATTGTCTATGAATTGTATCCATTTAAGTTTTATTGTCTAGGCTATAATATTTAACTTTTGCTTCTGTTGGGTCATTAGTATATGGTTAATGCTAGGACATAGATTGGAAGTCGTCCAAAATGCAAGTGGTGGAACAAGGTTTGATGAACCATGCATCCCTAGGTACATATATTATGAATTTCTTCTCATTGTCATAAAATTATGTTTAAGGAATGTATAATAAGTTAGACCATACACATAAATCCTATTCTTGAATTTTGCTTTGTATGTTTTGTGAACTCTTGGCAATCCTTGGATTGACCCTATATATCATATGCCAAGTCAATATCATTTCTTTTCAAAAATGCTTTTTTATGGTTCTTTTACTTATTCTTCTAAGGCTATGCGTTGATATTTTTCTTGTCTTAAAATTTTTCATTTGTTGAAAAACAGATTAAAATCTTTCTAAATTATTTGGTGCACTCTTTTCAGATTATGTGTTGTTTTGCTTTTTTCAACCATAGTTGGACAAGAGGTTCTAATGCTCGTTGATACATTTTTGACACGTTAATTGACATATCCATTGAAAAAATATATTTATAAATCATAGAGAGGTAATTTGATTAGATGTGAGGTGCAGTCTACCAGTCCTCTCACATGCAAAGTGAGCATTCCAATAAATGTGCTACACCCTTTTTTAGGATATATTTGATATTTATTATATTTAAATTTTGCTATTCATGTAAAATTTATTTTAGGTTATTTTCTTATCAAGTTTCTACCTTTTTTATGAGTAATATTGATATATATATATATATATATGTCTTTCCATAAATCAACATGCTCAGCCTTTGCCTTACATGTGATAGGGGCCCCTTCTAACAGTCAACTAATAGACATTAGTTGCTAGTTTGAATCATGTTTGGCATTGATCACTATAACTTAGCCTTCAACTCAAATTAGTCTACTTAGTCAAAGTTGAGTTGGTTAACATTTTAATCATCTGATTTTTTGTTGGGTTCATCCAACCATTAATAATTCCTTATGTTGTACACTTCAGTTTCTGACTTGACTCCCAGACATAACAAACAATGGTTGATACAAGTTAGTTTCAATCCGCAAACCACACATCAACATACCCCTTTATCATAATTGAACATCCTTTTGGGTTAGCTATCAAAATAACTAGGACTAGTGTAATATCCTGGAAAAAAAAAAAAAAGAAAAGAAGAAAGGACGCACGGGCGTCGGACGCGAGGCGATCCGACGACGCCGCGTGCGCCCGTACGATCCGATCCCGAGGGAGGAGAAAGAAAGGGAGAGGAAGCCGTGCGAGTGATCCCGTGCCGAGACCATGCGAAGCAGCGGAGTTTTTTTTCCCGCAGCAGTCTCCGTCCCGACGAAAAATCGGAAGAAGGGAGTAGTCCGGCGGCGGCGATTTCAGGTCCCGAGCTCAGCGAGGAGGGGAACCGGGTAAGTTCCGAGCCCTTTTCTCTTTCCCGAGCCATTTTCTCTCTCCTCGAACCGTAGAAGGGAAAGTTTTTTTTAGAAAGGTTTTTTTTTACGGGATTTTTGGGATTTTCGGGTTGTGTGCAGCCCTTCTCCTTTTTGCATCCCGAGCCAGGGAAACCGCGGACAGCAAAGGGAAAAAGGAATTTTTGCGGTGCAGCCCTTTCTCGTTTTCCGTGCCGAGAAAGGAGGGTTGCATGTGAGTGTCAGCTTGATCCGAGGGGAATTTCTGAACCGTGCAGCGGTCGGCGGCAGCCTCCGGTGAGTTTCTTTTGTTGTTCTTAAGCCGGCGGTAAGAGGTTTTATATTTATTTTATCCCCTTGAATTATTTTGTGCTTGAGCAGTGTTAAAAAGGGGGGAGAAATTGAAAAGAAGTGTTGAGTGGCGAAGGCTGCATAAGTGTAAAGAAAACAAACTCTGACAGGTAATTTAATGTTCATTCTGCAGAGATCAATTACCTGTATGTTGCAGCATTTAAAACAAATTTTGATAAAAATATATTGATTTGCGATTTCAGCACCCTGTAATTGAAAGAAATGAGAAGAAGAGGAAGGGGAAGGGGAAGAGGCCAAAGAATGGCAGGACCCTCAGGAACTCAGGTAGGTGAATTTATTTAAATAGTAATGTAAGTAGTGATTGTTATTTTATTATAAAAGCATGGCTTTGAAATATTATGGCATTATATGAAAATGAAATGAGAATTTGCAATATGATACTATGGTATAGTAAAATGTAAAGCATGCCAAAGAAAATGTGTAGAGGTATCGATTATGCCTCTTAAAGGGTTAAATTCCCTAAAAAGAAAAGTCAAAAAAAAAAAAGGAAAAGAATTGACCCTAGATCGCATCCCAGTAGTCCCCGGACATATGAGCACCAGCACAGGATGCTGGGCATGATGAGATGGCATAGAGACCTCCCCCGCATTGCTAGTACTTTGTGCAGGGCTGAGTGCGGAGGGATATGATGAGATCGAGACATCTCGTATATGGCTAGCACTTTGTGCAGGGCTGAGATACGGAGATGGTCCGACGTGATAGAGATCGAGACATCTCGTATATGGCTAGCACTTTGTGCAGGGCTGAGATACGGAGATGGTCCGACGTGATAGGCTTGGCCAGCCACGATATGCCTACGGGCAATGGTCTCTAGATGAGATAGATGCCATAGAGATGTGATATGATATGATAGGGATGGGGGATGTGGATCATGGGGAAAGTCTGGGACCCAGCAAGAAAAGAAAAAGAAAATGAATAAGAAAAAAAAAGAATTGAAAAGAAGGAGAAATGAATTGCATACTTTGCTTGATTCACTGCATGCTGATTTCAGATTTATCTTTGCCATATTTACAATTGAGTTATAACATGTTGTTAGATATTCATCATGTTATATCCTTGTAGCCATAGCATTCACCTACTGGGCTTTATAAGCTCATTTCCCCTACTTACATTACAGGACATGCCACTGATTCACAGAGAGAGGGTGCTTAGGATGGTATGGGACTTTGTACAAACGTATCTGTTATTTCGGTTTTTGTAATTTTTGTACAGGATTTCCCAAGTGACAGGTATGCATATATTGAAGTTACTGTTGATTTTAAAGGTAACAGTTTTATTTTGTTTGCGTCACCCTCGCCTAGTTTTACAGTTGTGTCAATTATATGCTGCTATGCTCTGATTAGCTGATTTTATCAGTAGATTATAGTGATAGTTTAGGCGGGGCGTGACAGGGAGGTATCAGAGCCTTTGGTTGTAAGAATTAATGATTAGCTGATTTTATCAGTAGATTATAGTGATAGTTTAGGCGGGGCGTGACAGGGTGGTATCAGAGCCTTTGGTTGTAAGAATTAAGAATTTGAGTGAGGACACTGGCACAGCATGTATATGTCATACCTGTTTTTAAGTAAAGCACATACATATAATTGTGAAAATTGTTGAATTATTGAGGATTGATATGTGCAAATTTGCTGAATAAAGGGATCTAGAGGAGGAGAAGCAAATGTACCTCCTGTTGGCAATGAAGAAAGAGAGCAAGGCTCTGATAATGCTCAAATGCCAATTGCTTCATCTTCTTCGCAACAACAAATGAGAAGGGAGGATGACAGCTTCATGATGGATAAAGCAGTAAATCAATTCTATCACATGCATCCCCCTCACTTTGCTGGAGGAACAGATCCCTTAGTTGCAGAGAGATGGATTAAGCAGATGACAAGAATCTTTGAGGGCATGGATTGCCCAGAGCACAGAAGAGTTCCTTTAGCTATTTTGGTGCTTGATGACGAGGCTGTGGACTGGTGGGAATCATGCCACAGGATTAAATTCAGGAGCAGGCCAACAAAAGAAATCTCATGGCCAGAATTTGTAGCTGATTTTGAAATGTGCTACATCCCTTTATCTGCCCGAGAAAGAATGCGGGAAGATCTTTCTGTTCTGGTTCAGGGTGCCCTTACAGTATCTGAGTATGAAAGAAAATTCAGCACTCTGGCGAGACATGTGCCTGACATGTTTGGTTCTGAGGAGCAGCGCTGTTTTGTATTCAGAAAAGGATTGAAACATGAAATCAAATCTGCTTTAATTTCTTTCAGAACAGCTGACTTCTTTGAACTTGTGGAAAATGCCAGAATGATAGAACAGAACTTGCAGGTGCTGGAAGTACAGAAAAGTGCAAAAAGAAAAAGAGAAGAACCCCTAGCCATCAGAGAGACCACATCTTTTAAAAAGGGATTCAAAAAGTTCAGAGGTAAGAGATTCGGTACTGGAAAATCAGGATCTGTAGCTAGCAGTAGCAGGACCGATACAGATACTGGAAAGACCCCTCAGTGTCCAGAATGTGGAAAATTTCATAGAGGGATTTGTTGGTATCGGACTGGTGGCCAGATCAAATGTTTTACTTGTGGTGAGCCAGGGCATATAGCTAGAGATTGTCCCCAGGCTAGTGCGGCATCTGGGATGGCCTCATCACCCACTGGTTTTACTAGAGGTGGTAGAGCTGGTACTGGCAGAGGTCGAGGTACAGCATCTACCACAGCATCGGGTGGCACAGGCAGAGGTCAGCCAGCTGGCAAAAGTGGACAGCCGAGAGTCTATGCTATATCTCAGCAGGATGCTCCTCGTTCTACTGATGTGATATCAGGTATTTTATCTTTCAAAAATATTGCGGTATCAGTTCTTTTTGATTGTGGAGCATCGCATTCATTTGTAGCTCAGCATGTGTGTGATCATTTGCTGTTACCATTGCAAATCATGAAAACTGCTTTATTAGTTAAATTACCAGATGGTTCAGAAATTTTAGCAAAAGAATGTGTAAATGGAAATATAGAAATTCAGGGAACAGATTTCTCTGTGGACTTGATAATTTTACCCCTAAGTGAATTTGATATTATTTTGGGGATGGATTGGCTTGTGAAACATCAAGTCAAAATTGATTGTATGGAAAAGAGAGTGCAGATGAAAACCCAATTGGGAGAAGAAGTAATTTACTATGGGAAAGGAAGGAAAATTCCTTTCATTTCTGTGTTGAAAGCTTGTAAATTGCTTCAGAAAGGAAATGAAGGATTTTTGCTTTCTGTGTTGCTACCAGATCAGAATTTTGGGAAGTTGCAGGATGTTCCTATAGTTTGTGAGTATCCTGAGGTATTTCTAGAAGAGTTGCCTGGTTTACCTCCAGACAGAGAAATCGAATTTGAAATCCAGTTGATGTCAGGAGTGGAACCTGTTTCCAAGGCACCATATAGAATGGCCCCTGCTGAATTGCAAGAGGTAAAAGTCCAGATTCACGAGTTGCTTGACAAGGGTTTTATTAGACCCAGTGTGTCTCCATGGGGAGCACCGCTTTTATTTGTGAAAAAGAAAGACGGCAGTTTAAGGATGTGTATTGATTACAGGGAGTTGAATAAAATTACTATCAAGAATCGTTATCCACTGCCGAGGATTGATGATTTATTTGATCAGTTGCAGGGTGCTGCAGTATTTTCGAAAATTGATTTAAGGTCTGGTTATCACCAGTTGAAAATCAAGAAAGATGACATATCTAAGACTGCTTTCAGGACTAGATATGGGCATTATGAATTCCTGGTGTTACATTTTGGCCTAACCAATGCCCCTGCAGCATTTATGGATTTGATGAACAGAGTATTTAAAGAATATCTGGATCAGTTTGTTGTGGTGTTTATAGATGATATTTTGGTGTATTCCAGAAATGCCGAGGATCATGAAAGACACTTGCATACAGTATTACAGACTTTACAGATGCATCAGTTGTATGCTAAATTCTCAAAATGTGAATTCTGGTTGTCTAAGATTTCATTTTTGGGGCATGTTATTAACGCAGAAGGGATTTCTGTAGATCCCCAGAAAATAGAAGCTATTGTAAATTGGCCCCAACCTTCAAATGTATTTGAAGTCAGAAGTTTTCTGGGTTTGGCAGGTTATTATCGAAAATTTGTGCAGGGTTTTTCTCAAATCGCTGCACCAATATCAAGATTGACTCAGAAGGCTGTGAAATTTGAGTGGAATGCATCTTGTGAAAGAAGTTTTCAGCAGTTGAGAGAAAAGTTGACATCTGCTCTAGTATTAACATTGCCTGAAGGAACTGAAGGCTATCAGGTTTTCAGTGACGCATCATTGCAAGGTTTGGGCTGTGTGTTAATGCAGTATGGCAAAGTGATAGCTTATGCTTCCAGACAGCTGAAACCTCATGAGAAAAATTATCCAGTGCATGATCTGGAATTGGCAGCAATAGTTTTTGCTTTGAAAATATGGAGGCACTATCTCTATGGAGTGAAATGTGAAATATTGACAGATCATAAAAGCTTGAAATACATTTTTTATCAGAAAGAGTTGAATCTGAGACAGAGAAGGTGGCTTGAATTCATCAAAGATTATGAGCTGAAAATAATCTATCATCCAGGAAAAGCTAATGTGGTTGCTGATGCCCTGAGCAGGAGAGCTTATGTTAGCTCAATTTTATCCCAAGATGTTGAGAAGCTGACTGTATTTGAAATTGATAGACTTTTATTAGAGAAAGAACTGCAGAGAAATGTTTTATTGCTTGGTCAGTTGTCTATCAGACCTGATTGGCTGCAGTCTATTAAAGAAGATCAGTTGCAAGATGAAGAATGTCAGAAACTAATTCAGAAAATCAGGGATGGTTGGATATCTGACTTTTCTCTAGATAAAGATGATGTGTTGTAAGAATTAATGATTAGCTGATTTTATCAGTAGATTATAGTGATAGTTTAGGCGGGGCGTGACAACTAGGCTAGCTATCAAAATAACTAATGAAACCTCTAATCAATATAGGTCAACCACTTGAGTCGTCGAACAACTTTACCCTCAAGTTCATGCAAGGATCCCATTCTTCCATCAAGAAAAAATTACTAGAAACAAGATCTCTAACTCCATTGAAGTGAATAGGGGCATTATCCTTCTCTTCTTCCTTCTCATTTTAGTCAGAGAGCTAAACTCAGGAAAATATTTATACTATTGTAGAGTTCAAGTAGTAACCTTACATTATTGTTTCTGCAAAAAATATTTTGCACACGCAGTCTTTTTCTTATTGAGTTTTGGTGTGCTTCACAAGCTGTCAGAATATAGATCAACAAGATCTTCAAGTGTAGCACTTATTCTTTGATGGCACATCCATTCTTTCTTTTTAGGTTAACAATATACCCATAGTGTACTGATTATTCAATGTGGTTTTTAAAGCCTTTTGGTTTCCTATGCAAGGACATTTGTGGTCACTTTTATACATGTAACCAACTCTATCTATTAAAGACAATTGTTTTTCTACTTGTCCTTTGTTCTTTCCAAAGCTTATGATAGAGAACTTCAGGCATGAGGGGGCCATGGGGTATGAAGCCTCACTGAAAACTTATTTATGGACGAATTTTGTTCCAATTACAATTAGACTATGAATGAGCATTGTATGCTACTATATTTGTTTCTGTCAGTTTAAAAAATTGATAGGACGAATAACATTTCTGAAAATGGTACTTTTGTTTGTGTTTATTTTTCACTTGGATATAGCATGTATTGTAAAAACCATATCAGATGGCAAATGTGTCAAATCAACAAACAAAGCACAAGGATTCTAAGCATTTAAATTACTTAACCGAAAATTTTTTAGCAGCTTTGATTGGAAATCTCATGTCTTAAATCCAGCTCAAAATGATACTGTATCATATCTTATAAAAAAGACACATTATAACTTGAAGTCCATGATTTTGATCGTCAATATTTGATCTTTTCATTTATAATTGTAAATATGTGTTTTATTTGTTGTACCAGTAGCTCTATAAATTGAATCTCTCTTTCAATAATAAAGCAGAAGAAAAATTCTTCATAATAGCTTTTTGATATCTGACCCAAAATTTTGCTATTAGCCACCTTAGTCCTCAGCATCCATTGTGAAGTGCAGAACAATTGGGCTTCATCTTTCTTAGGTCCTTAACTTAAAGAGTAATGTGGCTGCATTCTAGTTTTCGTGGCACCCAAGTAATACCCAAGGCCTTTTCGTCTGCTCATCGAAGCCATTCCTCATTCTCATCCTTTAGGGGAAGCTCAAAGCCCGTCATCATCATCTGAACACTCTAGCCAAGCTCATGTCCTCATCCTCACCCTTTATCCGTTGCTCTCTGTATACTACATATAGTCAGCATGAGAATAGTGCTTCTCTACTCTTTGCATATTAATCTCTTCTCAACTTTTGGTCTTAGCTATGTATTATAAAGAACCAAGCTATCCTTTGCATGCATAGTGAAGGCATTGTGGAGCCAAGGTCTACACGTCCCATTTCTTGTCTCTAAATGGAGCTGATGGCCTTGGCAACAAAGTTGAATATTCATGTAGGAGTACAGTGGTGGAGAATGCGAAGGGCATTTTCTCATCAATGGATGAATATGGCTTGTTCAGCATGATGACTTAGCCGTCATAGTTGTTTGGAGAAGGATTGTCTCTGCATGTAGGAGCAAACTTCAATTTTGTCACATGCAATTTTGCTCTCAAAGGTATTGCCTTCCAAATGCAAAATCCAATCTCTTGGATATTTGATTTCAATGCATTGAACTAGATGATGATAACCTATCTCTATGTTACTGCTACAACTCATGTCATAAGAATAGTGGAGTGAAAATAATGAAAGAGACATTTTATTATAGTTGGTAAAGGTTGTGTTTATTTATTTTATTTGATCATTCTACACGTAATGCTCTATGTTCCCAATCTATCATGCAGTGTAATTTCAATCAGTAAATTAATTAATAAGCTTTGTTGCATAACTAAATTCTCTGGTACTTTATGAAATATAGCAGCTAGGTTTGGAGAGAATGATTGATAACTCTATAGAGCAGATGGTAGGTTCTATTACTTTGAAAATATTACATGCATAGAAAAGAAAATTGTTATTGCTAAGAGTATGCTTTCTTTCACTTCAAATAATGATGAAATAATATTGTGACAATGTAAGCTAGGTTATCCCAATTTTCTATCTTAAGCAATTTTTTTTATTTATTCATGAATAAAGATCTTAATCTCTCTAGTTGTTACATTTGTCAATTGTCCAATCATATGTGTATATCATTTCACACCAATCCATATAAAGAATCTTAATCAATGTCTTTTATCCATTGTTACACTAAGTGACTATTGCATTTATTGATGATCATACTCAAGTTATTTGCATTTATCTTAAACACAAGTTCAAGGCTACAAAAACATCTAAAATCTTCCATTAAATGATAAAAAATTAATTATACACATTTATATAGATTTTGAGAACCGATAATGGAAGTTAATATCTTCACTCTATCTTACAAAAATGTATAGTAATAGAAACATACATCAAAATTCATGTCTCGTTTTGCCTCAATAAAATGGGATTGTTTAATTAAAAAATCATGTACTTGAAGTTGTCAAAGCTTTAATATTAATTATTGTTCCAAAACATCTCTAAGGTAAAATTATCCTAATTGCATCTTGCCTTATAAACAAATGCCATTGAAAGCTCTCAAGTTTGAATCCCCCAAACTCTATGCTATGTGAAAAATATCCCACTTGTTGATCTTTCTCATCATCTAAAAATTTTTGTACGTATCGTCTTTGTGCATGTTTAGCTCCAAAATCATGATCCAATATATGTGTATATAAGTTATTTACCTTATCAATGTGCATACAAATGTTATTCCTTCTCATCACTTTATTATATATTTATATCCATAGTTTTCAAATTCTTTGAAACTCCATTAGGGAAAGTTTTAAGAGAAGATACATCTTAAGATAATCTTGAGTCACTGGTTGATTACTAAATTGTTTTATCTTTGCCTCCTATGTTACCCAACATAATGAACACAAACCTATTGTATCATTCATTGAGATAAAGGGAGATACCTCTCAAACAAGGGTGAAGCATCTTAAATTCTTTCCCTATTTCTTGTTTACTCTCACAAGAAAAGTTCTCGATGCAATGATAAACGTGAAACTTAGCAAGACCAAGAATCTAATACGATTCTTAGACCTGTTACTAAAGAATCTGAGCTAGACCTTCTTATCGCTTTCAAAAAAGGATCTAGATCTTGCACCCAACATCTTATCTACAGATTTGTTTCAATTGAAAGATTGTCTCTAAAATCTCGGGAGTTCATTACATTTTTGACCACTACTAAGATAATAAGGAAAATGCAAGAATTCATGTTGATATAGCTTGTGATTCAGGAAGAGATGAGCATCGCAAAGGAAAATGTTACTTGGGAAATTGTGAAACTTCTTATAGGGATAAAATGGTGGGATACAAGTTTGTCTCATTAATCAAGCTTAATGTTGATAATAGTGTCAACTGCTGCAAAGCTTGGTTGATGGCTGAAGTTTTTACTCAAAACACTTGGAATAGATTATCAAAAGACATTTACTCTACTGTCAATCATAATACAAATAAAATCCTGCTATCTCTAGTTGCAAATCTTGATTGGCTACAACAAACTAGATGTCAGAAACATTTTTCTAAGTGACAATTTGCATGGAAAAGTCTTTATGTACCTCTCATTGAAATTTAAGAAAGGAATTTGGTGCATAGATTGAGAAAATCATTCTATGAATTGAAGCAATAACTTAAGGAATGGTTTAGAAGATTTACTCAAATAATCATATCATAGCTCAAGGTTTTGTATAGGTTCAATCTGACTACATCCTCTTCTATAAGCATTCTCT
This sequence comes from Vanilla planifolia, assembly GCA_023846275.1. Classification (NCBI taxonomy): domain Eukaryota; kingdom Viridiplantae; phylum Streptophyta; class Magnoliopsida; order Asparagales; family Orchidaceae; genus Vanilla; species Vanilla planifolia. Next base: position 22,259,621 of record CM043866.1, on the reverse strand, counting down.
AAGTAAAAAAAATTCTATCCTTATTGTATATGTAGATGTTGAAATAACCTCTTTGAATTGAGCTAAAAGATTTGGGAAACCTCAAATACATTTTGGGAAGTGAAGTGGCCAAGAAAATTCTACAACCCCTTTTAACAAAGAAAATATGTACTTATTTTCTTCTAGAAATTGGTATGCTATGATGCAAACCTTGTGAAAATCCTATAGAATCTAATGTTAAGTTGGAAGTTAAAAATGGAAACGAGATTGACCAAGGGCAATATCAGAGACTTGCAGGAAATACGTCTCACATTCACAACTTGGCATAGCATTTGCAATAAGCATATTCAACCAAATTATGCATTCACTTAAAGAAAAACACTTTGATGTAGTCTATGAAATTCTAAGATATTTGAAGGGCACTCCAGGAAGAGGTCTATTATTCGAGGGGATCATATAACAATAGAGGTTTTCATTGATGTTGATTAAGCAGGTTCCTTAATGGTTAAAAGATGAACTTCAAGATATTATATCTATGTTTGGGATAATTTTATAACCTAGAAGAGTAAAGAGTAGAGTTTCAAATGCTAATATCAAGACTAGTGATGGAATATACCTAGAAAGGATCTTAGAAGACTTATAATCAAGTTCTCTTATGATGATATATTATACTAACAAAGCTACAGTGAGCGTTGCTCGCAATCCAATCTACCATGACCGAGCTAAATGTATTAAATTAAATTAACACTTCATCAAAGAAAATTTTAACAGAATTTTGCATGCTACATACATCCCAAACATGGAATAAATAATAGATATATTAACTTCTTAAAGAATCTAAATTATGAAAGAAAGCCATTAATCTTAATCGTTAATATTAGGTTTGTATATTTATAGTTGTAAATATTTTCTTCATCTGTTATATCAAGAGTTTATAAATTGAATCCCTCTTTCACTTATAAAGCATAGAAAAAAGTTCTTCAAATAATTTTAGTATATATTAAACAAGCATCTCCTTAGGAATTATCTGGAGTATGAGAAAAGAAATATGTTTGCATCTTCTTATTCATTTTATGCACAAATAGACTAGCTTGCATGAAATTTACAAGGATGCCTATAAAACAACAACTAGCAAAATGGATAACAAGAAAATGTTACAATAACAATGGTCATAATAATGCTACAAGCTATTCATCCATGCATTAATTAAAAAGGCACTTGGTTTTGTTTTCAAATTGCATAACTTGATTGTTAGAAAAGTAATAATCAATACTTGCATCTTGTCAATTAGTAAGCAAAGTTGGTGCCATGACAACTTATTTTTTAATATACTATTGGAGATCAAAGATAAACATATAACCTTACCCTTTCATGACCATACTTCTATCATCCAATTGCTACTAAATTCATTTGTTCATCATCCATTCTTCCCACTCATACAACAAGCATGCACATGCGGTGCAAGTTAAACCATTTCAAGCCTAATAATTTGATATGAAATAATGAGGCCTAGAATTTTATGTAATTTAGCATGCACTCACCTATATTTTCAACTTATGAAGCGCATAAGAGGCACAAAACAAATAATGTAAATTGCATACATAAAGAACAAAGATCTATCTTGATAAATTTAATCCGATAAAATCCAAATAAAGCAATGTAGATAAAATAGACTTGACAATGAGTTTTGAAATCTTGATAGTGCTTGGTGAAGTTATTTTTTTTTACATGGAATTGTTGATGGGAAAGACAAGAAAGCTAATATTAAGGATTGGATCTATCATTACTTTTTTAAACCTAGGAAATATTCAAAGGGAGGTTGAGCTTTGAGTGCCTAAAAAAGTGTGATTTGAAATGTGATATTTATGATGAATGGCAAGATACAATGAAGTACTATCAAATGAAAATGGAGAGGGTAATGATTACATTCATTCTACAAAAAGAAATGAAGTCCTAGTCTATTCTATTGATTTTCATTTTGGTAATACTAGTGCAATCATTTTAAGTTATTTTTTATTAGGTTATCCAAATGTTGTATATCTTGTAAAACATTTTCTTTCATTGTTCAACTATCCAAATTCATTTTAATAGAAAATTTATCTATATTTCATTCACATTTAGAATGGTTATCCAATTAATTGTTACAAAACCTCTCATATCTTATTTAGGATTTATAGTGACATGGGGATCATCTAAAGTAAAAAATGTTATTAATCTTTATTGGTTCATATACTTTATTAATGACTATATATGTCTCTTTTGTATCTTCCTCATAAAAAAATTGATGGCAAGTCAAATCTTTCAAAACTTTAATTCAATATATAGTTTAATTCCACGCCAAAATTCAAGTTCACATTATCCATCGAAGTCATGTGTCGATACATTGAAACCAAACAAGGGCAAAATGTTCTTAAACACATATAATGGAAGCAATACTTACAACATCTTATCTAATCAATAGGATGCCTTCACAATCTCTCAAGTATCATGTCAGGATCATCTCTAATCTTTTCTTAGTTCTCATATACTTTCAACAATTGTTAAATTTCTTCAATTTCTGTTTGTCTTTTTTCATCAAAAATTTCATAGTAAACTTGATCATAAATCTATCAAATATATTTTTCTCAAATGTTCTCTTTATTGAAAGTGATAGGGGTGTTATCCTCTCCAAAATAGGAGATTTTATTCTATTGATGTAATATTTTTTTGAAAATCAGTCATGTTAATCTATTATCTAAGTAGGGTTGTTTCTTGAAATCTAAATGATGCTTAGAAAATTAATGTCACATCCACCCACTTTTTAATATGAAAATCCTACTGTGCACATATTCAAGCTCCACTCGAAGTCCTTTAGTTTATCAATAACAAATTCCAAACACTAGGTTTACCTTAAAGGAAAGTCAAATTGAGTAGTGATAAGGCAATGAACATGCTTGACTCTAATCAAGAGTTTGAATTTAATTTATGGGTGAGTAATTTTGAATTAAATCTGCTTGGTGGTGATCTTAATTGGAACATAAACATGAGCGAGGTTGTTATATCATGCCTTTGTTGGCAAATCAAGAACCATGTCTTTTATATAAGAATTTTTCACCAATGTTTCATGCCTTTTTTCATGAGTTTGGATGAGATGCAATTCTCTGTACCATATAAAAAGCTATTGAATGATTATATTGGAAGAAAATTCATTCTTTAGAAAATAATAGTTGTGAAATCTTTTTTTTTTGTAAAAAAAGGTTGTAAAAATGGTTGAGGGCTTTGCCTAAGATTGATCATTGAACCTACGATTTAGAAGGATTAGACCATTGTTACATGAGTCACACATTTACAAACTAGTGAAAAACATTGTGGGCTATATATGTATATTCATGACAAAATGTAGAAAAGATGGGCAAATTGAAAGATAGAAGGCTCACATTATAGGAAAGTACTTCACTTAGTCATATGGTATTACTTAAATAAAGATTTATCAAAAGTTAATATAAACATGATATATGTATTACTTTCTCATACACAATCTAAATTGGCTTATTCATCAATTGGATGTGAAGAATGGATTTGGGGGAAGTCTTGAAGAGGAAGAAAAAGAATATTTTAAAGAAAAACTATTATACCTACAACTATGCAATGCCACGCATCATGCCCCATCTACGTTTTAGCATTACCTCCATACGAGAATAAAGCAGGGGCTGAGGGATTTGAGCTGTATTTGGCATCATTAATCTAGAACAGCTATTTGGATTATTTTATGGGTTGACAAGTACTTGTAACCAATAAGGTCTCAAACCTTTCAATATCCATCTAAACCTACATAACATGATAAGCACATATCAGTTCAATTTCGCCTTACTCCCAATCGACTTTAATACCGATGGTCTCCTTGGTTTTGACATTCTTCACCATCTGGCTCCTTTTAGTACCCACTTCTTTACCTTAAATGGATTTATCCTACATGTCCCTTATAGCACAGTGTGGTGATAACCCCACTTCATGCCTAATTAACCATTTAACAATAGGACCACCACCTATTCAAAAATACTATACCTATAATATCCCTACCACAACTCCTTTTGAGGAAATGATTCATAAGCTACTTGAACCATTATACTCAAACAATTCATTAAAATGGTCTAAGAAATCTCTTCGGTATTGTTCTATCGAACTTTTAAAACAATGTCAAAATACAAATATATGTGTCAATAGTATCATGGTATCACCTATTGATAAACAAGAGTTTAATAGTCAAATACAAGAATTGTTAAATCTCAAACTTATTCAAAGGTTTATTGTACCAATCTTTTATCACAGTGGTGGCAAAAATTTTTCCTTTGAAAACCTAAGCCCTTTTTGTTGGACGGGCTTGTTCTTTAGTCATTTTAGACTTAATAGCCTTTCGGATTTTTGATGATTCTTTTTGTTTTCAAATTTTGTTCTGGGCCTGTTGGGCCTTAGCTGGTTCTTTTCTTTTGTCGGCCTATTGGGCCTTTGCTGTTTTGGCCTGTTGGGCCTTTTTTTAGAGGAATTTCAATAATTTCTCCCGAGCGCTTCATCTTTTCTACTAATTGTTTGGGAAGATTTCACTTCTATATTCATTGTCTGGATAGAACATCAACAACTATGTTAGTAAAACTAGGAATATATTTTACTTCATAAGTTTTCAAGATAAAATGCAAGACTTATGCATCTCAAATTTTCTTCAGGATTGTTTAATGTCTTTTTTTGTAAAAACTGAGCAATTAATTTGTTGTCAGTTTCTATAATAAATTCTTTTTAGAATAAATAAATTTTTAGGTTTTTGATGGCTAATGTGATAGCCAATAATTCTTTGTCATAAGTGACATATTTACTCTAGATTTTTGTAAATTTTTCAGAGACATGCAACTATTTCTGTAGTATTTATAATAAGGATGCCTAATGAAAAAAGATTAGATGCATTAGTTTGCATAGTTATTTTATTTTCCTCTTTAGGAAAATATAAAATTTGTTTTGTAGTAACAAATTCTTTAATTTGTTTAATCTCCTTTTGTTCTTCATTAGATAAGAAGATTAGTATTTTTTCTGTATTCCAATATCGAGGTTGCTCGCCCATTGTCATTTTGTATTTAGCCATTTCTTTGGCTAATTTGTTTTGTAGTAATATTGTTTTTGAAGAAAGCTTTTTTATGAACTTTCTTCTATTTTTTAAGAGTGATAAAAACTTCTGTAACTGTTTAAGGTTTGTAAAAGTCTTCGAAAAGTCTTTTACCTTTGTATAAATATGTTCCTGTAATTGGATTTGTTCATGTTTTATTTGTTTGCCTAAAAAATCGATTTCTGTTTTGAATAGTTTGATTTTCTTTTAGCTTAAAATAATGTCATAATTAAGCATTATTTTAATAACATTTAATAAATGTTCCTTATGTTCCTTTATTTGAGAAAAAACAAGGATGTCGTCAATGTATATTACGATGTATGGTAAATATCCAAAAATAGAATTTATCCATATTTGGAATATTTGTGGAGCATTTTTTAAATCGAAAGGCATAAGTCATTAGTAGTGTTTTTGAGGACAACTAAACGCTGTTAACTCTAGAGTTTTGGTTTGCAAGTTTGATTTGCCAAAAATCAGATTTAGCATTAAATTTGCTATAGTATTTTGCACCTCAATCACTGGGCATTTTGGCTCATCGATGCAAATTAGAACTCTTCTTCCCGAGGGTTTCGTCTTCCTCAAGTTTCTAAGTCAGCCTTCCTCAAGCTCCAGCATCTCTGTTTTTTCGAGCTTCTTGCAAGCTATTGCTTCCCGATCCCGAAGCATTGAAGCCGCACTAGGCTTCCCAAAAACTCCTCTCGTTGAAACCCTCTCTTTGCTCAAACCCTAATCAGTGACTCAAAATCCCTTGCCCACATTGCTCAGAAATCTCTAGAAGTTGAGCATTGCGCAATGCTTGCTTTGAATTGCATTGTTCAACATTGCTCGAGCCTGTCCATGCTAAACCTTGCCTCAAACCACACCAAACTACACCGAACCATGTTGAATAGCCCAGACCATGTCAAACTACACTGTACCACCAAAATGTGCCTGATCTCTCCAACCAGACCTAATCTCTCCTGCTAATCGAGTGTTCTTGTGTAAACAATAAATCGTTAAAAGAACAAGTTTTTATTTAAATCCCTCAAATAATTTTTTTCACATCAGCAAGTTTATAGGAAAATCGTCTCAGGTCTAAGGTTGATGCTATAAAGAACAAGAGCATAAACTTTAAATCATTGTATGGTTTCAAATAATCACTCACGACCTAGTTCAAAAAGTTCACAAAGGCAATATGAAATTATGAATATGTAAAATGTTAAATAAACCACTTTGTTAAATGTATTTTGTTAGAAAAATTCTAGCTTCTCTTTGTTTACATCGATGACACCTTTGTTACAGGGGATGGTCAGTTCGAGCTAACACATCTAAAAAGTGTGTTTGCAAAGGAGTTTGAGTTCAAAGACTAGGAAAACCTAAGATACTTAGTCATGGTGTTCGCATAGTCAAAAGCTGAGATATTTGTTTTCCACTAGAAATATATTTTAGACTTCCTAAAGGAGCAAGGATAATGGCTAGCAAGTCAGTAAACATAATAATTAAGTCATTTGAAAAAATTGGCACTGGTAAAGAGAGCAAACCTATTGAAAAAGGGTGATCATAGGTTTGTGAGAAAACTTATTTATCTATCACATAGTAGATTAATTATAAAATTTTTTATAAGTGTGGTGAGACAATTCATGAATGATCCTAAACCAAACCATATGGAACCTATTGAATCTTAAGGTATTCGAAATTAACTCAAGCAAAGGATCATGTTCACAAATAGATATGTGGGAAGTGTATAGGAATGTAGATTGTGCTAGATCAATCCTAAATTGATGGTCTAGTTCCTAATATTGTTCATATGGGGAAATCTTTTTACATGACATAACTATAATAGCAATGTAAACACTGAGTTGTTGGTTATGGCTTGTGCATTAGATGAAGGAATGTTGATTCTTGCAAGAGAGAAGGGAAGTTGAGAAGCTAATAAAGATGCTATGTGACAAAAAATCTATTATTAGCATGTGGAGTGCCTTGAGAGATTCTTTGGGCCTATCCATCTTGCTTATATATGTGGATTGAATAGATTTGATACCCTAGTAGACAAGTTCATTGGACAATGATTAAGGAGTAGGCAGTCATGGCCAATTTTATGGGATGGTCAAGGTCATTTCATTCTAGAGGTTTTGGATTCATCCAAGATTCTCTATGTTTTTGTAGAAGGTTTATTGAGGCCTTATAGAGGTGTGGCTTTCACAAAAGTGGTTATTTTCATCCACTCAATGCTCTTGTGATTATCGAGATGATGAGGATCTAGATCATGAACTCATGATCTGTAGGTTTTACGAGGGATGGGGTCACTTGGTGCCAAAGGTTCAAGATTCATATGAGATTCTCTATGTTTCTATGAAAGAACTCCTGAGGCTTTATTTTTATCAAGGTGTGGGTATCACAAAGGTGCTTTTTTCATCCACTCAGTGCACTTTGTTTGTCAAGATGATGAGGATCTAAATCCTATACGCATGACCTACAAGTTTGCTCCAATTTTTCGTGTGCTTCACTTCTACTTTATTGCAAAATCTTATGGATCTTTTCTCCATTGCTTTGGAGAGGAACTTTTGAGACAACCAAGTTTTCTCCTTGATCTTAGCCATCTATCTCATTTGTTGGTCCCATAATATCATACCCAACATGGGTTTATATTCTTTATTATCTGTAATTTTGACTTCCATTATGAGTTTCACTTCTCTTTCTAGCCCCTCTAAAGTTCACCCCCAACATTGGAAATTGGAACCCTGATTGCCTCCTTTGTTAAGCTGGTCAATGTAGATGACTTTATTGGATGTGTTGTTCTTTGTGATCACTTCATGCACCTCTTTATTATAGTTGGTGAAACTTACCATAGCTTCCATTGATACGGTTGAGATGGTTGATGTAGTCATGCAAGTTCTCCGTTCTTCTTAGACTATTCAGGTTTTAGGTGTTGTTATAGAGGCAGCTCAACCCATTCTTGAATATAACATATACGTTACAATTCATTTTCAATAAAAAAAAAACTCTATCATGATTAGACAAATCATGTGGAGATTAATAAGCATTTTAGCAATACAGAAGATGAAGAAATATTTGAAGTTGCTTTTTCTACTACATCTCTCGAGTTGCGAACATGCTAAATCCTTGCCAAGAACTTTTGAAGAACACATTCAATCTAACTTAAGGAGAAGTGTGAAAAATCTTAGCATTCATTGTTTATCTTGAGAGTTAATTAGGTGACTAATCTTTTGTTTCCCATTTTACGTTACTAACAAATCCTTAGAGAATCAGGTTTTATAATTTTCAATTTATTGTGGACTTAGTTTTCTCCTTTCACTTTTGAATTAGCTAATAGAATAATAGGAGTTATTAGATTAGAATATTGATTCTACTTTTTCCTCATTTGCAAGATCCTTGTTTTATTGCCTGTGAAAGGTCTAATAATTCTTTTTTTTTTCTAATAAAGTGAAATATAAACTCTCCATTTTTCACAATTCTAAAATGGGTTCGTTCTAGAAATGGCACTAGAGAAGCTGGAACAGTTGTTTCTTTCTGCAAAAAAGATGTTTGATTGTTGTGCTATCCATCATTTCCAATGATGTTTTAAGTTCTTCATACGCATTTTTTATAATTTTGCAGGGTCCTTCATCTAATCCAGAAGCAAACTGTGGTCATTTTGAATGGGCTGGAAAAAAGTCTCAGCATAAGAAATAAAATCATAATCGTACATTAATTGATACGTTAGTGGTATGTAGTTCTTTTCAATGCACCATGATGCATAAATTAACTATATAATATTGGTTTTAACTTGTTTTCTCTTTCTATTTGTGCTTGGATGTGGAGAAAATTTATTGCATTTTATGTGAAGCATGAACTGAAGCAATAGATGCTTGTATCTTCTGTTGTAATTTGATTGTAGAATTTGATGCATACTTAAGCTAGATTGCTCTATTTATGTGAAGGCAAAGAAAACTGTCATGAAATAATAAGCATTCAAGGGAAACTTTGTAGAAATTATAGTTTTTTGCCTTTATTAGTTTCTGTTTTATTAGAACACAGGGACATTGTTATTTTTTATCTACCCCTCACTTACCCTGACAAAATTTAGATTTATTTTGACAATGCTGGAGAAAAAGATATGCATTCACTTCCTCTTCACCTCGCCATCCTAGTTTGGAAGTCATCAGGTTCATTGCTTAGCATTTTAGAAGATTTGTGACTTTTTGTGACTTGATGACTTTCATGTTTTAGACATGACATTTCATTTTATGGTTTTGCTAGTTTTTCTCCTCGGCTAATTAACTTGCCTTTTTCTTTATCATGCAGAAATTCTTTTTTACCGATCAATGTGAGCTTTTTCATATGCTAACTGTACATTTTAATGTGATCTACTGGTGAGTAATATGTTCTAATGAAATTTTTTTAGCTGAGTATTGTTCTATCTTCACTTTGGAATTTCATCAGCTTTGATGCAATTTTTAGGCAGAAGAAGAAAACGAAGGTCTACTCCATGAAAACCTTGGATCACCAGATAGAGTGAGCAGCAAATTTAGTTGAAATTATTTGAATTAGACAACAAGTTGTGGAGATGCAATTGCTGACTTAACAAAGTGAAAGGAAAAAAAAGCTCTTTTAATTTTCTGGGTCTTGAGGTTTGATTTATTCAGGAGCTTGTCGTCTCTTCTTTACTGAAGGAATGGTCTTGAATCCCTAACGGATGCTTGACGTCCACATCACAAGAGAATGGATCTGGGAATTGTGCAGTGGTTGATCACATGATTCATTAGTCTTGTAAGTTTTTGCATCTCAATTAAATGTTTCTTATTCCTAATGAACAAACTTGATCGAATGGAAGTAAAATGATTGTTCACTCTGATATGATATTAAATGTTCTTATAATTATTAAAATTGAAGGAAAAAATATCCATCAAAACCTAATTTTATATGGAAAAGGGAAAAAAGTGTGGAAATACAGTGCATTCACAAATGTTATGGAGACGTGGCATTTATATTGCAGCTGTTCTTCAGCTTGAGTTTGCTTAACGTATATAAAGGTATTTAAATGAATTGTCTTACAAAACAATTTGAGTTTTGAGTTCAAATAGAGTCAAATATGTGTATGAATAGCTAGAAATTGATTTGAAATTATCAACTATTATATTCATTATTAAAATGAAGTATGTTAATAAATTATTTAATGAAATAAAATAAATCTAATATGATTTAATGTACGATAAAATGTCTCATTTTTTTGAACTAAACAGATTCCAGAATGCTTTAATATTATCACTATAAAAAATATTTAGAAATAAGTTAAACAACGAAAATATTTTCATTAAAAATATATTATATAAATGACTTTAATTTAAATTATCATCATAAACCAATCTCATTTCACCCTTTATTTCAATCAAAACATCCAAAACCTTGAGCTTATTTTTCTGGAACTCGGCATTCATCCATGACAAGTTGTATTTTAAAAGAGGAATAATTTCATTCATGCAACCTTCAGTATCATTTTTTTTTTATTTGTAAGGAACCTCCAAAATTGTTCAGAAGAAAACTTGCACAAAATCATATCAAGTCTGCACCAACAAAAATTAATGTCAAAACCAATGATTTGTATCTCAGTCTTACAAATGGAACAAGCTTTTTATTCTTGTTCCAGGCCACCGAGCCCTCCCATCTGGCTAAGCAGTATGGCCATGTCCATCCCTTGAACCATAGTAGGGATGATTAAATCATAAGGGCACTCCCTGGAGAATCCAGCCTTCCCAGATTTCTTTACTTTCTTCATGCACCTTTTGAACTTCTCATGACACTTCACATTCGTTATCCCTGAAAAATTGAGCACTGAGGAATAAGGGAGAACTGGAGAAAACCTAAACATTTTATAGCATACTTCCATTAAGAATTTTCAATTAGCAAAAACAGATATTCTTATATAATACAGCACGAAATAAGGCTGTAAATGCATCTGAATAATATAAAAAAAAAAGTCTATAGTTTCTTGACTTGTGCACAAATATGCAATGCAGTTTTTTTGTGATGGGCATTGCTCAATATCTCTAAAACAAGCAATAAAGTTCTTCAGGGATTTACAAAAACCAGCCTTCAACCTTCCTACGAGCATGATAAATTTCTTATAGTATCAACAATTAACACCAAATTTTGCATGCTGTGTATTCAGCTACTCTAGAGCAAGTAATCTATAGTAACGATAATAACAATACATTACTCAGCTTCACCAGTAACAAGTTATTAAGATGCAAACATGCAAGATGTACCATAACGTATCTTTCCATGTCTTTGGCATGAACAAGTACCAGAAATTCCCTCAATTATAAAGCATTTTTCAGCCTAAAATTAGTATATAAGAACCATCTTATACTACTCTCACAAGAGTTAATCTGTTCAACATACTCAACCATTCAAGAATGTTTTTTAGTTGGTGGTGATACCAAAAATATAGAAAAGTGGATTACAATCCAAAAATTATAATTAAAATGGGTAAAATCAGTACAAGATTTATAATAGAAACCTTACAAGAAAAAATCCATGTCAAACCATGGTAGTGTTGTTTAAGACATGGAGCGTAATATTGAAGGGTAAAGTCAATATGGTGTGGACTTCCAATATTCATAAGCTAAAAAGTGTTGCATGTTGTTTAAGCATTAGGTTATGCCACCAATTGTTAATTGTGCACAAGGCTCGACAGCATTTATGTGCAGAAGTAGTACATAATCATAGAGCATACGATCATGAAATTACAATATAATATTATTAGGACAAATTTGGATCCCCAAAACTATTTGTCATATCATATTAAGTAAGCATCATCATCAAGTTTATCTTTGTATTCCCAATTGAACAAATGCATAAGATAAACATTCAGATATTCTTAAATGGTATAGACTTTCTTTGTTATCTATGTTTCTCTAGTAACTTGAAGTTCAGTGGTACAAAAGCTCTTCTTGGAATGGAGATACATATCAGGTTCTTGGGACAGAAATTTCGAAAACTAAATTTAAGAACTTCATGATTAGCACAACAAAGAAATATAATTACAAAATTCTTTTCACACACTATCCAAGAATACTCTACCAAATAATCATTTTAAATTGAATAGTTAATAGTTTTTTAGTACATAATAATCGGAGTTTAGACAAAAACACAATGTTCTGCATTAGTTGTAAAGAGTCTTATATATCCCATGGTCTACTCTAGTGGAACATTGCCTCTATATTTGAAAGCAATCAAATGAATACTTAGTTATCTGAGCAAAACTACAAATACACGTTCAGACTTTGGAAAGACTAGCGTAATATTTAAGGGTGAAAAAAAAACAACAAATATAGGCTCGTGCATTAGAAAGAATAGCAAGGGGCACAGCAACACCAACTTGGGAGAAGTAGATACTCAGAATAGCACTCCATCCACAAAAGTTGAGCACTTGACTATGCCAAATGCCAATGAGAAAGTGTTGAGATTCAAAAAAATTTTTTGAAGTTGGAAAAAGCAGCATGATTGCAAACCCCTTAGTGACAATCAAAAATGTTATATTGTCTGGAAAAGAATCCTACATTTAATTCCAATAAAAAGTATATTAAACTCAAAGTATGCTGATAACAAGAATTTGATTGAATTCACAAAAGAAAAATCCTTATGAGAATCTGATTGGTATCTTAGTCAAAATAGCTATCATGAACAAATTGAGACTATGTTTCTCCTTATTTTGGTTGTATAAAACTAAGATGTAGCCAGCTGCACTCAAGATACAGGAAACCCAAAAGAATAATTTTACTCAAGAGCACAACCTAGCAAAGGTGCTCAATCTCCATGTAGGAGATTGCTAAGGTATGGTGACTAACATGAAGGTTAAGGGTCATATTACACAATCTTCTTGTAATCCCTATCTGAGGAAGTGCTGCAAGTTGCTTGAATGTAACTTTACAAAGTCGGTTGTTTTTGGTGCCCTGTGCACATCCATGTTTATGGATGGAAATAGCGCATAGCTATACAAACATCGTGATGCAGTTGTAAAGCATATGATTGCAGAAGCTGACTTCAACTAAAGACTAGGATTATGATGCCAATGCAACAAACAACAACACTAGTATGACTTCTAGAAAGGCGAACGAACATGTATTTATGTCGTAGGTGTAGAATCATGACATACGAGTTTTGTCAATGGAGAGTGCATGGATTTAAACATTTACCAACCTTTTAGACGTTTATATAAGACAACAATGACAAAAAAACTCACTTTGTTTACCATAATTATCTTTCTCTTTTCTCTATAAAGCTATTATCCTTTGCCTTGTGAGAGTTGTTTTCAATTGTTTTTAGAGTAGAGCTTTGACAAAAGCTTGTTCTAAATGTATAATGATCCAAAGTGAGTTTTTCCTGATTTTGGGTTTCCACATAAATCTTTATATCCTTAACTTATTTTGTGGTTCTTCTGTTTATTTTTCTTGTGTATTTTATTTCATCATTCTTTTAAACCTCACACTAGGTATTCCACTGTTTTGGATGACAAGTGGTTCAGTCATAGATAATTAAATATGAAATTTTAACCTCTACGATTATCTTAAGCAGTTTGTTTGCAACCCGAGTAAGGCTTGTGGTGACACATCTTCTAACAGTGGTGCATGTCAAAAATTCACTAAAGAGTATTTGTTATAGTTAGAATACAGCCAATACTAACATTGGATGAGGAAGCACTCTCACAACACCACACTGTAAGCTCTCCTATGTTCTTCAACTCGAACCTGGATTGAATCCCTTGCGTGGTGAAAGACATCGCATTTTATAGAGCTAAGTTGCTAGCTAAAAGGCAAACTACAAATGATCATTAAAAGATCTGATAAGTTGGTGAGGTATGGTTAACTTGATATGCTTAACATGACCTTCCGATAAAACTTGTCACTATAAAAAAGATAGAACGTCTCCAATACTTCTGCATAGGAAAACTTACAAAAGTTAGCTATATCTTTTGCTTTATGGCTCTGATTCATACACTATATTCCACTTCTAAGAGTCCATACTACAACCTTGAAAGGAAATCCTGCACGATTATGGCCATGGGCCTTGTGATTAAGCCTGGTGTTCACATGCCACTTGCTCTGCATGTGATTTTGCTCCAGCATACTTTGGTTCCACTATAATTTTTCCCATACCATACTATGCTCAAGGCATAAAAATGATACATATGGAAGCTATACATGTGGATGATCAAGATCATATGTGTCATTTTATGATTAATACTAGTTTCTAGCTTGATAGGTATCTCATCATTCATATAGATCCAGTGAACTAAAAGTATATAAATACATGACATGTAAAGATAACCATTCAGCATTAAAAATAAAATTTCTCTTTTCATCAAGCACTTTAAATACTCTATGCAAAGCAATGTTGCAAATTCTCATGGAGATTTAAGTTTCCTTGCATCTCTTTCCATGCGATTCCTCAATGTGCATACATCCTCCATGGCAAATCTATCTAGATTGTATGATGCCACCCCACAATGCGGAACCCTCAAGAGGTTGTTGAAAGTAGAAATAGCTCCACCAAAGAAAGATTAAGAATTAAGGTGGGGTCCTCATCTTCATTGATAATGGTGGAAGCAACTGCATAAAAACATGGGCTGATTCTTCTTAAGTGAAACTAAGAGGTGGATTTCAAACATCCCTTTGAGCAAATTTGTAATAGATCCATATGCATCCTCAATAACTAGTACTCAACTTCTTTCTTTGGATTTGATGAGTAATGAGCATGTTTTCTCAACCTTGAACTCACTAACCAATGGAAAATCGAGTATTTTGAGGACATTGAAAAGGTTTGGTACTCTCTTATGATTACAATAAGGGAGAGGCCTAAGATGAAGTGGAAAAGGCACACTTCCCCTTAACAAGGTGCTAAAAAGGTAAAGGGTAAAGGGACAAGAGTATGGATGCAACCAAAAAGGAGAGGAACTAGGGGCAGAAAAAAGAAAGCAATCTACCTATGATAGTAAAGTTTATGGAGGCCCTCAAAGAAACAATAGAGCACTAAGAGAACAATCACAGCAGTAGAAAAAAGTAATGTCTCCTTTGTTAAACGATCAAAGTCACGCATGCTTATCATAAACCTTTAAATATGTCATCTATACTCTTAATGTCATATTACAAACAACTCTCATACTCCCTCAAGTAAGGCCAAATCCAATCTTGATGTAGAAGTCAATGGGGAAGCTCAAAAGATGCAAAATATAATACTGTTGTTGCTACTACAGATCTGATGTGGGTGCGGATAGGTGCAACAGTGCCCAGTGGCCTCCTGGGAGTGCACTGAGGTGTGAGAATAGGAAAGCGAGCAGCAATATTGTGCGCTAGCATGCATATATGGTAAGTAGAACTAGTATCATGGGCACGCAAAGGTGTTGGGTGGACTAGTGGGTTGGACCATTGCGCAACAAGCATGGATGCATGAGGGCAAAGCACAAGTGACCGCGAGCTAGATTATTGTGCGCAGGCACCACAGGCAATGGCATTTGACATTTCTGCACATAGCCACAAATAGATACCCAACTCTGTGCAATGCTACAATACCCGAGACCTTGTGAACAGAAATTAAAGTTCTAACAAAATGAAAAAAGGGTAATATGACTTATTTGGAATGTTGTAGATTAAGAGTTGGTGCAAGAGTTTAGAGAAGAGAAGATGGAGATGAAAAAAAGTAAAGAGATCAGGAACATGAGGGGTCATTCAACAAAGGGAACCTAAAAGAAAACTGACGTCAACTCAATACTCAAGCCATTAAGTTGAGCTAAGAGCAACTCAAAACCAATCAAAATCTATTTTCATTTCAGATTTTTTCTTTATTTATAAAAGATTATCTCATTACATGAGAAATTATACTTATAAATGTAACTACAAACAATCAATCACCCACAACCAACCTTCAACTAATAACTACATTTCATTAATTATGCATGTGGAAGCTACCTAAACAAAAAACATTACTAGAAATAAAATACTAAAGTGCTTAAATTAATTAGCCAAAATTAGTTCCATGGGTTATGGCTATCTCTCTTTGACATGGTTCATATAATGGGCTTATAGTGCACATAACGCATTTGCATTTTTTATACTTCTTTCATTTATTCTTCATGCATCTTTAGCCATTCTGTGATTATGCATAATAATCCCTCTTGTTCTACATCATTCTCCCCTTGTATAATGATCTCTCTTGTTCTACATCATTCTCCTCTTACATGGATCCATGCTTACCACATGCCAGTTTAGCATGCTAGCACACACAACACCACAATGCATGCTTGTGCGGGCCAGTTCTACTTGCACATCACTTGTGCATGCCCATGCATGGCAGTCCCACCTGATCGTCCACACCTACATTGTTGTGCACACCAACACACACCAGCTCAGCCATCTGGCACTGTTGCACTTATCCACGTGTTAACCGCACCAGATGCAAAGTATAGATTTGTTATTTGCACCATACTATTCACTATTCTTCTTAAATGTTTAATTTGTGCCATGAGTATGACAAAGTAGATTGAAAATCCCCTTGAAATCTACTTGACTCTAGTACTAAATGATGTAGAAGTCAATGGGGAATCTTAGAAAGTACAAAATGCAAGATCATAGAGTTCCTGAAGATACATCAAAAAACAATGAAAGAAACATCAAAAACGATGTAGAACAAGAGAGATTATTATGCAATATCACAAAGCTACTGATCCCTCATCTTCCCTATCTCTTATTTATTTTCATCATCCTTTTCTCTACTCTAAACTCCCTACACCCACTCTCTATCCACAACATTCCAAGCAAGTTGCATTACATTTATTTCCACTTTGTTAGAACTTTAATTTCCTTTCACAAGGTCTTGGATACTGTGGCACTACATAGATTTTGTCATCTGACTGTGGCTGTGCACAAAAATCTCTCATGCACGTCTCCTGTGAGAGCCTGCATGCAACAATCTTGCTCACACTCATCTATGCCTTGTCTGCACATGCCTGTGCATAATAGTCTAGCTCGTACTCACCTGTGCCTCACCCAGGCACATTCACACCCCCCAATACAAGAAACACCTCTATGCATGCCTATGCATACCAATTTCGATGCACACGACCTGCATGCACTTGCAATCATGCATCTTTAGCAACTCTATGATCTTGCATACTGATTTCTTTTATTCTACATCAAATCTCCTAGCTTCTTAATTGCATACCATCAATCGTCTAGTTAATTCTCAAAAATTTGTTGTTGCTTCTAATCTTATTGTTAAATGGTCAAACTATACAAAGATTATGACTTCAGCCCAAAAAAAGATAGTGAATGAGGTTTTTATTATAACCATAAGAGTTGTATGATATGCTAACAAACGTCTAACAATTATTGTGCCCATTGCCCATTTGCATTTACTAGGATCACGTTGAGTTATCCATTATTCTTTGTTGGCTTCCTTTATTTATCTATTATTTGGGGAAAAGTGAGGGACAAAAACTTTAAGGATGTCAATTTACTAACAAAAGCTTCTCACCATTGATAATAAAATAATGCATTGTTGTCTATAATGATTACCAAAGGAGCTCCATCACAACAAGGGATGCTAGACAAAAATTTTACCTATAAGCCTTCAGTGGTATTTAATAGCTTGGCATTGATCCGCTTGGTAAATTAGTTCACTAGCACTGATAAGTATCTTGTTGTTGGGAGCCCTTGATAAACAATCCCATAAAATTCATTCCAATGCATGACAATGATCACAAGCTTTCAAGCCAATATAAGACTAAATCTAGCCAACGTAATGTTCTATAAAAGTTGGCATGTCAAGCAATGATGACCAAAATCTACTAAATCTTTTCTAATACCTAACCCATAATAATCTTACTTGATGACACATGAAGCAAGATAAACTTCTACTCTCTCATCATGAATGGCAGTACTTTTTAACTTTTAATGGATTCAAATACTCAAATGTGGAACTAGGAGATGGCTTGTAGTACAAGTGATCTTTAACTAATGGGTATCTTACAATGGGCATCATACACTCCGCCTTAGTATCTTCAACTTATGGCTTGCATTATAAGGCGTAATTTCAGGTTTCTCTTGGCCAATTCAGCTTCCAATTCATTTTGCCCCATGAGATCCAAAAGAATTCAATAAGCTCAAAGTACTTGTAAGCTATCAAGACAAAAGACAACCATTAGAGTTCACAATCCTTGATGTAAAATTCTTCTTTGACTTGATTGATGACCAAACTTGAGTCATCGAATCCTTGGGTTCTACTGACATTGATTCCTACCATAATTCTTATCAATGCCTCTTACATCGCCTAGTTATTAAATAAAAGAATCTCAAACTTCATGTGATGCTTCAAAACATAATGGTAGGGCCTAAGAATCCACCATAATTCCATCTCCAATATGTATTTTTAAAGATGCACCATCCACAAAAGCTTCCAAGATTGATCTTGACTTACTTTGGTGAGTGACTAAGTAGTAAGCTCTACATTGACATCAACCGATATATAAGCTTTGTCTAACACCCGAGAGTTGAACTTGATATTGCATTCATAAAGCTCAACCATCTACTTTTGTGATCTTCCCAACATCTTTGGCGAATTGAAGATCTTTTTCAAAGTATTGACTCTTCTAAATTCGATGGTCTGGCAAACTGAAGATCTTTTTCAAAGTATTGATTATTCTAAACTCGATGGAGCAAGCTTGAATATAAGGTTTCAACTTCCAATTTTTTATCATCAATGTGAAATATAGCTTCTCCACAACTAGATACCTAGTCTTTGGCTGATATGAGAGGAATTATAGGTTCGTAATTTTATGATTCCCATATGATAGAAAAACAAATTCAAAAAAATAAGTGCATCATAAGACTTCAACCATAATACATGCATCGAATCATGCAATCAAATGAAAAGGTAGGCATATTGAATAATAAAGGCATATCAACCTAGTTGATTAAGCCTAATTAAATAGTTTGATTGGAATACATGCAAGGAAGCGAAGACCTACCTTCTCAATGTGGATTAAGGTCTGCAATGTATAGGAGCTCTACAATGGACTTGTGTAGGGTAAGCTAATTCATTTAATAAGTTGAAGTAAAAACAATAGCAACAAGTTGAGCAAGCAAACCAATTGGAAATTTCAAATTCAAAGAATGAGCCTTTGAAGGAGATTGTACGTCAAAAAAGAAAAAAATACACACTAAAGGAGACTACCAAAGTCTTGTAGACATTTAGTCTTCCTCACTAAGAGATTGAAAAATTCAAAAGTATGAGTCCCTTCTTCAAAGAAGAGGCATATATATTAGAAGAATCTTGTATATTCTCGAGAAAGAACTAAAGTAGTATGGAAGACAACTTGGGCAATAGTTGTAAGACTCTAGGAGGTTACATGAAGATGAAATGGATCTAGAGAAATTGTTCTTGAGAGGTATTTGAGTAGCCTTAAGTACCATTACAATGGACTCTAGGTAGATTAACATGTCTAAGAGAAAGCCGACAGAGAAAGCCTCATAAGGCAAGTTTGAGGTAAGGAATGGCTTTGAGAGACGGAAAGCCTTATGTAATGAGGGAAAGGTCTCAAGAAGGTTGACTAGAGAGTGTTGTTGACCATTGTGGAACAATCACAAGATGTGTCAAGTGGTTTCAATGCTTAAGAAAGAACCTCGAGGTGAACTATGGTCTCAAGGCATGTTGGAGTTATTACTTGGAATTCTTGAAGAGCCTGACCAACTAGAGAATGAAGAAAGGTCTCACGGGGTATGTTATAACACTTGAAAAGGAATGAAAAGCCTTAATGATGAACCGAAGAGGCTGTCACAAGCCCAATAAACCTAAGGATGATCGAAACAAATACAAAGTAATTTAGGTAAGGTTGAGCATTGGGATCAATTTTTGAACTCCATGGAATTTGAATTTGGCTGAGTGGTGTACTAAAAATTCTACAACAGCTAGTCAACTTTTCACCATACTTTGAATACTAGAGTTCCAAATTCAGTAGAAAAATTCACTCCCAATTTATCACTGCCATATAAGGGGATTTTGGATATTTACTAATTCAAAAATTGAAAGCATCCAACTAGAATTAGGTTAAAATTTGATTTTTTACTTAACAAGATTTAAGCCTTGTTTGTTTTTTAATCTATTAGGATTAGATTTTTAGAATATATCTCATTCAATATTATTCCAATGACTCTTAAACTATATAAAAAGGACCCTTGGGAGAAATATATTTATCGAAGATCATTATCTATTAGTGTGGTTTTTGAAACCCATAAGTATTCAAGGATTTGCTACGAGTGAGGAGTGTTTTGGGCCATAGAATTATTGCCAAAGGTGTTTTGAGAGCCTATGTAGATAGTTTCTAGGTTTCTCTTTAATAGAATGTAAGTGTTTTCCTTCACAATTTTGCTATGTATCTATTTTCTATTGCATTGTTTGTTCATTTCACTAGTTTCCATAACAATCACTCAAGACAACCTATCTCAAGATGGTTCAAATTATTTAAGAGGCACATTGGTTGATTTTAATGATAATGATAATACAAAAATTGCAAATTTTTTGGCAACAATAGTTCAAAGCCCTCTAAGATGAAGGTCGAGATCAACTTATTAAACTATGACAGAAAGATTGTCGCTAAGAAAGTAGATTCTTTGATGTACCAACTAAAGGTTTATTTCTCTATTTATGGATACCATAGATTTGATAAGTTTTCTTTCAATACAGAACATTTGCTAAGCAAGTTTATTTCATTTGTCCTTGTGAAAACGAAGCAAAGACTAAAAAGTGGGAAGAAATAGCCATGTAATAACATGGGTTCCAATTTTAAAGGAAACAAGAAAAGGAGAGAATTTTCTAAGGATGAATCTTTTCTAGATAATACTAGAAAAGTCTATGGGCATTGCAAGTGAACTAGCCATCCCAAGGAGAAGTGCTTTGAACTTCATCGTAAATTGAAGGCATATTGGGCTAAGGAGAGGCAACAAAGAAAATAAATCTTGTTGTGAGGAATGGTACTAACTTTAATTTGGAGCACTTGAAGATTGATAATCCAAGTCTTTCTTTAAAGATGGTATCAAAGGGAAAGGACGAGGATGTTGCTAACTCAAGCTTCCACATAAAATTCCAAGCTAAGCACTAGTGGAAGTGTTCTTTGTTCAACTAACTCCATATTACAAAGTTTAGTGAAGGAACTAGGATTGACTACAATAACATGTCCAATGCCATATGTGCTAAGGTGGATTTCCAAAGACAAACAACATCAAGTGATAAGGTAATGCACCATCAAATTATCATCTCAAGAATCTTCATTGACTAGGTTATATATAACATGGTTCTTTTCAATGTATGCAACATGATCCTTGGGAGTTCTTATGAGATAAAGACATCATCCAATATCATCAAGCTTTAAAGTACAACCTCATTAAAGATAACATTTGTTGTCTTACCACACCTATATCTTAAGAAGATGGATGTTAAAAACTAATTATATGTTTTCCAAAAACCTATTTTGAAACAAATTCTAGCAAAACTAGTCACCTTGAGAGGATTTACTTTTTTGGGTCGAGAGGAAGAATTTAACTTCCTTGCTTAAGGAATGGTGGTTTAACATGGTTCAACTTCTAGAAGAAAAGAGTGACTAGAATGGCACCACGAGTCGAGAAACTTCTACATGGAATAATTTTTGCTCTAGGAACTCGAGAAAAGCTTCGCTCTCACTGATTGAATTGAAGCAACTTCATCCAAGACTATTAGGTCTATTGGAATACATTCTCCCTTTAGAGTAAGGGGGTCCAGGATCTAGGACTAATCAATAGTTCAAAATTTCATGATCCCCATATGGCAACACTTCAAATGTGTCCAAACTGATAATAAGAATTCAACCTTGATGCTGAATCAAACCAACTGATCAAACTAACAAATTATAAAAAGGAATCCATAACATGCAACGTGGAAACTCCTATAAATGATAAATAAGGTATGAGGGGCATAACAATGTTTAAAAGACAATTGGCTTGATTGCTTAATAGTATAAGACTATGACGACTTGCCAAGTATATTATAGATTGGAGATAGACTTTTGATGAGGATGTTCGGCCTCCATGATTAATTTTTCCTTGTATTACTATTAATGCTAACAAGATAAATTATATAAGATACCTTTAGCATTGGAGTTTTTTCAACAAAGGTCATCAAAACCCAAAAAGTTTTAGTTAGATGCCTAAAATTGTTATGGAATTAACAAAATTGGCTTAAAACATGGGC
This sequence comes from Vanilla planifolia, assembly GCA_023846275.1. Taxonomy (NCBI): domain Eukaryota; kingdom Viridiplantae; phylum Streptophyta; class Magnoliopsida; order Asparagales; family Orchidaceae; genus Vanilla; species Vanilla planifolia. Next base: position 22,237,255 of record CM043866.1, on the reverse strand, counting down.
AAAGATGGATTAGTTTTGGAGAGGGCTAAGTGCATAATTTCTGCTCCTTTACTATTGACTATACTACTTTTGTTAAACACAAGATGGGTTCTCCTCCTAGATACATGGACGACTATTTTTTCACTTACTTTTTCTTGCTCAACTCCTTCCTCGAGTGGATAAGAGATCATCAAGCTAGTAGAGAGTCAAAGATACCAATTTTGGGCAATCTACTCTAGTTTGGAAGAGAACATCCTTCATTATGTGCCTTTTGAAATGTGTTGGATGTTAAATGCATGTCGGAAGATGATAAAATTTTCCTTGAAGTCTATCTTCTCCTAATAGGTGAGAAGGTGATATAACCAATATGGCATAGGAAACTTATAGAACAAAAAGTTGTCATATGGTGAGAGAATTCGTCATCAGCCTCACACTCCATGTGTGTGCAATCCTCTCTTTGAGACCCTTACAACGTTGTAGACTTTATTATCTTGAGGATGGCCTGTTGGGCACCTCTTGACATGATATGTCGAGAAATTTTTCTGATTTTTCATGTAGTTCCTCCGATCACTAAACAAAAATGAAGGTTTCTAAATCTACTTGGAATGTTTGTGACTAATTAGAGGACCATTGGCTTGAAAAAAAAGGGTTTTTCTAAAGAAAAAGGCTATTGCTTAGGATATATCAGTATTGTTTGTAAGATTAAACCTGGTAAGAAAGCTGTTGAGGCATTAGCCTTACTGGAAATCACCCTTTCTGGTACTCATAAGAAGCCAATGGATGGCAGGAACTAGATGTGGTAGGCCAATCCTATAGGCAGATGCACTTGGTTTGTGCCATTGTTGGGATTTGTAGTTGGTGGAGAAGAGAAATGGTTTTGTTGCTCTTCTTGAAACTACAAACAAATTTCTTAGTTGCCGCATCTGACCAAGAATTGCCAAAAATAGGTTTCTACTAATTATAAAAATAGTGCATTGGAACTATAAATTTTTATGCTTTTCATTTCTCAAATATTTTATTTGACTTCACTTGAAAAGGTAGATTGATGAGCATATATGCATAACAGAATGGGAAAAAAAAAACTGCAAGGCTATTTAGAAATTTTTATTCACATGATGAATGTCTGAAGTATAAAGCACAAACTAATATAAAAGGAACAACTATGATTAACTTGAACGACAGTTATTGCTTTGCACTATGAAGCAATGGAAAGAAAAACAATTGCTATGTCATCTTTGATAGGGAATAGGTGGGGATTTTTAGAGTTAAATAAATCCATATTCCAATAATTCAATCCACTAAAAAGAAAGTACCTTTTTTCCCCACACATTCATCATGAGCCATGCAACAAGCATCTAGATCATCGCAAGGCTTCTGCCCAGGGCAACCTGTCCACCCCACCCCACAGAACTTACCATACCGAATACCAATAGCTGTTGCATTACAAGAAAATAGTGAAGATAAGCAACTCATACAATCCATCCTTCGCCCCAGCAGACGCGAAAATAAAACTCTAAATAGACTAAAAACAAAAAAGACGCACATGAACAGCTCTCCGCGACGCAAGTTTTGCTACAGATCTCCTGCAATTTTGACATTGAAGTAAGGCCAATAATCACGAGAGTTACCAAATATAGTAGGTAAATTCAAATAAATAAGCTTGGATGAGCAAAAACCCTGGACTAGAAAAAAGAAAGAAAGCTTAGGACATGGTGTAACAAAAATCTTTGGAAAGGAAACAAGGAAAGCTATGTTGGAGCAAAGGGCCGGCACCTTGAATTGAGCAGTGGTCTCTTCGTTCCGGGCGTTGCCCCAGCGAAGGATGAGCAAAAAGCAGGCGATCGTCAGGAAGACGCGTCGCCTTGGGATGGCGTTGGCCATTGCTTTCCCCCCACGGCACCAAGGCCATGGCCAAAGCGAAGACCTCAAACGATATTTGTTTTCAGTTTGTTCGTTGGGACGACTTTTTCTTTTTTTTTAATTCGAAGCATTTACTAAGAAAAGCTTCCTTTTTCTTCACATTCATAATAATGATGCAACATATTGGGCCCATACAACAAGATGAACTCTAATTTACTTTGTTTGGCATTGATAAATGAAATTATTTTAAAGAAAAATTAAACATTTTTGTAACAATTTCAATTTAGGTTATACATCTTCTCCATTAACAAATGACAAACACATCAACATCATATCAAGTATCTCGAGTATAGTTAGACTTTTACGATAGTCGATTAGATTTTGATCTCGGTTTTTTAATTATGTTTAAACTTTTGCTCTTCAATCTCACATAGAAATGCTTTTTAATAGATCCTTTAGAGATTATTTTCGTGATTAAAATATCTTAAAATTTCAATCATTATAACTATATTATCATTAAAAACTTCTTTGTAAAAATCTCACAATGGAGATGAGAAGTTAGATTTTTTTTTTTTTTTTTGAAGATTTTAGTCCTCTCAACAAGTTGGCATTTTTCTAAACATAAGCTCTTACTTTTGTGTGATCAATTTTATTGTTTTAATGAATATTCTCTTTTAATTTTGTTTATGTTTTCTTGCCTACATGCTTATACTCTTTTATTTTCAAATATCCACACGACGTTGTTAGTATTGCTTATTAAAATATGACAAAAAGAAAATAAAAAAGTGGCAAAGAACATTGCACAAATTGATTTTAGTAAAGCTCATCAAATATTGAACACTCCTCCATCGCAAACACCCACATAGGGTTAGATATTCTCAAATGTTGCCTTTAAGGAATCTACTTTTCCAAAATCCTTTAATGCCAACATGTTAGGTGTTCAAAAAGATGACAACCCAATTCATGATGCATGATTGTTATTGTACCTCCACAATTTCTCTTGATTGTGTTTGTGGTTGCGACCCTATTGTACAAATAACCTTAATGCATCTAAATTTCAAAGAGTTAAAATCTACATGTCGATCCAATGCACCAAGTCTAATAGATTATTTTCTAACTTCTCCTTTCTTGATCAGAAGTATGGTTGGGACCTCTAGGCAATGGCCTCCAACAACGTCCCTTAAGCTTTAATCCAAACCAATGTTGAGATTAAAAGTTAGCTATATCCATAAGTATTAAGAAGAAATCTAAGATGGAACCCATTTATACTCAAGGAGTAATCAATGCAAAACTCTTGTTTGTCATAAATTGTCATTAAAAAATTTAACCAAATGCCTTAGTAATGTCAAAATTATTAAAGGTCATCAAATCATCAATATATATCCAAATATTGAAACAACTTTGTTAGCTTGAAGTTTGGGTATAAACCTTAGATACCCGTTGGCTACCCTCTCTATGTTAAATAACCTATTCAAAAAGCTTTTCTCTTGCTTAAAATGATTTGAAAAATCTACTCACCCTTGTCCTTGATCACAAGAATCACTGTCCAATATAATCTATCCACTAAAATCATGTGCTAATCAAAATAAAGGTTAAATAATCTAAAGAGTTATTTGACCTATTTTGGATGAAGAAGGCTCCAAAGTTACTTCAACTCGTGATGAATTGGAGCACATACCTAAACCAATTGAGTTTATAGCATTAACTAGAGATGATCCCAAAAGACTAACAAGATTTTAAAAAACTAATGTTATAAGAAGTGAAAGAGACCACAAAAGAATAGCTTTATGAATCACAAAACAATTTTGATACGTCTAAGATTGGTTTTAATCATTTTTCTTTGAGCCTTCACTATGATTTTCTTTTGACAAATGAAGTTTCCAAAGATCATTATTGTCAACATCTCACAATCATAGACTCCATCTAGTCATGATCAAGAAAAGAAAATGTTATAGAGATGATTAGGAGATTGAAACTCTTTAACTACATCGGTAGTTAGGAAGAGTCAATGAAGTAAATGTCAGGGACCCAAATTGGTTTAAAAAAATAAAAGTTTGATGATAACTAGTACCTTGTTTCATAACCTATCTTATGATCATCTTTTTATCATGTATCCTATATTTGATCTTGGGGTTGAATCTAATGATTATATAGATAACTCTAGAAATAATTATCTAAAGTTAGAAATTTGAAAAAGTAAAGCAAACCCTTTCAATTGCTAATTTTGGACTTATCAAGTATTCTTTTAGAAGTTTAAAATTTGTTGTCAACATTTTCTTTTTGCATTCTAATTGTTCCAAATTCTCTTTTTAAAGTTAATAAAATCTGAGGGCATGTAATAACTTGTATTGATTTAGATTTTTTTGGTATTGGTATTGAGTTTTCTAAAATTTTATCAAATTCCTTAAATATTGAAGATTCTTAGGTACAAATCAAAGATCATGTCCATCTTTATAAAAGAAAAGGTGGGAACAAGCATTTCTTGGTGAACTCAGTAGTTGATTGAAAGATCAACATGCAAGTCGCAAGGAATGCTTAGTTATAAATTACAAATTATGTCATTACTTGGAAAAGTGTTACAAGGAATTGTATGTAAGTTGAAAGTACAAGGAAAGAAAACTATCTACCATATGGAAGACTCAAACACACCTAAATGTTTGCATTTTTCAATGATACACATCAAGAAAGGCTATACTAAAACTCAACTACACAAACAAATAAACTACTTACAACAAAGAAAAGACACCTAAGATTACTAAGTTTTCCTCAAGTAAGGTTATCAAAACATCCTTGATGTCCTTATAAAATATTGTAATGTCCCACAAGTCCATGGATCAAACCTTCCCGATTGATACCTAAGCATAATGCCCATTCGTTCCATCATATGCCTCCCTATTAGTTGGCCTTAAATATACCTCAAATAATTGGTTGCTTAATGGTTTCATTCCACATCCTAGCTTAGAGTACTAATATTTTGACTCCCTTAGTTTATATTAGAAGTATGCAATCTCTAACTCAAAGTCATTGTCCCTGTTCTTCATTTCCTAAGAACTTGTGAAAGCTCTTAAAACTTGTACTTAGGCAAAAACATCAACCTTAGATATCAATTTATGACTCAATTAAAACTTTCTATCTTATCCAATATAAGACTTATATTTTCTCTTATAAAGAATTTTTCACTATACATTCAAAAAGTTAAAGTGATTATTTAAATAATCATTTTAAATATTTTGAAACATCACACACTTAAATTAGTAAAAAAATATCATCTCAAGATGATCTGAGATTCAAATGAGGAAACATTTTGACATACAAAATATAATAAAACTTAACTTTTATAAGTAAATGAAATTAACTAAATTTTTAGATATATTTTATGAATTTTTTAAGTTATATTTTATAATTTTTTAAAAAATCATATATCGTAGAGAGGATGTATGACACCTTAATGAAGTAAGGTGATATGAAAAGTTTGGTATATAGATTATCTAAAAGACAACGACACTAAGTTAATAAAAATCTACATTTCATAAAAAATTAAAAATGGTCAATTTAAAATTTATAGAAATTTATTTATTAGTTTGAAAAATATCAAAAAATTATAAAAATTAATAAATAGATTTAAAAATTATGAAAATTTACCAAGACATAAAACATATTGAGACAAGCGTGATAAGTTTTTTGTGATACAAAAAGGTCACGAGATGACCTAGAATTAAAAGTTAAAGAATATTTAAAGGAAATATTAAATAAATATTTTTAAGAACCTTAAGTTCAAAAAATTAATAAAAATACAAATTATTCACAAACAATAATCAAGTTTGACCAATAGTAGATCTTTTTAATAAGAGTTATAAAGCAAGATATTTTGTAATTAGGCTATGCACAAAAGGAAAATAGAAATTTCATTTATTACATTCTTGATTGATCATCTTTTATATTGCATTAAATTTTATTTTTAATTGGTTTATCTCTATACATCATTTTAACTTTGTGCCACATAGTTTCTAAAAACATGTGGTGAAACATTATTGGAATTTACTATATAAATTGAGCTTTATTTACATATAAATTATTGCACTTGTTTCTTGTAAAGATGTAACCTTATCTATTATTATAAAAAGGAGTGACTTTGTAAAAGTATACCCCTACTTGTTATGACAAAAGAGTGTAAATTTGTAAAAGTTTAAATCTTTTTACTATAACAAAAATAAGTGGTTTTATAGTAGAAACCTATTTGTGGCGACTATGGTTAGATTTAGGCAAAGGTTTTAATGAACCACTTAAAAATCAAATTGTGTTTTTAATATTATTACATTCTCAGACAAAGGTTTTCTAATCTAAACAATATTTTAAATATTTTCTAAGAGCAATTACATTAAATAAGTATTAGTGATTATTATTGCTTATCATACTCATAAAATTTTTTAAAAACTAATTAATTATTTCTATAAATAAATTTCAATCACATTTGTATTAAGATAGAGTGCTTAAATTATTTTAAAACTTTGAAGTGATTTGTTTTGTGATTTTAAAAATTTATTACAATTATTTTTTAAAGTTATTAAAGTAACTTGTTTTGTTTTAAAAAGATTACAATTTATAGTTTACTTAAGTTATGAATTTGGTTTGTGAAAGTTAAAGAATTCTATTGATTTTTAATCTTATGTTTTAAATTGAATTAAATTTATATTAACACAATTCATACCCTCCTTATGGATCTCTCCTCACAAATTTCCAACAATGGTTACCTAAATTGACGGGAAACCATTGGAATCTAAGTGATTGAAATGTGAGGAGTTGTTCTTATAAAGAGTCATGGTTATTTGGAAGAAATAAAAGGCCATAAGGTGTGAATAATGCATGTGAGATTATGAAATAGAAGGGATCAACAATTGCGGGATTTTTAGCAAAAGTGGGAGAAATTGCTTTAGCCATGTATTAGAGAGGAAGAGAGAAAGAAGTTCTATCTAGTGTTGAAAGAGATTTGAGAGAAATCATGCACTAATTCTAAGGATTTGGGGAAAAAAGTATTGTGTGAATACTACAACAGTATTTTTGTAATCAAGAATGAGAAAAAAATTGCATATTTTGAGATACATTTCACAACATAACCACTATTTGAAAATTTAAGGTAATAAACTTATATTTATATATATACAATTAATATAATGTTATTTGAAGCTTAGTGATCTTGTTAGGAAAATAATTCAATCTATCAATTTCATGATAAATTGTTTTTATATTTACTTAATATGTCGCCAATGTTTGATTTGACACAAAATATTTTGTTTGAAAACATGCCATATGTTATAATTTAATTAAACGATAAATTTTAGTTTGCTATAAAATAATGCAAATTGTGACAATGGCCATATAAGGAACTTCAAAAAATAAATAAAACATACAAAAAAAGAAGAGAATAAGATAAATTTTGGTAAAGTAAAAATAAGATTGAAAAAGTGAAAGATAAATAATTGTCAAAAGTGGAGACTATCATTCCAAAATAATATGTTTTAAAAATAAATCAAATAAGTCATTTATTAAAATTGTTTACTCATAATGATGTGTATTAAGAAATGTGCCTAATTTATTATGGAAATGTCTTACCCCTAAGACATTCAAATATAAAAAGAAAAGATAAAAGGTTAAAAAAAATTACATAAAAATTTGTATTTTGTTTACATTTTTCATTTGCATTCTCTATTATGTTGTGTGTTTAATATTGACTTAATATTTAGTATGTGCCAAAGTTTGTATTGTTTTACATATACATAAATGTTTTTGCATTGAGCTAGTAAAGATTGACTCAATTTGTTCTTGACATAACACTTTCAAATCAAGATGAGCTTGACACAGGAATACAAGGGAGTAGTGAGGAATACCTTCATTATCTCTAGGTTAGATGTTAGTTTTTTTTGCTAGCAGTGGTGTAACTATTGTGTTAACTCATTTATGTGTTTATCATAGACTTGTTAATTAATTTTATATTTTTTTAATAGCATAGACTTGTTAGCGATTTAATATGTTTTACTTACATGGCATTTGAAACAATGTTAGAATGTTTTTAATTTTTTCACTACTTTTTAAATAAATGGTTTTATACTTCCCTTCTTTATAGCTTTGAATACAAAATATGATGGGATTTAAATGGTTTTTTAAGTCAAGAATGCAAAATGTTTTTAAATGAGTTTGCATTGTTTACTTTAAATTTATTTATATTTGTATTCAAAACAAAAGGGGTAAACAATATAACATGGCCCCTAACCCAAGAAAGGTGAGCAGGGTTGCAACGATCACTCGTTAGTTTTTTTATTGATCCATCTAGTGAGTTGACTACTCTCCTTAAGTCTATGGTTCCTTACAATGGCATCAAAAACTGACATTTTTTGCCTCTAAATTAGTTAATTAGAGCAGGTTTTTGAATACTATGCTTGATGGGGTAAAAATCTTAGTCTTAAGAGAAGTGTACTTTAATTATTTATAATATGAAGTATTGGGTGCCACATCCAACAAGCTTTGATCAATCTCTTATCTTCTTCAATTGTCATATTGAGAATCATCTTCTTCACAAGGTTAGTAGAATCTTCACTTCCTAACTAAGTTATATTCAAGAAAATAACTAGTCCAACATCCATTTTCTAAGTTGAGCTTGATGGGAGGAGTCCAACTTGTTCATTGGGAATTGTGGATCTACCACCAACAAAGGATTATATATCATGGATTCAAGTTGTAAACCTTATGAGATCATCAGACAAGTTAAAGAGATTACAATCACATTCATGACAATGGTCAAGGACTTGAACCTTAAAGGTTATAAGGCTTTTTTCCCAACCAAATTTTGAGTCAAGGTATTTGTTCTTAACATGGATGAGGGAGCAATGATCAATAGACATACAACAAAAGGAGCATTTTGCTAAAATTTTTATAATAATTTGAAAATCAAGCTTAGTGTAATTGTTTGATAAGAGAAGATTATAGACATGATTTTAATATTTACAATAATATTATGATGAATGAAATCGATATATCATAATTTGATTAAGTCAAAATAAAGTAATGATATTTGAGAACATGTTGAAATCTGTAGCAATTTATAAAGTATTTTAGATTTTGAAAATAAAGATATTTTTTAGCAGCTTATCAAGAAGAATTCAATGATACTTGGTTTATAATTTTTAAAAGCTATAGATTTTTTTATTGTTGAATTTAAAATAATGTTAAGAGTTAAAATTTTATTTTATTTAATTTTTTGATTAATTCATTCTTATCTGACTAAGGTTTAAGAGAGAGGGAGAGGGAGAGAGAGAGAGAGAGAAAGAGAGAGATTCTTTAAGTCTACTTTTGGACAAGGAGTTTAGGTCACATTGCTTGTATGAGAATAAACCAAAAGCAAGTTTAGAAAAGAGGTTTAATCATCTAAAGCCAATAGAGAAAGAAGAAAATCAAAAGAAATTTAACTATAATAAAGAAGGAATCCAATGAGAAAGAAGAAGAAGAGAAGAGGGTTACAATAGCTATATTTGGAAAAGAAAAGTAGCAAATTAGGAAACTATAGCTATATATTAAGGAAATGAAGGCTATACCTATAATTAAGGGAAAATAGAGTAGTTGTAGTAGGAATTTTTAAGAAATCCTAAGTGCTAAGGAATTTGATTAAAAAGTTGTTACTAAGCTAGTGAGGTGAGTTATTAAGGAGTTTCCTAAATGTTTTTGCATTAATTTTTGTTCCAAAATTTTGAAAAGCATGTTTGGACCTT